>CM042142.1:101654382-101688679 GCA_023376005.1 Doryteuthis pealeii | reverse complement strand
AGAGAGAGATAGAAGAATTTCTTGTTGAAGAATTATTTTTGAGAGTTTTTTTTTAAAGGAGCATTTCATTATACTTAGAATTTTGAGGGTTTGACATGCTATTATAATCCGGGTAGAGGAGTGGTTAGTAGTACAGCAAGCTCAATCTGTTCCGTCAAAAAAACCTCTTTGGGGAGGGTCTTTTTTATGGCTCTTATAATCACATATATAATATATAACTACACATGTCTCTTTCTCTCTCTTCGTTCTCATTCTCTCTTTCTATACTATATACCTATAATACCGTTTATACGTGAAAAAATACACAGCGTGAAATCGACTGGCAATTAATCAAATATTTTGATTATCCAGTGGATATTAAACCCTGAAGATCCTTAATGGTGAAACTCGAGTATGCTTATTACCGGTACACTTTTGAAACTATATATTAATATTATTATCACACACACACATATATTATATATATATTAACACACACACACACATATATAATCATTATATAAACCACACACACACATATATATACCTATTATATAAAGCGAGAGAGACACAGAGGAGACGAGAACAGACAACTAAAAGAAAAGAGAGAGCGACAGAGAGAGAGCGACCAGAGGAGAGAGAGAGAGAGAGAGAGAGAGAGATGAAACCAAAATATTGGCCGAGCGTAATTAGGTTTGACACAAGTTCTAAATAGTTAGACATCCAGTAAGGATCACATCCATTACACTGGTATTAGTTTGTAAGATGAGCTTGTAAATTCCCGCCTTCTCTCTCTACCTCTTCTCTCCCTTCTCTCTCCAGTCTGCTCATATCTTTGTATATATCTTTCTTTTTTATACTATTGGTACTTGCTGAAGTTAAGGGTAATCTCTGGATAGTCATGGTTAGTAAGTTTGCTTACGTTTTCACTCATCCACTCTCTTCTTAAATATTGTGGCATGATAGTGACAAGATCTTTTTGCTGACATATTTGTCGCAGTGTGCTTTACACTCATACTATTCATAAGAACCGGTTAGCTCAGTCGGTAGAGCGTTCGGCTAGAAACCACAGGGTTCCTAGTTCGATACCGGACCTCGCCAACTCAGCATATGAGTAGAACAGGGATCTATGCGGTAAAGTAAGGAGCTGATGGTCGGTGTGGCGCTCCACCTCAGATGCAAAAACAATCTCCTTGGTCTAGCGCTATTGAAAAGGGATAGACTTTCTCGCTGATTGGCTGATATCGACTTTAGGCCACCCCGACGACTTTACTTTCTGTGATTAATCAATATCTTGATTAACTCTGTGGATTTAACCCTGAAGATCCTTATGGTGAAACTCGAGTAGGTTATTACTGTGTACCATTATAATAATAAATTTGCTCTACTCACGTATTGAGCACTTTATATTTGCTTATATCGCTGTCTTATTATTGTGAAACTTGCATCAACTAACTATTGTGACCAATTTCACTGGTAAGTCACCTTTTCTATATAATCATAATATATATATATATATATATATATATATTATATATATTGTATGATATATATCGTCTGGGACTATAGAATACGTTGACAGCACCTCTGCAAAGAAGTTAGACCCCCCTCCCCAACTAGGCCCCATGTTGACCGTGGGTGCTGATCCGTAATGCCTGAGGACAAAATTGTAGTGCCTGGGTGGTCTGTGACCATGGTACTTGGTAGACACGTGACATGAAACGCTCCACTTACTTAGGTAGACAGGTGGTCGAGGAGGTTGGTCATATCAAGCCCTTCCACCTTTATTGTTACGAACGTATTGTTGAAATTGCTCTCTTCAAATCCAACGCTTTTTATCATGTGTCGATGGCTGAGAGTTAACTACCAGATTATTAATACATATGGAGCTTTTTCTTAGCTCAGTCGATAGAGCACCCGACTAGCAACCTCAATGTCCCGGGCTCGATATCGGCCCTCGCAAACTCAACGTGTGAGTCAAACTAGGAACCTTGTAGTTTCTAGCCGAACGCTCTACCGACTGAGCTAATCCGCCCCTAAAATGCCTAAATTATCCAAAGTTCATAATAAAGAGATTTTTTTTTTGTTGATTTGCGTTTAATTAATAGAAAAATATATATATATAAAAATCCAATACTCAAAATTTTCACTATAGGGGATTTAACCCCCATTTTGGGTGTCTAAATATTATTGACCCTTTTTAAAAGGGTCGGTTTAGCTCAGCCGGTAAAGTGTCCGGCTGGGAACCTCAAGATTCCTGGTTCGATACTGCCAACTTAGCGTACAAGTAACACAGGGATCTGTGCGGTAAAGTGAGCAGCTGAGGGTAGGTGTGACGCTCCACCTCAAACGACAAAACAATCCCCTTGGTCTAGCGCAAGTGAAAAGGGGATAGATTCCCTCCCTGTCTAGCTGATACCAACTCTAGGCCATTCTGACGACTTTATTGATTCATATGAATTTAATGTTATCATTTATGTTAATATGTTGATGCACATAAAGTTAATATAAAAAAAAAAACTTAAAAAGTTACTTCTAACAATTTAGTCTCCTTAAACCACATCTAATGGTAAGGTATAAATTCTGGAGCTCTAGGGAGTGTGGAGGCGTAGAGTGATGTTTATCAATAGATCAGCGCTAGCACAGTGAGTTTAATCATCCCCGCTTGTCGCGATGTCACGACCCTGTATTAGTAAATATTTACACAGGTCAGAGTGTTATTGCAGTTTCAGAAACCATTTCCTTGGGTTAGGAATTCGATCATTTCTACATTCTCAGATAGCGTGGCCTTGTGACAAACTTGGATTAGTATAAAAAATCGTAGGTGACTGTTGTAGAGCGACATGTAAAGTAGCTGGAGTGATCTATTTCACTAGGCGCGTGGTCTAATGGTTAGAGTCGTAGGAAATGGACTCGTCAACGCAAGTTCAATTCCTAGACGAAGCTGTTGGCATTTCACATGGCGCTAATAACCTTGGGAAAGGTATGAATCCAATTCTCCCCCCCCCAGCTATAGATAAATAGTAGGATAGACTGGGCTCTTTAACCATGGCTAGATAACCAGTCTAGGATAAGGAAAACTCTGAATTCAAACCTGTTGAACTCCGCTTAAGAAATTGACCCTGTGTCGCCTCCTGCTCGTGCGGAGGGGTTGGTAAATATACATATCTTTGTGACAAACTTCTTTAAACGTAAAAAATACTTTTTTGGAGTAAGCTAGACTTTTACAACACTTGGTCTAGTAGATTACACCGACTACACCTCTGTTGAGAGGTAACCCCCCCCGCCCCCAATGGAGCAACCTGTTGGCCGCTAGACACCGATCAATCGGCTGGTCACCCATAGACCTAACATCTTTATGATTGTCCCAACCCTATAACTGTTTTATCATATATGCTGGAAGTGGGTGACTGAGGGTCGTAGTGTCCTAGGTGTGACATTAAACTACATCTAATGATGAAGTTCCAGTTTGGAGCTCTGATGAGTGTGGAATACCCCTTCATCACCATACTCCCAAGTCCACTCTTACTCGGAATGGTAGTATGTATCATCTATGTTTTGAAATAGATTGAAAAAAAAAAACGAGTCTTAAAAATGTAAAAAGGTGAATATTTATGGGTGTCTATCATAGTGCAATTTAGCAAAATAAATTCTCCCAACACATAACTATAAAGTGAGTTCGACTCTCACTGGTTGCCGGTCTCGCAAAGTAACACTAAATCGGTACTATTTCTCTGAATGTTTGAGATGAGACTTGATGATTAGTATTATCTGCGTTATTCGGACTATTGTCCTCATCTTCATTGTTATGAAGGGTACATCGGCCGAAATGTTGTACAGATAACAATGAAGATGAGGACAATAGTCCGAATAACGCAGATAATACTAGATTGGTAATCGCAGATTTGGCAATTAATAGATAGAATAGTTATTTGCTAAGCTAAGTTTGGTAAAAGGCAACAAGACTGGAGCACCAATGATTAATCGAACTTACTAACAACTATTTGCTATCCCGGCTCATTAACCATAACAACAGGTGAGGATATTAGGTACTAAAATACATGAGTATAGCAACGCGAATAAAATTGTCAAGGAGTTCGATTTTTTATCGAATTGGTTGAAATATCGAATCAACAGCATTATCAGATGAGCAAGGATACTTGTCATTCGCCGACTGAACGCACCCGCGTGTGTGTTTGTGTGTGCGCTCGTGTAAAGAAGAGCTATGTTTGAATACACAGGAAAATCAATGCAATTGAGAATAGAATTCGGTTAACACATGTGTGTGTGTGTGTGTGCGTGTGTGTACACGAGCTTCCGTGAATAAACTTTCCTGATAATTACCTTGATGTCTCACTCTATACCAGGGCTGTAGAGTCGGAATCGGAGTCATGGAGTCGGAACATTTAAAGGTCACTGGTATCGGAATCGGAATCGGAGTCGGAGTCGGTAAAACTATTCCGACTACGACTCAAGTTGAATCTACACTTTAACTGGCCTTTGTTTATTCTGTAAAGTAACAGAGTGCACACACCTCATGTATAGCCGTAATGTTATAAGGAACAGCGATGATACTCGGGATCTTAATGAACATAATGTTCCAATCATTAACCCTTTCACTGTTCAAGGTAAATAAAGTGTCTACTAACGTTTTTATGAGATTTTATTCTTCATTTTTAAATGCGGTTTAAGAGACACATATGTGTCACGGGAAACGTACAGCCATGTGTGACTCTCAAAACAGTAAAAGGGTTAATACTAGCACGAAAAATTGATTATAGATCGTCTATGGGTAAATAGTTGAGAAGAATGGGATCTTTAACCTTGGTATGGCAACCGGTCTAGGAGAAGGAAAACTCAATTCAAACCTGTTAAACTCTGCTTAAAAGTTGACCTCGTGTCGCATCCTGTTCGTGCACAAGAGTTGTGTATATATATATATAGGGTGGCCAATTATATCGATTACGAAGTATAATCACTTAATTACATAAAGAGGAGTCGGAATCGGAGGTGAAAAAATAGAAGAGTCGAAGTTTTTGTGTTCTTAATTCACAACCCTGCTCTATACGCATGGTGCTCTACTATGACATTATTTTACTAGTATATATTTACCAACCCCTCTTCACGAGCAGGATGTGACACAAGGTCGTTTTTAGGCGAAGCTTAACAGGTTTGAATTTAGAGTTTTCCTTCTCCTAAACTGGTTGCCTAACCAAGATTAAAGAGCCCAGTCTGCACTGCTATTTACCCGTAGCTGGAGGGAGAATAGGTGGATGCATACCTTTCCCAAGGGTATTAGCGCTATGTGAAATGTAGACAGTATCGTCCAGGATTTGAACTCGGGTCGACGAGGCCATTTCCTACGACTCTAGCCATTACACCACGTGCCTCCATAATTTTTACAGGATTTTACTAGTATGTAAAAATTCCGAATCTGAGAATTCGATAAATAACAGAAAGTCAGATTTTAAAAATAAAAAATAATTTTCAAATAACTGTCATATCACTCGAAAACTTATATCTGTAGAATAAGTTCCAATTACCGTCGAACTGGGAAGACAAGGTGGCATGCGATTGTAACTGAATACACTGACACTGTGGAGTCTTATATATACTTGGTCACTTGGCAGTGGACTTTGTGTCATTTCGAGTTTGTATTCAGTTACAATCGCATGCCACCTTGTCTTCCCAGTTCGACGGTAATTGGAACTTATTCTACAATATCTTGCCGTGGACATAATATACGTTTTCTTCAACTCACTTTACAAAAATATTTTGCTGTTTTCTTTCAATTAAATCGGATATAAATATTTTTTTTTCATTAATTATAATTTAATATAATACATACTCATGCTCACACACACACACACACACACACACACACATGTGAATCAGTCGTCTGTTCAGCGTCTGTTTACATTTTTTAAAATCTACGGCAACCGTTTTCAGCGTTCGTTTTACGTTTTAAACATCCACGAACGCTCGCTTTTCATTCAAAGATTTCTTAAATAGACTTGTCCGACAAAGCAAAAGAGTCTCGCAGATTTCCTATTTTCTGTGATACATTTATTTTTCCTCAAACTAACGAAAGCCCTGATGAAGATCTATTGAAACAGCTCGAAACACTGCAGCGTAGGCGAATGAACATTACAGGTTTTATGAACTTGTGTTTTGTCAATTTTTCATAATATTACATAATAATATGTAACACACGTTTTGTTCCTCAATATCATTTATTATTTCCTAATTACTTATGTTATAAAATCATAGAAAATTTTAATCATTTCCTTCAAACATTGCTTTTGTACCTTCTATAATGAAATATAGGAACGAATCTATTTTCTATGTAAAAAAAAAGTAAAGTCGTCGGGGCGGCCTAAAGTCGGTATCAGCCAGTCAGCGAGGGAGTCTATCCCCTTTTCAATAGCGCTAGAATAAGAAGATTGTTTTGGCATCTGAGGTGGAGCGCCACACCTACCATCAGCTCCTTACTTTACCGCACAGATCCCTATGCTACTCATGCGCTGAGTTGGCGAGGACCGGTATCGAACTAGGAACCTTGTGGTTTCTAGCCGAACGCTCTACCGACTGAGCTAACCCGGCAAAAGGTCTGAATAAAAAAAGAATATGAATCAAAATTTACATCTATTTATACTAAAGTTATATAGTTTGGTTTGTTTGTTTTACGGCATATCAAGGTACTACCACTCCGGGTCAGAGTGGACCAAGAAGTAATGGTGAAGAAGGGGTGCTCCACATTCTCCAAACCTCCAGAACTGGAACCACACCATCAGATAGAGTTTAACGTCATTCCCAGGACATATAGACCCGCAGCCACCGCCTTCTAGCACCCATATGATAAGATTGATTGGGGCTTGCCATAAGGGCAACAGGGTTGGGGCAATCATATAAGTTCTAAGGCTTGATGTGACCAACCGATTGATCAGAGGGGGCCTCTCCGATCGCCCATCTAGCCCAAGATAGGGCCAAAGTGGAGTATTGCAAGTCATAAACTACTCATCCACCTGGGTTCTATCCTTAAGCATCACGGGTCGCCAGCCACGGCCAACAGGTGGCCCCACTGAGGGAGTCTTGACCCTCTGCAGAGGTGCAGTCGGTGCATTCTAAGGCCCAACCCGACAGGGCGGTTAAAGTTATATAGGAATTAGTAGCAGGGGGATTTTAAAAGTTAGTCCCGCAGATCCATTATTACTGAATCGCGAGTTGAATCCTCGTGGGATGCCCCATTTAAACCCCTATGTAAAAAATAGACCTTGCATTCAGCTAATCTGAAAAGAAATGTTAATGTCTACTGTCTAAAATATCAGATTTAAAAAAATCCATGCTGTTATCATTTAAATTTATTTTTTAATTATCTTTACGAATATAAATCAAATCTATTATTTTTGCTCAAAAACCAAGACCTGGTGATATTTAATGTGTATATATATTTACTTTCGAAGTTTCCTCCGGACATACATATACATACAACTGCCCTTTATATATGAATAGTTGAACAAAAAAGTTTAGAAGTGAAATTTGTGACAGTAGTGTAAATCACAATAATATAATCTCCCGTTATGTTTTTTGTTATTCGCCCGTTGCTCACAAAAGCTGCAAAGCTTAAAGAGAAAAATGGATCTTTTTCATTTATATTAAGCATAAACAATTGAGAAATAAACCTTTCTACCCAGGAACAAGAAAAGGTTAACAATGTTTACATAATGTAATGATTTTCCTCTTGTAAAGATATTTCTTTATGTGTACTAGTACAAAATATAAAAAAAAAACCCTCCGGGCGATGTAAAAATAGATTTTTGAAACATATTGCTTGAGGGGTGGGAGTTAAAAATTCAATGTTAGCGAGTTTGTACCCTAAGTAAATAAAATCATCAAATTCATTAAAGGATTAAAAAATAAAGCAATTTGAAATGTAAACTTTAAATATGTATTAAAATAAAACAAACTATATATAGATATATAATACCAGTCATGTATTTATCAAAACTTTGTTTAAAAAAAAACAATGAGGACAATCTAATGTTGCGTGTTCAAATTTTGAGTGTATTTATTCTATGTTATTACGATTTTGGGTAATATGACGTAGGCAGTGAGGTAATTTTTGTTACAGACAAAAACCGGAAGCGAATCTCCATTATTAATAGATATGTATATATAATTGCGATTGGGTTTGTTTAATGTAAGAAAGAAATAATGTATCGTAAATACTTGTGCAAAGGTCGATTTTTTTCCATTATCATTATTTTGTTAATTAACACAAGGTCTGGTCTTCTGGCCAAGATTGGGTGATCCGTGTGTATCTCAAAGTCCCAGAGGATTTTATACAGCTCATTTCCTAGGACAGATGTCGGTTTGTGCATTCATTAGTATGATTAAGATTTTAATTTCTTGCACAATTCCTAGTGGATCACCTTTCCTGACCAGTCATATCTAGGCTTGTAATCATATATATATATATATATATTATATATATATATATATATATATATATATATATATTATTATATAGAGTGGTATATTTATAACTAGATAGTCTAATCACCTTGGATAGAGCATGTCTATCTAAGTTACGGCAGCGTGGACATGAAATCAACGGCGCTTGGTAACTGAGAGTTTCTCACCTATGTGGCTTTCAAATCATACTTGGTTTGAAAATCGCATTGGCGAGAAACTGTCAGCAAGCCTAACTTATATATATATATATATATTATATTATATATATATATATATACTAAAAAATACGTGACCCGTTGGGTCACCCATTGTGCTCGGGTTAGATTGTTGGAAAAATTACATGATAATTTTATTTCGCTAATTTAAAGTTTCCCCACACTGTCCAAATAAGTTATTTAAACTGGAGTAAACATTTTCATTTGACCAAAGAAAGTACAAGAGAAGGGTCACTTGGTTAGTTAATTTGTAATTAAAGGTAATTAGGATTTTAATCATGGATATCCATGACAATCCCTAGCCAACCCAACCCATCATTCCTCTCAGGGGGTCTTCTGCACAGCATCCAATATCTGCGCAGAGTTGGTCAATGTACATCTTTGCTCGACGGTCCACACTGGCGTGCCTGTGTGCTGGTTTCCTTACAAAAATGTCATGAGTTTGTCCTTGATTCATCAGCACGTTTTTTTTTAGCACGTTATGAAATATTTAAATTAAAGATTTATATAATCTATAAAAAAAAATACTGGAAGGAAAAAAAAAGAAAAAAAGTCGGCTTCAGCTATGATTTTTCTTTATTGATGCCCATTATGCATATCGCATAAATGCGTATTGGCCTCTTGTTCTAAAAAAAAAAAAAAAAACCCTAAGCGGTGCCTGCTGAAAATCCGACACATGCTATGTATGAACTCCCTAACTGTTTGAAGGCGTTTTTTTCCCGAAAATGTTAATGCGATTGAAACCAATAGTTTGCACCCCCAAGTCTTTTCCCGACATGTAAATGTTTTACCCTCCCCCTCTTTAAAATATGTTAGCGGTTTGAAGGCGTTTTTATCAACAAGCAAATGTATATATACCCTCCTTTAAAAATATTTTTTTATTCGGTATTTTCATTTTATTTTAATTCAAAACAACTGCCACGCATTTTTAAACAAATAAAACCGAGTTTGGCTTTAACTTTTCGGGAAAAAAACGCCTTAAATCAGCAATAGAATGATAAAGAAAAAATATGGCCAGATAATTCTAAAAATGTAAATAAATTTATGTAGAATTAAATGTAACTGGCAATTAAAGTAAACGAAAATAATTTATTTACTAAAAGAATAGGTATTAGATTATTAGTGAGAGCTGTATGGTCCACTAATAATTTCATTTACCTATTCTTTTGGTAAATAAATTGTCTTTGGTAGCTGAGAATTTAATTTTAATCAACTTATTTTCTAATAAACTCTTGATTAGTTTTGTTTTAAAAGCTGTAGGAAACATAATAAATGTTTCATAAGAAGTATATATTAACATTACCGACAAAAAACTTAGTTACCATAAAAAGGTATTGGTTTGTTTGTATTTTTTTTTACTCATTTAATTCATACAGTTTTTAATCTCAAAACATCGCAAATCGATTAAACTTGCAAATCTTCGTCAAAATTAAAACGGAAACTTATTTGGTGATCCATGACAGTTTAACTACAATGTATGAATGAACTTTTTTGCGGTTACAGTTTAGGAGTTTGGGGATTAAGGTTGTTTTTAATTACATATTGCTTAAAAAACACATTACTATACATTTAATGTTGAAAAAATATTTTTAAGAACATGTTTAATTGAAATTATACATTGCAATACTAATACAAACAACTGAGACTAATGTGCCTACCATTGGATTCATTGATTAATTTCAATGGTCAATTAAATGTATAGTAATTTGGGTTTTTTGTTGTTGTTTTTTTTTAAGCAATATGTAATTAAAAACAACCTTAATCCCCGAACCTCTAAACCGTAACCCAATTCACAAAAAAGTTCGTTCATACACTGTAGTTAAACTGTCATGGAACACCACCAAATAAGTTTCCATTTTAATTTTGACGACGATTTGCATGTTTAACCCACAAATCTTGATTTTATAACAAAATAAGCTGATTTGAATTATTTCGCAGCTTAAATTATTTTAGTTTTTCTGAAAAGGGAAACAAAGACAATTTATCTACTTACCAAATAAGTTGATTGATTCACTAATTTAGTAATGAAAAACTTGTTCCGTTTTAGATTTAAGGTTACTAAAAATCAAGAAATTATCCAATTTGAATGAGATTTTTAGCACGTTATTCAGCAATGTATTCTTTTAGTTTGTTTTAGTTAAAAAACTGGGGAGTCTTTCACTTAAACGGTGGGGGTAGTCAATGTTTGCTCATTTGAATAAAATTTTATAATATTTAAATATGTAACTACTTTTTTTTTACCCAACATGAACTATTTTTAGAATAAGTTTAATAATCATGTTAAATCAAACATGTATTCTGAATTTTTATATATTCAATTTTTTTCTCATTTATTTACTGCAGTCTATGGTATAGGCTGGGAGCCTCATGGTTCCTGGTTCGATACTGGCCCTCGCCAACTCAGTGTATAAGTAGTACAGGATCTAGATTTTTTAATTACTTTAATTACTGATTTTAAGTGACCTGAAAAAAATCAGTAAGTTTTGAAATAAAATAACTGATGCATTACAAAATTCATTCATTGATAACTCAACACTGAAAATTTCATTAAAACCGGATTATTCACTGATTTTTAATAACTTTCTTTCAATCGGGGGGGGGGGGGGGTAATGTATTTTGTAAAAAAAGGATTCTGAGGAAATTTGACAGTCCCTAAGCAAGTAGGTTTTTTATATTTTATCGAAACCGGCTAAATAGCATCTTCCTGAATTTTTTACTAAAAAATATTTGATGTGCTTACCCCTTTGACTCTATAATTTTTTAAAATTAGTAATTAAAGTAATTTAAAAAATCTATTTTAAAGCATGATATTCAATTTTAGTTGAGCGTAAAAAGAACTGTGTTTTGTTTTATTAAAACAAAAAAAAGTTATTCTCTGTAGCCTGAGAGAGGGAAGGGTATTCTCGCTCTGGCTGCTGCTTTTGATAATATTATTACGTGTAGTGACTTGTGTCTCTGTTAATCACTATCCCTTCACTGGCATATAGAGAGGAAAAGAGAGTTATGCAGAATGTAAAGACGGAGACGGGTCAATTTTTTGACTTAATTGCAAATTACGACTAATTAGAACCAATCAAAGTGAATTTTTTTCCAAACATTTAAAAGTCCTAAAACTAAGCTATAAGTAAAGTAAAGTAAAGTCGTCGGGGTGGCCTAAAGTCGGTATGGGCCAGTCAGCGAGGGAGTCTATCCCCTTTTCAATAGCGCTAGATCGAGGAGATTGTTTTAGCATCTGAGGTGGAGCGCCACACCTACCACCACCTCCATACTTTACCGTACAGATCCCTGTGCTACTCATACGCTGAGTTGGCGAGGACCGGTATCGAACTAGGAACCTTGTGGTTTCTAGCCGAACGCTCTACCGACTGAGCTAACCCGGCCCCTACAAAAAGCTTTTGGGATCAAAAGTTGAAAATCTCAGCTTTAGTATGATAATAGAAGATAGATATAAGTTAGGATAATGTAGACATAAAGTCAACGGCCTCTGATAACTGTCAGATAGTTGCTTATGCGATCTTCAGGGCAAGGTCTTGATCTGAAGATCGCATAGGCAACAATATAGAACTTCTCAAGTACCGTTGACTCCATGTCCATGCTATCCTCTCTCTCTCTATATATATATATATATGAGGTGAGGTAAAAGGAAAAGTGAAACAAAAATAATGACTCAAACAAGTCCAAGTAGGAGAGAAATATTTCGTCCTTCTGACACGAAGAACATCCTCAGTCTGACTTTATTCAAAGCAAAATACGCACATTTGTGTTTATAGAAGAGAAAGTGAGTTAGTGGTGGAATTGAGGGGTAGGAAGGTTAGGGAGGATTTGATTGAAACGAGAATAACATCATATAAAGTAGAGGGGGAGTTCAGAGGATGCTGGTAAGATGAGAAGAGGAGGTTGCTAGGTGCTTGTTGAGAAAGGGGGTGGTTGGGAGAAGTGGGTAAAATTCATTGTTAGGGGAGAGTTTGATTTATTGCATGGGGAAGATAAGGAGGAAGGGGGTGTCATATATATATATATATATGTACTATATTAAGAAAAATGAAAAAACACAGGTTTAAATGAGTTAAGTGGTGAGTTTATTGGCCGACGCTGCAGTGTTTCGATCTATTAATTAGATCATCTTCAGGGCATTTGTTGGTATATGGAAGGTAATAAGAAATTTTATCACAGAATAACGAGAAAAGCGAGTGGTAGTCCTTGTTTTTCAGTCTGTTTAAAATTTGAGGTTTGAAAAAAGGAGACAGTTTGAAATATGACGTCAAATATTCTCTTTTACAGTGTGAGTATGGGACTGTGTAAGTGTGTGTATCGAAAAAAAAGCATTGTGCATTTTTTAGGTGAGTGGATATACCAACAAATGCCCTGAAGATGATCTAATTAATAGATCGAAACACTGCAGCGCCGGCCAATAAACTCACCACTTAACCCATTTAAACCTGTGTTTTTTCATTCTTTCTTAATATACTACATACCGTCGGATTCACTTCCTTTTCTTCACACACACACACACACAATATATATATATATATATATATCTGTGTGTGTGTGTGTGTGCTCTATCACTGTTATGATCACTCTTTATCTAGAAATACAGTAAGCTATATAATCAAGTACATACGAGATCTGTCTGAAAAGTAACGGGATTACTTGTGTTGCGTGAGAGACGAATAAGCGGATTGTGATATCTTCTAAAAAGATATATTGTGATTATATAACGCTAATCTTAGATTTCTGCAACCATTGCTTTTTTTTAAAACATGCTTTTGCTTACACCTCTTTTCTAGATCTTCCAGCAATGTGCAATGATGAAAACGAGCAACGAATAAACCTGAAGATAGATAGATAGATAGATAGATAGATAGAGAGAGAGAGAGAGAGGGGGGGTCGGGTAGAGAAGGAAAAAACAGATGAATGGATATATGGCTAAGCAGAGATAGATAGATACAGTGTGTGTGTGTGAGAGAGAGAGAGAGAGAGAGAGAGAGAGAGGGGTCGGGTAGGAAGGAAAAACAGATGAATGGATATATGGCTAAGCAGAGATAGATAGATACAGAGAGAGAGAGAGAGAGAGAGAGAGAGAGAGAGAGAGAGAGAGAGAGAGAGAGAGAGAGAGAGAGAGTGTCGGGTAGAGAAGGAAAAAACAGATGAATGGATATATGGCTAAGCAGAGATAGATAGATACAGTGAGAGAGAGAGAGAGAGAGAGAGAGAGAGAGAGAGAGAGAGAGAGAGGAGGGAGGGGTCGGGTAGAGAAGGAAAAAACAGATGAATGGATATATGGCTAAGCAGAGATAGATAGATACAGTGAGAGAGAGAGAGAGGAGAGAGAGAGAGAGAGAGAGAGAGAGAGAGAGAGAGGGGGTCGGGTAGAGAAGAAAAAACAGATGAATGGATATATGGCTAAGCAGAGATAGATAGAGAGAGAGAGAAGAGGGTAGAGAAGGAGAGGATATATGACTAAGCAGAGATAGATAGAGAGAAAGAGAGAGAAAGAAAGAGAGAGAGAGAGAATAGAAGGAAAAACAGATACATAGATATAGAGCTAAGCAGAGATAGATAGATACAGACAAAGAGAGAGAGAGAGAGAGAGAGAGAGAGAGAGAGAGAGAGAGAGAGAGAGAGAGACAGAGAAGGGAGGAGGGTTTATTATAGAAGGAAAAACAGATGAATGGATATAGAGCTAAGCAGAGATAGATAGATAGAGCTAGATAGATAGACAGAGACAGAGAGGGACAGAGGCAGAGAGAGAGACAGAGAGAGAGAGAGAGACAGAGAGAGACAAATATAGAAACAGACTAATGGGAAAAAGTCCATCCCAAGCTCTTGAAATGCTTCAGAACATCTATGGACCTAATACCATATCGCGCATACATGTTTTTTAGTGGCACAAGAAATTCAAAGAGGGGCGGAAGGCCTCCAATCAACAAGACTGAGGTCAACGTCGAACGGTTTGACTGTACAAATCAGCTGGAGGTTATTTTGAAGAAAACGTTCCATTCATTGCCCAAATTTTTTTGCTGAACACAGCAGAGGAGCAGTCGGTTTATTCTAAAGCCCCAGTCGACAGGACTGTTTGAAGTAGAAGCATTGGCTTTTTATGGATAAAGTATCCGTATGGGTATAGTATGAGTTTGTATCAAAACGTAAATTTACCGTCTCCGGACAGGCGACTGTTTTAGAGAAATGCATGTCTTGTCTCTGACGGGGAGCTAAATGCCTAAGGTTCATAAACAGCTTTATCAAACACTAAGAGATGATAGAACGATGATACTTAAATATCGCGCTTATTAGGAAGTATTATGAAAGTGGCTTCATCTTGAACAAGCTATGTTTTTATTGTTGAATTTACAGTTCCATTTGAGGAAAATCTTGACTGGGCACATCAGCGTAAGTTGGAAAATATGAAGATTTACGAGAAAAATGCGTCAGAAACGGATGGATAAAGGATGTATTTCCTATCGAGTTGCCGGGGATTATTACCAACTCAACCTTGGCATATGTGTCTAAACCTTGGACTTTTCACCAGCCCAAGAGATCCATGATAAAGCGTTAACGGAATCAGCGTGGTGAGCAATCCTATAATGTGACATAAACCGACAAAAGTCTGGTGATATCGTGAGATACTGCTGGGGTGCTTTTAGTGGTAATGATGCTTGGCGGCCATGTCTGAACCGCCGAGTCATTATGAAGGCTTTGTTGTTGCAATGCTACCTGTGTAAATAGCAACATTGTATGAAGATTATTGTTCTATTTGCTGACAAAGGAACGAAACGGAAGTTGTCCCCCGGACCCTATTGCTCTTTATGGCAAGCCTCCACCGTTTTTATCATAATATGTTGCTAAGGTGGTGGCTGAGGCTTTTGTTTAGTATGATAATTAAACTCTGACGGGAAGCATTCTGAAATCTGGGAATTATAGAGTACCTCTTCATCCTCATTACTTCCAGGTCCACTCTGACTCGCAGCGGTAGTACCTGTTAGGGTCTCATCTACGGGTGTACCCTAGAACAAAATAGGCCTCTGAGGAAAATAAACAATGGGGAATCTAATCTAATGTGTAACACGACAGTAAGATTTTATTATACTCCCTGTGTAACCTAAACATTTTTACAGGTTCAATCCTTGGTCACGGCAACCAATTATGACTTTTTACTTACGAGACCCTCTTACTTCTCACAGATTTCAAAATAATACACATCAATCCGCATTTCAAAAAACTTCAGACGAATAATATCAAATCGATACGGACCCTATACATTACAACAATGAAAACAGGGAATTCCCGTAGAAAGCCGGAGGATACAGCAGCAGAAACGTTGTGTTTTTATATACCCCAATAAAATGAGGACATTAGTTCAAAAAATCAAATTAAAGAAACAAGGAAGTTATGAGTGTTTTTAAAAAAAATATTTCAGTAATTTGTGGGCCACCCGGTATGAACAGATACATTTTGGTATCTTTTTTTTTTTTTACTATTACACTCGTCTCATCCCCGGGTATTATTTTATGTTCTTTAAGTAGATCTCGTTATTCTAAGAATTTTTTCTCATAATAATCAATCGTCGTATATGTCACTGCGTAGTCATTATGACATGACTTATTTTCACTTTGCAGGTTATCTCTATCTTGATCGGTGTAGTGGTTCTCATTTAATTTGCATAGTCAGTTTTAAAAATCAATTTGTAAAATATAACTGTTGTTGGTTTCCACTTTTGTATTCCGAGATGATTGTCAATAAGTCATAGTTTCTCTGACTGCTTTTTATGATTAAATTATTTTATTATTTAACTATAATATTATTCAATATTCAATAACTATTAAAATAAAGATATATTATGGTTAAAAACTACTTTGGTTTGTTTTTGGTTGTTTGTTTTGATGGCATATCAACCCTTGTGGGTTATTTAATGCCATATCTTTTTTATACATGTATACAAGGTGTGTCAAAAATGTATCGAGATTTTTTGTACTTTTTGACACACCTTGTATTCTCTAAAAAAAAATTCATTGTTCATATCTATGTTGGTAAATACAGCTTCAAACTCGGCACTTTTATGACCCGCCTTGTATTCTGAAAAAATTAACGTTCCATTCATAGTTCATTTATATTTTAGTAAATACACCTTCAATTTCGATACTTTATGACACACCTTATATATATATATATATAGTAAAGAAATAACAAAAGACTTAGAGATTTAGCATTATAGTCTATTAAAAATTTAAAAAAATAAAAATCTGTTTTCAAATGCGCTTTAAAGTAATAAAGAATTCATCATTTGTATCTGATGAGTCGGGAGAATTAGACAATTGGTCTAAGCTCCCTGAAATAGACTATAATTCTAAATCTCTAAGTCTTTTGTTATTTCTTTACTTATATATTTGCTCTGTGACTCTAACATTAAGAGCACACATTGAGCTCTCAAACTGCGACAGGTTTTTTTAAAATAAAACTCTTGTGTCGTAAGGAAGATTTATATATATATATATATATATATATATATATATATATGATTTGTTTAAGAAAGCTTAGTGGTGTATTAATACATTGATACAGATAATTTTCATTAATTTCGTGTGTTTTAATAAATTGATAATTTTACGTGTAGCAATAAATTGATAACTTAATGTGTATTAATAAATTGGTAGGAATAGATTTCATTAACCATGCATATTAATGAATTGCTAGAAATAATTTTCATTAATTTAATGTATATTGTTGGTTGCTGGTTTACCATCAACTACCGCCTTCTAGCACTTATGCGATAAAAGGGGTGGGTATTTGCTATAAGAGCATTTTTGACAAAACGGTCGAGATATATATAGCACAGTTGCTAAGGCTTGATATGACCAAACGATTAATCGTGTGGGGACTCTCCGACCGCCAGTCTAGCCGAAGTAATGGTCGAATTAGAGTGTTGTATGTTATGTATATTTACCAACCCCTCCGCACGAGCAGGATGCGACACAAAGTCAATTTCTTAAGCGGAGTTTAACTGGTTTGAATCCAGAGTTTTCCTTCTCCTAGACCGGTTGCCTAAACAAGGTTAAAGAGCCCAGTCTACCCTACTATTTATCCATAGCTGGAGGAAGAGTAGGATTCGTACCTTTCCCAAGGGTATTAGCGCAAAGTGAAATGCAATTACCACGTCCAGGATTTGAACTCGGGGGGGGGACGAGTCCATTTCCCATAACTTTAACCATTACACTACGCGCTTCCCACCGTGTGTTGTATGTTATGGGACCACTTAGTACCCGAGTCACAGACCGCTCAGCTACCAACATCCTGTCCTCAGGCATTATGGGTCCCACCTATGGCCAACATGGCTGGTTGGTTGGCTTATTGATTTTAACGGCATATCAACCCGTCTGGGGTTATGTCATGCCTAACGGTTTGGAAGTAATATATGTTGTATTTATATTTATACTTTTTGTAATTTGTTTTAACAAGGTGTTAGCACCATTAGGGATCATGTTGTATTTTATTTTATTCCCCTCAAAAAGGACAGAATGTCCTCCATGTTGACATTTTCAAATAGATCTTTCATATTGTTTGTATTAAAATAACGGTTTCTGATGTGAGCAAAAAACCTGCATTCCATGAATAAGTGTTTAATATTCAAAGGTGTTTGACATGTTTCACATTGTGGTTGTTGTTCTTATTTGAGTATATAGGAGTGCGTTAGTCTTGTATGACCAAGGCGGTCCCATGGGGAGTCTTGCAGCAATGCAGGGGCGCAGTCGGAGTATTCCGACGGGGCAGTTCAAAACTAGTAACAAACTTGGTCTTTCTTAGAACTCACCTAGACAAATGCAGGGAAGTAAGCAAGGTGGAGGTCTTTTTTATTATATTTTTAACATTTAAGTAAGTAAGACCCTTAAGATCAATTCTATTCAAATTAAGCATTGTAATCTACGGATTGAACTCAGCCAGATATGACAATAAAACCGACAACTTAAATTTACACAAAAATATGTACTTTGCAAGTTAAAGCGTCATATATCCGCCACTTCTTCGAATTGAACACTTTCTTTGGTGGTATTATTATCTCCGAATCGGACTCTACCAGAAACGACACGTAACTATGTACTGGACTTTTTTTTTAACTTCGTATAGCAACCAGTCTTGGAGAAAGAAAATTCTGAACTCCAATCCGTTAAAATCCGTTTAAAAAACTGACCTTGTGTCGCATCCTTCCTGCGGCCGAAGGGTTGCATACAAGCAAAACGAATGTTTAATATTTTGCTGCAGGGGGATTAGCTGAAAAAGACATATGAATAATTCATGGTGGAACCTAACGGTATTGGCAATCGTTTTATTGGCCCTCTCGAATTTTCATGGTGTTTTCTACGCTAGTTGTGCACAAAATATAAACTTCTTTTAAGGATGCGCTTTGCATAACGGTTATCGTTGTTGGGAAATGGAATTTGTGATAAGAGTTCAAATCCTGGAAGAGACTGTTTGCATTTCACTTCGCGCTAATGCCCTTCATCATCATCATGTCGCGCAATTAGCACGGATATCCATGACAATCTATGGCCAACCTTCCCTATCATTCATTTTCCCAGGGAGGTCCTCTGCGCAGCATCCAGCATCTTTGCATAGTTGGTCAATGTAGATCGTTGATGGGCGGCCCACACTAGCATATCCGTGTGTTGACTTCCACGGGAGAACGTCGCTTATGAGCTCTTTCTTGCTTCTCCAGTAGTGCCCTGTATGCCTTGTCCGTCTCTCCCGAATGGTTTGTGAGATGGGGGGCAGGTGGCCATAAAGCTGTTTCCTGGTGGGATGCTGCTTCGACGATTTGTTCAAGACTGCATTATGCATTCTTGTGCAGCTGCCATCCAGCTTATTCTCAAGGCGCCTCGTTAAGGTCCAAGTAGTGCAATGCCCTTAGAAAAGGTATAAATCTATCTGTTCTGAACCCCACCCACCCACCAGCTATGAGTAAATAGCTGGTCAGATCTTGCTAATTTGTAGCGCGTGGTCGGGTTAGCTCAGTCGGTAGAGCGTTCGGCTAGAAACCAAAAGGTTCCTAGTTCGATACCGGTCCTCGTCAACTCAGCGTATGAGTAGCACAGGGATCTGTGCGGTAAAGTAAGGAGCTGATGGTAGGTGTGGCGCTCCACCTCGGATGCTAAAAACATTTTCCTTGGTCTAGCGCTATTGAAAAGGGGATAGACTCCCTCGCTGACTAGCTGATACCGACTTTAGGCCGCCCCGTCGACTTTACTTTACTTACTTATACCATGTGATCAAAGCAGTTCAAACCGTATTAGGTACCTGCAATGGTTGGTAGTATCGTGGTAGTTGGTGTGCTAACACTGTACGCTGCTTCATTCTGTGTGTGGTTTGAAAGCCGCACAGATTAACGTGCAATATTTTGTCATTCTGGAACTTATGCTTTTTGAGTTCTAACTGGGCCATTTTTAATGCAAACAATATGAAAGATCTTTTCGAAAATGTCAACATGGAGTACATTCTGTCTTTTTGAGGAAAACAATCAAAAATATTTGTTGTTCAAAAAGTGCAGTTCACCACAATACAGTAATCAGAGGGTTAAAAGAATCTCGACCAA
This sequence comes from Doryteuthis pealeii, assembly GCA_023376005.1. Taxonomy (NCBI): domain Eukaryota; kingdom Metazoa; phylum Mollusca; class Cephalopoda; order Myopsida; family Loliginidae; genus Doryteuthis; species Doryteuthis pealeii. The sequence goes on along the minus strand of CM042142.1, from coordinate 101,668,429 downwards.
GGTCAGGTAGATCTAAAACTTTGGATTCCAAGAATTTGTTCCTTGCTATAGAGACAAATCCGGCGAGTCGGCACCCGGAGAGAATCAGAAAAACTAGGCATATCATAGTCCAATATGGTGTGTCACTTTCACTACTTGTGACCTGGTGTCAAATTGGACCCGTGGTAAACGGGTTGAGTAGAGATTTCTGAATCTTCTGATTTAGGTCGGAATATTAAAACGGAAAGTTTTTTCCAAGAATGAAATTCATTATACTGAAGATCGTACTTTTTACTGACAGAAACAAGCTTGCTAATCACATCCTGTGACAGGTGCTTCTTTTACCAAGTTTTGCTTTTAGCCAATTATAACAGCTTGCCGTCTAGAAAATGTTATGTTACGTGAACATATTGTTAATAACAGAACTGGTTATGAGGTAAAAGTTAATTAAGTAATCACACAATATATATTATAATTAACATAACTACTATATAACCTGTTAGAAGAGAGAGAGAGAGAGAGAGAGAGAGAGAGAGAGAGAGAGAGAGAGAGAGAGATGAGGTGGGAAGAGATGGTGATGACGTTAAGGAACAAAAAAATGTGTCTTGTATTTTATATCCAGAAAAATATCTACGCATTGGCAATTTTACCAATACGTTCCATAATTTTTACCTTTGTATAGGTATATGAAGAAAACAAAATTTTCACCTCTTTCGTAAGTCACAATGAGCTATCTAAATCTCTTTCAATTGAAGCAGCCTTAGTTCCTGGGGGTCCATTTTGTAATCAGCACCTCATTGCACTAATGGGTTAAACACAATGGTCTCAGTCAGTAGAGAACCTGCCTAGGAATCGCAATATTCCTGGTTCGATACCGGCCCTCGCCAACTCAGCATATGAGTAGCACAGGCATCTGTGCAGAAAGTCAGGAGCTGATGGTAGGTGTGACACTCCGCCTCGGATGCCAAAACAATTTCCTTGGTCTAGCGCTAGTGAAAAAAGGATAGTCTCCCTCTGTATGGTTGATATGAAGATTAGGCCATTCCGTTGACTGTACTAACATTCAACAGACCTCAAACCCGGTGATAGAGGTTCCCGTGAAACACATAGTCATGAAAATTTTACCTGTATTATTGAATTTCATTGTTGATATATTGAGATACTGTTCTGCGTTTTTGTACAAAGAGCACTGCAATATACACATTTAAACTGATTTTTACCACTTTTAGCATAAAATATATATATATATATATATATATAATATATATATATATATATATATATATATATATATGTTGTTGGCATCCTTCCGTCTACGAGAGACGATGGAGTAGTGTCAAGGTTTTGTTAACTTGAACTGCATAGCCTGGGCGGATTTGTATGGAGGATGAGCTGTTGCCTGTGCAGCAAATCCCCCTCTCCACACTGCCGCTGTGATCCAAAGGAAAGGTAAGGGACCAATGCAGTTTGGCAACGGTAGTGTCGCAGAAGTTAATGGGTAGCACTGGATTTCAGCATCACACCACCTTAGGGACTCCAGCTCCTGATTTATTTTAGGGGTTTACTCCCCTAGCCTTTCCTTGAAGGCAACACAGGTTCTGTATCGGACTTCTCCTTGAGTTGATGGGTTGCCGACCAAGGCTAAAGAGCCCATTTAAACCCATTTGGGATATATATATATATATATATATATATATATATATATATATATATATATATTCAAATGGGCATTTCTGTTACCCGGGGTTTCATGCTGGTGCATTCGTCAGACAGAATGTAATGTGTCTACACACACACACACACATATATATATATTATATATATATATATAATATATATATATATATATAGAGAGAGAGAGAGAGAGAGAGAGAGATAGGATGGAAGATTTGGGGTAGAGCAAGTGAATAAACTTATGAAAATAGATCGATCGATATAGACAGACTGGATCGAGAGACGGCTAGATATGAACTAATTACGACAGATCGATATCAATGCAGATAGATAGATAGATAGATAGATAGATAGGAACAACTCGCGTGGTGTAATGGTTAGCAAGCTGGATTAGCAACCCATTGATAGTGAGTTCGATTCTCCCTGGGCGCCCCATACTTCTGGCCTTGTGCCGCATCTAAGCTGAGCTTAGTAAATAACTATATGATAAGTGATCAGCATATGACATAAAATGATTAATGAACAAATACACAGACAAATAACCTGATTATATCAACTGATTGATTTATTTTTTCAAGCAATGCTTCTCATTATACCAGTGGTTCTCAACCGGGGTCGATATGGTCCCCCGGGAATCATATAACATTTTGTGAGACCCAGGCAAGTAAAATGCATTCAACTATAAAAATTGGGATTTTTAAACAACGAATGGCTATGTGGGGTCCACCAGAGTAAAATAGGATTAAAAGGGGGTCAATAAGTAAAAAAAAGAAAAAGGTTGAGAACCATTGCCTTATACAATGAATAAAAAAAATGTTAATTCCCCCCAAAAATCTTCGAATGCAAATCTTCGAAAAAAAAAAACACAAAGAAAAAATAGAAAACTGGGGTGGGGGTTTCGATAAATATAAAATATAAAATAGAAGCATCTACCCCCTGCCCATGCCCCTACCCCTCGAAAAATCACGAAAGTATTAGTGCACGAGCGTGCATAAGTACCTGGTGTATAAACACTTATATATGACTACTGAGTTTTTGATTACGTGTGCGTGACGGAGCAAGCCACATTCGATCCCGTGAAGTTGGTACGTGCAGTTGTATACTGACACCTGCCTCGACGCACGAGTACATGCATATGTGAGTGTGTGTGTGTGTGTATGTGTGTAAGGGAGTGTGCATGCATGCGTGCACGCCCTTATTGTCGTTCGAAAGGACAAACTAACCTTGCATGTTGGGTGTGTGTCTCGCTTGCATAATGACGTTAGAGAAACACGCGTCATGAACAAGGCATTATACTGGAAGAGTAGGCGTAATAAATTTAACTTCATGTAGATACCAATATATATATATATATATATATATATATATATATATACACATTAGATGACCCAAAAACCCAGGTGTGTTTCCGTTGTAAAAATGGTTCATGATCATTTTGGTGTTTTTACTTATGAAAAAGAAGGATTCTAATTGATATTTTATAGTGAGCAATCTCTCCCTATATATATATATATATATATATATATGAATAATAGAATGATATATATATAGATAGATAGGTATATTTTTACATATATAAGTCATTCTCTCTATCTATCTGTGTATCTATCTGTTAGAGCACCCACAAACCTGTTGCAAAAAGGTGGTTCAAACATTTTATAGCCATCTATCACACACACACACACACACACACACACACACACATATATATAATATATATATATATATATATATATAGATAGTTATTCTCATATGTAAAATGTTAGTAACACCCATATATATATATGTGTGCGTGTGTGTTTGTCATTCTATATATGCATCTATCTCTCTATGTATATCTATTTGTCTGTCTGTCTGTCTGTCTATCTATATCTATTAGAGCTCCCGTAATCCTTTTGGAAGAAGAAGGGTTCTAATTAACATTTTATAGAGATTTCCATTATATTGAGAATTTAGATGATTAAAAAATGGTGTTCAGATCTGTGCAGACTCCATTAATTTCTCATTCAGCTACTTTATTCCCTAAGTCTATTTTTTAAATACATTCCACAATACATTTTTTCTGTGCTGCGTCATTTTTGTTATTGTTATTGTTATACACACACACACACACACACACACACACATATATATAAGTGCTCCACCCATTTTATAGGAGAGCGTTGCGTTTACGCTTAAGTTGGCGGTCATCAGCGAAATCCCCTCCAAAGCGCTCAACCCCAGGAGGATGGGGAGCATATATAGTCGTCCACTGACGCGTGTTTCGATTTATCAAGTCTCTTCAGTGTGGCTAGACATTTTGTGAGCTACCTACAGCCGGGATATAATTCCGATCGATTCAGCATCAGTCGGACAGCTTAATCGCTTGGCTATCCTCACCAACAGAATGCGAAGGGGATTTTAACTCTTTAATACAAACATCTGTACGTATGTAAATGCCGCCATAGAGAGCTCCATCCCTTTTTTTGGAGATGTATGTATGTATGTATGTATATCTGATTGTGGGCAATGGAGGGCTGCGATATACAGAGGTGCAGGGCTGTTTGAAGCTGCAAGGGTGGACCGGGAAAAATTCAAGAGAGCGTGCCGAAAACCTGGAACTCTGCCGGACAATTCTGGTGATGTGTGGATCTGTGAGGAGTGTGACCATGCCCTGTAGTCAAAGGCTGGCTTGGTCAATCACATGAGAGCTACCTGGCCGCAATTGTTGTCTCTACCATGCCACACTCTGATTCCCACCATGATCCCCAACATGAGGACAGTGATGAGTATACAACACCTGTCGACTCAGTCAACATCGATCGTTATGTGTGCCAGGTATGTTCTAAAATATGCAAGACTTTGGTAGGATTGAAAAGTCATGACTGAGTCCACAAACAGACAATGAATGAAGGAGTGGCAGTCACGAGACGTTGCGATCAATATAACATGTATATGTTTAGTTTGTTTTACGGCATATCAACCTCAGTGGGTTATCTAATGCCGATAAAGTTTTGAAATAAATCAATTCTTAATGGATAATACAATTTTTTTATAAATACATTTTTCTATTTAACTCATAGATAGGACCCTAACAGGTACTACCACTCCGCGTCAGAGTGGACCAGGGAGCAATGGTGATGAAGGGGTGCTCCACATTCCCCAAACCTCCAAAACTGGAACCTCACCATCAGATAGAGTTTAACGTCATTCCCAGGACATGTAGACCCGCAGCCACCGCCTTCTAGCACCCATATGATAAAAAGGGGTTGGGGCTTGCCATAAGGGCAACAGGGTTGGGAAAATCATATAGGTGCTAGGGCTTGACGTGACCAGCCGATTGATCGGAGGGGGCCTCTCCGACCGCCCGTCTAGCCCAAGATAGGACCAAAGTGGAGTATTGCATGTCATGAACTGCTCATCCACCTGGGTTCTATCCTTAAGCATCACGGGTCGTCACCCACGGCAAATAGGTGGCCCCATTGGGGGAGTCTTACCCCTATGCAGAGGTGCATATGGGGGGTCTTACCCTATGCAGAGGTGCAGTCGGTGCATTCTAACGCCCCAGCCGACAGGGCGGTATGTATATGTGTGCGTGTTTGAGTGTGGTCTCTCGTTCACTTAATCGAGGCCTCCGTGTTGAGTCTAAGACAATGTGGGATAAAGAATGGATACATAATGTGACCGTCGTTAGTGAACACCGAAAGCAAATAATGTAGACTGGGTGTTCCTTTTCATTTCCAACGGTACATCGTGTGATGAAAGAGCAAGCTAACAGTTGTTCTGAGGGTCCATCTGATCCTGGTAGAAGCTTTTAGCATCCGAAAAAAGCAAAGCATATTCGGTTGGAAGGGATGCATCAGTTTATTGAAATTCTTCGCAGCACAGTTTACCCTTTCTCATATCGTATGAGAAAGAGCGAATGTCATCATGCACTACCTGCCTAACAAGAAACTCAGACACTTCTATGTCCCTGGCTATGCATCTGATTGACTTTCTGTCAATCGTTGTCAATGATGGCCTGGATCTCATCAACAAATTCGAAAGTGATTTTCTTGTCGGAAAGATCAAAGTGAGGCGCCCGAGCTGCTGTAGCTTCGTAATCACATTGTACGCATCCAACTCTTTGTGAAACCTCTACACAATCTTCAGATTGACAGACAAATACTATAAAATCTTTGTGGAGGAGTGAATTGCGTCATGGTGCGGCTTTCCTCACGGTGTCCAACTGACAGTAGTTTGCTGCACAGTAGATAGAACCTGAAAAAGCACATGTGCCGAAATTGATGAGACAAAATAGCAACAATTTACCCATCACATATATATATATATATATATATATATATATATATATTAGTGTCCAATTTCCGATGCTGTGGCATGAGTAATTTATCCAAGAGTGGGATATATATCATAAACATAGAGCTATGATACACACATTTTTCTCTCATATATATATATATATATATATATATATATATATATATATATATCCACCTCAGAACAATCTCCTTGGTCTAGCGCTATTGAAAAGGGGATAAACTCCCTCGGTGATTGGCTGATACCGACTTACATATATATATATATATATATATATATATATATATATATATTATATAATTCACTGAGACATGCACGCATTTATCTGAATAATCAAATATCATGCAATATAATAACAGATCTATTTCATATTGAGTTCTAAAAGATACATAAGGTAAAAAAACGAAAACAAATCCATATATATATATATATATATATATATATATATATATATATATATATAGTCGATTTCCGCTTCCGTTGCTGTGGCATTAATAAGTTATCCAAGAGTGGGCTATATACCATAAATATAGACCTATGGTAGACCCATAATTTTTTAAATAATATATATATATATATATATATATATATATATATAATATGAATATATACATATACATATATACATATATATAAATGTATATATATATATATATAATATATATATATAATCCACTGGGACATGCACGCACTTATCTGAATAATCAAATATTATGCAATATAATAACAGATCTATTTCATATTGAGCTATAAAATTAGCTAAGATAAAAGGCGAAAACAAATTCATATATATATATTATATATATAATATATATATATATATATATATAACTGCACTGGAACATGCACACACTGACCCGAATAATCTATTATTAATCAACTGACTCTGCAGATTAAAAATGCTGATTAGGTGATTCACTAATCAATTTCGTGTATTCATTATTTTGAAATTGATAGGAAACGGCACTTCATAAGATCGATCAATGAATTGATTACGATCGTCTCTAATTAAGAATTAAACACAATTAATCGGTTTAAATCCGCTGTCAGCGATGGGGTGGAGGGGTTCAATTTTAAGGAAGCACTAACTGGACAATGAACAGGGCAATCAGTGAAAAACATGGAAACCTGTAGACTTTTGAAGACATTTTTATCGATTTGTTCATCTGTCAATATTCACGTACCCAGAGAACTGCTCGTAAAATGGACACGCATGTTTACTCGTTATGTAAAAAAACAGCGACTGGCTATTGTTAGTGAGTTCAGTTCTCACTGGGTGCCGCAAACTTCTGGCCTTGTTTCACATCTAAACTAAACTTAGAAAATAACTATGACTCGGGTTAGTGGGCCCCTCACGTGGTGTGATGGTAAGCAAGCTAGATTCGCAGACCATTGTTAGTTAGTTCGATTCTCACTGTGCATCCAAAACTTCTAATATGAGCTACCATATTTGTTAACTAGTTTAATTGCCGCCCCAAGTGAGTTCGATTCTCACTGTGCATCCCATACTTCTAATATGAGATATCATATTTGTTAACTAGTTTAATTGCCGCCCGATGTGAGTTCGATTCTCACTGTGCTCCCCATACTTCTCGTGTGGGATACTTTTTTTACCTATTTCATGTTGTTGTTGTTAATTCAATAGCAATTCTTTTTTAATTATAAAACTTTTAACGTTAGACACGTTTAACATGGGAATGATTAAAGCTATAAAAAGTATATTATAAGGTTATAATAATAACTGCTAATCCTAACCCTAGCAAAATGTTTAATATTAACTATCCGTAGAGGCACATGGAAAATAAATAAATATGTCTTTCGTTTTAAGTTTTATTTTTAAAAATAACAATATTAGTTTATCTTTAGTGCAAAATTAATCTTTTCACATATGCTAACGACAAAAACATGAAATAACTAATTTTTCAGTATTATCTGCGTTATTCGAACTATTGTCCTTATCTTCATTGTTATCTGTACATATATATAAGTTTTTGTAGGTACAGAACTTTATTAAAGAGCAAAAAAGCGTATACATTGTAAAATATTGAATTTCTAAAAAAGAGATGTTAGGGAACCCTTATGTTTTAATTTTACTTTATTTTAATTTTTTTTGGTCGATCTCTTCAGAGAAATTCACTTGACAAATGTTAAAAAGACGTATAAATTGGATAATAACCAAACGATTCAAGGGAGGATAAGAAAAAAATATATATATAAAAAACTCACGTCTTCACCCCCTCTTCACATTATGAAACATGTGAACGGGTTTTAAGATTTCTTCCGTCATACGAAACGTTCAAGTTGAAAGTATGTTGTGTTTGGAATAATAAAAGTTGATAGAAGGACTTGTTTTGGATGCACAAGGTAGGCTGGTATTTGGAAATATATAGGGCCTCCAGAACACTAAGTTGAAGTTCGTTGCTGGAAGTACCGAGGATGGAAAACATTGCGGTGCTGTAAGCACGGGCGCAATTTGGATTATCTAATAGATGACGCGCAATGGCGGAAGTGGATTTGCTACCAGCTGAGCTGGAAGAGTCTAAATTGCCGGCACGAATGTTGGAGGGTATATGCTATTTAATTCTAAACCTCCAACCTCTGGGTAGTTCGACCAATGTAGCAATTGTCGCATTTGCAAGTAAATTTGTAAATTAAGTGACTTTATATATAAACTTGACTTAACCGTAATTTATATAAGTCCCGTCTGTACTATTTAATCAATTGCGCGTGTGTATTGTATGTGTGTGTGTGTGGTGGGGGGGGTAATCCACTCCAAACAAACGTTGTGTAATGGTTACCATCGTGGAAAATAGACACGGCGAGACAAGTTCAAATCCTGGTCGATGTTCGCATTTAACATAGCGCTAATACTCTTGGGAAAGGTATGAATACAACTACTCTCGTTCCAGCTGTGAATAATCTCTTTAACCTTAGTAAGTAAACCTTTCTAGGAGAAGAAAAACTGAATTATAAACTGCTAAGTGCCGCTTAAGAAATTGACTTTGTGTCACATCCTGCTCATGTAGAGTGTGTATAAATAGGTATGTATATATGCGGTCTATGTGGTAAAACCAAAAACTACGAAATCAAACGAAAAACCTAAAAACAAATAAATCAAACAAATAAATCTAGCTATGAATATCATAGCAAATCACAAAGCTTCCAAATTTATTATATACACAGATTCTAAATCAATCCTGCTAGCACTACAGAACAAAGACACATCATCTCCTCTGATCACGAAGCTCCTAAACAAACTTAACACCCTCTCTAGAAATAATGTCATTATATTCACTTGGATACCAAGTCACATTTGTATCCAAGGAAATGAAAAAGCAGACAAAGCCGCAAAAAAGCACTTCAAACAGATATGAGCAAATATAAAATCCCATATACAGATCTGAAACCAACCATAAACAAATTTATATTAGACAAATGGCAGAAATCATGGGACAATCAGACCCAAATCAAACTCCACGTAATACAAGAAGTTATTGGAGAGTGACCGACAGGCCACAGAAGTATTAGAAGAGAAGAAGTAATACTCGCCATTTAAAAGGGGAGGATACCCCAGTGAGTCCAACATGCAAAGTACAACTTACAACCAAACATATCCTTCTAAATTGTAACAGCCTTAAACATATCCGCACTAATTACTATCAAGCAAGAAACCCAAGGGATATCTTTAAGAATACAAACCTTGAAAACATTTTAAATTTTCTAAAAACAAAAGCAATCTTTCCAACAAGATATAACAAAACCTAACCGAATATCTCCATAGAACCACTACTTTAAAGACTGAAATCCAAAATAACCTTTTTTGACATTAAATGACCCACAGAGGTTGATATGCCGTTAAAAAAAACTCAAACTCAAAAATAAATTAGTTTAGAAAGCAAACAGATCCTCCCCCCTCAACATATTGGCGCAACACAATTTTCTCATCTCAAATATATCCAGAGGTTGCCTTGTGCCAGACTAAAATAAGCTAAATATACATAACCAATTTGTATCACTGTTGTCAGTTATATTCCCGTGCGCATGCGTATTTGCAAATATTCTGATGCAACGACTTTTGGTCGGTAATGTAGAAAGACGAACGCATACACGGACGCACACACGGACGCACACCGTACACAGACACGCGTAGGATAAGAAACACGGTGATGCTTCGTCTGTATATTTACTGGAGATCACGTACGACCGCCGATCAATATTCTTATCCTCCTTTCTTTAAAATACAATTAATGGGGATCTTTACTTTTTATATAACCTAGCGAAATTTCCCGCCTAGAACACGAGCCAACGCTGCTTACCTCTAACAGGCCCATCTTTCCATTGTCAGCAGGTCGATTGTAACGTACACCAGACGCACTCATTTTGGAGTCGAGCCCCAAGGTCAATTAATCCGTTTTCTTATTGACATAGATGGTATCGATCATTTTCTCGCTGACTTGACGGAATCTCTTGGCGGACGGGCAGCTTCTTTCCCCAAAGCCCACTTGAGCGAATTCACAGTCGATGCGTGTGAGCCTGTGTCTGTGTGTTTGCACCAAGTCATTTACTATAAAACTGAACAACCTTATAAAGCGCTTCGATTCCGCGCGTGTGTTCGATTCTAATACCCGTCTCAACTGACGCGAAGTGTTTTTTTTTTTCTAATTTAAATAGTGTGTGTTTTGTGTTTGTCTAGGGATAAATACATTCCGTATAAATTACGGTCAATTCACGCTCAAAGACCTGTTCGCGCTAAATCACCTAAGTTAAGCAGTGGTTAACCTGTTCAATACTTAATTGGGTGACATTCGATTCTAACATCCATCTCAACTGACGCGATGTTTTTTTTAATCGACAGCGCGTGTGTTTTGTGTTTGTCTAGGGATAAATACATTCCGTATAAATTACGGTCAATTCACGTTGAAAGCACCTGTTCACGCTAGATCTCCGAAGTTAAGCTGCGATTAACATGTTCAATACTTAAATGGGTGACCATTCGATTCTAACATCCATCTCAACTGACGCGATATGTTTTTGTTTTTTTAAATCGGCGGCGCGTGTGTGTTTTGTGTTTGTCTAGGGATAAATATATTCCGTATAAATTACGGTCAATTCACACTCAATGCATCTTTCGCGCTAGACCTCCCGAGTTAAGCAGCGATTAACCTGTTCAATACTTAATTGGGTGACCATTCGATTCTAATATCCATCTCAACTGACGCGATATTTTTTTTTAATCGATGGCGCATGTGTGTTTTGTGTTTGTGTAGGGATAAATACACTCTATATAAATTACAGTTAAGTTTATTTGTTTGTTTTGTTTTACGGCATATCAACCATGGTGGGTCATTTAATGCCGGCAATTTTGAAAGATTCGTAGCGATAGTTTAGAAGAAAATTTTTAGACTCAATTTTTGTGTAAACAAATTTTCTATTTAACCCATAGATAGGTCACGGTAAAGTCAGGATGAAAGCGCTGGGTCCCGATAAATCCCCCTAGTTAAGCAGCGTGAACCTGTTCAATACTTAATTGAGTGACCATTCGATTCTAATATCCATCTGAACTGACGCGATATTTTTAAAAATCGATTGCGTGTGTGTGTTTTGTGTAGGGGTAAATACACTCCATATAAATTACTGTTAAGTCACGTTTAGTTGTTTTACGGCATATCAACCATGGTGTGTCATTTAATGCTGGTAAACTTTCAAACTATGTAAAAAACAAAACAAAACAAAATAACAACTGAGGTGGTCACTACTCAGTACGAATTATTGATCATCCCCCACACATTATTACAACAACCAACATTACGTTTTTTGTTTTGTGTGACATTGTTTATATTGTGTAATGTGGGAAAATAAACGATTGTTTTCTTTTTCTCGAAAGATTCGTAGTGATAGTTTGGAAAAAAAATTTAAGACTATTTTTGTAAACAAATTTTCTATTTAATCCATAGATGGGACACGGTTAAGTCACGCTGAAAACACCGGGTCCCGCTAGTTCCCCCAAGTTAAACAGCGATGAACCTGTTCAATACTAAATTGGATGACCACTTAAGCAACACCAAGTACTGTATGTCAAGGTGAGTCCTTTGATTATAAAAAAATGACTTGATTCGGCATGAAATGACCCGAAAAGAGTTATGTCGTAAAATAAAATAACCAAAAAGTATCACGTTGTGTTCGCAAACAATTTGAATTTGTGCTTCAATGTTTTGATTTCATTCTTTTTTTAAAATGTATTTTTTTTTTTTTTTTTTTTTACTATTAAATTTTTTTCTGATCTTAATAAAAGATGTATAAGAGCTCAAATGAGCGTGTGTTGTGTAATGGTTATTGTCATAGGAAATGGTCTCGTCGACCCGAGTTCAAATCCGGGACGAGGTTTTTTACATTTCACGTAGCGCTAATATCCTGGGGAAAGGTATGCATCTAACTACTCTCCCTCCAGGTATGAGTAGATAGTAGGGTGGAATGGGCTCTTTAACCTTGATTAGGCAACCAATCTAAGAGAAGGAAAACTCTGAATCCAAACCTGTTAAACCTTAAGAGATTGATCTTGTGTCACATCCTACTTCCGTGTGGATGGGCTGGGTAAATATAAATTACGGTCAAGGTACACTGAAAACAACGATTACCCTGACATTAACCAAGTTATGGTAGATATTAGGGCAGAATGGGCTCTTTAGCCTTGATTAGACAACTAGTCTAAGAGAAGGAAAACTCTTAATCCAAACCTGTTAAACTCTGCTTAAGAGATTGATCTTGTGTCACATCCTGCTTCCCAGCGAGAGGCTGAGTAAATATGAATTACGGTCAAGTTGGGTTGCAAAAATAATGGTTCCTGTTAGATCAATCAAGTTAAGCGCAATAAAGCTGGTTAATACTTGGGTGACCACTTAAGCAACACCAGGTATTGTAAGTCAATATGACTCCTTTGTTTAATAAAAAGAATGACTTTATTCAGCATTATATTACCAGAAAAAGGTTAATATGCCGTAAATCAAGACAGCCTATCACTCCATATAAGTCGTATTTACCCAATTCTCCGCCACACGCAGAATGCGACACAAGGTCATTTTAAAGCGGAATACAAAATCTGCCTCGGAACCACAAGGATCCTGGTTCGATACCGGCCCTCGCCAACTCAGCGCGTGAGTAGCACAGATTTATCATGTGGTTAAGTAAGGAACTAGTGGTAGGGATGGCGCTCTACATCACAAAAATATCCCCATGTCTAACGTGAGAGAAAAGGAAAAAGTTTCCGTCGCGGTCTGGCTGATACCGACATTAGGCCACTCCGTCTACTTGGCTACTTACAACTAGTTTGAATTCGGGGTTTCTTTCTCCTAGTTGCCATACAATGTTAATAGCTCAGTATGTCATATTAATTGCCTATAGCTGGGGTGATAGTTTGGTTCATACGCTAAGATTCGAAATCGGGTCACCGGGTCCATTGCCTTCGACAATAACCGTTATGTGACGAGCGCCTCGATATGAGTTGCAGGTTCAAGAAATATGAATGTTTTTAGTAGTCAGTTTTTTTACAAAACTGAGAAATCTAGTCAATTTTTTACCAGACTATATCTGGATATACTCTCCTCGTTGGATGACCCATACTTGTAACCTTGTATCGCATCCTATCCGTGGCGAACGGGTTGGTTAAAAACCTACATCGGGGTAATTCTTTTGGTGGATTTTTTTCTCCAGCGATAGCTATTGGTGGATTGGTTTGTTTTACGGCATATCAGCCCCTTTCGTGGCTTTTCAAAAATATTGAAATATCTAAATCTTAAAAGCTATATAAAATATAATATTAAATATATTTACATCGTCTGTGAAAATACTGTATCATTCACATTGTATGGCATCGTCAATTCCGTATCGATTGATTAGGTTTATAAAAAAAAAGTAAAGTCGTCGGGGCGGCCTAATGTCGGTATCAGCCAGATAGCAAGGGAGTCTATCCCCTTTTCATTTGCGCTAGACAAAGAGATCATTTTAGCGTGTGAGGTAGAGCGCCACGCCTACCATCAGCTCCTCACTTTACCGCACAGATCCCTGTGTTACTCCTACGCTGAGTTGGCGAGGGCCGGTA
>CM042142.1:101646882-101649382 GCA_023376005.1 Doryteuthis pealeii | reverse complement strand
TTCTTTTTTTTTCCTTCTTCTTCCTTTCTTTCTCTTTCCCCATCTGTTTCGTCTCTATACTTTTTTTCTTTCTTTTTCCTTCCTTTCCTTCTTCTTTCTTTTCTTCTTTCTCTCCTCTTTCGTCTCTTTCTTCCTTCTCGTTCTTTTATTTTTATTTTCTTCTTTCTTCTTTTTTCCTTCTTTTTCTTTTTCCTCCCTTCCTTTTTCTATCTGTCTTCCTTTCTCTTTCTCCGTCCTGTTTCTTCTTCTTCCTTCCTTCATTCATTCATTAATTTCTCGTTTTTAAACTTGTTTTGTCTCCCCTCCCCCATACACATCCTTCCTTCTTTCATTCCTTCCTTCCTTCCTTTGTGTCACGTCTCTCTCACTTCCTTCCTTTTCCACTTTATTTCTTTCATTTCACTACCCCCTCCCACCCACCTTCTTTTTCCGTCAACAAAAAGGGGGATATTCCTCTGTTATTCGTCTTTCGGAAATATTCTTTCCGTCTCACTCTCCAGCCGTGCAGACAAAATGGTCAGAGTAACCTGCATCGTGCGCCTGTTGGCCGCATCAGGCCGCTCCTCCCACCCACCCACTCTGTTACTGTCTGTCTCTCCCGACGACATCGCATTGATACCTCCTACTCCATCGAAGAAGATGCCGCCTGTATTCACTAGCTCTTCCACTGACTCAGTCTTCTTAGATTTCGTCGCCGATACCAACCATAATATCAATCTATTTTCTTTCTTTCTATGTATCTCTCTATCTTTCTATCTATGTATCTATCTTTCTTTCTATCTATCTTTCTAAGTATCTATCTTTCTTTCTTTCTATGTATCTATCTATCTTTCTTTCTATGTATCTAAGTATCTATCTTTCTATGTATCTATCTTTCCTTCTATCTATCTTTCTTTCTATGTATCTAAGTATCTATCTTTCTATCTAAGTATCTATCTTTCTATGTATCTAAGTATCTAGCTTTCTTTCTATCTAAGTATCTAGCTTCTTCTAAGTATCTTTTTTTTATCTTTCTTTCTCTGTAAATCTTCTTTTCTTTCTATTATCTATATTTTTCTATGTATCTAAGTATCTATCTTTCTATGTATTTAAATTTCTTTCTATCATCTATATTTCTTTCTTTACCTTTCTATCTATTTATTCTATCTATATTTCTTTCTATCTACGCTTTCTTTCTATTCCTTTCTATCTACTTATCTATCTATTTCCTTTCTACTATATATATTTCTTTCTACCTTTCTATCTACCTTTCTATCTATCTATTACTTTCTATTACATCATCTATATTTTTTCTATCTACCTTTCTATCACTATATTATCTTTCTATATCTATACTTTCTTCTATCTATATTTCTTCCTAATCTACTTTCTATCTATTATATTTCTTTCTATCTAATACCTTTCTATTATATTATTTCTTTCTTATCTCCCTAACTTTCCTAATCTATTATATTTCTTTTCTATCGTACCTACCATTCTACTATCTATTATTTCCTTTTCTATCTACTTTCTATCTATATTTCTTTCTATCTACTTTCTATTATTATTTCTATAAATTTCTTTATATTCACCTTTCTATTAATCCTATCTAATATTCTTTCTATCTACCCTTCTATCTATCCATCTATATTTTTTCTATCTACTTTCCTATCTATCACTATATTTCTTTCTATCTACCTTCTATCTATATATCTTATATTTTTCTATCTACCCTTCTTTCATTAAACTTTCTATCTATCTATTATTTTCGTGTCTATCTATCTTCTATATTTCTTCTATATTTTTTTTTTTATCTATCTATCTTTCTTTCTTTCTGATTATCCTATTTATCTATCTATTATCTCTCTCTCTTTCTATTTATTTCTATATTTTCGGTTTCCCTTTTTTTATCTAATTAATCTCTTTCTTTCTTTCTTCTTTCTTTCTTTACTATTTCTACTTTATGTCTTTTTTGGGTTAACATTTTTTTAATTTTTCGTACGTTTTTGTTTACTTGCATTTTTTCTTTCTTTCCATTTCTTTCTTTTTTTCTTTTTTATTTCTTCTTTTTTCTTCCTTTATTATACACTCTTTTTCTTTTCTTTTGATGTATTGCTTTATTTTTTCGTACTATTGTTTACTTTCTTTCTTTACTATACTTTTTATCTTTCTTTCTTTCTTTTGATTTCTTATTTTTTTAATTGTCTTTTTTTTTTCAATTTTGAATTCTTTTTTCTCTTTCTTTCTTTCTTATAACCTAATATTCCTTTCTTTGTCTAAGTTCTGTTTTCTTCGTCATTTCTGTTTACTTCTTTCTTTTTTACTCCCAAATGACATCTTTTCTTTCTTTTCTTTTTTGATTCTATTTTTTTTTAAATTCGTGTCTTTTTTTTCTTCTTTCTTTCTATACTTCTTCTTACCATTTTCTTTTCTTTCTTTCGATCTTATTTTCTTTTTCTTTATTTTTCCGTACTTTTTTATTTACTATTCTTGCATTCTTTCTTTCTCTTTTTTTTTTTTT
>CM042142.1:101642933-101646782 GCA_023376005.1 Doryteuthis pealeii | reverse complement strand
AAAGAGTTACAGCCAAATTGAACTAAAGCATGGTTAATATTTATAGTCGGGCTTGGTTTTCTCAGTTGGATTTTAGAACAGCGCGTGCTCAGGAATCACAAATATTCCTTGCGCAACCAAATCCCCGCAACTTTAGATATCTGTGTAGCACGTTGTAGCAAATCTTGCGGGGTTAATCTAAAATCCGATCACAAATAGTTTCTGTTTCGATACCAAATCCCCGCCAACTTATTATAGAGTATGGTTTTTAGCACAGCTTGGGTAATCTAATCCTGGCAGGTAACGTTGCGGAGGTAGCGTATAGTGTGTTGCTCCAACTCCAGCAAAAAAGCAATCAACCTGGCGCACTCTAGCAAATTTAGCGAAAGGAGAATAGAGACCCCTCGCTGTCTGACAGATTACCGACTATACACCACTCCACTAACTTTCCTTTTTTTAATAGTTGGGAAGTTTTGTGTCGAGCAAGTCTCACATTTTGGATAAGATAAATTTAAATAGACATGTGAAAGAAAGAGAGAGAGAAAGAAAAAAAGAAAGAAGGATAAAGACAGACATACAAACAGATAGATAGATAGATAGATGTGAATAAATGTTTGATAGAAAGAAAAAAGAAAGAAAGAAATAGATAGATATAGATAGACATATAAAAGAAAGAAAGAAAGAAGAATAAAGATTGATAGATAGATAGATAGATGTGAATAAATATTTGATAGAAAGAAAGAAAGAAAGAAAGAAATACATAGATGGATATAAATAGACATGTAAAAGAAAGAAAGAAAGAAATAAGTATAAGGATAGACAGATAGATAGATAGATAGATAGATAGATAGATAGATGTGAATAAATGTTTGATAGAAAGAAAGAAAGAAATACATAGATAGATGGATACAAATAGACATGTAAAAGAAAGAAAGAAAGAAATAAGTATAAGATAGACAGATAGATAGATAGATAGATGTGAATAAATGTTTGATAGAAAGAAGAAAGAAAGAAATAGATAGATAGATATAAATAGACATGTAAAAGAAAGAAAGAAAGAAAAAAATAAGGATAAAGATAGACAGAGAGATAGATAGATGTGAATGTTATTTGATAGAAAAAAGAAAGAAATAATATATAGATAGATAGATATAAATAGACATGTGAAAGAAAGAAAGAAAGAAAGAAGGATAAAGATAGATAGATATATGTGAATAGATGTTTGGTTGATAGAAAGAAAGAAAGAAATAGATAAGAAAAAGAAAGAAAGAAAGAGACACACAGATAGATAGATAGATAGATAGATGCTTACATACTTACTGAGCCACGTCAAAGGGGTCACTCCGACCCCCCAGCCAATAATAAGTCCAAAAATCTATCCTGAATCCAAAAATTAAAAATCATGTGTTTTTGGTGACAAAAGAATGGTGCACCAATATGCCACATATTCTCTGAACAAAACTTTTCAGTTTTTTTTCTTTTGGTGCTGGTGGTGGTGGTGGGCAATGGTGTATTGGTTGGTTGGTTGGTTGGTGGTTGGCTTTTATGGCAGGTTAACCCTTGGGTTATTTTAGGATTTCTTGCCATCCTTTTGGCTTCAAGCAACAGCGCTTGTCAAGCTGAGATCCTTTGTGTTAAGCAGAGCGCGATTCTTAGTAAAGAATCCTTTGATTGTTCCTTGGTATCCTCAGTCTTACAGGTCCTTCGTCAATGATTGCAAAAAGACGTATCTCCGTATCAGCGATTAAGTAGTTACCCAGCCACGTATTCGTGCTGTTGATTGGCTGAGGTTTAAACCACATAACCTTGCTTGGTCTATAAATTTAAGTGGTGTATTGCAGCACACCTTATATACCAAAATAATCCAACAGAGGACATTCCTGTTTTATTCTCTGTAAAATATTCATTAAAAAAGCAAAAAACAAACTTACTAAAGTTCTATTTAATCCATAGATGGGACCCTAACAGGTACTATCATTCACCTGGGAGTAATTAGAACCTCACCTCTAGATGCAGTTTAACGTCATACCCAGGATACTAAGCACCTGAGATCATTCTTGCAGACATCCTTGAATCGCAGCTGGGGGCGACCAATTGTCTTTTACTAGACGTAAGCTCTCCATAGAAGGTGTCTTTAGGGATTCGTCTATCATCCACCCGACGTACATAACCCAACCATCGGAGACGACGTTGTCTCAGTAGAGAGTACAGGCTGGAGAGTTGAGCTCTCTATGGGACTGCTGTGTCAGTGATCCTGTCCCCCCAGGTGATGCCCAGTATATTGCCTCTTCCAGCTGGGAAAATTTGGCCCAGGACCGCCTTCGGTGGTGACAGAATCTCCATAGAGGACTGCTCATGTCAGAAGTCACCCTGACACAACACCATGAAGCTATGAGGTCTAGAAGAAAGCAGCGGCAACAAAGCATCGGCTCATCAACATCTTCATGGACAGCCTTCAAATGCAAAATCTGTGGTCGAGAATGTTTTTCAAACATCGGAATTCACAGTCAGAGGAGGCGCTGTAACTTCAGGGGCACATAAAAAACAAACTTCATCATAGTCTTCCGAGACTGAAATGCCAATGACTGGATACTAAGATCATTAGCAATCACTTTCTAGCACATATATGGTAAAAAGGGTTGGAGGTTTGCCATAAGAACATTATGGTCGAGACAATCATATAGGCGATAGGGCTTGACGTGATCAACCGATTGATCGGAGGGGTCTCTCCGACCATCCGTCTAACCTAAGTAAGAGCCAAAGCAGAGTGTTGCATGTCATGGACTTCTCAGGATTCCGCCCTTAAACATCACGGGTCGCTACGGACAGTCAGCTAGTGGCCCCCATTGGAGAGGGTGCCTTACCCCACTGCAGAGGTGCAGTCGGTGTATTCTACACTCCCAGCCGTCAGAGCTGCGTGGTATATTGACTAACCAACTGGAATACGACATCGTAGTAACCGAGTTTTAATCACCAGTCGCGCTAATACGTCAACTTTCCGAAAAAGGTCTGAACCCCTCATCCCCCAACTATGGGTTAAATAGTACTACTACTGTTCTTTAACATTTGGGGGATAAAATAACACACGAATGTTGATATGCCACTAAAAAAAAATCAAATCAAATCTTCTCAGGTTTTTAATTTAGAGTTTTCTTCTTCTTCTAATCCAGTTGTTCTATCAATACTAGAAACCCAATCTGCCCTACTATTTACCGAATACTGGAAGAATAGGAAATGGATACATTCCTTTTCCAACAGTATTAGCTCAAAATGAATTGCAGGCAGCCTCGTCAATGATTTTAATGAGGCACACCGAGCCCATTTTCTTCGGTGATAACTGTTTCGCTACTGCGTCTCAAAACACGAATTATAGAGAATAAGGCAAACTCACAAACCGTTGATCAATGTTAGAATAATTTACTAAGCTTAGTGTAGTGACCTGTCAGCAGAGCTCAGACTACCCTGACTGTATTCCCTACTGAGAGATAAGACCTCCAAAAGAGCGTCCTGTGTATAACACTAAACTGCACCTTATGGCGAAGCTCCTGCTTTGGAGATCTAGGGAGTGAGGAGTACTCTTTCATTGCCCTTACAAAACAATCTCTCCAGTCAAGCTCTGGGTAAAAGGGGATATACTACACTGGCTGTCCGGCTAATACCAACAATAGGCCACTCCACCAACTATCAGCACTATCTCTTCAACTGGCAGTTAGAGTTGAGGTGTTGTTGTTCATCTAATTATATATATATATATATATGAAAGGTAAAAATGGATATTGAATCCGACAATATGTGTAGAAAGTTTTGTAGAAAATTCTGGTACTGATCGAGAGCGTTCTGTGCCTCGTAATTAATGATATATTTATTTCG
>CM042142.1:101622933-101632933 GCA_023376005.1 Doryteuthis pealeii | reverse complement strand
CCGGGCGTAAAACTTGAAAAGCACCGGACGACGCAAGGGCCTTTGTTTTATCAATACACAATTTTTTTTCTTTCCCTTCCTTTAGTCTTCCATTATCATTGTGTAGATCCCTATGATAACCTTTACTATATATATATAATATATATATATAATTATATATATGTATATATATATATATATATATATATATGTGTGTGTGTGTGTGTGTGTGTGTGTGTGAAGAGATGAGTGGAAAGTTTATTAGCCGACGCTGCAGTGTTTCGATCTGTTAAGTAGATCTTCTTCAGTGCATTTGTTGATTTGTCTCGTTATTCTGTGATAAAATCTTTTTCCTTTTCCTTATATCAACAAATGCCCTGAAGAAGATCTACTTAACAGATCGAAACACTGCAGCGTCGGCTAATAAACTTACCACTCATTTTATTTAAACCTATGATTTTTCAAATTTCTTACTATATTACACACACACACCACACACACATTATATATATATATATATATATATATATATATATATATATATATATCGAGAAATTTTGGGGAAGCCTGCTAGTGTAATGGTTAGAGTGTCCGCCTGTCAGCCTGACAGGTAGGATTCGAATCACGAACAAAATACTGCCCTGTCTATTGCTCAGCTGATGAGGCCTAATAGGCTGAAATGTACATACTGAGATCGACTTTTTCTCGATTTGAACCGATATGCACGCCTAATTCATTTTATTATAATTAATTAATTAACAAATTAGGTATGACTTTAATTAAGCACATAATCTCCCAAAAATTGTCGGCCTTCAACCGAAGTCGGCATTTCAAACACATTGTTCACTTCATATATATATATATATATATATATATATATATATATATATGTGTGTGTGTGTGTGTGTGTGCTTTTCAATACATTAACTCTTATTGTATATACATGGCTGGTTGGATGTTACGTCATATAAATACTTGGGTTATTTTTTTATGTTTTTGTTTTATTTGTTCTCTGTGATTGTGGTCGTTATACTTGTGCAGGTATGTGTATATTATTTCAGGTGGTAGTTCTATTGGTAATTGGGTGTTCAGTATACTTGTAAGATTTCGGCAGTTGTTATCTGCTGCAGTCAGCATATCAGCTGAGGATTTGATCATTCATGAATGCGTGTGTGTATCTGTTGGCTAGATGGTGAGGTTTTGGTCTCTATATACACGTGATGGAAGCGCGTGGTGTAATGGTTAGAGTCATGGGAAATGGACTCGTCGCTCCGAGTTCAAATCATGGATGTGGTAATTGCATTTCACTTATCGCTAATACCCTTGGGAAAGGTACGAATTCTACTCTACTTCCAGTTATGGATAAATAGTACGGCAGACTGGGCTCTTTAACCTTGGTTAGGCAACCGGTCTAGGAGAAGGAAAACTCTGAATTCAAACCTGTTGAACTCCGCTTAAGAAATTGACCTTGTGTCACATCCTGCTCGTGCGGAGGGGTTGGTGTGTATATATATAATATATATATATATATATATATATACACGTGACTGTGTTTTAAACATTTTGTGTTTATATAGCGTGGCGCAAAAACCACTTAGTAACTTGTGAATGAAAAATTAAATTCTTTCTTTTATCATGTTTGTTTTTTACTTATTTTTGAAGGAGAGAAAGAGAAATGGATATATATATATATATATATATATATATATAGAGAGAGAGAGAGAAGAGAGAGAGAGAGAGAGAGAGAGAGAGAAAGAGAGGGAGAGAAAGAGAGAGAGAGAAAGATTTTTATGTTTGCGTATGTATGATATTACTGTTTCTGATCTGAATACGGATAACACACAGAATATATATATATATATATAATATATAATATATATATATATATATATACTCCCCATCCCCTTAGAGTTGAGCACTTTGGAGGGGGGATTTCGCTGACGACCGCTAACTTAAGCGTAAACGCAATGCTCTCGTATATAAGGGATGGAGCACTCTATGGCGGCCTTTACATACAAAGCGATGTGTATATTAAAACAGTTAAAATCCCCTTCGCATTCTGTAGGTGATGACAGCCTGGTGCTTAAGGTATCTGACTGACAATGAACCGATCGGATTTCAATCCCGGCTGTAGGTAGCTTACAAATATCTAGCCCTCTGAAGAGACTTGATAAGTCGAAACACGTGTCTGTGGATGACTATATATATATATATATATATATATATATATAAAGAGAAAAATATTCAATAGACAGGTATGTTGGGGATGATTATATTTGCATCATCTATATCCTCCGTATATCCACAATATATATATATAATATATATATATATATATATATATATATTATAAAGGTACGCGGTAATAACCTACGGAAGTTTCACCATAAGGATCTTCAGGGTTAAATCAACCGTTTATCGCGAAAAAACAAACACGTGAAATCGACTGCAATTAATCAATATCTTGATTAATCCAGTGGATTTAACCCTGAAGATCCTTATGTTGAAACTCGAGTAGGTTATTACCGTGTACCTTTATAATAAATTTGCTCTACTAACGTATTGAGCACTTTATATTTGTTATATCACTGCCTTATCATTGTGAAACTTGAATCATCTAACCACTGTGACCATTTTCACCGGTAAGTCACCTTTTCCACAAATACCATATATATATATATATATATATATATAGTCATCTACATACAGTCCTGTTTCACGGCTTGTCAGTGTGTCTCTTCAAGGCAGACGGCTTCAGGTTGGTATTTTTTGATCAGTTAGATATTTTACCACCGTGCCATCTACACACCCACACTTTAGAAATGGAATTTCACTGTTATAAACATACTTGGTCACCGGGAATGCTCCATCCGTTTTAAGGAGAGGTATGCAATTTTTTCGTAGTTAGTGGCCAACAGAAGCTCAATCCACCAGGGGTGTAGAGCACACACGCACACACATAGTAGGGAGCTGATGGTAGATGTGGCGTTCCACCTCAGATGCGTAAATAATATCCTTCGTCAAGTGCTAGCGAAAAGAGGATATACTCCCTCGCTGTTCGGCTGATAATGACAATAGGCTATTCTGCCTACTTTACTTAATTACTTACAACTAGCAAAATAAAAAGCACCCTCCGGGCGATGTAAAAATAGATTTTTGAAACATATTGCCTGAGGGGTGGGAGTTAAAAATTCAATGTCAGCGAGTTTGTACCCTAAGTAAGTAAAATCATCAAATTCATTAAAGGATTAAAAAATGAAACAGTTTGAAATGTAAACTTTAAATATGTATTAAAATAAAACAAACTATATATAGATATATAATACCAGTCATGTATTTATTAAAACTTGTTTCAAAAAACAAACAATGAGGAACTGTCTAATGTTGCATGTTCAAATTTTGAGTGTATTCTATGTTATGACAATTTTGGGTAATGTGACGTAAGCAGTGACGTAGTTTTTGTTACAGACAAAAACTGGAAGCGAATCTCCATTATTATTTACAATTACAATGTGTTTTTACAGTTATTTGATTTAAAAGATCATTTTAGGGTCGAGCTACAGTTGTAGGGCAATCGAAGAGGCTCGAACCCATTAACGGAGGAATCGCTCTCTGCTACCATATGCACCCTTAAGCTTGTATCGGTGCGTACCCCTCAATCAGTGATCATGCTTGCATACGCCTATCAATAATAAAATCTCTATAGTGCCGGTGGAGTACGTATTTTACCAATTATTATTGTCATTATTATTATTGTTGTTGGGCATATTTTCAGCGTTCAGCCTACTGACGCCATGCGATCCCTGTAGTGCTTAAAGTGAATGTTGCTTGTCTTCTATCACGTTGCTGTCTTTTCGGACTGCTGTTAAACAAAAGTGAGGAGTTACTCGCCCTTTTCTTTGTGTTTGGTTCCAGTTGACCAACCTAGACGGCGCAGATCGTTTTTTTTACTACATTTCTTCTGTTCTCCGTTTTTCTCTCGATCTCAGCCCCCCTTTTTTTTAAAAGTCCATCTTTTTCCAATAAAGGGCAGGGTCTTTTTGGGTTATTTCCTATAAGTCTAACATAAACAAAGGGGAACCACTCTTGACTGATAAATTATTTATTTATTTATTGATCTACTAGGGAAAAAGAAGACGAGGTTAGGGTTAGGCTTTACGGTTAGGGTTAGAGTTAGGGTTAGGGTTAAGGGTTAGGATTAGGGTTTAGGGTTAGTTTAATGGGAAAATAAATAAATTATCAGTCAAGAGTGGTTCCCCTTTTTATGTTAGACTTATAGGAAATAACTCTTTTTGATTAATATTTCTGAGGTTCAAAGATGTTAAACTTATTCTATTTATCTGTCTGAGTCTTTTGAGCTGAGGCTTCATAGTTTGCATTATTTAGATTTTTCGGACTGTTGTACTCATCTTTATTATTCAGGGCCGTAGCAGCCGGGGGTTGCACTTCCTCAAATGTGTTCCATTTATAATATTCTAAAGGGTTTTATTTTCACAAAATACAATAAAGAAAGAAATACAAGAAAGAAAAAACTAGCCACGCCAAAACCTTTATCTCTTATGCGAATTCGAAAAGATGTTTCCAGAGAACGACCCACACACACACAGAGAGAGAGAGAGAGAGAGAGAGAGAGAGAGAGAGAGAGAGAGAGATGTGGAATATTTCATTAAAGATCAATCAATATCTCTATTTTCATTTCGTTTAATATACATCTATCTATCTATCAATCTATCTATCTCAGTCTGTTCACTATCTATATCTACCTATCCATTTTTCATATTTATCTCTGTTCACATCTATCTATCTATCTCAGTCTGTTCCTATCTATCTATCTATCTATCTATCTCAGTCTGTTCCTATCTATCTATCTATCTATCTGTTCTATCTATATCTATATATCTATCTGTCTGTTCTATATCTATCTATCTATATCTATCTATCTATCTATCTATCTATATATCTATCTGTCTGTTCTTATCTATCTATTATATATCTATCTGTCTTTCTTATCTATCTATATCTATCTCAGTCTGTTCTTATCTATATCTATATATCTATCAGTCTGTTCTATCTATCTATCTATATATCTATCAGTCTTTCTTATCTATCTATCTATATATATATCTATCTCAGTCTGTTCTTATCTATCTATCTATCTCAGTCTGTTCTTATCTATCTATCAATCTATCTCTCTCTATATATATATATCAGTCTGTTCCTATCTATCTATCTATCTATCTATCTATCTAAGTCTGTTCCTATCTATATATCTGTCTAACTATTTATCAATTTATCTCACTCTGTTCATATCTATCTATCTCACTCTGTTCATATCTATCTATTTATCTATCTATCTCAGTTTGTTCCAATCTAACTCTCTATCCACCTTTGTCTGTTCATATCTGTGTCCATCTCTATCCATAATAAATGTCTTCCGAATCATAAATATCTTTCTAATTGCAATGGTTAGTCAAGGATCATTGATAGTTTGATCCACACTTGTGATGTCATAAAATAACCATTTATCTCAGACCCAACTAAGTTCAATGAATATTTACCATAATCAATAGTCCCTCTTGGCGCGAAAATCGATTTAGAATTATCTATAAGCAAACATTAAGAATTAAAAGCTAATTTTCGAATTCTACTTGAATTCCACTTGTCGGAGGCTGGTCTACAGTTTGGGAGTTTGATGATATACAGTCTTTCAACTACTGAAGAGCTTAATAAACTTGGATATGTCCTTGTGTTTTTTACTTTTCTTTGTTTTTTCAATGTATTCACCGCCCTGTCGTCTGGGGCGTTAGAATGCACCGACTGTACCTCTGCAGAGGGGTAAGATTCACCCAATGGGGCCACCTGTTGGCCGTGGTTAGCAACCCATGATGCTCAAGGATAGAACCCAGATGGATGAGCAGTCCATGACTTGCAATACTCCACTTTTGCCCTATCTTGGGCTAGACGAGCGGTCGGAGAGGCCCCCTCTAATCAATCGGCTGGTCACGTCAAGCCCTAGCACCTATATGATTTTCCCAACCCTATTGCCTTTATGGCAAGCCCCAACCCTTTTTATCATATGGGTGCTAGAAGGCGGTTACTGAGGGTCTACATGTCCTGGTAATGTCTATCTCCTGGGGAATGTGGAGCGACCATTGCTCCCTGGTCCACTCTGACCCGGAGTGGTAGTAAATCTAGGGGTTAAATAAAAACATGAGTTGATAAAAAAATTGTATTATGGATTAAGAATGAATTTATTTCACAACTTTGTCGGCATTAAATGACCTACCGAGGTTGATATGCCGTAAAACAAACCAAACCCAATCAATGTTTCTGTTTTTAATTTCGCTCTTTCTACCCGTTTTATCTGTACAGTTTCTTTTATCTTTCATTATCTATCTGTCTATCTATCTATCCCAGTTATGGAAAGGTCTATCTGACCAACTCTACCCGTTTTCTGTCCAACTCTCTGTATTCGTTTTCAATCCGTCTTTCAATACTCGTTTCTATTCTGACTCACTGTATCCACTTTCTGTCTATCTCACAATCAATATCTCTACTTTTCATTTCGTTTAATATCTATCTATCTATCTATCTAGTTCGATATCGGCCCTCGCCAACTCAGCGTATGAGTAGCACAGGGATCTGTGCGGTAAAGGAGCTGACGGTAGGTGTAGCGCTCCACCTCAGACGCAAAAATAATCTCCTTGGTCTAGCGCAAGGAAAAAGGGGATATACTTCCTCGCTAATTGGCTGATACCGACTTTAAGCCACACGACGACGACTTTTTACTTATTTCAGGTAATATTACTCGTGTACAGGGTTGGGCTAGAACCACTAGGTTTCTAGTTCGATACCGGTCCTCGCCAACTCAGCGTATGAGTAGCGCAGGGATCTGTGCGGTAAAGTAAGGAACTGATGGTAGGTGTGTCGCTCCACCTCAGACGCTAAAATAATCTCCTTGGTCTAGCGCAAGTGAAAAGGGAGAGACTCCCTCGCTGATTGGCTGATACCGACTTTAGGCCGCCCCGACGACTTTACTTTTACATACAGGGACGACGTGTGCGAGATACTTCGTCACATACACCCAAAGAAACGTCAAACCTTACCCTCGACAAGAAGACCCCATGCGCCTCTATAAATAAGTGCTTTAACTGTGTCACTTAAGCCCGGCTAATCCAGAATAAGTACTTCACGTAGTGATGAAGAGAGACAGTATGTCGACGAATGAATAGCTATAAATCTTCTAGCGAATTTTATCGGAGGAAAAAGGAACGCTTTCGTCGGTGTCCTGCCACACAACATTGCCTCGAACTGCCCTGCAACAAATCTCTATTAGCTACGACGGAGCCTGCTCAATTTACTCCTTACTCTCCTTTCTCTCTCGACTCTCTTTCTCTCTCTCTTTCTTTTTTCTTTCTCACACGCACATGTTTATATATGCGGATATTTACAAAAGTTAGCCTAGCTTCAAACAAGGCCAAAAGAGTGAGAATCGAACACTATATACAGCTTATGATCTTCGGAGTTAAAAGATTTACCATTTCTCAAGAGTAGGCGTTTTGAAGAGATATCTACTCAGCTTCATACACCTCTGCAGAGGGGTAAGACTCCCCCAATGGGGCCACCTGTTGGCCGTGGGTGGCGACCCATGATGCTTAAGGATAGAGCCCAGGTGGATGAGCAGTTCATGACATGCAATACTCCACTTTGGCCCTATCTTGGGCTAGACGGGCGGTCGGAGAGGCCCACTCTAATCAATCGGCTGATCACCTCAAGCCCTAGCACCTATATGATTTTCCCAACCCTATTGCCCATATGACAAGCCCCAACCCCTTTTTATCATATGGGTGCTAGAAGGCGGTGGCTGTGGGTTTACATGTCCTGGGAATGGCGTTAAACTCTATCTGATGGTGAGGTTCCAGTTTTGAAGGTTTGGGGAATGTGGAGCACCCCTTCATCACCATTGCTCCCTGGTCCACTCTGACCCGGAGTGGTAGTACCTGTTAGGGTCCCATCTATGGGTTAAATAGAAAAATGTATTTATAAAAAAATTGTATTATCCATTAAGAATTGATTTATTTCAAAACTTTATTGGCATTAAATGACCCACTGAGGTTGATATGCCGTAAAACAAACCAATCCAAACCAAACCATTTCTCAAGAGTAGGCGTTTTGAAGAGATATCTATCAGCTTCATAGAATCAGTATCTCTATATGAGAGATAAAGTGAATTACCTTGCGAGGCTACAGATTGAACTCACGACTTCCAGATTGTAAGTGATGACTCCTGGTAACTATCATGTCTGTTGGAGTGATTCAGTTGGTGAGGATGCATAAAGGCTGAGTGGCACTAACCATCGACAGACTTCAGTGTCAAATTTGACCACATGAGGAATGATTGGATGGCTACATAGATTTCAGTTGTAACATTAATGAAGATGTAGTTTCATTTAAATAGAGACATATTATCCCTATTATAAAAACTAGCAAAAATACGAGCTCTCTTGGCACATATATTTAAGTTTTAAAGTAATAAAATTATAGATTAAAAAGCCAACATATTTAAAAAAACAAAAAACAAAAAAAAAAACAAAAAGACAGCAGGATGATAGATATTTTGAATTACTTAAAATTTCCTATTAAAATTTAAATGATAATAATGATAAAATATACAGTAACTTTGCTGAAGCAATGTTTAATACTTTTGGTATTTTTAATCGGTTATCAATTGAACATATTTAGTTAATCAAAATTAGTGTTACATAATCTATGCGGTTGCATAAGATTATTGTCGGTCCCCTGTAATTCTGAGGGGATGACCCTTTTCATACCATGGCCGGGTCCTTCTATGGAAAATTACAGAAGCCCGCCAAATATGTGAAGTGACGTGGGACCTTTTTCAGAGTCCCTAGTTTTCAGTTAGACGTCAGTCAGAGAAGTCGACCATTGTAGGTCCTGCCTAAAACTGGAACTCACGCGCGCTATGTTAGTCAGATATTTAGTTACATGAAATGTATAGTTAAGGAAATAAAAGTTTGTATAAGTGATATGTTCTTGTTCTTGTTGTTGATGAATGTCTTGGTAACAAGACTAAGAAATGAATCCAGGACGACCAGCTAGCAGGAACATAGCAATAGAAAACCAGACCTTAGGAGATCCGAGACGCTAGACCAGACCAAGTCAAGATGATAGAAGATATACCAAAGACGATCAGAATAGCAAAGCCGGCCAGAAGAAAATACGACCAGAAGTAAGAAGTAAGAAAGGGTATACAGCATTAGTATCTAACTCCATATAATTATAATTCGAATGTCAATTGACCTATAGAAAGAAAATACTTTCACAGTAAAAAAACAAAAAAAAAACAAAAAAACAAACAAGAAGCAGACGATATGCTCCTGAAACTATTACTGATATAGACTACGCAGATTATCTAGCGCAACGTCAGGTTCTGTAAGCAACCTGATATCAAAGTGACTTGATGCGGCATTAAATGACCCGGAACGGGTTGATATGCCGTAGAACAAAACAATCAGCTAACAGAAAGCAAATGTCTAGCGCAGACATTAGGGAACGCTTTAATTACTTCTCCGTGCGCTTTTGAAAATTAGGTCTTTCGATCGTCATTTTTATTTTCTATCATGTCGAGCTGAGTAGGAGGAAAACTAACGGAATATTGGATTACGGAATATTTACGGTTGTGGAGATTAAACATTAGAAAGAAAATAAAGGCATAAGTGGGAGTCACAAGCTCATTTAAATGTGAAACAATGTGTGGAGTAATATGAAAAGGGTGTGATACGGCTGCTTGGAAACTGACAGAGAACGAAAAATGGCAAGAGAAATATCCTACGAGCAAAAATAGTTCCGTAAACTTCTCAGAATTAAAATAAAAAATATAGCTTTTTATTTTATGCAACCAAAACGAAATGAAATAAAACAAATAATAAGAAATAAATAAATGAAAAATAAATAAATAGAATTCAAGAATTAAAATAAAATAGCCTAGGCTATTTAATAA
>CM042142.1:101517933-101617933 GCA_023376005.1 Doryteuthis pealeii | reverse complement strand
CAGCTATATGGCCACCTGCCCGCCATCTCACAAACCATTCAAGTGAGACGGACAAGACATGCCGGGCATCGCTGGAGAAGCAAGGACGAGCTCATAAGCGACGTTTCCTGTGGAAGCCAACACACGGACATGCTAGTGTGGGCCGCCCATCAAGGACCTACATTGACCAACTATGCAAAGATGCTGGATGCTGCGCAGAGGACCTCCCAGGGAAAATGAATGATAGGAAAGGTTGGCGAGAGATTGTCATGGATATCCGTGCTAATTGCGCAACATGATGATGATGATGATGATTTCATACAAATTAGTAGTTCGCAGTAGTTGCTAAGAACTGGTATTACATAGACGGTTCTCGTAAAGGTTTCCGTAAGTTTTTTTCCGATTTCTCTGAACAGTAGTAAACTCTTGGTCACAGACCAGTTCATTTACTATTAGAAAGGGTACGCTAGTCTAATCAACAGCACTAAGTCGTCGGGGTGCCCTAAAGTCGGTATCAGCCAATCAGCGAGATTGTTTTTTTGTGTCTGAGGTGGAGCGCCACACCTACCATCAGCTCCTTACTTTACCGGACAGATCCCTCTGCTACTCATATTCTGAGTTGGCGAGGGCTGGTTTCGAATTAGGAACCTTGTGGTTTCTAGCCGAATGCTCTTCTAACTGAGCTACTCCGGGTTCCTAATTAGAAAGAGTACGCTAGTGTAATCTACAATACTAGCCAACAGTAATTCCTTGAAAAACAGTTACAGAAAATAGGTTCCATTAAATATGGCCTCCGACGAATTCAAGATTCCATATACTGACTTGAAACCTAAACTTAATAGATTCCTTCATACAAAATAGCAACAACACTGGAATAACAAAATCCACAATAGACTCGTCTTAATCAAACCCAATTTAGGAGACTAGAGACCAACCTTTAAAAAGCCTAGAAAGCAAAAGTCATATGTCGATTACACATTGACACACAAGACTTACGCATTTCTTTTGATAACAAAAACCAGAGTAACATGCCAAACACCCTGCACTGTTGAATACTTCGTCATAGAATGTGAAGTGTGTGGGGGCCTTGTGTGCTCTGTGTTTGTGTGTGTGAAGAAGATCCGAGTGTTGTATCCCACAATTTAAATGTATGGGACTACGAAAATGTAGTTTCTGTAGAAAACAAAAGAAGACAAAATTGATACTATAAACAACTTTATATACATTATTTTACAATTTGGTATTGTGATAGTCAATTGTTCTTTCATTGATGTGCGGACTGTGTGTGTCTGTACGTAGTTGTGTTTGTAAAGTGCGTATGTATTGTTTACATTTGTTCGTTGGGATGTGTCAACATTGTTGCAGGTTTGCTAAAACAATGTCTGTGATTGAAACTTGTATCGTCTTGAGAAGGAGAGAGAGAGGGAAAATTATGAAAGGAAATAAGAGACAGATAAGATGTATCCTTTGTGGTTTCGGACAGCGACCTCTCCCCACTGTGTCGTTGGGAAGAGTTTCCGCGCCAACTGTGTCGAGTTTTGAGCATCCGCTCCAACCATTGCCTATTTTTTTTTTTATAATTGTGGGCCTTTTTATAATTGTTTTGTAATTGTTTACGTGATCATTAAGTTAAAATAATCATCAAATATCAACTGATTTTGTATTGACGTAGATATCGGATGATTTTGTTAGCCGCGGCATTCCAATGGCATAGATATTATAATTGGAATTTAAACAATTGTTTCTATTGTTGCTAAAATATTTCCAAACTAATTTTCATTTAAGCCCTAGCACCTATATGATTTTCCCAACCCTATTGCCCTTATGGCAAGCCCCAACCCCTTTTTATCATATGGGTGCTAGAAGGCGGTGGCTGAGGGTCTACATGTCCTGGGAATGACGTTAAACTCTATCTGATGGTGAGGTTCCAGTTTTGGAGGTTTGGGGAATGTGGAGCACCCCTTCGTCACCATTGCTCCCTGGTCCACTCTGACCCGGAGTGGTAGTACCTGTTAGGGTACCATCTATGGGTTAAATAGAAAATGTATTTATAAAAAATTGTATTATCCATTAAGAATTGATTTATTTCAAAACTTTATTGGCATTAAATGACCCACTGAATTGATATGCCGTAAAACAAAACAAACCAAACCAATAATTTTCATTTGATTCTCTTTTGTTTACATAATTCAAAACTTGACTCATACAATTGTAAAACTAATTGTTTAAGAAAACTTAATTATTTTAATTTATTCAATCCACATGCCGTAAAAAAATAGGGGCCAATCCCTATAAGTGTTAACTCTCACCAGAAAACTCTTTTTAACGCAAATAATAAGATCTATTTGAAACTGTCAACATAATAAACAACATTATACTAAATATAATAATCATACAACATAACATCAATATTGACATGAAACTAATCATACCATACAACATAATCTCCAATAATGCTAACACATTGTTAAAACCAATTACTAAAAAGTATAAATATAAATACACGATATGTATCACTTCCTAACTTTAGGCATGACATAACCCCTGACGGGGTTGATATGCCGTTAAAATCAATAAACAAACAGACATAAAAATATAAACGTGAACTGGGTATCATTGGACGTTGTCCACCTGCCTCTTGCCCTAAATTACGCTATGTTTTTCCAAGGCGGTGTCTGGTGAATTTACGGCCCGTGTCAGCTATTGACCACCACGCGGTTTGGAGGTCAAATTAATGCGAGAAGAAAGCGATATTTTTACAACCCCCTTTCCGTTTTTATCGACAAGTATGTAAGAAGAGTAACACGAATCGACTGTCTCATACGACCTAGGAAGTCCACAATGCAAATGGCGGCGCCCACCAGTCATTAATTAGAGACTTACCGACAGCCTGCCACTAATATTTAATATAATAACACCACGAATGGTTACTCTAAGTTAACTCTCAATAAAGGGAGGTTACTCTAACCTACCCACACAAAGTAAATGTAAATATTTTATACCCCCGCCCATTTTAAAATATCTGATGGGAGTGTCGTTCTAAAATAAAATAAAAACAAAGTGCCCGACTGTATGGTATGAAAATTGTTTTGAAATTTGTGTTTCAGTTTGTAAATCCTATTAAAAACGACGTGGCATTTATTTTGAATAAAAATATTAAAAATATCGAAAAACATAATTTAAAAGGGAGTGGGTATAAAATATTTAGAAGAATTTCTTGTGACCCTACTTATTAGCAGGTGCACGAATTTGAACACACCTAGTACTAGGGTTTATTTGTCTCATACCCCACCTGTATGGACTGGGCACAAGGCTCCGTTTTAACGTGGGCCCACCCACAAGCCGAAGCTAATGGGTGGGAGAGAATAAAAATTGCGTCGATCCCATCGGCATTGCCCCTAAAGGGAGGCGCCTCAGGCGCTGGGCAATAAACCCAGCCCTGCCCCCAAAGGGGCAGGTATTGCCTGGAGGGATGGCCCTCTGGGATCGACGCTATTAATTTAACCCCGTAGTGGTCTCTGAGTCACACCCACACCTAGTACTAGGGAAGAAGCCCAGTCCAGCGTGATCTATTGCCACTGTCCCTATACCCAATTCTTCCCAATTCTTTCTTAGAACTCCATTTTCTACCAGTGCCACTTTTGGGTCTTTAGTATCCATATATTGAAGTGCTTCTCTAGTCAGCGAGACTACAAATTCCCCCACCAAGCCTTTAAGTGTAGTTGCATCGCATTTGAGGGTCCGTATAACGCTACAAAGCCCAAACTTCTGGGTAGCCCTAACTGTGTAGATAGCCATTAATTCTCCTTTCCACGGCTTCCACCGTTCTCATTAGGGAGACATTTGAGGCAAATCTAACTCAGATTTTCATAGACACATCATTTATAAATAAGATTTATTCTACATATTAATGATTTTGACTATAAATCAAATACTCATTGATAAACCTACGAAATTACTGAGGATATTGTGACGTAAGCAGTGATCGTAGTTTCGATTACTGACTGGCAGACACCGAATCTCCATTATAATATATATGTGTATGTACATACACACCTATAGCGATACATACATATGTGCATGTATAATATATACACCGTCTGCCTTTATTAAACATAGCTTTAATCATTTAGATTTCAGAAACCCTCGGGAATTAAGGAAAATATACAATTTACAATAGAAATTTGAATCTCTTTAATGTGTTAAAGATGTTCAAAGTTTATAATATTGGCAAATTCTAGTTGATTCTTCCGTTTATTATGTCAGGTATCTACGATGGCCTTTGTTGAGGATATGCTTGTATAAAGTTTTCATTTTTCGTTGATGTTCACATAACAACTAAGTTAACGTCTTGTTCTTTCATTCTTCAAAAACAAAAATAATAAAAGGTGGTATTCCGGCTTCTGATTTGTTATTCCTACATCCGAGGAAAAACAGTAATGTTTAAAATTCGTTTCTCTAATTTGATGACCAGCCCCGTCGGCACGGCTGTTCTTTACTCTATTCGAATTATTGTTTCTTATATTTCTCTCGTTTTTGATAACTCGTTGATCTATTATTTTGTCTCTTTCTTTCTTTCTTTCTTTGGTTCATTCATTCCTTCTTTCTTTCTTTCTTTTTCTCCGCTTTTTCTTTTCTTCCTTTCTTTCTTTCTTTTTTCTTTCCCTCTCCCACCCTCTCTCTCTCTCATTGCTTTTCTTTTTATCTCTTTCTTTCCTTCATTCTTTCATTCTTTCTTTTTTTTTCTTCATTATTTGTTTCTTTCCTTATTCCTACTTTTTACTTAGTTGTCTGTGTTACTTCATCATTACGTTCTTTCTTTCTTCATTCTTTTCTTTCTTTCTTTTTTCTTTCTTTCTTCTTCTCTCCCTCACTCTCTCTCATTGCTTTTAATTTTCTCTCTTTCTTTCCTTCTTTCTTTCCTTCATTGTTTCTTTCTTTCCTTCATTCCTACTTTTTACTTAGTTGTCTGTGTTACTTCATCATTAAGTTCTTTCTTTCTTTCATTCTTTTTTTTTTCTTTCTTTTTTTTCTTTCTTTTCTCTCCTCACTCTCTCTCATTGCTTTTAATTTTCTCTCTTTCTTTCCTTCTTTCTTTCTTCCTTCATTGTTTCTTTCTTTCCTTCATTCCTACTTTTTACTTAGTTGTCTGTGTTACTTCATCATTAAGTTCTTTCTTTCTTTCATTCTTTTCTTCTTTTTTTCTTCTTTTCTTTCTTTTTCTCTCCCTCACTCTCTCTCTTTGCTTTTAATTTTCTCTCTTCTTTCCTTCTTTCTTTCCTTCATTGTTTCTTTCTTTCCTTCATTCCTACTTTTTACTTAGTTGTCTGTGTTACTTCATCATTAATTCTTTCTTTCTTCATCTTTTCTTTTTTCTTTCTTTTTTTTCTTTCTTTTTCTCTCCCTCACTCTCTCTCATTGCTTTTAATTTTCTCTCTTTCTTCCTTCATGTTTCTTTCTTTCCTTCATTCCTACTTTTTACTTAGTTGTCTGTGTTACTTCATCATTAAGTTTTTCTTTCTTTCATTCTTTTCTTTCTTTTTCTTTCTTTCTTCTTCTCCCTCACTCTCTCTTCATTGCTTTTAATTTTCTCTCTTTCTTTCCTTCTTTCTTTCTTTCCTTCATTCCTACTTTTTACTTAGTTGTCTGTGTTACTTCATCATTAAGTTCTTTCTTTCATTCTTTTCTTTTTTCTTTCTTTCTTTTTCTCTCCCTCACTCTCTCTCATTGCTTTTAATTTTCTCTCTTTCTTTCCTTGTTTCTTTCTTTCCTACTTTTTACTTAGTTGTCTGTGTTACTTCATCATTACGTTCTTTCTTTCATTCTTTTTCTTTCTTCTCGCAGCTGGTCCATTTATTAATTTCCTTCTTTCCTTGTTTCTTTCTTTTTAATTAGTGGTTTGTGTTACTACATTATGTCCTTTCTTTCTTTCTCATTGACTCTCCTTTTCTTTCTTTCATTCTTTATACTTATCTGTCTCATCTTAACTCGTTTCTTTCTTTCTATTCATTATTTAAAATTCAATCTTATCCTTCCAATATTTCTTCTAAACGTTTCTTGATTTTCAATATTCCCCTTCTTTCTCTTTCAACCACATTCTTTTCTTCTTTCTGTCGTCTCCTGTATTTTTCTTTCGATCCCATTTTTGCTTTAAGCGGTATTTATCACTGTCTGTTCATCGAGACTTTTTCCAGATATTACTTAACCTTTTATTTGTTCGGGTTACCTCCCCTGGTTCCAAAGCGTCACTCCAAATTTAGTTTCTTTTCACCTCAAATTACCTATACAATTCTTTCCGTTACGCAAATATACTTATGTGCAGACGACAGACAGACAGACAGACACACAATTACTTTATATATATATATAAGTAATTGTGTGTGTGTGTGTGTGTGGAGAAAAGTAGACAAACACGGGATGTTGTAGAAAACGGATGTTTATTGTAGGTAGTGATGTCGACTCTGTAACGTTTCGGTCTCTTAGACCTTCTTCAGGACTTTGGATTGAGTTCTTGCTTCAATGGCGAACATTTTCATACAACATCCCGTGTTTGTCTACCTTTCTCCACATACTGTCGAGTTAATTTCCGCTTATATCTCCCATATATATATATATATATATATATATATATATAATAGAGTATCTATCTATCTATCGTAAAACTAATGTCAGTTTAATGACCTTTTATCGGTATAAGACGGTCTGCGAGGGAGTTTTTCTCCCTTTTGATAGAGCTAGACAAACAGATTGTTTTTTCTTAGGTGGAGCACCACAGCTACCGTCGACCCCCGTATTTACTGGACAGATCACATTACCCAATCTATGCTACTTATGCGCTGAGTTTGCGAAGACTGGTATCGAACTCGGAACTTTGCGAATGTTTACTTAAATACGTCTCTGGAAGGAAACTATCTACACATTAATGCACTTGTTCCTTAATCTTCTGACCGTTATCCTCAAGGAACACACTCTGGTTAAAAATGACACCGTCCAAATCATCTAAGATGAAATGCAAAAATGTAAATTCCGATTATCTGGTGTTGCTTATCGGTCGAATATTTATTCATTAGGATTGTTTTCACCTCAGTTAAATAGTCCATTCCGATTTTATTATAAAGAAAGATAATTAAGAAAAAGAACATGGTACATAGAAAAATATAAGAAGAAAGAAAGAAAGAGATGGGGAAAGTTAGAGAGAGGGGTTAACGCGTGCAAGCGATAACGCTATTCTCTTTCAATCGAACAGAATGAAAAGATAAAAAGGAAAGAAAGAAAGAAAAAAAAAGAAAGAAAGAAAAAAGTCAGAGAGAAAGAGAGTGTTAATTCAAGCTTATACTTTTT
Source organism: Doryteuthis pealeii (assembly GCA_023376005.1). NCBI lineage: Eukaryota > Metazoa > Mollusca > Cephalopoda > Myopsida > Loliginidae > Doryteuthis > Doryteuthis pealeii. The sequence continues at coordinate 101,610,613 of CM042142.1, read as the reverse complement.
ACATATTGAACTATTTGGCAATAGCTCTTAAGTAAACATATCAACAGTTGTAATAATTAAATTAACATACTGTAGTAGCACTCAGATGATCGTAATAGTAACAGAATATAATACCATGGGGGGGGTCACTTTTTCATCCGAAACTAATTTTTAGTAAATAGTACTCATTATTTAGTGCATGCGCCGTCCTAATTTAAACCCCCTCCACTTCAGTCCTTTCCTTTTTGTTAATGCACACTCGTATAGTAATATATACAGATAGCATTATAATAAGATGTATATTAGTTTTTTTTTTTTTTTTAAGAACATTCAATCAATGTAAAGGATAAAATAAGTATTTTCAGTGGGGGTAATGTACGCTATTAAACTAACATAATATAATACCAGGGAGGGTGGTCGAAACACTAGTTTCAAATATAGGAGCAAATAATAATGAAAAAAAAAAAAGAAAGAGAAAGGAAAAAAAAGTCTCACCTAAATTTACAATAGTTCCGGTAAAGAAGTCCCTTTAGCTGATCAGAACTGGAAAACCAAGAAAAAAAAATCTCTGCCTTTTTAACAACTATGGCACATGCCGAGGCAGAGAGGAGGATGCCCATTGGCCGGCGGTACGAAGCAAGTAGCACTGGCCAATGGGATGCCACCATTCAATCTCTTGTAAACCAATACTGACACCAAATACCATACTTAAAAAATGATGCCACACAGTGAAGTAGCAGGATATTGCTGGGATGCAAGCCCGAAATTTAACATTTTGGACTGGGTCTCCTGTGGGAACCAGTATAATGTTGAAAGACCCGAAACTGGTAATTAACACAGGGAAACATTACTGACGATGCATCCCAACGGATCTTCTAGATGTATTTTCCAAATAGATCCACAGGTTCTGCTAGTCTGTATAATTATAAAGTGGTACCTTGACTTCCAAGTGCCTCAACCCACGTGTTTTCTGAGTTAGAAACGGTCAATATTTTGCTTTGTGTTGAGAGCTAAAATTTGAGGTACGATTCAGTTTCAGCTACTGTTAATAAGTTCGCTAAAAGCATTTAAGTTTCCAAATTTATTTCGCCAAAGAAAAATATCTTTATAAAAAAATAAACATCAAAACATGTTACAGCACATGATATATTATATTCTACTATAAGTTTTTATACGATACAGTGATATCTTTCTTATTAAAAAACGTAACAAAAAATTAGGGTGTTTTTTTTTTAACTGGAGTGGGGTGGCGTCTAGACGGATTAATAGCATTTCAGTTTATTTTAAATTGATTTGATATAGGAAGAAATTGAGATGCGAACGGAACAAATAGAATTCGTAAATCAAGGTAACACTGTATGTACTTATTTATACTTATGTGCAGACACAAAAACACACACACACACACACACACACACACAATTCATTTTTATGTATATATTTATTAGAGTATCTATCTATTTCTCGGAATTTTTTAGATGAGACTTGATGATTAGTATTATCTATATTATTCGGACTATTGTCCTCATCTTCATTGTCATCTGTACAATGAGAACATGATACCCCCATGGACTGAATAAAGGGTTAGGTTCAAAGTTCCGTGATGGCTCCCAATTACGAGTTCGAAAAGAAGGTTCCCCGAGTCCGAGAAAGTCCCCGAGTCCGACAGGAAATACCTGAAGAACGCCGGAGGTAACATCGACCGAAAAATGTTGTACAGATAACAATGAAGATGAGGACAATAGTCTGAATATTACAAATAATACTAATCTATCTATCTATCCATCGTAAATGTATAGTGGGTGGAGTGCAAAAAAAAAAAATTCTCCCTCCGGGCACAAGTATTCAAGTTTAATTTACTTTAATATTACTAGCAAATATATGCACCCTCCGGGTGCAAGTATATAAGTTTTAATGTAATAGAATATCATATTAAATTAGAAAGGCTAATGAAACTGAATAAGAATGTAGATAAAAAGATTTGGAACAGAGGGGGTATGATTGAAAAATAGAACAACTTTGAAACTAACTCTTCCATCATTTTCCGTTACTCCCGTCTTTCATTTAACTGTTTAGTTAAAATAGGAAGTAAAGAATAAAATGACAGTTATTTCTTCTTGTTAAGGTATTTCTTTTAAAATTTATTGAAGAGATTTTTGCTCATATTCATTAAGATGAAAACAAATAATTAGAAATCAATAATACTAAGCATATATTTATTAAAATCAATTTTTTTATATCAATATGCAAATTAGCCTTCCCCTTCACACTCTAAACCGCCATTTTGTTGTATATATAGATATAATTGTATGTTGTTAGTATGTTGATATGGTCAACAGTGGTTTCGGCCTCTGGACCATTGATATAATTAACAGCGTCGATCCCAGGGGGCCATCCCCCCAGGCAACACCTGCCCCCCTCGATTTAAAGGGGCAGGGCTGGGTTTATTGCCCAGTGCCTGAGGCGCCCCCCTTGAGGGGGAATGCCGACGGGATCGACGCAATTTTTTCACCTGCCACTCCATGAGCTTCGACTTGTGGGTGGTCCCACGTTAATAGGGACTTTGTGCCTGACCCGTACAAGTGGGGTACGCGGTAAATACTATGTAGATATGGTTAACAGTATTAATTATGTAAAACAATTTTATTAATAATAGAAGTTAAAATAAAAATAAAATCATTGAGTATGTGATGTCAATAACTAAGGGAATTGTAACTTGAGTAGGAATATAGTTTCGGTTACAGACAGACAAACACACAATCTCCTATTATAATAAGATATTGAATCAAAAAGACTAATAAAATTTTAATAAGAACACAAAAAAGATTACACTTTTTTACTTTATATATTTGAAAAAAAAAAAAAAAACCGTATAAATACACAAATCTTTTTCCTTCAGCTATGGGTAAGATAGCAGAGTAGACTTAGTTCTCTAGCCTTGGTAGGGCAACCAGTTTAGGAGACAGACTTGAATGCGCCTAACTATACCAACAATTCATAGGTTAGTGGGGCTGAATAAATCCTATTACTTCTTATCTCTAATATACATTTTATCTACATATATATTATTTCTGCTAGTATTATCGCATCAGAAAATATATTTTTTCGACCCTCTCCCTATTTATCCGCATTTTTCATTAATCTAAAATACGTCTTCTTTTGCAATCTAAATTGTTCCCGTTGTCATATGATACGAAACTATTTTCTTCTTGTGGCTTTTCTTGTGCTGCTCTAAATTCGACTTCTTTCGTTTCGTTCATAATTGGAAAAAAAGATCTATTCTGATGATTCTGGAATTGTGTCGGGTATTCTTGCCATGTTTCATCTTAAAAAAAAAAAATTCAATATTTTCCTGGATGGCTTCGCTGGGAATTTATTCTTACAGTGAACTCAGGTGATAAATAAACATATTTGCCAAAGCGTTCCTTTTTTTTTTAAATTTGAGGTTGGGGGGGGGGGTTACTTTTTGACTGTTTAGATTTTTCTTTTTTTATTTCTTTCCATCTGCTTAACTTTATTCTTTTTTTCTTTTCTTCTTTCTTTAAATGTTCCCCCCCCCAACACACTTCCAACCCTTTTGTCAATTTTTCAATAATTATCGTTCTTTTTTTTTCATCTTTAATGTCTTATTCTTTTCCTTAGCATCTTTCTCCTTTTCTTTCATAGATTCTTTCTTTCTTCTTTGTTTCATTTCAATTGGTTTCCCACTTTTTTCTTCATAAATTTCCAATTCTTTCTCTTGGCATATTTTTACTTTCCTTCCATAATTTTTTAAAAGCTGTCTTCTTATATCATCTTAATTGACTTCTTTCTTTTCTTTTTTCTTTCTTATCTATTTATTTTTTTTTTACTGCTTTTCTTTCCCTATTCTTTCCTATTTCTTTCTTTTTCCCTTCTACTTAGTTTTTTCTTACTTTCTTTTTTACTTACTTTTCCCTTAAACGACTTATTTTCCTATAATTTATTCTTTCTTTCAAGTTGTCTTTGTTTCATCTTAATATATTCTTTCTTTCATTCTTCTTTCTTTTTCATTCATTCTGTATTTATTTATTATTTCGACTTAGCTGTCTCATCTTAAGTTCTTTCTTTCTTCCTTTCATTCTTTCTACTTAGCTGTCTCATCTTAGTTCTTTCTTTCTTCTTTCATTCTTCCTTTCTTCTTTCTACTTAGCTGTCTCATCTTAAGTTCTTTCTTTCTTCCTTTCTACTTAGCTGTCTCATCTTAAGTTCTTTCATTCTTTCTACTTAGCTATCTCATCTTAAGTTATTTCTTTCTTTCTACTTAGTTGGCTGCTTTGTTTTATTATAACTATTTTCTTTCTTCATCACAACTTTTCCTTCTCTTCCCTTTCTTTCTCTCTTAGTAGTTGTCTGCATTGATTTATCTTAATTTTCTCCTTTTTTTCTTCTCATTGCTTAATATTTTCTTTTTTAGTGTCTTCTTTCCTTAATTCTTTCTTTCTTCGAAGGTATCTTCTTTTCCCCATCTTAATTGGCTTTCTTTCTTTTTCTTACAGCTAGTCCTTTTATTTTTGTTTCTCCCTTTCTTCCTTTCTAGATCCACTAATTTGAATTTATATTTATCTATCTTAGTTTGATCTAAACGGTGTTTGAATACTTGTTAAAAAGAATGTTTCACTTCTCTTCAAAATTACTAAAGCCTTATTATTTTTTAAACTTTATTCATTTTGGCACACAACCTAATTATGAAAAATCATGACAAGAAAAATGGTACTCTAATCCCAGCACATCAACTCTCTCACAACTCTCCATCCCCTCTCTCTCTCTCTCACACACACACACACACACACACACACTTTTTTTTCTTTCCTTCTTTTCATCATCGTTTGAAGCAGATTAGCGTTATTGTTTTCGTATTCTATCTTTCTCCTACTCTCTTTCTTCATTACTTCTTTCTTTCTTTCCTTCCTTCCTTCTTTCTTATTATAGTTTTTCTGAGTAGTATGTCCCATCTTTCTATGTGATAAAATCTTGAACAGTTAAGATGGTCTCATTTTTAACCAGAGGGTATTGCAGGATGATAATGGATGGAAGATTTAGGAACACCAGATAAAGTATTAATTGAATCAATTGTTTGTGTTGATTTACCATTTATATTTTTCACATTTTGTCGTATTTATTTTTGAATCTGCTTTTTCTTTATATGTGTGTAAAACCCCTCCGCACGAGCAGGGTGTGACACTAAGTTAATTTTTAAAGCGAGTTTAATAAGTTTGAATTCAGAGAGGTTTTCTTCTCCTTGAGCGGTTGCTATACTAATTTCAAGAAACCAGTCTTCCCTACTATTTACCCATAGCTGGAGTGAGAAGAGTTGGATTCATACCTTTCCCAATGATATCAGGGCTATGTTAAATGCAAACAGCTAAGTATTATCTATAGCAACTCACTCTAATGCACATATGTTTTTCATGATTTGCACTTTTCTGAGGCCTGCAAGACCCTTAGATCTTAACCCTTAAAAGATCTGTATATATTTACTCATCCCCTCCGCAACGAGCAGTCAATTTCTTAAGTTGCGTTTAACTGATTTGAATTCAGAGTTTTCCTTCTCGTATACCGGTTGCCATACCAAGTTTTTAAAAAAACAAAGTCTACCTTACTATCTAATCATAGCTGGAGGGAAAATAGTTGGATACATACCTTTCCCAAGGATATTAGCGCAATGTGAAATGCAAACATCTTGTCAGGGATTTGAACTCGGATCGCCGTATCCGTTTTCTATAACGATAACCATTACACAACCAGTGAGATAGGATTCAGTGTCAGGTTTTTTTATGTACGTGTGTTTAACCCCTTACTCTCACTATTCATGCTGGCATTAGTTATTTGTTTTTAACGAGTTCTCCATTGCAGGTGGTTGCACATCACCAATATGCTTATCTTTAAAAAAATGCACGTGACTACCCCACGGGGTTTATTTTTCATCATTATTTACTATCTACCCCGATATACACCCAAGAGTTTAAAAGCAGTGGAAAATGATTGTATGATTTCGATCTGGTAAAGTGAGGTCTCCAACAATCACATAGTTAAAAGTATCTGATTTTCTTTAAAAAAAATGTAAAGATATTTCGTGTACATTAAATTTATAGTAAAAAGAAGATTACACGGAGAAAATAATTGGGATTGGTTGATTTTAACGGCATGTCAAACCGTATTGTATTATTTTATGCCTAAAGGTTAGGGAAATACGTTAATGGTACATTTATTCTTATATTTCTGTGTAGTTCTTTCTTAAGAGTTTTTTTGCACTCAGTAATATATCAAGTATTCTTATCTAAAATAAATAATTTACACACAGTTGTATGGATTCATGTATTTCTATATATTGTCAATGATCATGAGGTTTCAAGTAATTATTTCTACTTAATAATTATCATTTATTTGCGCCCTGTTTCATAATTTTATAATTTCAAGTATTTCTATGTAATATTAATGTTATACACAATTATATGGTTTCAAGGAATTATTTCTGTTTAATGATAATAATTAGTTTGCATAGAGCTATATGATTTCAAGTAACAATAATAGCAATAGTCGTCGTCGGGGCTGCCTAATGTCGGTATCAGCCGGACAGCGAGGGAGTCTATACCCGCTTCACTAGCGCTAGACCAAGGAAATTATTTTAGCATCTGGGGTGGAGTGCCACACCGACCATCAGCTCCTCACTTTACCGCACAGATCCCTGTGCTACTCATACGCTGAGTTGGCGGGGGCTGGTATCGAACCAAGAACCTTGTGGTTCCTAGTCGAACACTCGACCGATTGAGCTAGCTTCAAGCTGGTTGGTTGGATTTTACGGCATGTCAACCCTTAGGTTATCTTATCCCGAAGACGTTTTTGTTTCATTTATTTTTGTTGGGTATTCACCTTTTTTAAAACTCAGGTTTTGCTATTTAACCCATATATAGGATCCTAACAGATACTAACACTCCGTACAGAGTGGATCAGGGAGAAATGGCGATAAAGAGGTACTCCACACTCCCCAGAGCTCAAGAATTGGAACCTATGCAGTTTATCCTTATACCCAGGACACTAAGACTTCTAGCATATATGAGCAATACACTCAAAATTCGTATAGATGCTTGGGCTTGACGTGTCCAATCAATTAATTGGATGAAGAATCTCTGACCGCCCGTCTAACACAACAAAAGGTCAAAGTAGAGTGTTGCATGTCATGGACTACTCAGCCACAGGGATTCCGTCCTTAAGCATCCCGAGTAACCACCCATGGCCAACAGGAGGCCCAATTGGAGCAGGGTATTACCCTTCTGCAGAGTCGCAGCTCTAACTGACAAGGCGATTATAGCTTCAAGTAATTATTCTTAATAAAAAAATAATTTATAGTTATTTGGCATCAAGTATTCCAATCGAATGCATACCCTAAGATATATGAAATTTCTATGGTTTAAAGTATTTCTATTTAATAATTATAATTATATGATTTCAAGTAGTTATCTCTATCTAATAATAGTTGTTTGCACAGTTATATAGTTGCAATTAATTAACAATTATCCTATATAAATAATTATAGCTTCAAGTAACTATTCTTGATAAAAAATAATTTATAGTTATAAGGCATCAAGTATTTCTATAAAATACTAACAAATTTTAAACAGATCTAATTGATTTCTCTGAATGTTTGAATAATAATTAACACAGCTTAACACCTCTACCCCAGCTATGGTTAGCGGAATGAGAACAGGATACCCCCGTGGACTGAATAAAGGGTTAGTTCAAAGTGACAGAGGTTCCCGATTACGACAAGAAGGTTCCCGAGTCCGAGAAGGTTCCCAAGTCCAACAAGAAATACCTGAAGAAGGCCGGGGGCATATCGGCCGAAACGTTGTACAGATAACAATGAATATGAGGACAATAGTCCGAATAACACAGATAATAGATATAATTGACTCATACATTGGATTCTAACAGGTTCTGCCACTCCAGGTCAGAGTTATTACTAATTTTGAATGGAGTTATCAGAGTCATTAAGTGGGAATTGTGGATTTCAACCGGATACGAAAGTTTAGTTTTAATTTCTAAGTCTAAATTGTTTGGGAAAATAATTGTACGAGGGTAATTCCAAAAGTAAGGCCTCCAAAGCGCCGGGGATGTAGGGAAGTTCATATGGCTATTGACAACTGTGAGAATACCTGTTCTGCACCCCTGCACCTTCGTTGCACAAATGTCTAGACACCGACGTTGTGATATTCTGTGCTGGCCGATTCGTAAGGGCACGAGTCAGAGACAGGTTCACAAGGATCAAAAACAAAAACAACAAATCACAAAGTTTGATAACAGGACACTTTTGTGACACTTTTGCAGGCTACCTCAGCTGGCAAGAAAGTTGCTGATTACTGGCTTTACTGTTGTGGATTCCTGGCTATTTCTAACTCTACTGCTACTGGCGACACTATCATCTCAACGGCCCGTGCCAAACTGTTTAAATGGCTGGAGCTTACCTGAATTTATGTAAAATTCTACCCTACACCTCCCTACGGCCAAACCACCCAGATGTTCGGCACTTAAATTCAATTCAGACTTTCTGACTATGATTTCTCTTCAAATTAAAACACTTACCCTTGAGATCAGACTACATGTCTTCAATATTTCGACTATTAATTTCTTCAAAAGAGATTTCCTCATAAAAATAGCCTTTTTGCTTTTAATACCTAGATGCATAAAGATATTATCACTAAGTGGCTTAACTTCACGGTGGTCGTACAATTCTCTCGAATTTTACGGCCCAATCTTTTGTGTCTGTAAAAGGACAGCCACCCACCCATTTACCTATGCATGGGCTTTAACATATTCTATTTTTATTCATTCATTTATTCTAACCATGTTCTTCCATCATAGTATCACACAGCACTGTTGTGAACATTTACCGTTTATTTGTTGTGCATCCGACGAGTGCCTCCCAATAAATCCAAATATAGGATTTACTTTTTATCTTAATGCGGACATGTATTATTCACTGACTGTGGTTTTTCGATTTAAGAGGTCGAATTTTTCTTGTGTAGTTCACTCGTAGCAAAAAACGTCAAGACTAGCAGCACGTAGCTTACAGGGTGGCAACTTGAAAATGCCGGATTCAATTTAGGTTGCTATCGGAGCCAATATAATGCACAAGAGCCCATAATCGGCGATGAAGATGGTGCATTACTGACGACCACCCTGTATGCATCCATAAGATGTATCGTACGATCAAAGACAATCGATTCTGAAGATAAATTGTGTGTTTACAGGAGATTACAGAAACGTCATTTTCTTCGCATCAATTTTCGTTTAATTACCTCAATTATTTCGCATTCACTGCCAATTTAATTCGTTATCTTTCAAAATGGAACAACCCAATAAAATTCTGGAGAAAGGATTTTAGCTAGAAACATTTGCATATGTGTTTCTTTCCAATTCGCGACTGATTGCTTATTCATAGGAAACCACATTCGCGTCCCATCGTGGAGTAATTACTACTTAATAGCGAGTTCAATCATCGCTGGATGCCCCATACCGTCGAGAATTTATTATCTGCTCGATGTGAGTGTGTGTGCATGGGAGGTTCAGGCCAGGGAACTTTCAAACTATGTAAAAATAAACAAAAAATCCTAGAAAAAAAAGCCCCCCCCCAAAAAAAAGACAAAAATAACAACAAAAAAAAACAACTGAGGTGATCACTACTAGAATAGGCTCGGTCCTAATTAGTGATCATCTTCCAGCCATTACTACAACAACCAACAATACGTTTTTTGTTTGTTTTTCTTTTGTTTGTTTTTTATGTGACATCCATACGTATATAAAGGGTAGTTGTGTATATGTGTATGTCCGGAGGAAACTTCGAAAATAAAACAATTAACGACAAAGTAAATATATATACACATTAAATATCAACAGAACTTGGTGTTTGAGCAAATCTAATGAATATTTGATTCATATTCGTAAAGATAATCAAAAAATAACATGTAAAAGATAACATGGAATATTTTTTGCATTGAATATTTCCAATAGTAGACATTAACGTTTCTTTTCAGAATATCTGGATCAATGCAAAACTCTTTTTGGCGTAGGGATTGTAATGGGGCATCCTACGAGGATCTAATTCACGATTCAGTAAGAATGGATGTGCAGGACTAACTTTTAAAAATGTCCTCTCTACCCAAGCGACGCCAGGTAGTCACTTCTAGTTGTTTATATTGTGTAATGTGTGAAAATAAACCATTATCTTCGCATAGGACTCTTATTTGGAAGTGGAGAAGAACAGAAAGAGGGGGTTGCCGAATTCCATCTCTCTCCCCCCTCTCTCTCTTTCTTTTCCCCTTTCTCTCTCAGTTTTCTTTTCCTTTCTCTTTCTTTTCCTCTCTAATACACACCCACTCACTCCTTCTCTATCTATCTGTCTTTCTTTTCCTCTTTATCTTTCCATTCCTCTCTCCATTCCTCTCTCCCTCTCTTTCTTTTCCACATACACTCCCCCTCTCTCTTCCTCCGTCTGTCTCTCTTCCTCCTCTGTCTCTCTCCCTATCTCTTTATTTTCTCTCTCTTGTCCTCTGTCCGTCTCTTCCCTCTCTCTGCCTGTCTCTCTTTTCTCTCCCCCTCTCTCCCCCTGTCTCTATCTATCTCTCACTCTCTCCCTCTGTCTCTCTGTCACGGGGGCGGAGTGTGTGGAGTCGCTGCCCAAATATACTCCTCTATACTAACGGGCAAGAAACCACCAAGATTCTATGTGCGGTTTACGGTAACAATATGAACCCATATTACGCTTTGCGCCCACCGACCACAATACTGAAGGCCTACATACCTTTTCTTCCACAATACTTGTGACCTTGTATCACATCCTACCCATGGCGGATGGGTTGGTTACGTTAATGGAGCAATGACAACGTTGTTAAGGGTTTTAATGGAGCAATGACGTGTTGTTATCTATTGATAATGGAGATTCGCTTTCAGTTTTTGTCTGTAACAAAAATTACGTCACTGCTTACGTCACATTACCCAAAATCGTCATAACAGAATAAATACACTCAAAATTTGAACATGCAACATTAGACAGTCCTCATTGTTTTTTAAAACAAGTTTTAATAAATACATGACTGGTATTATATATCTATATATAGTTTGTTTTATTTTAATACATATTTAAAGTTTACATTTCAAATTGTTTTATTTTTTAATCCTTTAATGAATTTGGTGATTTTACTTAGGGTATAAACTCGCTGACATTGAATTTTTAACTCCCAGTGTATTTTTACATCGCCCGGTGGGTGTTTTTATTTTGTACTAGTTTGAATAATAGTTGTGTTCTTATCTCTGGACCGGTGCTACATTGGAGAGGCTCGAATCTTGGTCGATGGGCCGATGCTTCATTGGATGAAAATTCCTAGATGTTTGGAGTCTGGAAACCACCTTGGGGTGCTGGGGGACATCTTGCCTTGTACCATTTAGCGTTTTTAGTAATAACACAAGGTCACTTCTTTTTCTCATGAGATTTTTTAGTTTACATAAAGTCACAAATGCCGAGAGCACGTCTGGCTCTCTCAACGCATCGTTCCAGACTCCTATCACATTCTCTCCTCTCACTCCTGCTCTCTCCCACTTCGCCACGTCTCACTTATCGTCCAATAGAAACAATGCTATGTGGCCCTGTGATGATTCATCCTTAAACTTTTCTATTCTAATCTAACACGTGATTCTTATTTTTCTTATAAAACTTTTCCGTGCTAATTTACACATCAGGTTACATTCCTGGTACCCCCTATAATGTTATATAACTATCTCGGTAGCAATATCTCATCTACTTTTGCCTCTTTTTAATTCAAGTTTTTTTTCTTTCATATCTTAAAATTATCTTTTGTTCATTTCCTCTCTCCTCTTTTATCTTTCATTGTTGACTCACGCATTAATTTGTGTTTTACAAGTACGGAGATAGTAAAACGAAAAAAAAACAAAAACAATTTTCATCTAGTTAGAAAAACGAACTTTACTCTTATCTAAAATAATAAATAAATGAAATAAAAATGAGATAAAGATAGGATAAAAATTATAAGATATCCCGAATTATTTCTTTGCCGAATCAGGAAAATTGATGAAAATTTTTTTTCGCCATGTTTGATAAAGACATCGCCATTTTTTTTATCTCTCCGAATTCTCTCGTTCGAATATAGAATATATAAATATAATTTGCTTTTCACCAAAAAATATGTTTTGAAAGTTATCTTACTGGAAAAAAGATGCTGATTTATTTATATGTTGATTACGTTTTTGGTTCATGACACTGAAATTTCCAAACATAGGTTGATTATATGACAAACCGATTTGAATAGTTTGTAGAAGACATACTGACGACAAGTATGTCATATGGTACAAGTGCATATATTATGTAGTAGTATTGTAGCAAACTAACATTACAGAAAGTGTCACATCTTATCATATTATAATAGAGATTGTGTGTTTTTCTGTCTGTAACTGAAACTATATTACCACTCAAGTCACAATTCCTTTACTTATTTACATCACATTCTCCATGATTTTATTTTTATTTAAACCTCAATTAGCAATAAAACTGTTATACATTATTAATACTGTTGGCCACGTCTGCATACTCTTAACATGCGAATTTACTTATATATACAATAAGATAGCGGTTTACATTGTGAACGGGAAGGCTAATTTGCATATTGATATTAAAAATTTGATTTTAATAAATATGCGCTTGGTAGTATTGATTTCTAATTGTTCAGTTTTATCTTAATGAATATAAGCAAAGATCTCTTCAATAAATCTTAAAAGAAATCCATTAACAAGAAAAATTATCTGTAGTTTTATTATTTATTTCCTATTTTAACTCAATAGTTAAATTAGGAAAATTTAGCAATGAAAGATGGGAGTGGAGGAATAGTGAGTTTCAGTTGTTCAATTTTTCGATTATACCCCCCTCTGTTTCAAATCTTTTTATCTGCATTCTTGTTTACTTTCATTAGCCTTTCTAATTTAGTATGATATTTTATCACTTTAAAACTTAAATACTTGCACCCGGAGGGTGCATATATTTGCTAGTTATTATAATGGAGATTGTATTATTTTCTGTCTGTACTCTTACTTCTATTGTTCTTCTGACGTCTTTGGCATCTTAAGTTCTTCTAGGTCTCTTCTAACATCTCTTCTAGCGTCTTGGTGATCGGTCGCACTTGGCTCATTTCTTCTTCAATCAGTCCTGTTACCAAGACACCCATTAATCACAAGACCGTGTTATTTTTCTTAAGCTTTTATTTCCTTAACTATACATTTCATATAACTAAATATCTGACTAACATAGCGCGCGTATGCAGAGTGAGTTACAGTTAAGGCAGGACATATTCACTGCCTGACGTCCAAATGAAAACTGAGGACTCAACCAGGTCCCACGTGACTTCACATATTTCGCGGGTTTTCTGTACTATTCCATGGAAAGTCCCGCACGTGATATGAAAAGGGCCATCCTTCTAGAAATACAGGGGATTGACAATAATCTTATGCAACCGCATAGATTATGTAACATCTGTAACCGAAACTATTTTACTACTCAAGTCACAATTCCCTTAGTTATTTACGTCACATTCTCCATGATTTTATTTTAATTCAAACCTCAATTATCAATAAAACTGTTTTATATTATTAATACTGTTGGTCATATCTACATGCTGATAACATGCAATTGTATTTTAATATATAACAAAATAACGGTTTAGAATGGGAATGGTAATTTGCTGATATTGATATTAACATTTCTATTTTAATAAATATTTACTTTAGTATTATTGATTTCTAATTGTTTGGTTTTATTTTAATGAATATGAAGCAAAAATCTCGGGTATAATCTTATAAGAAACCCATTAACAAGAAGAAATAACAGTAATTTTATTCTTTACTTCCTATTTTAACTAAATAGTTAAATTAGGAAAATTTAGCAATGAAACTGATGGAAGAGTAAGTTTCAGTTCTATTTTTTTTATCATATCCCCTCTGTTTCAAATCTTTATCTGCATTCTTATTCAGTTTCATTAGCCTTTCTAATTTAATATAATATCTTATTACATTAAAACTGAAATACGTGTAGCCGGAGGGTGCATATAATTGCTAATACTACGTAAAAAATGATAATAGAATCGTTTGCTTTCCTTTAAATGTCTGATGAAACCTCGGAGGAGTGAAAGCAATGAGATCTTACGGCACTTGTTAATTTAACCTAGCAATTGCTAATTACCCTGTTTACCTTGTATATTTGCTAAGGAAAACGTATTCTATACTTAATACTTGTGCTTCTTCCTGTTATTTCTCTGTTAACTCTTATACTAGAGTTATAACAAAGGAACACCTGGAAAATATCTGAACATTTTTATTTTGAAATCTAAAGTATTCAATTTGTTTAGGCTGGGTCTGTAGAATACACCGACTGCACCTCAGCAGAGGAGTAAGACAACCTCACCCATGGAACCACTTGTTGGCCGTTGGTGGAGTGATGCTTATAGACGGGATTCTCGTAGCTGAATTGTCTAAGACTTGCAAAACCCCACTTTGACGGGCGATTCGGATGATATGTCAAGCTTTAGACTGAGTCAGACGAACCTACTATTAGTTTCGCATAAAGCTCTTCAGGCTAAAATAGAGTCAGATTTTAGCCCTGAAGAGCTTTATGCGAAACTAATAATAGGTTCGTCTGACTCCTCTACTTAGGTATCGAGCACTTTTTACAAATTAGCTTCTCCTAGCGTTATATGAATATATATATATCTTATATACATATATATACATATAATGGCCAAATACTATACCAATAGATTATTTTTTGTTGGTACGAATATTTTGGTCTTTTTTTTTTTCAAAAATTTTTCTTCCTGGTTGATGTTTGGTAGTCCGCAAGGATCTACCAACACGCTTGGTATATTAAATTATATATATATATATATATATATATATTAGCTGTGAAATCCTGAAAGTCGCACCCGCATACAGAAAAACATAAAAAAGATGCCTTCTTTGCCTCCACGAAAAACTCTCAATTATCACTCATCCATCACAACACGCCCTACTAAAAAAAATCAGAAATTTTATCTAAATGCCGACATGAAAATAAACACTTACTATCACACTTCGATCCATATAAATAATCCCCTATCATCCAAATTATATATAATTATTAACCAAACCACAATAGTAAATACCGCAATAAATCCGCCAAAGCGTAAGTATCTTTTCCTTTACCACATGCATACACAAGTACCCTTATTATTGTACATATTCATTGGCATTTTAGTCAATGAATAACGCACAGTACAATTCCATGATCATCACAATCTTCACTCACTGTAGCACACCAACTAGCTATTTATTCATCATACCGTACAATGATATTATACAAATATAATGTTCACATTGCATCAATAACACACTACATAACACGGCCATTGCATACACACATAATTATTATTAACAACGTACTAAAAATACACACTATTAATCGCACAAAACATACGTAACCAAGGATTTCAAACACAAATACACATATTCATACGTACACACAAGCAAGAATACGATCATAACATCACAGTCTATACGCATTGTCATACGCACGTGCATGACAACATAAGCACACGTTCAAACAAAAAGACGCATCCGACATCATGTAAACACGCAAACATGCAACACGAGAATACAGTTAAAAAACGCACATATCTAACCATTTGTACCATTTCTTTCATTTTCAAAAGCTATTTCGTTTTACCTGACGTTTGCACTAGCAAGAAAGCGCTCGGTCGTAAAGAATGTCCATATCTTATTATAATGGAGATTGTGGGTTTTTCTGTCTGTAACCGAAACTATATTACTACTCAAGACACAATTCCCTTAGTTATTGAAATCACATTCTCAATGATTTTATTTTAATTTTAACCTCAATTATTAATAAAATTGTTTTACATTATTAATACTGTTAACCATATTCACATACTAACAACATTCAATTATATTTATATATACAACAAAATAGTGGTTTACAGTGTGAACGGGAAGGCTAATTTGCATATTGATATTAAAAAATCGAATTTAATAAATATGTGTCCAGTGTTATTGATTTCTAACTGTTTAGTTTTATTTTAATGAATATAAGCAAAAATCTCTTCAATGAATCTTAAATGAAATCCATTAACAGAAAAACTATATGTCATTTTATTCTTTACTTCCTATTTTAACTAAATACTTAAATTAGAAAAAATAACAATGAAAGACGAGAGTGATGGAAGAGTAGGTAACTCTTAACAGTATTAATAATGTAAATCATTGAGAATGTGATATAAATAACTAAGGGAATTGTCACTTGAGTAGTAATATAGTTTCGGTTACAGATGGAAAAACCACAATCTCCATTATAATAAGATATATATATATATATATATATATATATATATATATATATATATATATATATATATTGGACCAATCCTGTGTATCACTGAAAAATTGCGTATTCTGCAAGGATTAAGCTCAGAACATGTTTTTCTTAATAATAAAATGGAAATATTTAGAGCATGCCCACACCGAAAAAATTTTTGCTATGGAATTGGACTAACCAAAACCTCAGACCGCCATAATTTAGGAATTCACACATATATATAAACGCATACAAAATAAAACAAAAACAAAATCATCATAAAAACACAAGACTCAGTGACGACAGATAGGAACGCCGGTGAATGAAGAAAGCAAAAGCAAGAACGAATAACGGATCACGTTCACACGAGGCACGAGTTTAAAAACTGTCCAATTTTTTCAATTTATTCAAAAAGTCAACGTCTCTGAACGTAACATCTGAAACCATTGGTAAGACGAACTTTGTATTGGTGACTATATATATATATATATATATATATTATATATATATATATATATATAATTGTCCCGGCCCTATTGCTCTTATGGCAAAATCCCAACCCTTTTTATCATACATGTGCTAGAAGGCGGTGGTTGAGAGTCTTAGTCTCCTGGGTATGATGCTAAACTGTATCCAGTGGTGAGATTCCAGTTCTGGAGCTCTAGGGAATGTGATTATCATTGCGATTATTTGCAGGTCCAATCAGAGCCGGAAGGGTTGTACCTATTAGGGTCACATGTATAGATCAAATAGATCCGATTGCACCTGCACAAATAACTAATCTCATCAATAAACGTTATCCTTAGAAATGAGTACCAGTTGTTTGTTGACTAAACCGTTTGATACTGGCCGTTAATCTATGCCTTGCTTTACATCCACCATACTGCTTCCCATGGTTGCCGAGGCTTCACGCCTGTATAGCGTGTATAATACTCTCCTCGCTATAAATCTGTATCTAGTTACAAACAAGCAAGATATATATATGTATATATTTCTGCACTTACCAATTAGAAAATATTCATTATTGTTGATTTCAATGCGTACGTAGATGTACGTAAATATATGTGAGCCTACTTGTACGGTTTTTAAGTACGGGGTATGAGGAGGTGTCTAGGTGAGTAAGAAGAAGATGGCTAATCTCTCTGTCTCTCTCTCGATAATATATATATATATCTCATATACAATTTTCTGTTCATATTCAATGTTATTCGTCTTGACGATAAGCAGATGAACACGTTGCATTGAAACCAATGGTAATGAATGTTACCAATGATGTAGTATTTTATAAATAAATATAGCTCTTTCACCGGTAATTGGCACTTTTTATGATTTTTATACATACATTATATATACATACATACACATATATATGCATTATATACACACACATATATGCATTATACACACCCACACCCACACCCACACACACATATGCATTATACACACACACACACACACACATATGCATTATACACACACACACATTATATATATATATATATATATATATATATATGCATTATACATACTAGTACAAAAATAACCCCCCCCCCGGGCGATGTAAAAATAGATTTTTGAAACATATTGCCTGAAGGGTGGGAGTAAAAAAATCAATGTCAGCGAGTTTGTACCCTAAGTGAGTAAAATCATCAAATTCATTAAAAGATTAAAAAGTAAAACAATTTTAAACGTAAACTTTAAATATATATTAAAATAAAACAAACTATATATACATATATAATACCAGTCATGTATCTATTAAAACTTGTTTTAAAAAAACCCAATGAGAGCTGTCTAATGCTGCATGTTCAAATTCTGAGTGTATTTATTCTATGTTATAACGATTTTGGGTAATGTGACGTAAGCAGTGAGGTAATCTTTGTTACAGACAAAAACCGGAAGCGAATCTCCATTATTTATTAATGCATAAACATATATATACATATGCAATATATATATATATATATATATATATATATATATACATATATATATATATATATATATGTATGTGTGTGTGTGTGTTGTGTGTGTGCGTGTGTGTATAATCACTTTCGTGCTTCTTTGGCCGCTGGGGAGTTGATAGGATTTTCACAGGTGTATTCATTTCAAAGCAGCTAATCTGGTAGTACATACGCGCAAAAAAATCTGAGGTGTTCTGTTATTGTTTTTCCTTGTATTTTCTTCCTTTTATTTTTGTAAGAAGATGCAGGATGTAGAAATAAAATAGCCCTGTAGTTTGTGTAACTAAGAAACGAAGTAACTGTAGTATGAACAAAAAGATTGAAGAAGTTTAGAGAAAGATGAATTAGAGTGAGCGAAGAATAAGAGAATAAAGATGGTTGGCTATTTAGTTGGATTTTACGGCATCTCAAATCTTGGGTTATTTAGTAAGTTGTGTTAGTTTTTATATATACATATACATACTAGTACAAAATAAAAAAAACCCTCCGGGCGATGTAAAAATAGATTTTTGAAACATATTGCTTGAGGGGTGGAGAGTAAAAAAAAAAATAATGTCAGCGAGTTTGTACCCTAAGTAAGTAAAATCATCAAATTCATTAAAGGATTAAAAAATAAAACAATTTGAAATGTAAACTTTAAATATGTATTAAAATAAAACAAACTATATATAGATACATAATACCAGTCATGTATTTATAAAAACTTGTTTAAAAAAAAAACAATGAGGACTGTCTAATGCTGCATGTTCAAATTTTGAGTGTATTTATTCTATGTTATAACGATTTTGGGTAATGTGACGTAAGCAGTGACAGTTTTTCTTACAGACAAAAACCGGAAGCGAATCTCCATTATTAGATATAAACATATATATATATACATTATATATACACATGCATTACATATATATACATACATTATATCTGTGTCTCTATTTGTCTCTCTGTCTCTGCCACTCTCTCTCTCTCTGTCTGTCTCTCTCTCTCTTGAAAAAAAAAAAATCAAATTTATATTTAATGGAATTGTAATTATACTTCAAATTTAGGTATAGTTATTAGATTAGTTTTGTCAAGAACTGGAAAGTGTTTGACTAGTGTGTCTATTCATTGGTTTAACCACTTCTGTTTGTTTATAGATCTTTCATGTTTTCCCTTTCAATTGCATGCTATATAATGACTGAATAATTAAATGGGAAATGAACTTTTGCTTTGCTAATTATTATTCATGGGTTATTTCATGTCAAAAGACGTTTTTGTTTTTTCGATTCGTTTTGGGCATTCAATTTTTTAAAACTCCTTTCTAAAACATATTTAAAACTTATTTTTGATATATTTAACCCATCGATAGGACCCTAACTGATAATACCAGTCCAATTCAGAGTAGAGCTGGGAGTGTTGTTTACCCTTCTTTACTTCTTTCTTACTTCTTCTATTCTTCTTGTCATCTTCTAGCGTCTGGACTTCGTCCTGGTAGTCGGTCGCACTTAACTCATTTCTTCTTCTAGATCAGTCTTGTTACCAAGACATTCAGCAAACCAAAACCGTGTTATTTTCATAAGCTTTTATTTACTTAACTAAACATTTCATGTAACTAAATATAGCGCACGTATGCAGTGAGTTCCAGTTAAGGCAGGACATCTCTGCCCGACGTCCAAACTGAAACTGAAGACCCAACAAGGTCCCACGTGACTTCACGTATTTCGCGGGCTTTCAGTAATATTCTATGGAAAGTCCCGCCCGTGATATGAAAAGGGCCATCCCTTTAGAAATACAGGGGATTGACAATAATCTTATGTAACCGCATAGATTATGTAACAGGAGTAATGGCAGTAAAGGGGTAGTCCACACTTTCCCAGAGCTCAAGGATTGGAACTTCACTACAAGATGCAGATTATCGTCATATCTAGAACACTAAGATCCCCATAACCCTTTTATCATATGTGCTAGAAGCCAAGAGACTTCTAGCACATGATAAAAGGGTTATGGGTTTGCCATAAGAGCAATGCAGTCAGAACTCCTATAGATACTGGGAGTTAGCGTGACCAGTCGATTGGTTGGATAAGGCATTTCTGACCCAACAAGAGGTCAAAGTAGAGTATTGTATATCATGGACTGCTCAGCCACCGAGATTCCGTCCTTAAGCATCACGAGTCCAGAATTAAAACCTTTACACTAGATGCTGTTTAGCATAATATCCAGGACGCTAAATAGGTTGAAATTATCTAGATGTTAGATTTTGTAATATTAGATTTTCATTAACTTCGTTTGTACCCATAGATTAGAAAAAACAATTCATTTTTTTATCCATTTAACCCAGAGATGGGACCCTAACATGTACTACCACTCCAGATCAAAGTGAACCTCAGAGAAATTGCAATGAATGGACACTCCATACTTCGTAGAGATCCAGAATTGGAATCTCACCCTTAAATACAGTTTAGCTTCATGCCCAGGACACTAAACTGGTAGAAATCATTTTTATGTTAATTTTGTTCATTAACTTCATGTGTATCAATAAATTGTGCAGGTATAAAGAGAGAAAGAGAGAGAAAAAGAGAGAGATTCAAATGCTCGCGTATGTATAATTACATAATAGATCACATTTTGTTTGAGGCAACACCATTAGTATATATAATATATATATATATATATATAATATATATATATATATATAATATATATATGGGAGTAAATATGGAAATAAATCAGACAATATGAAGAAATTTGAAAAACGAAGTGTTCCAAAAATAAGATGAATTTATTGATCGACGTTTAAACGTTTCAGTTTATTCTAAACCTTCCTCAGGATTTTTTGTAACTCTTGTCATTTATAAAACATCCATTAATTTCTTCATCCTACAATCAATCCTGAGGAAGGTTTAGAATAAACCGAAACGTTTAAGCGTCGATAAATAAATTCATCTTATTTTTGGCACACTTCGTTTTTCAAATTTCCTCATATATATATATATAAGAGAGAGAGAGATATAACAAAATATAGAGGAGTAGGGAATAGAAAGAATAAGATAATAGGTGAAGCAATGGATAAAGAACGTGAAGAGAGAGAGAGAGAGAGAGAGAGAGAGAAGAGAGAGAGAGAGAGAGAGAGAGAGAGAGAGAGAGAGAGAGAGGGGGGTAGATTAAGCGTAGAGACGATATCAAGAGTAAGATATGCCAAAGAGTTTAAGAAATTTAGATGGAAAGTTGTGTGGAAGAGAAAGAGAGGAAATTCTGTCTGCTATGTCCTTCCATAGAGAATGGAAAAAAATAAATAAATAAAAACCTCACATGTTTAAGTACGAATTAGCGTAAGTAAATAACAAAAGAAACTAATCCTTTGTGCAAATAAAACCTGCTGATAATTAGAATGCAAGCAGTTGGATTGTCGACATTGCGTAATGCTGAATTAACAGAATGGTGTAAAGGGAGGTAATTGGAATGGCTGATAATGTGCTCAATGTAAAAGAGATGAATTTGAAACTGAGGGAATTAACTAATCAGCTTATAAAGGATTAAAATATTATTCCCGTTTATTGACACCAATATTCTAAAACATGGCGTTAAAATATCAGACGAAATTAAATCAAATCCCTAGAATATACAAGGGTCAGACAAAAATTAATGACATTTTCTCTCTTTCATGTGAATTTAAAAATAAAATAAAACTAAGGCTTAGAGCAGCCTGGCGCATCAACGTTAATAGGGGTGAGGAAGAGAGGAGAGGAGCCAGAAAGAGAGAGAAAAGCCAGCAGCCCCAGAAAGCATCACAACTTGTGTGCATTCAGTGCACCAAAGACTGTCACTCAAGAATTGGCCTGCAGAGTCACTTACGCAGATGCAGATATATATCTTTTTTATATTTTGGACACTACGCCATCGTCCTTAGTGAATGGAAAGGATCCAATATAAAACTAAAGCCTACAATGAGACCCCAACAAAACTCACAAGAATCCGACGAGTAAGACCCAACTTTCCAATCTACAATGTCCTCCTTCTGCATGAAAAAATCTCGACCACACATAAGCATCAGGAGAAGGGAGAAAATCGCCTCATTCGAGTGGACAACTTTACTGCATCCTCCATACTCACCAGATTAGTAGGGCTTCAGACTATCATCTCTTCAACCCCATAAAAGAGGGTTTGAGAAGCACAATTATTCCGGTGACGAGGTAGTAAAATATCTAGTGAAGAAGTGGCTAAAAAAACAGTCAACAGAATTTTACGGGGCAGGTAGACATTCGAAGGTTGAACATTGCTATTGAGAGAAACGGTGATTATGTGGAGAAGTAGGGATGTGATCCACTGAGGACCAACTTCATTTTGATGTTTGATACATGTTTTGTGTGTTGGTAATCATACCTGTCCTAAAAAATGTCATTGCTTTTTGAGTCACCCTCGTATCTCTCTCTACTGTTATCATTGTTTGAACCTACTACCAATTCCTACTACTACAATTCCTACGTTACTGCTTGTTGTTTTTAAAAACGAGACACCTGAAACATCCCATCAGTTTCATACCTGAAGATGGCAGATGGACATACCGAAAGCGATCGTAATGAAACCTTTGGTGGATTGCTACACCAATTCCACCCTGACATTAAAAAGATGTCCAGAAAATTAGAAATGATCGAACAAAAACTCGTCCGACACGAATCGTCAATACAGTTTAATTAAACATGTTTAAAAGAAAAAATGCTGCCAAAATACACTTATATATATATATATATATATATATATATATATATATATATAATATGTGTGTGTGTGTGTGTATTGTTCTATTGCCACTCAATCGTTTCCGCTGTAGTAGCATTAGTAATTTATCCAAAATATTTCATAAACCTAGATCATTATTAGATGTAGAGATAATTAATAATAATATTATATATATATATATATATAATATATTATATATATATAATATATATTGTGTACAATACATTTAAGGTGCAATTGTTACCTTAGGTTGTCGTGTTGGTCTATGTATTCCTTAAGGTATACATAGACCAACACGACAACCAATTTAAACACAGGAAACGACCAACAAAAACGGTAGTCACGTACATACATTATATATACTAGCAAATATATGCACCCTCCGGGTGCAAGTATTTAAGTTTTAATATAATAAAATATCATGTTAAATTAGAAAGGCTAATGAAACTGAATAAGAATGCAGATAAAAAGATTTTGAACAGAGGGGGTATGATTGAAAAATAGAACAACTTTGAAAATAATACTTCTATCATTTTCCGTTACTCCCGTCTTTCATTGGTAAATTTTCCTAATTTAAACTGTTTAGTTAAAATAGGAAGTAAAGAATAATATTACAGTTATTTCTTCTTGTTAAGGGATTTCTTTTAAGATTTATTGAAGAGATTTTTGCTCATATTCAATAAATAAAACCAAACAATTTGAAATCAATAATACTAAGCATATATTTATTAAAATCAATTTTTTAAGATCAATATGCAAATTAGTCTTCCCATTCATATTGTAAACCTCTATTTGTTGTATATATAAATACAATTGCATGTTATTAGTATGTAGATATGGTCAACAGTGTAATAATGTAAAACAATTTTATTAATAATTGAGGTTTAAATAAAAATAAAATCATGGAGAATATGATGTAAATAACTAAAGGAATTGTGACTTGTATAGTAATATAGTTTCGGTTACAGATAGACAAACCCACTCTCCATTATAATAAGATATATATATATATAATATATATATATATATATATATATATGAAGGGACATTCTATGTATTTCTTACCAGGCGCTTTGTCGGGATGAAGGGTAGCAAGCATGCTGCCTAGAAACCAAAGGTATCAATTGCACCTTAAATATATTGTATATTATAATACATAAATACAGCTCTTACAAAAGTAATCGAGCACTTTATTCTCAGTTCTTCAATACTAACAAAGGACTAACAAATATTATATATATATATATATATATATAAAGATAGGAGTGTTGGAGTAAAATCCGACAGTATGAGGTGAGCTAAAAGGAAAAGTGAACAAAAATAATGACTCAAACAAGTCTAAGTTTGTGTTTATAGAAGAGAAAGTGGCTTTGAATAAAGTCAGACTGAGGATGTTCTTCGCGTCAGAAGGACGAAATATTTCTCTCCTACTTGGAATTGTTTGAGTCATTATTTTTGTTCACTTTTCCTTTTACCTCACCTCATATATATATATATATATATATATATATATATGCATGTGTGTGTGCACGCGCGTGTGTATGTGTGGGGGGTGTCTATGTGTGTGTGCGTGCGTGCGTGTGTGTGAGAAAAATTGAAATGAATCCGACAGATATGTTGAAAAGATAATAGGAAGAAAAATATATATACTTTGGTATGGATGAAATGTATGTTGTTATATATATATACAATACGTGTTTCGATCAAAAATTCATCTGTTCACGCAGAATTCTATTTAGAATTATTTTAAGTTTGAAATAACATTATAGAAACAAAATATCAGGCATGCAAACAAGAGATAAACTTCAGGACAGAGTGTTTTGATTTTTTTTTTTAAACGAGTAAAACACGAGAAACATTCGAAATTGATTACGTCATGAATCTCAAAAACGTTTCTTAGTTTGATAAACATGGAAATATTCTTAACAGTTTATGTTTTGAAAATTTGAAAAGAAAGTTTTCTTTGTTTGAAATAGGGAAGTTAAGAAAAATGTGAAAAAATATTAAGCCTAGCTGTCATGTATTTTGGTGAAAAGATTTGTATATATCTTATTATAATGGAGATTGTGTGTTTATATGTCTGTAACCGAAACTATATTACTATACAAGTCACAATTACCTTAGTTATTGACATCACATTCTCAATTATTTTATTTTTATTTTTATTTAGACCTCAATTATTAATAAAATTGTTTTACATTATTAATACTGTTAACCATATCTACATACTAACAACATGCAATTATATTTATATATACAACAAAATAGCGGTTTACAATGTGAATGGGAAGGCTAATTTGCATATTGATATAAAAAAATTGATTTTAATAAATATGTGCTTAGTATTATTAATTTCTAACTGTTTGGTTTTATTTTAATGAATATAAGCAAACATTTCTTCAATGAATCTTAAATGAAATCCATTAACAAGAAAAAATAACTGTCCTTTTATTCTTCACTTAGAAAAAATAACAATGAAAGACGAGAGTGATGGAAGAGTAAGTTTCAGTTGTTCTATTTTTCGATTATACTCCCTCTGTTTCAAATCTTTTTATATGCATTTTTATTTAGTTTCATTAGCCTATCTAATTTAATACGATATTTTATTACATTAAAACTTAAATACTTGCACCCGGAGGGTGCATATATTTGCTAGTATATATATATATATATATGCACAAACTGACTAAGCTACTCACTGGACAATATAAAACCCTACAAACCGACCCCACAACAAAGTCCATCTTCAAAACCCCGCCCATCAACGCAAAAAAACAACCACCCAACTTATGTAACATCTTCACTGCATCCAGGAAAAATTTACATAACACCGTACGGAAAGGTAATAAACGATGCAACAAGCCTAGATGCCAAGTTTGCAGCCACATACATACGGAAACCGAAATAAAATACCCTACACAAACATAACAATCCATCCGCCACACCTAACATGCGATAGCGCTAACATTATATACTATATATACTGCACACAATGTAGAAATAGTGGATATGTGGGAGAAACATCAACACCCTTTAGACTAAGACTAAATAACTACAAATCCACTATAAATCTCAAATCCCCGCATAGTACAATAGCACTTCATTTTAACACCTTATCACACAACCTTACACACCTCAAATGCATCTTATTAGAACACACATTTCCAACAACGCAATCTAGAAAACAATCAGAAACTAAATGGATTCTAAAATTACAAACGCACGTGAAGGGATTAAACGCAGATATCGGAATTCTCCGTTATTACAAATATTTCACAGACGCTGCCATTGTCAATAACAACAGAGACAAAAAACCGTTAAACAGTAATAACATTTGACAAAGGGTATCTAACGAACCTGAAAATTTATGACAAAAAATAATTAAAAAATAAGTGAATCCAATACTCCATAATATCGAGTTCATTCATTTATACATTTTTAATGCTTCATAATAACGCCCAATTTAAAAAAAAACATTTTTTAAATATATATATATATATATATATATATATATGAATGGTATTTGTGGAAAAAGTGACTTACCGGTGAAAATGGTGACAATGGTTAGTTGATGCAAGTTTCACAATGATAAGACAGCGATACAACAAATATAAAGTGCTCAATACGTTGGTAGAGCAAATTTATTATCATAAAGGTACACGGTAATAACCTAGTCGAGTTTCACCATAAGGATCTTCAGGGTTAGATCCACTGGATTAATCAAGATATTGATTAATTGCAGTTGATTTCACGTGTGTATTTTTTTCGCGATAAACTGTTGATTATACATCGATTAAAGAGCGGAAGTTGCATCGACGCGAAATATATATATATGTGTGTGTTCCTCTGTGTGTGTATATATATATATATATATATATATATATATATATGTGTCTGTTTATACAATATATATTGTTTGGGATTTAGTATGAAGCATTAGGTATGGTATATAAGAAACTCAGTTTTTTAATGTTAAGTTTCGTATTATTTCGTTAAATTTTCGAGACGGCTTGCGTCTCTTTATCTGAACGTAGACTATATATATAATATAATTTTTATGTCACGTAGGGTGAAAAAGAAAAACAGATAATTCAATTTGTAAATGAAGCAACATTACTAACTGGTACCTGGAAAAATTCAAGAAACAGTAAAGACCGAATCATCCGTATATTTAAAAAAAAAAAAAAAATAAATAAAACATTACCAAAACGACCGGCCAAATGAAAAAGCACCAAAAGAGTCGAATAAGCTAATATGTAAAAAGTGCTCAATAAATTACGTACACCAAGAAATAGGAAACCTAAAATAAGACAGATGATACCTTCCTATGTTTCACCTAAAGGAGATTCAGGATTAATCTATTTCTCTGAATTTTTTTTAGATGAGGCTTGATAATTAGTACTATTTGTATTATTCGGACTATTGTCCTCATCTTCATTGTTATCTGTACAACGTTTAGGCCGAAGAGCCCTCCGGTTTTCTTCAGGTATTTCTTGCTGGACTCGGGAACCTTCTTGTTGTAATTGGGAGCCATCACGGAACTTTGAACCTAACCCTTCATTCAGTCCAAAGGAATATCCTGTTCTCATTCCGCTAACAATAGCTGGGGTACAGGTGTTAAGCTTGTGTTACTTATTCTATGTTACTGCTGCCCCTGACCAGGATTGAACCTGCAGTCTAGAGATAACTGTCACTTAGAACTGTCTTAACCTAACTCCTTTATCCACTAGGCTATGTGTCAAATTGGATCATCCAGTGAGAATTTTGGGAACTTATAAACCTAATGTCTTTTTTGCCTAGAATATCTACCTATTTACTTATGTACGAGTTTTTTTTTTTATCTAGATTCATATTGGTTGATTTAAAAAAAATCTAATCTAGCCTTTTTAATTATAGGTTCCCATATTGTGTTCATTTCTATGATATGTCTACTAAAAAGATTACTGTAGCCTATCATATAAGCTGATTCTTTGAGGCGTCTTCTCTTCCAATGTTCTTCTCTATCATATTAGATTATATATACACAGAGAGAGAGAGAGAGAGAGAGAGAGAGAGAGAGAGAGAGAGAGAGAGAGAGAGAGAGAGAGAGAGATTATATAACATGCACATTTATGATAGAATAAATCAATTTCCAATGTAGTTTGCCATACATTCGCAGAGAATATTGTCTTAAAAAACAACAACTAATGCTAATTAGGATATATTCCATCCATAGATACATATTACCAACCCCTCCGCACGGGCAGGATGTGACACACGTTCAATTTCTTAAGCGGAGCTTAACAGGTTTCAATTCAGAGTTCCCTTCTCCTAAACTACTCGGCTAACCAGGTTAAAGAACCTAGTCTAGCCTACTATTTACCCATAACTAGAAGGAGAATAGTTTGATTCATACCTTTCTCAACCTTATTAATGCTTTGGGAATACAAAACAGCCTTGTCTATGATTTGAAATCGTCAGATACATACATACATACATATATATATAAATAAAGGAACTATCCTTAAATGTTCTTCATGTAATGATCTATTTCAATTGCAACAAGCTTAGCTCATAGCAGCATCTTCAGACATAGAGCAACAACCATACTTTTGCTCTATTTTTGAATATGCTGCTATGAGCTAAGATTATTGCAGTTTGAATAAACCATTACGTGAAGCAGATTTAACATTTTTTTTTTTTACTTCATTTATTCTTTGTATTGCTCTATCCATTCACACATCTGGACTATATTGCAGAACATCTGGTAAATAACTGTAAGTGCACTAGTAAGTTCACGTTGACTTGTTTTATATTCTGAGCAAATTACACTCCTCTTTTTACATTAAAATATCAGAGACCATATTTATTGTTTGTTTAGTGATTTTAACGGCATATCAACCCGTCTGGGGTTATGTCATGCGTAACGGTTAGGAAGTTATACATATCGTGTATTTATATTTATACTTTTTAGTAATTGGTTTTAACAATGTGTTAGCATTATTGGGATTATGTTGTATGGTATTGATTAGTTTCATGTCTATATTCTATGGTATAATTTTATTTCCCTAAAAAAGCAGAGAATATCCTCCATGTTGACATTTTCAAACAGATCTTTCATATTGTTTGCTTTAAAATAACGGTTTCTGATGTGAGCAAAAACCTGCATTCCATGAATAAGTGTTTAACTGTCAAAGGTGTTTGACATGTTCCACATTATACTAGCAAATATAGTATGTACTAGCATATATACTAACACATATAGTATATACTAGCAAATTATGCACCCTCCGGATGCAAGTATTTAAGTTTTAGTGTAATAAAATATCATAGTAAATTAGAAAGGCTAATGAAACTAAATTAGAATGCAGATAAAAAGATTTGAAACAAGGGGTATAATCGAAAAATAGAACAAATGAAACTTACTCTTCCATCACTTCCGTCTTTCATTGCTAAAATTTCATAATTTAACTATTTAGTTAAAATAGGAAGTAAAGAAAAAATGACAGTTATTTTCCTTGTTAATGGATTTCTTTTAAGATTTATCCATGAGGTTTTTGCACATATTCATTAAGATAAAACCAAACTATTAGAAATCAATAACACTAAGCACATATTTATAAGAATAACATTTTTAATATCATTATGCAAATTAGCCTTCCCGTTACCATTGTACACCGTTATTTTGTTTATATATATATATATATATATATAAATTGCCTTTTATTAGTATGTAGATATGGTCAACCGTGTGAATAATGTGAAATTTTTTAAATTAATAATTGAGGTTTAAATAGAAAGATAATTATGGAAAATGTGCCTTAAATAATTAAAGGAATTGTGACTTGGGTAGTAATATAGATTCGGTTACAGACAGACAAACACACAATCTCCATTATAATAAGATTTATCAGCCATAAATATTTTCTCCCAATTTTGGCTCTGTTAAGCGAGGAACGAAATTGCTTATTTAGCGTATCACCTCTTAGGTTTTAATTTTCATTATGTTCGTTGCCAATTAACGGAAGTATATGGCGAGTCGTGCATGGTTGTCAAAAACGTCTGCAAGTGATATTAGTAGATTGAAAAGACAATGAGGTTCAACGCTTCCTCAACGACATGATAGGGACCTGGTATGACATAAGCATACAAAACCTGTCACCGTACCTACCAAAATGCAATGGCGATTATGTAGAAAAATTGATACATGTTCAAACTTTAAAATGATATATAAACATAATTGACAATAAACAAACATTTCTGTGATTTCTAAATATTTTGGAGACCTTATATTTGGGATTACTCTTCTACATATGAGTGTTTGTATGTGTGTGAGAAATACTGTGTTTTTGGTTTGGTTTAATTTATTTTTAACGGCATATTAATTTCTTATGGGTTATATAATTCCATAATTTGGTTCCTTTTTAACTTATTTTTCAACATTCCATTGCAATAATATTTTTCAAATCACACATTCTTATTTGACTTTTATAATAATCCTTTGTTTTCATACAGTTATATGGTACCAAGTATTCCTATCTAACACAAACAATTTGCACACAGTTATATACCATCAAGTGTTTCAATCTAATATGAATAATTTGCATACAAGTATTCCTATGTAATGCTAATAATTTATACACATGAATATAGGGCTTAAATAACTATTCCTATTTGAAAATAGTCATTGGTCTGCATACAGTTGTGTGGTTTCAAGTATTCCTACTAATAATTAACAAGTAATTGCATGACCCCAAGTAACTGGTAATAATAATACTTAGTAAATAATTATAGTTTCAAGTAACTATTCTTAATACAAATAATTTGCACACAGTTATATGGTATCAAATATTCTTATCTAATATGAATTGAATATGAATTTGGGATTACCCACATACTATGGCAATTCTGGTGTATGTAGAGGTCCCGAGTGACTAGCTTCTTCATTACGTGTGATATGAGAGTATTACTTAAATATCCTTATTAGGGAAGAATAATTGGACTGACTGCACTTCTTTCTACCAACCAGTGTGGCATGCCAACGACGAGACCTATAACGATCAGAAAAAACGTGGCAGATGTGGAATCATATTTTTCAAGAAATAATAGAATTCGAATTTGTTTATAAATTGGATATACGACGACGAGTCAAATATTACCCACACTTTCTCATTGACAGTTGTACATTTTGAGCCGTGAGTATTAAAAACAAAAACAAAAAAAAATATTAGCTTACATTGCCCCCTATAGTGTTGTAAGATTTTTTCGAGTAAAACCTTTTCGAAAGTCTCACTCCGATTCCACTGGACAGTCGCTCTTGCTTAATGCCTACACGATGGCCCAAGAGATTGTAACATGGTAGCAGAGCGTAGTTCCGATCTCTCGGGCCATCGTGTAGGCATAAGCAAGAGCGCCTGTCCAGTGGAATTGGATCCTTGGTAGTCCTCTGATAATGAATCCTTTGGTTCGTCTGGTAAAGAGTCCTCAGTTCCTTCGCCAATGGTCGTAAGTTCCTCTTCAATGAGTGCAATTAATATTTTGGCCAGTGTGACGTGGTTTATTCCTCCAGCCAATCACTAGCCATACTGCTTGGCTAGTGATTGGCTGGAAGAATTAACCACGTCACTTTAGCTAGTCTATAAATCCAGGTGGGGAATTAGAGCACACCTTATATTGCAAAGTATTCCAACTTATATCTTTATTATTATCACACTGCATTCTCTGAATGAAAGCTCATAATTGGCACTATTGTGACGTGGGATTAAAGTTTGAGCCTGATCATTCCATTTTGCTTGCTGTCTTTACAGTACAAACATGGCTTCTACACTAGAAGTATGCACGAAGGAGAACAAAGAGCAGTGACCCAATTTTCAGACCGGAAGGAGTGTCAGGGCCTGGAAATTCATCGGAGCTTTTTGCACAATACGGAGACAATGCACTACCGCATACATGTGTAGGAGTGGATAGAGATGTTTAAAAGTGGCTGATAACAGTGATGCACGAAGAGGGAACAGGACGCCCGTCAACCTCCACCAGTAATGAGAAGATTCAGCAAGCTCGATATGGTAATGGTGAACTGGTGCTAGATGATGTAGCTTGTTCTCTGCAGACATGGGTCTGGCTATCAAATATTCCAAGATGAGCTCGGCTTTCATTAAATAAGAGAGCGAATAATTTTTGAAGCTCCCTCGTGAACAAAATGAATAATTTACTTTATTTTTCGTTTATCATTTTTATTTATACTTAATGTGTTAAGGTTGGATATATAAAGAGAAGAGGACACTCAAAATTAAAATAAATTATTTTGAAATGTCAAACAGTTTTTTAAAAGTTTTTATTTAATCGAGAAGCATTTGTGTGTGGGCTTGGAGCAAGACTCCAAGATCACAGTGACCTTGCCACCAGGTTATATGTTAGCATTTGTTGATAGAATAAAACTATCCCTGAAGATTGTAATTTATATATCCTGCCGAATTTTTCGGTTGATTAAATTGGCCAACAAAAATAAGCCGTAAAATTGTAATTATAAAGAAAACCCCATTTACTTGTTAATTATATAGCAAAAAAGCACACTTAACACAACCATTTTCTTATGATTATATCTGCCCACGGCTGTGTGATACACTTTCCTAAAATCTAAGCAATTTTGTTTTATTACATATTAAAATAATTTTTAGATGCCAATTAAAATAGACAGCTAAGGACATTCAAGTAAAAATCATCACCAACAAAAAAAAAGAAGAAAAAGGGCTATCTTTTATTGCAATGATGACACTGAATTATATACTTAGGCAATCCACAAGAGGCTACAAATTTACAAAGTCACAGTAAAAACAAAGAAAAAAAAAATCTCGTTATGGTCCAGCAAACTTGGATAATATAATGTTTGAAAATATACAATATGGCCGAGAAAGTTATAAACTTCATCACTAAAGATATGGCAAACTGGAAAATAGAATTAGCAGTAGGAGCCCCTAGCATCGGTTAAGATACAAATAGTCATCTTCCAAGGAGACTCCCTCCCCACTACCATCTTTTATAGCAATGATACCACTGAATTATATACT
Source organism: Doryteuthis pealeii (assembly GCA_023376005.1). Classification (NCBI taxonomy): domain Eukaryota; kingdom Metazoa; phylum Mollusca; class Cephalopoda; order Myopsida; family Loliginidae; genus Doryteuthis; species Doryteuthis pealeii. Next base: position 101,577,488 of record CM042142.1, on the reverse strand, counting down.
TACGCAATCCACAATAGGCTACAAATTTACAAAGTCACAGTAAAAACAAAGAAAAACAAAATACCAAAATCACGTTATGTACATGAATGATACACTTTTATCTAAAGACTAGTTTTCTATCTTCTTCGTCGATTCTTCTTGTTGGTACATCTTTGGGCTGGACTAGTCCTTGCCTTCTATATTTAATTAATAAAAACAAGAACTCCGTGTTACTTGATCAAGCTTTTATTTATTAGCCCATGATTGATTGCGCCACGGGGAGAGACTGAACCCAAGGAGAGCCGACAATACGTCTGCACTCTCTGAAAGCTACGTTGAAACTGCTTAAATAACTAGACTATTCCCACGCCTATGTAATGGCGCGTTTTTAAAGGGTTTAAATCAAAGGTTAACCGTCATAAAGTCAAACCTCTCCTCATCACATGGATCGAAATGTCGGTTATGTCAAAAATAGATACATTTTCAAAGTTTAAAATAATGTAAATTATCATTAACAATAAACAATAAACCTGTTATATCCCGACATATAGGATATACCAAATAACAAAACAGTGTATATGTTAACAATAACAATATTTGTTATTTATTTATGTCAAGAAAGCAATTACAATGCGTATAAAAAAATAATGTTCAGTCTTATCGATTTCATAGAAACTTTATCATCAGAGACATTTTCCTGAAATGGACGCGGTCTTGTGCGGTTTTTGTTTTAGACGTTATAAACACCTCTCGTGGGGTTTTTTTTTTAGACGCCACGCGGAAGGGTCGTGATAGCCGTTGTTCAATCAATTTCAATTTCATTCTTTTTATCTATTTATTCATTTATGTATTTATATATTTATTTATTTTTTATTTATTTGTTTTATGTATATATGTGAATATATGGAATGTGTAATTTAATTAATTATATATTCGGTTTTTAATTCTAACCTATTGTTTATACGAGGACCTAATTTAGCTATTAATAAACTTTCTCTAATTCTGAGATTACCAATGTTGCGTATATTGTCTCTATCTTAACGGAAAAACTATTGTCCTTATTTTTGCATTTGATTAAATGTTTATGGAATAAGGATGCACGTATGTGGATATGTTCTTTAATTCTAATGTGGAGGGGTCTGATTGTACTTCCTTTATAGAAATTAAGGCATTTGGAGCAAGTTAAACGATAAATGGTGTAAGTTTTGTGTTATATTTTTAATATTTGTAATATTTATTGTCACTGACAGGGAATACTGTGGGATGGTTTTAGATACAGTTCAGCTCGATGTGTCATACGTGTGCTCACGGACCTGGGGCCGGTTCTTCTCCGCCTGACTATCCGTATGTTTGTCTCCTTCCTTTTCCAGAGTATCCAGTTTTAATCGTTAGGGGAGATAATTCTAACTCTGTGATTTCTAGATATTTTGGAGACCTTACCTTTTGAACTACTCTCGCACTTACTGAATCCTATTAGGTTATACTATTTACTTATTAACCAATCATGTTTGTTTCTTCAGCTGCAGTTACAACCTGTGGGTTAAACTTAGCTTTGATTTTTCTGACATCTTCTCCATCGTGGTAAGTTAATTAGAAATTAGCTTTTATTATATTTTACTAACGGAAGTTACTGTTCAGTATTAGGTCAATTGTAAATCTAACAAGCCGACAACTGCAAGGCAACTTCTAAAAGTTTCAAAAAGTCGTTTCTAATTAGGATAATAATTACGAAGTATTGTAATTAAGACAGTGTTCACAAATTACCTTACGTTATCATAGTTTGCCGACTTCAGCAGTTTAGCTTAGTCTATCAGTAGTTTACTTTTTTGCCAATAGGTGGCTCACGTTAAGTTTTTTTAGTTTGTTGTAGTGCGGTATTTTCGTTAAAATAACTCAAAAATTACAGAAAACTAAGTAAGTTGAAAAAAAAAACCCTTAGTCTAACCAAGCAAAATTAAAACTCCTATAACACACTAGGATATATAATAGATGGTTCACGTACCGGTATCACCTTGGTTGTGTTCATATTGCAGAAGAAGCGCATTTTTATTAAAATCACTCAGAAAAAAAACGCACTCCTATATACACAAACAAGTGTTAAAGTCATGAGAAATGGACTTGTCGCCCCGAGTTCAAACCCTGGGTGTGGTAATTGCATTTCACTTAGCGCTAATACCCTTGGGAAAGGTATGAATCCTACTCTCCCTCCAGCTATGGATAAATAGGACAGACTGGGCTCTTTAACCTTGGTTAGGCAACCGGTCTAGAAGGAGGAGAACTCTGAATTCAAACCTGTTAAACTCCGCTTAAGAAATTGACCTTGTGTCACAGCCTGCTCGTGCGGAGGAGTTGGTAAATATATATATATATATATATATATATATATATATATATATATACTCAAACAAGAACAACAACCACAATGTGGAACGTGTCAAACACCTTTGACAGTTAAACACTTATTCCCGGAATACAGGTTTTTGCTCACATCAGAAACCGTTATTTTAAAGCAAACAATATGAAAGATCTGTTTGAAAATGTCAACATGGAGGATATTCTCGCTTTTTTAAGGGAAATAAAATTATACCATAGAATATAGACATGAAACTAATCAATACTATACAACATAATCCCCATTAATGTTAACACATTGTTAAACCAATTACTAGAAATATAAATATAAATACACGATATGTATTACTTCCTTGCTGTTAGGCATGACATAACCCCAGACGGGTTGATATGCCGTTAAAATCAATAAACAAACAATACAGAATTCAGTATACTAGTACATTCAATTACGTGTGCGTCGGACATATAATAACTCGCAACAGAGTGCTAAAACCTCGAGATAGACGGTTCGCGTAACCTTTTCAGTCTCAGGAAACAGTCCCCTGTTTTTGTAGACAGCTGTGTATAAATAGCCCTGGACCAGCACATTTATTCTCTACTCAAAGTACGCCAGCTTAGTTCACAACAATGAAGCGAACTTGCGAGAAGAGGTACATCACGTGTGTAGTCTGTACCATTTGAAGGAAATAAAATTATACCATAGAATATAGACATGAAACTAATCAATACCATACAACATAATCCCCAATAATGCTAACACATTGTTAAAACCAATTACTAAAAAATATAAATATAAATACACGATACATATCATTTCCTAACCGTTAGGCATGACATAACCCCAGACGGGTTGATATGCCGTTAAAATCAATAAAAAAACAATCAGAAAATAACGGAAATCTAAGGAAGTTAAAGAGGAAATGTATTGTTATATAAACTAGCAAATATATGCACCCTCCGGGTGCAAGTATTTAAGTTTTAATGTAATGAAATATCGTATTAAATTAAAAAGTCTAATAAGAATGCAGATAAAAAGATTTGAAACAGAGTGGGGGTATAATAGAAAAATAGAAATGAAACTTTCTCTTTCATCACTGCCGTCTTTCATTGCTGAATCTTACTTAACTATTTAGTTAAATTAGGAAATAAAGAATAAAATTACACTTATTTTTTCTTGTTAATGGATTTCATTTAAGATTCATTGGAGAGATTTTTGCTTATATTCATTAAAATAAAACCAAACAGTTAGAAATCAATAATACTAAGCACATATTTAATAAAATCACATTTTTAATATCAATATGCAAATTAGCCTTCCTATTCACACTGCAATCCGCTATTTTTTGTATATATAAATACAATAGTATGTTATTAGTATGTAGATATGGCCAACACTAATAAAAAGGTGAAGCTATTTTATTAATAATTGAGGTTTAAATAAAATAAAATCATGAAGAATATGATGTAAATAACTATGTTAATTGTGACTTGATTAGTAATATAGTTTCGGTTACAGACAGAAAAACACACAATCTCCATTATAATAAGATGTTACGTCGGGTATATAATCCAAATCCAACCTTGCCATTCCAAATATCTATCTATATTCTAACCTGATTTTAGATGCAGCCAACAATTCAATTTTTCATAGCACTTCGTTTTTCTGGGCCAAATTTGAGAATGCATTATCTCAAGTATAACTCCTCTCTCTCTTTCTTACGTGTCCCAAGTACAAAACTAGTTAAGAAAGCAATTCACATACAGTCTATCACATCTGCAGCCAATGAAGTGTATACATTAGTTGTTAGATATCTTTTGGACTACTGCCTTTGACATTCTTATATTAACAGGTTTGTGTTTGTTTCTCTGATGGAGGCAAGAAATGATCTTAATTCAAATTAATTCATAGATGTACAATTGATAGGCTTTGGCCGTTTATTCCTGCCCAAGATGCACTACATTAGTAGTACCCCCCACAATCAAACTATGTTATATAGGTGGTGTATATGTATTCTCCATTTAGAAAAGCACAGTTCTCTCTCTCTCTCATATAAAGATATGATAAACAAATTATTCTATATAAAAATAAGGTTTAATTTCACTATTTTATTGTATATTCTACATAATGATACATACTTTAATTTTTGTCAATTTATGTTTTATTTAAAATTTATATTACAAAGTTAAAACATTGTATCTATGAAGATATCCAAATCCAACCTTGAGAGTTCATCCCGTATACAAGAGAGAGAGAGAGAGAGAGAGAGAGAGAGAGAGAGAGAGAGAGAGAGAGAGAGAGAGAGAGATCTTATTTGATTACACTTCTTACTGCTGACTCTGCTGGCTACTGCATACTAGTTGCATACCCCCTCTTCGTCTAGGTGCATTTAATTCGGACGCCATTTTATTTGGGCTGACTTTTATCTGCTGTTAAGGGTTAGTTTTCACTTTTACATTGATCCTTTTTGTTAATACTTGATAGAAACGCTATGTGGAGAAGTAGGGATGTGATCCACAGCGGACCAGCTTCATTTTGATGTATAATACATGTTACGATGTTGGTAATTATACCTGTTCTAAACAAAATGTCATTACTTTTTTGACTCACCCTCGTATATATATATATATATATATATATATATTGATTGGGTTTGTGGCAACCCTTGATGCACCAATTCTTTCCTATCGACTGTGCCAAAAAGTGTGGATGGTCCAACACAAGCCCTCACCACTATAAACAAATCTCTGTGTAGGAGTTCATTTATATATATATAATTACATAGTTCTGTAGCTTGAAGGGAAAACTAGGTAATGACGTAAATTTGTTAATAATTGTCAGATATAAATATTTTATTGTAGTTTATATACATTTTTAATGCATTTTTAACGTAGCTTAAATCTTATTTCATAGCATTTTAAATTCTCATTAGCCTCTTTTATTTTCATTGTTAAATTTTATATATTTCACTTATACAGTGGATGTCAAAAGGTAATTGACCTTTAAATCAAGCGAATGCAGCAAACTTACAGAAAAATGAATACGAGAGTAGACACGGTGTTGTCAGGAAAGGTGATCTACTGGGAATTGTGTATGAGATTAAAATTAAACCATGCTGACAAATAGTACTTCCATGTCAAATCATCCAGAAAAAAGTAAAATTGTCTCCCAACCCCTTCAATATTTCTGAATTTATTTCTTGGTGTGGACTATGTTAACGTTAGACAATCCACAAAGTTTAAGTTTCCAATTACAAAAACTGGCGGAATTGTGTCGATTTAGCTCTCCAAATTTGGTGGAATTCGCGAAAAATGGCGACTTTTTGTAATCTATTTTTGTCTGTAAAATTAGTTCTAGAGCTTCCCTACTACTAAAATTTGGTTTAGAAAAGCATTTTTGACCAAGGAATCCAAAAATGCTATCAAAAATTTTTAAAGTCAACCAATTTTAAGTTATTGATGAGTTCTGATTTTTTCATAACAAGATCAATATCCCGATGTGGCACTGCATCTATGACAAATCTTTTTTCTATTATTATTTCACATATATTGAACATCATTTGTATCAAAATGATAGTTTCCTGTTTGCTCAGAAACGAAGCTACCACATCAGTTAGAATTTTGCAAAAAAAAAAAAAAAAAAAAAAAAAAAGAATTGAAGGTAATATGGTCTGGAAGATTTGAAATTGAATTACACATATGCACAAGTCATAAACTCTCCTAGAAAATGGTTTATAATATTTACTGTGCATTTGGGATATAAACGGATCATACAATCCAGAAAAGATTACCAGGCCCAGTGTTAATTAAAAAGAAAAAGTGAAAGACCTTGTCATCAAGTGGATTTTGCGAAACAGAAAGTAAAAATGAAAGTAAACGAAAAGATAGACTAATACTTGGATCTTGCCAGAGAGCTGAAAAATCTCTGGAACATGAAGGTGACAGTGATACCAATTAGACTTGGTTCCTTAAAGAGGAAAAGAGACTGGGAAACTAGAGCCCAGAAAAAAACCCTGTTAAAATCAGTTAGAATACTTAGAAGAGTCCTGGAGACATGAGGAGACTTGCTGTCACTTATACTCCAGTGGAAACCACCAGTCTTAACTGGTGGAAAACCCCGCATAGTATAAAAAGGATTATAAAAGGTTAGTCTAAACAGAGCCACCCACAGGTGTAGGACTATTGGATTATTTTAAGATAGAGGGTAGGCTAATAACCAAGACTTATATTTATAAACTGTTCCAAAACAGCGGTGACTTAATCGGCCAATCAAAAACGTCCAAATATTTGACTTACAATTTAAAGGCGTTGATAAATTGTCCTAGAATTACACGCCAAAGCAGGACACACCAACTGACGAGGATTATATAACTCTTAGGACAATGATTAAAACTGATACTACATCTTTCTACTTCAAGAAAGGATTAAACCTTATGACAGTGGATCTCCACTGTAAAAGTACTTTCAACTAGAGCCCTAATATGGCTGCATGGATCGTAACAAGGACACTCAGTGAGAATCGAACTCATTGAACAAATAATGATCTGAGAATCGAGTGTGCTAAACATTTACAACGTACTCTTAGTTGCCTGTTGAAAATAATTGTTGGAATTTTTCAGATATAAGGCGTGTATCAAGAGCCCACTTCTACTTATAGACTCGCCGATAAACATGTGACCAACCTATTGTCCAATGGCTGGCAGTGCTCTGCTGCTGCTGATGTTGTTTATACTGGCTGATTCTAATCTTAGCTACTCACTACTACTTGGATCTTCTTGGACTATGGACCATATCACAGGACTTATTCACCTACCGAAGGATTCTATATCACAGGACTTATTCACCTACCGAAGGATTCTATATCACAGGACTTATTCACCTACCGAAGGATTCTATATCACAGGACTTATTCACCTACCGAAGGATTCTATATCACAGGACTTATTCACCTACCGAAGGATTCTATAACTCGGGACTTGCTTACTTATTTACTTTAAGTTCTTTACAACTGGCCATAGATGGCGGCCAGACACTTAACAATAATACCTAAAAACTCGCATGTAACTCGCTGGAATGATTATATTAAAAGCGACGAAAAGGTATAGGATTCCTCTTGAGTCCCAAAGTTTGTGATCCTCACTGAAATGTTTCAACTTAAAAAATCTTAATATAATAGAGATTGCTGTGTCTTTAACCACAATTTACGTCACTACAATCGTCACACTTCCCTTAGTTATTTAAGTTATATTTTCAATGATTATTAATAATCCCTATTTAATCTTAATAAGCATCTTATTTATTATCAATGTCTCTAGAAAGGTCTACCTTAGATAGATTTGCCTCAAAATAACCCATATCATAACGTTTAAAATCTTGCGATATGTGTTATATATCATTAAGAAATAAATGTTTACTTAATATATTGCTTGAAAAATGTGCATACGAGTTTTAATAAAACTGTGTTTAATAAGTAATTATTTGGTTTTATTGATTTCTATTATTGTTTTATTCTCAAACGTATTAAAAGCAATCCTATCTATAATTATATATTTAAATCAATTAGAAGAAAGTAAAAATACGTGTAATCTTTTTTTGAATTCGTATTTGAATATATTCCAATAGTCTTTCTAATTCAGTTGTATTAAAACTGAAATACCTGTGATTTTGGGGCTATTAAATAGAAAATGCCAAAGAAGTGCAAAACTAAAACTAAAAATGGGGGGATCCAGTGACGTGGTGCATTGTGTGCTGGACTGCAAACATCATAGTAAGCGAGTTCGAACTGTAGTCAGGTTATTACATTCATTTTTGGAGATACCCTTGGGAAAGCCTCATCCCTAAGCTATGGGTTAAATAGTACGACTACTGTTCTTCCACAAGGATGGCTTTGGCATTAAATAACTCCCAAAGGTTGATATGCCATTAAACAAGAAATTAAAACCAAAGAAACCAAATAAAAACAAACGAAACCATTAAAAGCACATTGTAAATCTATTAATAATAGAGATTCGCTTCCGGTTTTTGTCTGTAACAAAAATTACGTCACTGCTTACGTCACATTACCTAAAATCGTCATAACATAGAATAGATACATTCAAAATTTGAACATGCAACATTAGACAGTCCTCATTGTTTTTTAAAATAAGTTTTAATAAATACATGACTGGTATTATATATCTATAAATAGTTTGTTTTATTTTGATATATATTCAAAGTTTACATTTCAAATTGTTTTATTTTTTAATCCTTTAATGAGTTTGATGATTTTACTTACTTAGGGTACAAACTCGCTGACATTAATTTGTTTTACTCCCACCCCTCAGGAAATATGTTTCAAAAATCTATTTTTACATCGCCCGGAGGGTGTTTTTTTATTTTGTACTAGTAATGATAATAATAATAATAATAACTTTGAGATAAATACAGATCACCCTATCCCAGCCAGAAGACCATACCTAGTGTTGATTAACAAAAAAAAAGAACGTGTCAACTGGTACTCCCACCCCTCAGGCAATATGTTTCAAAAATCTATTTTTACATCGCCCAGAGGGTGTTTTTATTTTGTACTAGTTGAATTTTGAAAAAAAAAAAAAAAAAATAGAAACCCACCCCTACAATGTTTAAAGTTTTTTTGTTATCGCTTTTCCGTTTACCGAATAACAGTTCTTTTTTTATTTGTCATTAAAAAATGGCAAACCGGCTCGGTGATTGTTTTGAATAAAAAAAAAATCTTCCTATTTTATTTTTGTTAAATTGTCACTTTTTCACTTAGCGATTTCATTAAATAGTTCCTGGCACACAATGCATGTTAGTCTATGGATACATTGCATTCCGGGTGCCAATGTCATTCTAAGCTCTAAAGGGATTTCTTTAATTATTTAAGATTCATTTTTAGAGTGTTTTTTTTCTTCTTTTTAAATTACAATTATTTTTTGAAAAATTTCAATTATGCATATTTGTTCACACGGACAAATATTTGCTGTCTTTTCGCGAACTTAATGAGAAAAATCATGCAGAAAATAATATTCATTCACGATGTTCAACGAAAATAATACTAGTAATCCTGATACGGATTTCTTTGACAAAGTCGCAAGGAGATACATTGACCATATTTCTATTCATAATCTGCCCCGCCTCTGCACAGGGGTAAGACTCCCCCAGTGGGTCCACCTATTGGCCGTCGGTAGCAACCCGTGATGCTTAAGGATAGAACCCAGCTGGTTGAGTAGTCCATGACTTGCAATACTCCACTTTGGCCCTTTCTTGGGCTAAACGGGCGGTCACGTCAAGCCCTAGCACCTATATGATTTTCCCAACCCTATTGCCCTTATGGCAAGTCCCAACGTTTTTATCATATGGGTGCTAAAAGGCGGTGGCAGAGGGTCTACATGTCTTGGGAATGACGTTAAACTATCTGATGGTGAGGTTCCAGTTGTGGAGGTTTGGGGAACGTGGTGCACCCCTTCATCACCATTGCTCCCTGGTCCACTCTGATCCATCTATGGTTAAATAGAAGAATGTGTTTATAAAAACACATTGAGTATCCATTAGGAATGACTTTATTTCAAAACTTTATCGGCATTAAATGACCCACTGAGGTTGATATGCCGTAAAACAAACCAATGATAATCTGCCTAAACTATGTAACCACGAATTTCAATGTTCTTAAATAGAGAAAATGGTTTCACACTAAAAAAGGCAAGAATCAGATGATATCAACAGAAACTATTACTGGTGCAGACTACGCAGATGATGCACCACTTCTCGCAAGTGCACTTAATTGTTGTGGATTAGGCTGGCATATATTGAGTAGAGAATAAATGTGCTGGCCCAGAGCTATTTATACACAGCTGTCTACGAAACAGAGAACTGTTTCCTGAGACTGAAAAGGTTACGCGAACCATCTACCTCAAGGTTTTAGCACTCTGTTGCGAGTTATTATATGTCCGACGCACACGTAATTGAATGTACTAGTATACTGAATTCTGTATTGTTTGTTTGTTTATTGATTTTAATGGCATATCAACCCGTCTGGGGTTATGACATGCCTAACGGTTAGGAAGTTATACATATCGTGTATTTATATTTATAATTTTTAGTAATTGATTTTAACAATTTGTTAGTATTATTGGAGATTATGTTGTATGGTAATGATTAGTTTCATGTCAATATTCTATGGTATGATTTTATTTCCCCCAAATAGGAGAGAATATCCTCCCCGTTGACATCTTCAAACAGATCTTTCATATTGTTTGTTTTAAAATAACAGTTTCTGATGTGAACAAAAAACCTGCATTCCATGAATAAGTGTTTAGCTGTCAAAGGTGTTTGACATGTTCCACATTGTTGTTGTTGTTCTTCTTCTCTTTCTTGTTTGAGTATATAGGAGTGCGTTAGTCTTGTATGACCAATGCGTAATCGGGACACAATGAATTGTTCCTTTCTAGACTCCCTTAAAGTTGGTCTCTAGTCTCCCAAAGTGGGTTTAATTAGGAAGAGTTTATTGTGGATGTTGTTATTCCAGTGTTGTTGCCATTTTGTATGAAGAAATCTATTAATTTTAGGTTTCAGGTCAGTATATGGTATCTTGAACTTGTCGGGGATTAAATATAGAGTTGGAACGATCTGGGTACAAATTTGTCAACTTCAAATTACCAGCAGCGGCATCACGGCTGAATATAGGCAGCAGTCAAGCGAATTTTCTAATATTATCAGAAGCAGCTAAGCCACGATTATCGCAAATAGTTTGATTTTTGTTTAATTAATTAATTATATCCCTTAATCAGTAAAAATCAATAACCAAATTTGGCATGTTTCTTAGAAGGATATTAATGGGTATGCAAGATTTTAAATCTGGGTGACCTCCCGTTTTGGACTTATACGTCGAGACGTACATATCAATCTTAATTTTATATATATAGATTAGTATTATATATTATAATTATTTTCATTTGGGAGGGGGCCCCCGGAAAATATATTTTTCAATTATTCTATTCATTTTTAATTATATTCATTGCATTAAATCTTAACTAATAGTTTGGAAGCATACGCAAAAATGGTATCTTGAATTCTGTATGATCCAGTATACAATACTAATCAAGCCGAATCTTTGACCTCTACGTGAAGTCTGATGAAACAGACTTCGGTTATTTACTAGTTGAGTAACATATTACAGGGTTACCCAGAAAAAAAAGAACCCAAATTATTTATTTTCCCTTTAAACTAATAAATTTAAACTATAACCCTAACCCTAAACCCCTAGTTGAGTAACATAATATCACAGGATGACCCAGAAAAAACAGAACCCACAAATTTTGTAATAAAACTGTTAATTTTAAAATTTTTTTTTTAAATTTTAAGTCCAACAAGGGTTAGGGTTAGGGTTGAGGTTTAGGGTTAGTTTAATGGGAATTGGAAATCAGAGGAAGAATTGAGACCATCCAGACAACAGCATTGTTGATATCAGCTAGAAAATTCAGAGGAGTCCTGGTGACCTGGGGAAACTTGTTACATAGACTCCAGTGAAAACCATCAGCTTATACCGGTGTGAAAAAGAATCGCAAAGATGGAAATAATACTCTATTAATAGAGATTCGCTTCCAGTTTTTGTCTGTAACAAAACTTACGTCACAGCTTTTTTTTAAAAACATATCTAAAGTTTATATTTCAAATTGTTTTATTTTTTAATCCTTTAATGAATTTGATGATTTTACTTACTTAGGGTACAAACTCGCTGACATTGAATTTTTTACTCCCACTCCTCAGGCAATATGTTTCAAAAATCTATTTTTACACCGCCTGGAGGGTGTTTTTTTTAAATTTTGTACTACTACTACAATAATAATAATAATAAAAACTTTGAGATAAATACAGATCACCCTATCCCAGCCAGAAGACCATACCTAGTGTTGATTAACAAAAAAGAGAACGTGTCAACTGGTGAAAATAATACCAATTGTAGTTGGTGTACTGGGAACGGTCCCAATAAACTTGGAAAAAAGACTGGAGGATCTGGAAATCAGAGGAAGAATTGAGACCATCGAGAATACTGCACTGCTGCAATCAGCTAGAATACTCAGAAGAGCCCTGGAGACCTTAGGAGACTTGTTGTCACTCAGTCTCCATAGAAATACCATCAGATGATGCTGGCATGAAAAACTAATAATAATAATAATGAACCAAAGGAAAAGGAAAGTGATGAAGATGCACAAAGCATTACATCTGAGAAATGACAGACAGTCTATACGTATCAGAAAAAAGATGAAGAAAGAGGACTCACCAACAATGAGCATGCATCGAAGCCAGAATTTTATGACTTGAAAAATATATCAAAAAAGGGAAAAAAAGAGGAAATAAAGACTAATTACAGACTCAAGTGAAAGACCACCAGCCAACTCAGATATGAAAAATAGCCGCTAATTTTTAGAGCTGCAAAAATTATTATGTTCACGGGTTCTTCAGTGTGCAGATATCCAACTCTTCGAGGAGCTAACGACGATTCCTGCAAAGAAGATTACACAGGGACGGACACTGAAGTACACTTCAACAAAATAATGCCAGCGACTCTAAAAATTGGTGGCTATTATTATTATTATCATTATTATCATTATCTCCTTTTGAGTTTTCACATCAGTGTTAGCTGATGGTCTTTCACTGGAGTCTGAGTGACAGCAAGTCTCCTCAGGTCTCCAGGACTCTTCTGAGTATTCTGGCAGATTGCAGCAGTGCAGTGTTCTGAATGGTTTCAATTTCAATTCTTCCTCTGATTTCCAAACTCTTTTCCAATCCTTTTGGGACCGTTTCAAGTGCACCAACTACAATTGGTATAACTTTCACTTTCATATTCCATAACTTTTTCAGTTCTCTGGCAAGGTCCAAATTTGTCCATTTTTTCATTTTCCTTTAGCTTCACCCTGTGATCTGCTGGCACTGCAAAATCCACCAGTTGACAAGTTCTTTCTTTTTTGTTTATCAACACTAGGTCTGGTCTTCTTGCTGGGATAAGGTGATCCGTTTTTATTTTTTAAAAATCGAGTTTTTCACAGCAGTGTGAGCTGACGTTCTTTTCACTGTAGTCTGCATCTAGCGGTAAAGCTTCAATTCTGGAGCTCTGGGAGTGTGAAGTACCCCTTCATAGTCATTACTCCAAGGTCCACTCTGACCCGGAGTGGTAGTACCTGTTAGTGACCTGTCTATGGGTTAAATAGGTAAAAAATATGTGTTAATAAATGTGAGTCTAAAATTGTGTTTTAAAAAATTAAGTTTAAAAAAAAATTGAATACTCAACAAGAATACATTAAAAAAAAATTCTTTAGCATAAAATAACCCAAGGGTTGACATGCCGTAACATCCAACCAACCAACCAACCAACAAAACCATCTTTTCGATTGCATGTACTTTTGTTGTTTACATTTATTACATAACAAAATGTCTGCCATTATTCCGACAGAAGACAAAAAGAGAATGAATCAAACGAAATGTCTTTGGCATAAAATAACACAACAAGGGTTGACATGCCATAAAATCCAACCAACCATCTTCTCAATTGCATGCACTTTTGTTGTTTACATTTATTCCATAACAAAATTTCTGCCATTATTCCTACAGAAGACAAAAATAGAATGAATTAAACGAAATGTCTTTGGCATAAAATAACCCAACAAGGGTTGACATGCCAACCAACCAACCAATCTAATCCCTTTTTCTCTTAATTGTAGCATTCCAATTTTTAGATGAAGGAATTTATATACGCACATCCAACATCCTCGTGGAAGCTCCTTGGCTATTTTCTCCATCATTGGCGTTGCCTCATTCACTTCATCATTTGTAAAGAACCGTTGTGCTCTCGGCGGTTCCTCCATGGGCGCTAAACGGATAAATGTCTGATTTTGTCATTTCAGAACAGTCGGGTGTCCAACCTGGCGCTGGGATTGCTTGCTTAGGTTTTAAGCCGCAGAGAGAACTTTTGTTTCGCCCTTGTACTTTCAGGGCGTGCTGTTGTTATCCGTAGAAATTGTCGCCTGACTTCCCATGAAGTCTCCGAAGAAGTAGAAATGCGTAGTGCCAGGTGATTCAAAAAGAAAATCCGATGATGCCAAAAATGTGTGCCACATCTGTTTACACAGAAACATATTAAGATTACACACACACACACACACACACACACACACACACACACACACTCACATGTTAAAGGTGATATAATCTATGTACATAATGGAATGATCCTAGTACTACGAAATGTAGCAAAGACAATTGTAGGTTGAAAAAGAAGCGACGCGATTCAGTTCTAGACTGTATTGTCGGACGTAACTTCACTTTCCTTCTGTAAATTCTACTTTCTTTGTTCAATACAATTGTATCAACTTTCACCAGTCGTTTGTCTTTATTTGTGACCCTTAACAACAACAATATATATATATATATATAATTTGTTATTAATATTGGAGAAATGATTATAAAGTGCTCAATTATTTCTTTAAGAGCTGTATTTATTTATTTAAGTCACCAATACAATTTGTATTGGTGACTTAAATATATATATATATATAAGTGTGTGTGTTGAAAGGAAAAATAAAGGAAAGAAAATGCTGAATGGATAAAATAGATTTTATTTTATTTTACTGACACGTGTTTCGGCCTGGAGTTTATCCATGTACCTATGTACTCTATTATTATTTTAAATACAAAATAAAATAATAATAGAAAACTACAACATTTTTTAGTGTACTCGGAATAACGAAGGCCGTTATTCCTTGTATACTAAAATAAAATTGTAGTTTTCTATTATTGTTATTTTATTTTGGCCGAAACACGTGTCAGTAAAATAAATTAAAATAAAACCTATGTCATTCATTCAGCATTTTCTTTCATTTATTTTTCCTTTCAACATACCGTTGGATTCGCTTCCATTTTTAGCTTATATATATGTTGAAAAGAAAAAGGAAGGAAAGAAAGTATTGAATGGATAAAATAGGATATTTTAATTAATTTAACTTACACGTGTTTCGGTCAGGAGTTTATCCATGTGTACATTATTCAATCTATTATTATTTATAAATAACAAAATGAAATGAAATAACAATAATAGAAAAAATGTAGAAATGTTCCGCACACTAAGAAATATCGACCTTCCTCAGAATAAATCCTTATCTTTTTAAATAGAATTCGTTGGAACGCGGAGAATTTTTGAAATGTTCGAAAATAACCGAAACGCATGTAAGTTAAATTAATTAAAATATCCTATTTTATACATTCAATACTTTCTTTCCTTTATTTCTCTTTTCAACATACCGTTGATTCGAGTTCAATTTCTAGACGAAGCTGTTGGCATTTCACATAGCGTTAATACCCTTGGGAAAGGTATGAATCCATATATTCTCCCTCCAGCTATGGGTTAAATAGTAGGGAAGACTGGGCCCTTCAGCCTTGGGTAGGTAACCAGACTAGGAGAGGGAAAACTCTGAATTCAAAATTCCCTTCAGCTATGGGTTAAATAGTAGGGCAGACTGGGCCCTTCAACCTTGGGTAGGTAACCAGTCTAGGAGAGGGATAACTGAATTCAAAATTCCTGAGATCGGTCGTTGATTGGGTTTGTGGCAACCCTTGAAGCACCAATTCTTTCCTATCGACTGTGCCAAAAAGTGTGGATGGTCCAACACAAGCCTTCACCACTATAAACAAATCACTATGTGGGTGCTCATTGTGTGTGTGAACCCTCTTGTGTCGAAAATCGACGAGAGAGTCCATAATATATATATACAGGGTGCAGCATAAGTAACGGGCGTTATGAGACGTGATACGTCGAAACACGGTGTCTGTGGATGACATATATATATATATATATATATATATATATATATATATATATATAATAATCGAACTAAAAATTGATCACTTGTAAATCAATAAAAAAATCATCAACGTGTTTTCTCCAATCAGGCTTCTTCTCAGTACGATTGAAAATAAATTTATTGATTAAAAACCAATAATTATAATCAATAAATAGCGGCCTTTGATTCCTTGAGATCAGTATACGTATTGCTAGTCGGCGTAAACTGTTCGATTTTATGTGATTTATCAATCGATGTCTACCAATAATAATCAGTGTTTAATTCTCTCCTCTTTTCGTTTCCAATCTACAAGATCAATCTTAATAAGTAACTATAGATCTCATTCACTGTGCTTTTTATTGCAGTTATATCGGTATATCTATCGATTTATCTCTTTAATATATACCTGTTTTTGTCCATTCCAGTGACATGGGCAGTTAAACAAAAAGACAGCAACAACGGAATTTTTAACACACACACACACACACACATATATATATTATATAATATGAAAAACTGGAACATATCATCCCTGATGATGGCACTTCGAAGTGCCGAAAGTACTCGGGACATGAACTTTGGTGGACTAATCCACGAATTCCACCAAAAAATTAAAAAGTTGGCAAGAAAACTTGAAAAAACCACAAATAAAATTGTTAAACAGGAGATGTGTCTTTTGTTTAATTCAACATGCATAAATGAAAAAATTCTGCCCAAATACACACACACACACACACATATATGTATATTTCACAGTTACTTTTAAATCCACCAAGCAAACAAATATATTTACTTCTGGATTTAAAAAAAAAACGATTAAAAGTGCTCAATATAAAGAGCTAAATATACGTTTGAAAAACGAATGGCTTAAAATTTTCCGACTGCAGTTTTTCGCCGTAGCGCGAATCTTCAGGGTATTTTTTGTCTAACCATCGGCCTGTATTTATAATTGGGTTGTACCCATTCTCAAGTCAGTGGGTATGCTACATATTCTCCTTTACCCCCTACGTAATGCCGAACTTACTAGGCAAAGCCTATGTTTGTTTTTGTGCCTACATGTATTTGTTAACTCTGATCGCGACTTCAATATCCTCTCTGGGTCCCTGCATTTAGCTATTTTTAGTTTTTTTTATTGTAGGCACAGCATGAACGGGTTATCATTTCCTTTGTGTGATGGTGCTTTCTTAATTATTCTCCACTCCACCTCTGGTTCGCTCTTATGCTTTTATTTTAAAGCCCTAATATATATATATATATATATATATATATATATAGATAGATAGATAGATAGATAGATAGTGTGTAAACTACAGACACGTGTTTCGAGGTATCACTTCTCATATACATATATACTAGAAGCTTTATACATAAAACAATACAAACCATCCTTAAACAAAATTAATTTCCAATGTAGTACACACATCTTAAAATGCCTATAGCACCTTTCCCATCAATTCTCCTCCATATATATATATATATATATATATATATATATATATATATATATATATATCAAACTCTTAGCACGAGTAGGATGCGACACAATTCACAATTTCAATTTCTTAAGCGGAAGTAAACAAGTTTGAATTCAGATTCCCTTTTCATACATCGATTGCCTTTTCCAAAGTTAAAGACCCCCAGACTAACTATTCTTTAACCATATCTGGAGAGAGAATAGTTGGATTCATAACTTTCCCAAGACAAAGAGTCTCGTCCAGGATTTGAACTCGTCTCGCCGTGTCTATTTCGTACGATGACAATCATTATACCACGCGCCTCCTAAATGAATAAGATATGACACCAAACATAAGTTTACAGAAATCGTCAATCATCATTCCAGGAAACTGTCAGTATACATCAACTAGCGCTGTCTAAATTAATTTATTACTACTACTACTTGTTACAATGTTATGGGCCATCCTGTAGGCTTTAAGCAAGAGCACTTGGATCCTTGGTAATCCTCCGGTTTTGAATCCTGATCTTTGGTAATCCTCCGGTAAAGAATCCTGATCTTTGGTAATCCTGCGGTAAAAAATCCTGAGTATTGTAACTCCCTCCTCAATGAGTGCTAGTAGAACTATGGCCAAGTATCAGTGTTTAAGTAGTGTATCAGCCACGCAGTATGGCTGATGATTGGCGAAGGAATAAACCACGTGACTCCGGTTAGTCTATAAATCCAGGTGCGGAATTAGAGCACACCTTATATACCAAATATTCTACTACTTACTAGTAGTAGTAGTAGTAGTAGTAGTAACAATAAGAAAAATTTAGAAGAACAATAGATATAGAAGTTTCGTTTTGTTCTATGACGTATTAACCCTTTTCGTGTAATTTAATGCCGAATCAAGTCATTTTCATATTCGATTACTAAAAGTAGCAGTACATGATTAAATCGTCACCCATCTATGTATTGAGCAGGCTCATCACTGCTTAACTTCCGCAATTTAGCGGGAACCAGTACTTTCAACGTGGCGACATGAAAAATAGCCACTGAGATAGATATGAATTCAGTGACAGATAGATAGATAGATAGATAGATAGAGTAAATATATAAAAAGTTAGTGAAAAAGAATGAAATAGGTCGGGAATTGACACTTCTGAAGCCGATACTATAGCATTTCGGTTTTATTTAAACCATCAACAAGGCTATTAATCAGTAATCATATAAAAGGAAAACTGCAGACAAGCGAAAGCTTGTAAGCCTTTGCTAACGATGTTTAAAAGTCCTTTGTCGATAGCCGAAATGTAAGAAAAGATGCAAATAGATAGATAGATATGAGTGAAATGACACATATATATATATATAATATATATATATATATATATATATATATATATATATATATATATATAGATAGATATAGATATAGATAGAGAGAGAGATTAATTGAGCCTCGATGTTTATAAGACCTTTGCCGATACCCGAATTTTAAGAAAATATGCAGATAGATAGATAGACAGATATATTAATTGAGCCTCGAATAGATTAGTTGTGGTACACTGAAGCTGGATTTGTACTTACAGTGATTAGGGCTTCTGGTTCCATTTCTGAGAAACTTCTATCATATATCAATGAATTAGATATAACAGCAAACCTAATAAGCTTACCGAAATCATCAATCATCATTCCTGGAAGCTGTCAGTATACAGCAAATAGTTAAGTTAACTTATAACATGCTTCCCATCAAGTCATATGAATATGACTTGATAAGAAACATGTTATATTTCCGGTGTTGCAACCGAAACCATGCTAAATAGGAACACTACTAATAATAATGATAATAATATCACCACTACCAGCACCAAATGTACTCGTCCTTTACTCTTGAACAACGCTCTATAAATAATCGTTATATATACTAGCAAAAGTATGCACCCTCCGGGCGCACGTATTTAAGTTTTAATGTAATATGTTAAATTAAATTTTGTTGTATATATAAATACAATTGCATGTTATTAGTATCCAGATATGGCCAACAGTATTAATAATGCAAAACAATTTTATTAATAAATAAAGTTTGAATGAAAATAAAATCATGGAGAATATGACGAAAATAACTAAGGGAATTGCCACTTGAGTAGTAATATAGTTTCGGTTACAGACAGAAAAACACACAATCTCCATTAAAATAAGATTATATATATAGGGAGGGGTTCAAACGTAGAAGCCACGTTCCTTTTTGTAAATAATGCATAATTATATATATAATATATATATATGTATGTGTGTGTGCGTATGCGAGCACGCGCTCGTGTGTGTGCTTCAAATGTGCTTTTTTTTGACTATATATATCTATATGCGTGTGTGTGAGCATGTCAGCGCAATTTAAAAAAATAATAAACACTTAATTTATATAAATAATCCATATATATAATATATATATATATATATATATAAGAGAGAGAGAGAGAGAGAGAGAGAGAGAGAGAGAGAGAGAGAGAGAGATAGAGAGGTGTATGTGTTTGTATAATGATAAATTACAGTTCAAGAGGAAAGAATGAAAACATCTGGTGGCGGTAGTAGCAATATCATTAATATATATATATATATATATATATATATATAATATAAGTGTCTAAGTAGAAAATTGCATGTTTCTCATTGACCTTGTCAACTATTAAAAAAAAATCTGATTGACTATGTAACTTCAGTTTATTCTTAGTGCAATAGAAATTTTAATGTACATCAGTTCAAACAAATTCCGTTCAAGAATTAACATATCATGGATTTGTTTGTCGTCTTTTTTGTGTTGTAGCCGTGGGTATGCTTCAGGATGGAATCATGATGGCTGAGTACTCCATGACATGCAACTCTCTACTTTTTCTCTTACTAAGGCTAGACGTGCGGGCGGAGAGGCCCCTTCCTATCAATTATCTGGTCACATCAAACCCTAGCATCTATATGATTATCACGACCGTATTGCCCTTATGGCAGCGCCCAACCCTTTTTATTATATATGTTATAGAAGGTGGCGGCTGAGGTTCTCAGTGGCCTGGCTATGACACTAAACTGCATCTCATGATGGGATTCCAATTCTGAAGTTCTAGGGAATGTGGAGTATCTTTATTGCTATTACTCCCAGGTCTACTCTGCCTTGGAGTGTAATTTTTTGGGCTTTTACATGTGTTAATAGTTTTATAAAAATAAAGTCATTTCCAACGTATAGCTATTTAGTGGTCATAGATTCCTGTTGTACCTCAAATTTTAGCTCAAAACACAAAGCAAAAAATCGACCGAGTGACAGCTCATAACTAAGAAAACTCCTAAGTTGGGTTACTAGTAAGTCAATGTACAGCTATATATATATATATATATATATATATATATATATATAATATATCTTCATAAAGGTATTTTCCATCTTCATCTATTGTACTGTTGGACTTATTATATTTTTTAAACTTTCTTTTGTAACCGGAACATTTTCCTGAACGTGTTTATATTCATATACACTTTTACTGCAAACTCTTTTGAGCTTTTTTTTTTTTAATGATAAAAATGCTTATAATTTTAAAAAATAAAATTTATTTTATTTTTAACATAAAATACGCATTTAAATTATTTATTTTAAATTCCGGTACTGATCGAGAGCGTTCTATTCCTCGTGATTAATGATATATTTATTTCGTCTTTCCATTTACAATGTTGATTTGATAATGACCTCTTCATAAGGTCGAAACAGATTTCTGTTAGCAAAACTTTTAACATCTTGTTTTTTCTACAAACTTTCTACATACATATATATATATATATATATATATATATATATATATATATATATATATATATATATATTATATATATATATATATATATATATATGTGTGTGTGTGTGTGTGGTGTGTGTGTGTGTTGTTGTTGAGGGATCCATGTATGCTACTCGTTGATATATGTGTCTATATATGTATATATATCCGCCTATTTGTGGTATATAGGTTTTGCTCTGGCTTTAGTGTGAAGCATTACAAATATTAGAAACTCGGTTTTTTAAGTGTTAAGTTTCGATTTATTAAAAGTTCATGCATTTGACATATCTGTGAAAACGTTTGCCATGGGGGAGGGTCAGGTGGCTCATCACTTTTACATGCCCTATTTTCTGCATCCTTTTGCATTCTTATCTGTATCTCCTCTGGTTCTGTGTCATGTGTAAATGCAACAATTTCACCTACAGTTCCTAATGACCACAGTATCTGTCTTCATTAAGAAGTGTAGGTGAACTGTACTCTTAAAAGTACATTGTTAAATTCTCAATGCCTCTTTGTAAAAATTAAACATTTATTTTCTTAGTTATGTGACTCTTTTCTTTTCATCACTATTGTAAATAATTATATTTATCATTTAAACCCTTTATCATATTATGTTGCTTTCTTATCTGACTAGTTTAAACCAATTACTAATTCATGTTAATTTGTGTTAGTAAATAAAATTAAAACCATACTAAATTTGTAGGTAATTTTAAGCTAATAGAAAACAGTTTTAATTGCTTGTTTACAGGTAATTATAGCATGTTATTAGCTAAAGCAGGAGAGTTTTTTCAAATAGCAACCCAGATTAATAAGCACAAAATTCTATCATTCAACAATATCAGGCTTCATGATCAATATGTAAAATATATTCTATTTAAGTTCTGAGCTCAAAGAAATTCTTTATTCAAATGTGTTGTATCGCGAGGTGGAAAGATATACAGAAGAATGGTGTGCTCAATACATTTATTAAGCACCAGCATCCGGTGCCAACCAGATACATACAACCACAGAACAAATAAGTACAAATAGTTATATTCAAATGCGTTGTATCGTGAGGTGGAAAGATACACAGAAGAATGGTGTGCTTAATACATTTATTAAGCACCAGCATCCGGTGCCAACCGGATACATACAACCACAGAACAAATAAGTACAAATAGTTATATTCAAATGCGTTGTATCGTGAGGTGGAAAGATACACAGAAGAATGGTGTGCTTAATACATTTATTAAGCACCAGCATCCGGTGCCAACCGGATACATACAACCACAGAACAAATAAGTACAAATAGTTATATTCAAATGCGTTGTATCGTGAGGTGGAAAGATACACAGAAGAATGGTGTGCTTAATACATTTATTAAGCACCAGCATCCGGTGCCAACCGGATACATACAACCACAGAACAAATAAGTACAAATAGTTATATTCAAATGCGTTGTATCGTGAGGTGGAAAGATACACAGAAGAATGGTGTGCTTAATACATTTATTAAGCACCAGCATCCGGTGCCAACCGGATACATACAATCACAGAACAAATAAGTACAAAAAATTAACAAGACAAACTTACACTAAAGAGAGGAGGGTCAATTCGGTATAGCCAACGCAGCAAAGTCAGTCTAAATATTATTCAGCTAGTTAATCTACTTTAATCGTTGGCTAACAATAATCTTCATACAATGACTGCTATTCACACAGTAGCATTGCAACCAACATCAGTCTTCATTAGATGATGACTCTGGGTTCAGGCATGGTTTCGGGTCCGAAGCACCATAAACACTAACCCAGAGTGCCCCAGCAGTATCTCAGGATACCACCAGACTTTCTCGGTTTGATGTCACATTGGCTATTTTATGGCTATGAGTCAGTCCATATGGTACAGTGATGAAGAGGTGTTAGCTACTGTACAACAAAATGCCATTTTGTATTGATGAGAGAACATTTTGTTGTATACTCTCTTTCCTTACTTTCTTACTTCTATTGTTCTTCTTCCAGCGCCTGGACTTCGTCTTGGGGACATCGTGTCTGGTCTTCCATTGGAGATTTCTCTTTATCAGAAGCCCTGTGTCATTGGTAGTTTTTAGATAATAACACAAGACTTCGATTTAACTTAGATCATATTTTATTCTGAAATCCCCACCAGACTACCTGCTCAGATTGAGTCGGCAGCGTGCATAACACGACTTACCACCGTCGTGTCTTGGCCGATCTGACTAAAAATCTCTTTCTAATCTAAACCGGAAGAGGGTCTTCTCCAGCGATTCTCACAATATCCACCGGAAGGAGGATCAGGACTGAGGTCAAGCCTTGTCATTCAATCCTTCAAGGCCACCGGCTGAACTTATAACAGCCATTTTGGTTTCTACACCACTGTACATAAGTATCAGGAATCTGATAATTATGTAACAATTTTATTTTCTGGTAATAAATTGAAACAATGTTACATAGCAGCTTTTTACTACTCTGAATCGTATAGGTTGCTGGTATACTGCTTAATACTGCACATTCTCGTCGGCTGTCTCTCTCCTGACTGTGTGTCCCTGCTGACCCTAGTGGTCTCGACTCTCTGCTTTTGTATTGACGACACGCCTACGCATTTTAATCTTTCTCTTTGTCCCTCAGCCGGAAGTCCTTACTTCCCTTTCCAGTCTCTTTGTTCAATTTTCCGCTTGTACAGAGGAAGTCCTTTGTCACACCAGGCCCTCTGTCTACCTTATCCATTGTCTTCTCAGTTCAATTTTTCTTTGTCTTTTCGAACTTCCCGCGCAAACTAATGCGACGATCGCTAATCCATAACATAAACAAAGAAATGTATTTGTTTGCACTGACATTTTTTAAGGACAAACTTTATGCAATATGTTTATGGTGCATTAATTATGTGACATTTGCATGTGTGTCTATGAAAACATTTACCATGGGGAATCAGATGGCTTATAACTTTTGCATGCCCGATTTTATTTTTTTTTGCATCATCCTGCATTCTGATCTGTAGAGTCGTTTGTTCTGTGTCAACATAAATGCAATGATCCCATCTACAGCTCTGCATGCTACTAGCCCTGCATTGTAAAAGGTGTCTTATTTCATTCATAACAATATTTTTAATTTAGTTGTGGATCATGAAATCGACGTTAAACGTTTCGGTTTGTTATAAAACCTTCATTAGGGTGAGTATGGTGTTGTCAAGAAGGAGTTAAAATAATTTTCTTTTGAAGAGAAATCTAAGAAAACACCATACACACACACACACATATATATAAAATTTTTTAAATATATAAATACATTTTGGTGTAAATAAAATGGCATTATATGTACATTCAGAAAATAGAATTTTTCTTTTCATTATTTCTTATTTTGTGTTGTCAAGAATGAGTTAAAATAATTTTCTTTTGAAGAGAAATCTAAGAAAACACCATACACACACACACACACACACATATATATATATATATATATATAACATTTTTTAAATATATAAATACATTTTGGTGTAAATAGAATGGCATTATATGTACATTCAGAAAATAGAATTTTTCTTTTCATTATTTCTTATTTTGTGTTTGTATTAAGACTCCAAATGTGTCAGATCATTTTGGTCCACCCTATATATGATAGACTCTCCCGTCGATCGACGTATGAGTGTTCATACAATGAACATCCACACAATGATTTGTTTATAGTGGTGAAGGCTTGTGTTGGACCACCCACACTTTTTGGCACAGTCGATAGGAAAGAATTGGTGCATCAAGGGTTGCCATAAACCCAATCAACGACCGACCTCAGGAATTTTGAATTCAGTTATCCCTCTCCTAGACTGGTTAACTAGCCATGGCTGAAGGGCCCAGTCTGCCCTACTATTTAACCCATAGCTGGAGGGAGAATATATGGATTCATACCTTTCCCAAGGGTATTAGCGCTCTGTGAAATGCAAACAGCTTCGTCTCAGAATTGAAATATATATACACATATAAAAAAAAAAAAAATAGGAAAATGCAAGCGAACAAAAAGTCGAGAATAAATTAAACACAGTAGGAGAAATTTCTAGCCAATCTACATCACCTGAATACTGACGGGTAATACAGTTAAATGAGAAAGGAAAAACTTGTTCAGGAAAATCTGTGGTACATTGTTGCACTATTTGGTAATCTGAACATAAGCTACATAAATGAGAGTAGCCCCACCTCGTTTATTTCACTTTGAGGAAGCCATATGTTTTGGTCGGCCATTTTCATTTCACCGTAAATCAATACAACTGCATGTTTTAACACGAAAATATCATAAAATGTGTAACAACCCTTCATCACTATAAACAAATAACCTGTGTAGATAGTACAACGGCTCACATCTTTAACTTACTTGCTGGTAACTTTACACCCCGAGATTAACTGGAAAGTTATTCATAACTTGGTTATCTATACCTATATAAAAGGCAATTGGTGTGTATGTATGTCTGTATGAAACTATGAGTACTACCTGTCTCATAGTCGGGTTATCGGCGACTAAACCGGTTACCCCACCAAGCTTATCTGGTGAGGAGGATGGCTAGACATCTAGCAGGACGAAAAACAAAACCTGTCAAAGGGCGGATGAAGCCTTTCGCTCAATGGCCATCTAGCAAATAACATACGCAGGGACATAGAAATACTTGGATTCGTATCCAGGCGTGTAGCAAAACCCTCGGGAGAGATGCATTCCTCAGCCTTGTCAAGGCAAGTGTCTAGGAGAAGGAAAACTCCAAAATTTAACCTGCGGCGGCTGCTGCAGCCAATGATGTTGACTTGTTCTTCTTTTTGGCTCAAATGTGGCAGTCACTTAGAGAGTGGGATTGGTTCTGTGCAAAGCCTTCCCTCACTTAAAAAAGCTTCAGGCACGGGCATTGCTTGATATACAATACTTGTCTTGTCCTTTATATGTTTTTGAAGCTCACCATTATATTGTTTGAACTGTTGAGCTTTTTTTTTGTTATTATTATTATTGTTACTATATCGAGCAATGGCAATACTTGAACGCGAGTTTGCTGCCATCATGAAACTATGAAAATAAAATGACAAAGTGGATATATATATACACACATTAAATATTGTTACATAATCATTATCACCTAATGATTATGACAATAGTGTAGAAATCATATTAGTGTAGCTGATGGCCTTGAGATTGAGTGACAGCGTTTGACCTCACTCTGACCTTGCGTTCTGGAGATGATCGTGAGAATCGGAAGGCAATAGAAGCCCCTTCCGGTTTAAGGTGTAAGCAACGCAGTCAGTTAGAGTTAGGACTTAGAAGCGAAGCTAGCAAGATGTAAGGATCCGCGCGCATTGTCTGGTCTGGGGGTTTATGGAATAAAGTAACATCATCGTAAATCGAAGTCTTGTGGTTATTACTAAAAGCTAACAATAGCACGGGGCTTCTGATAAGCAGTGATCCCCAACAGAGACCAGACACGGAACCCTCAATAGAAGACCAGACGAGACCTTAGAAGATATACCAGATCCGGCCAGAAGAATAGACGACAGAGTAAGAAGTAAGAGGGTATACAACATATAGATATTTTGTGACGTCAAAGAAAAGGCACCACGTAACAATATTACCGGTTCTTGCTTTTTGTGCATTGTTTGTGAATGACGGAATAAGCATGGAGTCAGGCAGAGTAGCAATATGAGTCTATTTGCAAGCGGTGTCACCACAACAAAAACGTCCCCTTTCATAACATTTTCTAGCCACTCTACATCACATTTTTTCAAAATTAACTAACTAAAATTGGTAATTTTGGACTATTTGCTCGTAAATTCCTACCATAAAATAAACTGAACCCCCATCCATGTTTTTTGTATAAAATGTTTTATTTTTCTTGCACCCGTTATGTTACAATACAAAATATATTTTATTTATTTATTTTAATATTCATTTCAATGTTTATATTCTAAAACTTTTTATTTTGTGAGAATGTTTAGTTTTAAAGTGGGGGTTCGTTTTACAATTTAGGCATACATTGAATCCTCCTTTTATGACCGTAATTTTGTTTTTTCGTCGACGATGATTAAAATCTGACGTTTTTATTTTAGAGTACCCAAAGCCAAAAAGAAAAGAAATAACAACAACAAAAAGCAATATTCAACTTTTTAATCGTAAATTCCTGCCATAAAATTAGGCTTGGGCATTTTATGGTAGGAATTTACGAGTAAAAAGTTGAAGTGTAAAAACGAACCCCCACTTTAAAACTAACCATTCTCACAAAATAAAAGCTTTTAGAATATACATATTGAAGTGAATATTAAAATAAATAAATAAAATATATTTAGTATTGTAAAATAACGGGTGCAAGAAAAAGAAAACATTTATTGCAAAAACACGGACATAAAATGGGGGTTCAGCTTATTTTATGGTAGGAATTTACGAGCAAATAGTAATTTTAGGGTAATAAAGGACTAACTAAAAGTAACTAACCATTACCAAAAGGACACAATTAGGATATCAAATCAAGGGGAAAAATTCTCAGTAATTTCCCCTTTTTTTGTATTTCTGAGAATTTTCTTTTTAGAAAATCATAACTTTTTCCTACATCTAAGGAAAGTTTATAATAATAATAATGAAATTTATTGTGTATTTGCATAAAGTAATAAATCACGAAATTGATACAATAGTAGATTAGAACACATTTCCGAGAATGCCACACGAAGTAAATTAGCCTTCCCATCATGCTCCACAAACTAAACTAGCCTTCCCATCATGGAAGGCCTAGTGAATTACGTGACAGTCGTAAATATACAGAAAATATCAAATTAAGTTTGTCTATAAACATCCCTAACCCACTTTTATGAATGACAGAAACTGAAAACCGCAAAATAATTGAAAAATGTTTCTTTCTATATATTAAAAAGAAACACACACACACACACACACACACATTTATATATATATATATATATATATATATATATATATATATATATAAGTGTATTTTGGCAGCATTTTTTCTTTTAAACATGTTTCGTTAAACTGTACTGATGATTCTTGTCGGACGAGTAGCAATCCACCAAAGGTTTCTTTACGAGCGCTTTCGGTATGTCTATCTGCCATCTTCAGCTGTGAAACTGATCGGATGTTTCGGGTGTCTCGTTTTTAAAACAACGAGCAGTAACGTAGGAGTTGGTAGTGGGAGGTAGTAAGAATTTATTCTTAATTTAATGTTTATATATATAATTTTTATTATAATAATATAAATTTTATTACTGCTTTAAATAGACCTCTTAAAAGATTAATTGTAAGGAGAAAAATAACAAGAAACAAATATTTTTCCTTGTTATACTATAGAAGGGGGTAAAGGGAAAATAAAAGCGAGTTGTTAGCTAACATGTTTCGTTCCTCGCTCAACAGAGCTAAATATCGAGGAAAATAAAAAAAAATAAAATAACCAGTAAATGGACTAGTACAAAAAAAAGGACAATTTCTTTTTTCTCTCTCCTTTTCTATACCTCAAAATAGGGGGGGGGGTAGAAGATCTAAATATTGATGATATTCAAACCAAGTAAGCCCTCTCTTTGTTTACAAAGAGAAGGCTTACTGGTTAGAATATATAATGTCTCCAATATCTTGAGGTGATAGAACGAGTGTGACTTGCTCTCAACCGAGAACCAGTCAGCACTAAATAAGTTGGCACAATTGGGATTATTTATAAGATGTTCGCCTATAGAGGAACCATAAGTGTTTCTCAGTGCATCATTGGGACCGACGGTTCCATTCCTAATCTTGGTGGGGACGTGTTGTTTAATGCGGGCATCCAACCGCTGGTTTGTTCTTCCTATGTATTGCAAACCGCATATATCGTATATATATATATATATATATATATATATATATAACAGCTGGAAACTTTTGGAAACACCTTATAAATCTGACGTATCCATAGCAACAGACACAAACCGATGCGCTTCTAACGCTTTATTAACCAATTAATGCTAATCACCTGAAATCTTAACCAATCAAAATGCGGCAATCCGTCATTTGGCGGTAATAAAATCCCGCTAGTTCTACCGGAAACGCCGACATATCTAAATTCCGCCCAAAACACATCCCGCAGCTACCCACTTAAGGAGATCACATGACAGGAAGTTACTTAGTAGACTCGTTGTCGCACCGGAAAACCCATCATAAAGATATATTTCACTTTAATAAATGTACGAAGTAGAAGTCTAGTGACATGGAAATTGAAGTTTCCGTTTGTTTCTGATAAAAACATATATTTTGTAATGGAGGGAGAAAATTGATATTATGAAACGAAAGTGATAATTGTGTCAGTTTGGAATGGGATTCGTGGGGGAGTTCGCAATGGCAAGGAAATGCTTACGGGTGAAACACATTTCGGGTGGAAGCATACAATTTAGTGTAGATAGGAAAGAACACATTTGAAACAGGCACACACACACATTATATATATATATATTTGGAAGATATGTGCTTAATTGAAGTCATACCTAATTTTGAAAATTAATTAGTTACTAATTAATGAATTTAGATGGTCATATATGTTCAAATGTAAGGCTAAACAAATCGAGAAATTTCAATCCCTGAATGTACATTTCGACCTATTAGGTCTCATCAGCAAGGTTATAATAGGTCGAAATGTACATTCAGGGATTGACATTTTCTCGATTTGTTTAGCCTTACATTTGAACATATATGCCCGCCTAAATTCATTAATTATTAACTAATTAATTTTCAAAATTAGGTATGACTTCAATTAAGCACATATCCTCCAAAAAGTGTCGGCTTAAAGCCATATAAAAAAATAAACACATTTATCTGTTTACTTAACCTCACAAATATTTATACATATAATTAGTAAATGAAGAAAAAACTCTAAACTTGCTTCATTACAATAATTTATTTCAACCGTATTACCTATCTATTGGTTAAATAGAAAAATGTATTTATAAAAAAATTGTATTATCCATTAAGAATTGATTTATTTCAAAACTTTATCGGCATTAAATCACCCACTGAGGTTGATATGCCGTAATACAAAACAAAACCAATCAACCGTATTAATACGGCATCTTCAGGTAATCACAAGAACATGACTCTTACTGAGAGGTTCCCAAAGTAACATCGCTTTTAAATCTATCAGTTTGGGGGAGGGAGGGTTGGTGTCTTAGTTTGAAATGGGTAGGATTAGTTTCTTTGAATGAGGCGGGGAGGTCTATGCTATGGATGAGGTGTGGCTTAGATGGGGGACCGATTCCTTGGGGAAACAATTGTAAGAGTGTACACACATAATGAGCAGAATCAAAAGACTAGAAATAAAGAGAAAAACAATAAAATAAATTTTTTATAAATGGTTTTCCATCGCTTAAATACCCAGCGTAAAATTAAAATAAATTGAAAAAAACAAGAAGTTACATGGTTGTTTTATTTGTAATATTAAAATTGCAAATCATCGTTTCTCGTTTAATTAGCTCATCTTGGTTTTTTGTTTCATTTCGTGGAAGTTCCACGGTTTTCGTTAATTTTATAGGGATTGGTCCCTATATTTTTACGTGCATGTGGAATTGACTAAAATAAAATAATTAAGTTATCTTAAACAACTAGTTTTACAATTGTATGTCATGAGTTTAGAATTAGGTAAACAAAAGATAATCGAATGAAAATTAGTTTGGAAATATTTAGCAACAATAGAAACAATTGTTTAAATTCCAATGACAGTATCTGCATCAATAGAAAACTGCATTGTCATTGGAATGCCACGGGTAACAAAATCATCAGATATCTACGTCATTAGAAAACAGCTGATATTTGAAAATTCCGATATTAAATTTAACTTAATGATCACGTAGACAATTACAAAAGAATATTATAAAAAGGCCCATTGAGCTGAAAAACGACACAGTTGGAAATTACGCTCTTCCCAACTCGACAGTTGGAGCGTAAGCTAGCCTAACTCAACAGTGGGAGCGGACGCTCTCCCCAACTCGACATAATGGGGAGAAGACGCTCTCCGAAAACATAAAATACGATCAGCAGGTCCGTCTATTTTTTCGTTTCATATTTTCTCTCTCTCCTCAATACGACACAAGTTTCAATCACAGACATTGTTTTTAACAAAACTGCTACAATGTTGACACATCCCCACGAACAAATGTAAACAATACATACGCACTTTACAAACACATCTACGCACAGACACATACAGTCCGCACATCAATTAAAGAACAATTGACTATCACTATACCAATTGTAAACTAATGTATATGAAGTAGTTTTCTTTTATCAATTTTGTTTTCTTCGGAAACTACATTTCCGTAGTCTCATACATTTAAATTGAGGGATACAAAACACGGATCATCTTCACTCACCAAACACCAAGCACACAAGGCCCGCCCCACAGTTTCTTTGACTAACAATAATTATTAGTCACTGCACGACCCCGGAATTGAACTTGCATCCATCAGATAAACACTAAACGATGCTTCTATCTACGAATCCAATGACCAATAGAGTCTAATTAAGAAAGAAAGGCATTACATAAAATATTCCAACGCCTAATTATACTATAAATAATACAAGGCATATAAATAATACAAGACATATACTCTCTGGTTCCATTGAAATCGTAGACAAAATGACATTAGAGCTACGGCGCCAAGTTACCAGCGCTAAATTGTGATCTACACGAATTTTGTTGCAGACAAATTGCTGCCTTTTATGTTCGTCATGTTTATCGGTGATGATAGTTTGTTTTAGCATGATAACGCAAATTTCCTCCATTAATGTGCGAGTGATGAGAACACTCGGCTGCCTTTAAACAATGAGACAAATTAGGAACGTCGTGGGTGTGCCGTCATGGCTACCACACGTCTTGTTAATAATTTGGATAAATTCTATGTTGTGGATTTAATTTAGAATTATGTCTATTTACGGAATTTTTTTGCTGGTTAATTTTGAATGCTACACGTTTTGTTTGTAATAAACAATTTTTGCTCTATAACTTTTTTTTTTGCTATTTTTTTTTTCATGGGAGTTTACCAGAGTGTAGAAGAAGTTATTTTTAAGAATATTTATTGTAATTCACGACATTTTCAGTAAAAGTAAATATCATTCAATGTCTAAACTTTCTATAAGATTGTATACTGAGGCTCATGTAGGCATGTAGCTCTGTCAAATGCTATATATATATATATATATATATATATATATATATATATATATATATATATATATAAATCGATTCCGGGTGTATGAAGCACCGGAGGAAAGGGCCCTTGTTTTACTAATAAACATTTTTCCTTTCATTCCAGCCATTGAAGTCGTGATCACTAAAATAACCCTCAATATATATATATATATATATATATATATAATGAGAAGAAAATATTTAAAAAATATAACAAACCAGGATGTTATGATCAGGGGAAACAATTATATGTGTCAATACTTAAGCATTTCGGTATATTGTACCATCTTCAGGACACTGTTAAGTAATGTTTATGTGAGGGAAAAAAATCAAAGATGTTAAGAAAGATGTTGTCCCTCACATAAACATTACTTAACAGTGTCCTGAAGATGGTACAATATACCGAAATGCTAAAGTATTGACACATAATTGTTTCCCCTGATCATAACATCCTGTGTTTGCTATATTTTAAAAATATTTTCTCTATATATATATATATATATGTGTGTGGGGTATACCAAACCCCTCCGTACGAGCAATATGTGACACAAGGTCGATTTCTTTAGCATATATAAACACACAACACACAAACACACACACACACACACAATTGACACATAAAATTGTTTCCCCTGATCATAACATCCTGTGTTTTTATATTTTTGAAATATTTTCTTCTCATATTGTCGGATTAATTTCCTCAGCGTGTTTCCATATATCAGAAAACAGATAACATTAGCGTAAGAAAGGACTTTAAAGATTCTAAAAATATGGCGGCCAATAAAATAAATTAATAAAAAAAAGATATTCAAACCATTTGCGGATCTTCTTTATCATAAAATATTTACTTTTCTCACGTTGTATCTACCACAATCTTTATATATATATATATATATATATATATATATTATATATATATAAAACTAAATAAAAATGGCATGACCCATATATTTAAATAAATGTGATCTACATTATGTAAAAAATCTCAGAGAAGATGCACGTCATAGATTATTGTAACTTTTGAAATTCAAAAAAAAAAAAAAAAATGGTTACATCTCAGCTGCACTTTAACAGTCTGCATATCACCAAACAGATAGGAACGAACATCAACATCTCAACTCGGAAATAATTCAAATATATATATATTCTCTAAACTGACATAAATATTATAAATCATATGTGTAATATATATTTGTTTTTTTATTTCTCTCCTAGTAAAATAGACGTCACAAGTTAAATAAATCAGACAATCGTATTTGCTAATATCTCTTGTAATATTTAGTTTATTGTTTTTATTCAAGTTGTTTTATAACAAAATTTTAGACATTATAACATCCGACCTTCTTGTACTGGAATTTCTCACTTGAAATATTTCGTTCTTTATTCAATGTTTTATTGGAACATTTCCATTAATTTCTTTTGTTTTTTTTAGTTAAAACTTTTGACCGATATATTCTTCACCCATTTTCTTTATTGTTTGAGTTTCTAAGATGACGTTTCACGATTCCATGAATCATGTCTTCATATTGTTTTTTATATATGATAAAACGAAGGTAATTTATTAGAAAAACCTAATTCGTTGCTTGTTGATGACACAATATGATAAAAAAGTTGGTATAATTCTCACAAAATGAAAGATAGATTTTAGAAGTATTCGTGTGCGTTTGGTACTTATTGTATTTATCACCAAACCATTAAGAATAAATTATTTCTTGTAAAACATTAGAATAAAATAGAATTGTAGCTGAAATATTATTGCGCAACATGTTGGGAGCGCACATGGTATTCCCATGGTCAATTTGTCATATATATATATATATATATATACACATACATCATCCACAGACATGTATTTCAACTTATCAAGTCTCTTCAGTGTGGCTAGACATTTGTAAGCTACCTACAGTCGGGATTGAAATCTGATCGGTTCAGTGTCAGTCAGACACCTTAACCGCTAGGCTATATAGTTACCCATAGAATGTGAAGGGAATTTTAACTGTTTTAATACACACATATCTATGTAAAAATTGAATTGGAATTGAATCCGACGATATGAGGAAGAATGAATAAAGAAAAGAAAGTACAGAATGGATAATAAAAGATGAATTTAATCAATATCACTTACACATGTGTAAGTTCGGTCAGTTTATCTTTTATTATCCATTCTGTACTTTCTTTTCTTTATTCATTCTTCCTCACACATCTCTATGTATGTAAAGCCGCCATAGACTGCTCCATCCCTTATAGGAGAGCGTTGCGTTTACGCTTTAGTTGGCGGTCGTCAGCGAGACCCCCCCCCCAGTGCTCAAATGGTACCTTGGCTTATATTCTCCACCATTTTTTTTTGTTTGAGATTTGGAGTAGTCTCCACTATTCTTTTTTTTTTTTTTTTTAGGTCTGCTTTATATTGTATTTTCGCGTTTATCAAAGATATTTGCGCTGCTTGTGTTTGAGGTTAACCTGTCAGACATTTGCTTTATCACCGAAATGCAGCACTCTTTCATAGATAAACAAACTACACTACATATACAAGCAAATATATTCACCCGCTGAGTGCAAGTATTTAAGTTTTAATGTAATAAAATATATTAAATTAGAAAAGCTAATAAAACTTTTTGTCACAATCGTCATTTTACAACTAAGATGAATATAGATATAAATAGATAGATACGAACCGACTGATAGATAGATAGATAGATACGAACCGACTAGATAGATAGATAGATACGAACGATAGATAGATAGATAGATACGAACCGACTGATAGATAGATAGATAGATAGATACGAACCGACTGATAGATAGATAGATAGATAGATAGATGATAGATAGATAGATAGATAACCGACTGATAGATAGATAGATAGATAGAACGACTGATAGATAGATAGATAGATAGATAGACTAGATAGATACGATACTGATAGATAGATAGATAGATAGATACGAACCGACTAGATAGATAGATAGATAGATAGATAGATACAAACCGACTGATAGATAGATAGATAGATAGATACCGACTAGATAGATAGATAGATAGATAGATACGAACCGACGATAGATAGATAGATAGATAGATAGATAGATAGATAGATAGATAGATAGACTAGATAGATAGATAGATAGATAGATACGAACCGACTGATAGATAGATAGATAGATAGATACGAACCGACTGATAGATAGATAGATAGATAGATACGAACCGACTGAAGATAGATAGATAGATAGATATAGATAGATAGATAGATACGAACGACTGATAGATAGATAGATAGATAGATACGAACGACTGATAGATGATAGATAGATAGATAGATACGAACCGACTGATAGATAGATAGATAGATAGATAGATACGAACCGACTGATAGAGATAGATAGATAGATAGATACGAACCGACTGATAGATAGATAGATAGATAGATACGAACCGACTGATAGATAGATAGATAGATAGATAGATACGAACCGACTGATAGATAGATAGATAGATAGATAGATAGATAGATAGATACGAACCGACTGATAGAAGATAGATAGATAGATACGGATAGATAGATAGATAGATAGATAGAACCGACTGATAGATAGATAGATAGATAGATAGATACGAACCGACTGATAGATAGATAGATAGATAGATACGAACCGACTGAGATAGATAGATAGATAGATACGAACCGACTGATAGATAGATAGATAGATAGATACGAACCGACTGATAGATAGATAGATAGATAGATACGAACGACTGATAGATAGATAATAGATAGATACGAACCGACTGATAGATAGATAGATAGATAGATAGATAGATAGATAGATAGATAGATACGAACCGACTGATAGATAGATAGATAGATACGAACCGACTGATAGATAGATAGATAGATAGATACGAACCGACTGATAGATAGATAGATAGATAGATACGAACCGACTGATAGATAGATAGATAGATAGATACGAACCGACTGATAGATAGATAGATAGATACGAACCTACGATAGATAGATAGATAGATAGATACGAACCGACGATAGATAGATAGATAGATATAGATACGAACCGACTGATAGATAGATAGATAGATACTGATAGATAGATAGATAGATACGAACCGACTGATAGATAGATAGATAGATACGACTAGATAGATAGATAGATAGATACGAACCGACAGATAGAGATGACTGATAGATAGATAGATAGATACGATACCGACTAGATGACTAGATAGATAGATAGATACGAAACCGACTGATAGATAGATAGAATTCAATTTATCACATTCCAATTTGTCATTTCTTTGCTTTTTCAAATAGTTTTGTCACAATCGTCATTTTACAACTAACGAACAAATAAGCAAAAAAAAAAAGAAAAAAAAAAGGAAGGAGTGCAACCCGGTAACATCTGCCTGACTTAGCTTCCGACTGAGATAGATACGAACAGACCGAGAAGATAGATAGATAGATAGATCGATCGATCGATCGATCGAATTCAATTTATCACATTCAAATTTGTCAATTTCTTGGGTTTTTATTTTTGTCACAATCGTCATTTTACAACAAACAAATAAACAAAGAAAAAAAAAAGAAAAAGAAAAAGAAAAAATGAAGGAGCGAACCCGGTAACTTCTGCCTGACTCCAAGTGAAGCGCTAGTTCCTGTCAGGTGGCCAGATGATAAAACTAAACTACATCAGTTGTTGATGTTACATTTCTGGATAGTGTGCAGTACACTTTTTTGTTGTCATTACTCCCAGGTCGACTATTACCCGAAGTATCTGTTAGGGCCCTATCAATGGGTCGATCAAATCTGCTTAAAACATATGAGTATTAGATAATAATACTTAATACTATAAGAATAAGCAGGGTATTAATTCGAAGCTAACACTAGTATCCTTATAATGAATTAGGCTATAAGAATGATAATCTGAAACTTTATAATTTCGGTAAGCAAAAGACAAAGCCAATTTAACAAAGGATATTAACATTTAATTATATATACTAGTAAATATACGCATCCCCCGGGTACAAGAATTTATGTTTTAATGTAATAAATATTATATTAAATTAGAAAGGCTAATAAAACTAAATAAGAATGCAGATAAAGATATTTGAAACAGAAGGGGGTATAATCGAAAAAATAGAACAACGGAAACTTACTCTTCATCATTCCCGTCTTTCATTGCTAAATTTTCCTAATTTAACTATTTAGTTAAAACAGGAAGTAAAGAATAAATTACAGTTATTTCTTCTTGTTAATGGATTTTTTTAAGATTTATCTGATATTTTGCTCATATTCATTAAAAAAAACCAAACAATTAGAAATCAATAATACCAAGCATATATTCATCAAAATCAATTTTTAATAACAATATGTACATTAGCCCTCCCATTCACACTGTAAGCCGCTATTTTGTTGTATATATAAATATAATTGCATGTTATTAGTACATCGATAAACAGTATAATTATGTTAAACAATTTTATTGTTAATTGAGGTTTAAATGAAAATAAGAATCATGGTGACTTGAGTAGTGATATAGTTTCGGTTACAGACAGAAAAACACATAATCTCCATAATAATATATATATATATATATATATATATATATATATACTAGCAGTGGCTACCCGGCGTCGCCTGGGTAGAGGGGGATTTTTTAAAGTTAGTCGCACAGATCCAATATTACTGAATCAGGAGTTGAATCCTCGTGGGATGCCCCTTTTAAACCCATATGTAAAAAAATAAACTTTGCATTGATCCAGCTACTCTGAAAAGAAATGTCAATGTTTATATCTAAAATATCAAATGAAAAAAAAGATCCATCCTGTTATTTTAAATTTTATGTTTTACTTATCTTCACGAATATAAATCAAATCTCAATTATTTTCGCTCAAAAACCAACATCTGGTGATATTTAATGTGTATATATATTTACTTTGTTGTTAATTGTTTTACTTTCGAAGTTTCCTCCGGACATATATATACACACAACTGCCCTGTATATATAATATAAATTAGAAGGCAATTGACAATGCAATGGAATAGGTGTTGAAAATGATGTTTATTTACCTTTTTTTCCTCAATATTTTCGGGATAAATCCCATCTTCAGAGGTTTTAGAAGTACTTGTGTTTTTTAGTACTTATCTTACTGCGCTGGCGTAAACGTTTGTTGTTTATTAAGTTGAAGGAACGCGGGATGTTTGAAAATATTCGGGTTTTTCCTTCAACGTAATAAAAAACAAACGTTTACGCCAGCGCAGTAAGTAATTCTAAAACCTCTGAGATGGATTTATCCCGAAAAATTTAGGAAAAAAAAGGTAAATAAACATCATTTTCAACACCTCCATTGCATTGTCAATTGCCTTCTAATTTCTATTTACACATACATACAATGCTTCAAACAAACTATAAATTAAATATATATATATATAATATATATATATATATATATATATATATATATATATACACACTGACAGCGAGATAAAATCTAGAATGTTAGATAATATCTAAATGGTCGCAAAACCAGTAAAATATTAATTAGAGGATGGTCTGAATCTATGTAAAGTAGGTATTTACCCAACCTGTTTGCCGCGGGTAGAATGTTACACAAGATCGCAAGTATGGGGAATCTAGCTAGGATTCAGCTCGCTATTCAGCAGTAATGGAACTGCGAGATTAGCCTACACGCTATTACATCACGTAGGAACACCCAGCCCGTTTGCCACGAGTAGGATGTGACACTAGGTGGCAGTACAGGGCATCTAGCACTGATGAGACGCAAATTCGAAACATGTGTCTGTGGATGACGCTACTGCGAGAAACTGCAGTTGGAAGATTTTAAGCCATTCGCTTTTAAAACGTAATATATATTATATATATATATATATATAAATTGTGCATGTGTGTGTGTTTCCATCTCCCTCTCAGCTCTCTCTCTCTGATAAGACGTAAACGCCAAAACAAGTGTCTGTGGATGACTGATATATATATATATATATATATATTCCATGAAGATTCGTGCTGCTGCGAGAAACTGCAGTCGGAAGATTTTAAACATTCGTTTTTTAAAATATATATATATATATATTATATATATGTGTATATGTGTCTGTCTACCTCTCTCTCCCCAGCTCTCTCTCTCTCTCTCCCACACACACACACAACTCTCTCTCTGTATTCACTAGCAATAGTAAAGCCATCGTCTAGTGACAGTGTCGCGACTGAACCTATTAAAACATCCATGCTGAATAGATTGCCACCCGTTTTTCTTCTGCTTATCACCCCCCCCCCATTCTTAATTTATTTCAACTCTATTTCTTTTCCTCTCCATCGTCCTTCTCATTTTTTTTAAAGGAAGCATTTCGCTATTTAATCCTTTGTTGTTTAAAGCGAACCGACTCCATCCCGATATAACAATACGAAGCAGATGCGACCTGTCTCACTATTAAATAAAAACAAGATAAATAAATAAAAGCACAGTTGATAGAGGAGGTAGGTATAATGAGGATGTTTGTTTTTCACAAACATGCAAGCTTTTTTATTATCTTAGGAAATAAGAAAGGACAAAATGTCGACCTCACAAAAAGGTTGCGTAAATCCTGAACCCAAGGCATATATTTCAGATAACTACGTATCTCTGCTTAAAAAAAAAAAAAAAAAAAAAAAAAAAAATGTTGAAAAAGAGAAAGAAGAAAGAAACAAAAACAACATAAATATTAACTGTTTGTTTGTCACCGGAGATCCGTTTCTCAGGAACATTCCTCCATTATAAAAAACTAAGTACGATCATACTTACATAATGGGTTGTAGAATACGCCAGCTGCATCTCTACAGAGGTAAGATCTCACTTTTCAACGGGTGCTCTAGTTGGTCATGACAGGAAAGCCGTGATGCTTAACGACGGAATCCTGGTAGCTGTCCAGTCCATGACATACACCTCTCAACTTTGACCTTTGCTCGGTCTAAATGTGCGCTCGGAGGCCTCCTACTGTTACATAATCTATGCGGTTGCATAAGATTATTGTCAATCCCCTGTATTTCTAAAGGGATGGCCCTTTTTCATATCACGGGCGGGACCTTCCATGGAATAGTACAGAAAGCCGCGAAATTGGTGAAGTCACGTGGGACCTGGTTGGTTCCTCAGTTTCAGTTGGACGTCAGGCAGTGAAGATGTGCAATCTTAACTGTAACTCACACTGCATACGCGCGCTATGTTCAGTCAGATAATTTAGTTACATGAAAAAGTTTAGTTAAGGAAATAAAAGTTTAAGAAAAATAACACGGTCTTGTGATTAATGGGTGTCTTGGTAACAGGACTGATTGGAAGAAGAAATGAGCCAAGTGCGACCGATCACCAAGACGCTAGAAGAGACCTAGAAGAAGACGTAAGATGTCAAAGTGGGGAATGATTCTATGCAGGGCCTTCTTAACATCAAAATATTAAAATTCGTACAGTCTATTGTCACCAAATACACGGCCACCCAGCAGATGCACAGTACCAATTGCATCATCTAGTAATGATGAACATTAACTAAATCAAAGTAATTTGCTTATAGTGGAGAAAACTTGTGTAGAATTATATATAACCCGTTGGGTTTTAGTCCAACCTCCTTAGTGGTAGTGGGCTAATCCACCCATCAAACTCCAACTTTCATTCTCCATCATCTCTGACATCCATTAAGTGCCACTTCTTTTCCCCTCCTACCTCCCTAGAAACAATCGGTTACTACTTCCTTCTGGGTGTTACCCGGCCGCCCAAGCAGTTTTCAACAAAAGAGTCTTAAAGAAAATCTGTTTTGATTTTTATCTAAGCCCCCCCTTTTTACCTGAATTCCATTTATGTGGAAAAATCATTTCTTTTTTATGCCCAAATAAGTTCTGACCAAAATGATAAAAAATCTCAAGTACTTCCACATGAGAGAGGTATACAATACGATCAATCGGCTGGTCATACGAAGTTCTATCACCTATATGATTATCCCGACCGTTTTGCTGTTAGGATAACCCCCAATCCTTTTTATCATAAAAGTACTCGAAGGCGGTGCCTGAGGGTCTTAGAGTCCTGGGTATGACGCTAAACTGCATTTAGTAGTGATCTTCTAATTCCAAAGCTCCTGCCATTACTCTTAGTTCAACTCTGACCCGGAATAGGTAGGTTTCCCAAGTCGAAAAAGATGACTTAATTTGTAATTTTGATGGTGGAAAAAAAAGCGGCCAAATGAATGCCTATAGACTCCTGAATATCATACTATTTTTCTGATGCGTAAATGTTGCATATATTAAAGTTTTCCGTGGGTACCACCAATTTTCCCCGTGAAATTTACCCCCCCCCCCTACTATATTTTAACATAAAAACTTGCATAATGGTTAACATTATCTTGAATTTTTTTATTCACTCGAAAGAAATGGAAAGAGAATAAACCAAAGGTAATAACACACACACACACACACACACACACACACACACACACATTTTGATAACATGAAAATTACACCACCCACCCATAAATAAATCAAACAGACCACCAATAATAAAAAAAGGGGTTGGCCAAATTCTGCATTATTTTTTGTAAGCCGAAAAAAGTTTTTTTTAAAATCATTAGGAGTTTGTTTAATGCTTCTTCTTTCAAGTGAATAAAAAAATTTCAAGATAATGTTAACCATTATGCAAGTTTTATTATGTTAAATATAGTAGGTGCGGGGGGTAAATTTTACGGGGAAAATTGGTGGTACCCACGGAAAACTTTAATATATGCAACATTTACGCATCAGAAAAATAGTATGATATTCAGGAGTCTAAAGGCATTCATTTGGCCGCTTCCCCCCCCCCCCATCAAATTACAAATTAAATAAAAAGACTATAGCCTTTTTGGCCTTTGGGCCCGTAGCCTAGAATGGTTGTACCTGCCTATGGGTTAAGTTGATAAAATATGAGTTTACAAAATGTGTTTAAAATTAAATATCCAACAAGAATGAATAAAACGACTTCGGCATAAAATAACCCAATAATTGCCGTGCCGTAAAACACAACCAGCCAACCAACCAATATTGGTGACCCCAGAATTAATCAATTTATTCATTTAGCTCAGTCGGTAGAGTTTGTCTAGAAACCAAAAGTTGCTAGTTCAATACCGGCCCCCAACAGCAATGAGTAGCAAATTGATCTGTAGGGAATGATGGTAGGTGTGGTGCTCCAACTCAGGCGCTAAAAATAATCGCCATGGTCTAGCGCTAGTAAAAAAGGATAGACTCCCTTGCTGATTGGCTGATACCGACTTTAGGCCACCCTTAGGACTTACTTACTTTATCTCACGGTTGGTTTGTTGGATTTTGACAATCCTTGTGT
This sequence comes from Doryteuthis pealeii, assembly GCA_023376005.1. Classification (NCBI taxonomy): domain Eukaryota; kingdom Metazoa; phylum Mollusca; class Cephalopoda; order Myopsida; family Loliginidae; genus Doryteuthis; species Doryteuthis pealeii. The sequence continues at coordinate 101,534,547 of CM042142.1, read as the reverse complement.
TATTTTATGTCAGGGTAGTCAATGATGATTTAAGGCCTGCTCTCCCACACGAGAAAGTTGCGTTCTGATCTTGCTGACGAAAAGACTGACAGACGACGACAGGCAGAGGACTGCTGGAAAAATGTTGATTGGTCAGGGGACTTTGGCAGTTGGAGAACGTATTTTTCGGTGGAGAGATCTGGCTGTTCGACCCGAAGAATTTCAGTTCACTCCTTATACAATTATGTCAGTGGGGTAACTCAATCAGACGCTATTGAATGTCCTTGTGTATTGTGTAGCCATTGGATTCCCATCGACTATGCATACATCTTTGTATTATATACAAACTAGAAGTGGCTACCTAGCATCGCCTGGGTAGAGGGGGGATTTTTAAGTTAGTCTCGCAGATCCATTATTACTTATCACAAGTTAGATCCTCACTCGATGCTCCATAAAATCCCACGTAAATATATAACAATATAGTAATAATCTAATTCAATTATTTACAATTTAAAAAAAATACAAATATGGACAATAATTCAATCAATCAACATCATATTTCAATTACCTTTGTTACTATACACATTTTAATTTTTAAATATCTTCCCAAATATAAATAAAATCTTCATTATTTTTGCTAAAAAAAACCAAGCCCCTGGTGATAGTAAATTTATATATATTATATATAATATTTACTTTGTCGTTACTTTGTTTTACAAAGTTTCCCCGGACATTCACATATACACAACCCTTTATATATGTATAGATAGATTACTAAGATTTATTGTCTGATACAAGCCGAAGAGTTTTCTCTCAAAATGTACCTCCCGAAAAAGCCTATTTCATTATATGATATCGTTGGATATTATTGCAAAGTCGAGGGAGACTGGTGCCGAGTTTTGCAGCGGATATGTGACCCCGAGGTCAGAAATTGGCGGAAATTATTGGGCAGTGGGATCTCATAGGTGAACAGTTTAAACGTAGGGATGTGATACCAAGATAGAATAAGATTTTGTAAGAGAGTTTTGGTGAGAAATATTGAGCACCAAGAGAGACACTGTATGGGTTTTAATTAGATTTAAAAAGCCAGTTCGAATCCAGCCTCAAGGTAAAACAGTTGCATGGATGTGAGGTTTAGCATTGAGACTCCCCATCGGTAGCCTCTAAGCCCACCAGGGATACAGCGAAATGATGTTAAAGAATTGCTCCTCCTGCACCTCCTCTTAAAATGACGCTGGAAGGGCAGGCCCTTTTAGGAAACACCGTAATAATTTTGGGAATATAAAACATAAAATGTATTTGTCAACTTCTTTCTATTAGCAGAAGATGAAAGAATGATCATCGGGTTTGATTCCTGTCTAAGATTAAGTGAGAACAAACATCTTGATCTACCTTACACTAAAGTTATTTCATTTACAAATATAGTATTTATTATGCATGTTTATATGAATAAAATATTCTTTTAAGCTGTTTAGTTTGTTTGTTTAGTTATTGTTGTCATACACACAATACATATACGCATATATATATCACGGGTACTCCCCCACATAATATACCACTGGTTTGACCTGCAAAATGGCTTTCACACAAGCAATATCAACTCGGCCTTCCAAAGAACTGCTAAGAAGCAACGAGACACGATGGGTTTAAATTGCATGACTTAAATCTTTGCCTACTTTAAACCACTCACAGTGACCTCCCACCACAGCTATCCTACCGTCGTATGTTAGTGTTGACATATAACCAGAAAAGACCTGTTTTTAGCATTAAATTAACATTTAATGTATTTTATAAGGAAAAAATAGCTTTGATTTTTACTGATTAAATGATATAATTCAATATTTAAAGATCAATCTGTGGAACTCTTCAATGTTTTTTATTCGTATAACCTATGGTTATATTTCAACCACTTACGAGTTTAGGTTAATTTAAAAAAAAATAAAGCTTTAAAATTCCTAAAATAAACGAATATTATAATATGTAAAAATATAAGCTTCTTTCATTGTTAACTTAATTTCTTTTTACTCTTCTATGCTCTTCTATATTTTTCTCACGCATTGAAGAACTCAGATTACAATTATAACATGGCTTTATTTAAAATAGAATGAGTTCCGAGGTGAATAGATAGTGAAATTTGAGGTTATTTCCTTGTTGAGTAACATATTACAGAGTGACCAGAAAAAACAGAACCCAAATTATTATTTTCCAATTAAAACTAACCCTAAAACCCAACCCTAAACCTTGGACTTTAACTTTAAAAAGATAAAAAATTAAAATTAAAATTAACAGTTTATTACAAATTTGTAGGTCTGTTTTTTTCTGGGTCATCCTGTAATATTATGTCACTCAACTAGGGGGAGGGGTTAGGGTTTAGTAAAGTACAAAAACCGATGATTAAGTTCATTATAATTGAGCAGAATGACTCAGCTTACAATTATAACATGACTTTATTTGAATATAATGAGTTCTGAGGTAATAGATAGTGAACTTTGAGTTATTTCCTAGTTGAGTAACATATTACAGTTACCCAGAAAAACAGAACCAAATATTTATTTATTTTCCCATTAAACGTTAGGTTAAACCCAAACCCTAACCCTTGTTGGACTTATTAAAAAATTAAAATTAACAGTTTTATTACAAATTTGTGGGTTCTGTTTTTTCTTCACCCTGAAATATGTTACTCAACCTAGGAAATAATCAATATCCCAACTACTAGGTAAAAGATACCAAAAAAATTTGGACAGCGTGAGGCAAATTTGGTAGGCAAAGAGTTAAGATTAAAATTTATTACTGAGAAGTTATCCAAATTGAGGACAAGATAACTTTCATCAAAAACAGAGCTCAGACAATTGGTATCTGATAGTGTTCTGAGATCAAATAAATCCATTTGAGCTAGCAGCATAGATTCTTTTCCTGTTTTCTACCATAACTTTCTCGGCTCTCATAAAGTTGAATGAAAACTATGTTCATTTTATGTAATAACATGCTTAACAGCCTATCAAAGAATGGGATGCCGGTGCTTCTTAAAAAGCACTTCCATTTTTCCAACGGATCTGGCTGTCGTAAATAATGGAAATATTTTAGGAAGCAGACACGACTTTGTCAGACAAATGCAAGTCAGTTTGGGTTTTTTAGTGCTGCGCAGGAATTTCTTGAGCTCATCAGAAAGGTAATTGGAGAGATTTCCATTGCATAATATGGAATCGTGCCGAAAATGGAATCGTCTGTGAGGTCCCCATTAAAAGGAGGAGTCCATTTAGTTATTGTGATGATAATCCCAATGGTAAGGTCTCCCAAATATTAGAAATCACAGAAACGTTTATTGTTTATGATGTTTACACCACTTACAAGTGCGGAGGGTTTATAGATAGAGAAGATAAGATAGATATATAGATATATAGAAGGTAGGACAAACACGGGATGTTATAAAATGGATGTTATTGTAGGTAGTCGAAGATGCAACTTTCGGTCTGTATCCTTCTCAGACTTTGGATATAGTTCTTGTTTCAATAATGGACAAGCAGAAAACTATATTCCAAGTCATGAAGAAGGTCTAACAGACCGAAACCTGCATTCGTCGACTACCTACAATAAACATCCATTTTCTATAACATCCGTGTTTGTCTACTTTCTCAACATACTGTCGGATAACCACCTCACATTTCTCCATAATATATATATTATATATATATATATATATATATATATATATATACTAATATACCCCCTTTTAAAAATATTATTCTTTTGTATAATCTTTCCATGTCGGAATGGTTGGGCAAATACATGTTTGCTGCTCTTATTTTTAAACACTTTCGGGGGTGTTAATAATGTGACCCCAATTTTTTTATTTACAAGATTCTACACTGAAGAAGGCTGAGATGTGAACAGCCGACCAACTCATGGAATGATGATGTCTTGTCTCAAATTATACACAACAACTCAGACAATTAAATGTCAGTGAGGTATGAAATTGCTTCGGTTGTTTTGCTTGCTCCACGCAATAAAATAAAAACAAAATCTTTTTTATGTTTTAAGGTTGTTTGATAGCAATTACTTGTTTGCCCTAAATATTAATATTTATGGCGGACATATAAGAATCTACTCTCTTTTTTCTTTCACACTATTTCTATCTATGTATCTGTCTTCTCAGTCTGTTCATATCTACCTTTCCGTCTCAGTCTGTTTCATATCTACCTATCCGTCTCAGTCTGTTCATATCTACCTATCCGTCTCATCTGCGCATTTATGTATGTATAACTTTTCCGTATGGGAAAATGTGGAACAAACACTGGATGTTACAAATGGATGGAAATTTATTAGTTGTAGTGTCGATTTTCTTAACATTTCGGTTTATAAAGAACCTTCACAGGATAATGATTACTAGTCAATGGAGAAAAAAGCATTTATGTAGTTAGAAAGATGATGGATGTTTTGTATGTTTTGAGTTTGGAAAATGTGTAAAAAAAGGTTGTTACAGTTCGTTGATTAGTCGTTCATAATTGAGTGTTAATGACGTGATTGGTGCATGTGACAAGCAGAGAAATCAAAATGTGATAGGCACACTTGAAGTCAAAAACCATGTATTGTATGTAGCTATCTATCTAAAAAAAAAAAAACAACCGTTAAAAATAAAAATAATCCTGACACTGGGAAAAAGTTGGCCATTGAGAGAACTGACTGGAGAAATTCATGTGGATGATAGCTGTTACTAGTTTTTGAGATGAAAGAATCGGTGCATGAAAACCTCAAGCGTCATCTTCGAAAGGGTTACACCACGTCATATTGGAGAGAACATGAGGGTTGGAAATGTCAGACATTGTGTCGAATTCGCTTTCTAAGCTGGGATATGTCAAACATAGGAAAATCACATCAGGGACAATTCATGCAAATTTCCAGGAACAAACAATGTGGTCTTGTGCAATCTGTAACAAAGTCTGTACGTCAGCTTCTGGTCTTAAGAGACATATGGTGGTGCATAAGCATCACATTTTATCATCTGATTCATCGGATTCAACGGGAAGACGTCCTTCCTATGTCATATTTGCATTAAACTTTGTGAATCTGCAGCGGTTTGATGAGTCATTGTGTTCATGCAAGAAGGGTCTGGTAGTGTAGTTATGGGATTGTGAGGGACGGCAATAGTCTGTAAAGATTATGCTATGGCTATAGCTATCTATCTCAGTCTACCAATATCTATCTATCCATCTATCTACTATATGTATACTATGTAATACATTATCTATCTACTATCTCTCCAGAGTTTTTTTGTTGCTAGCTGTCTTGTTGATTCCTTTGTTAACGGCATATCAAAACCTTATGATTATCTAATGCCAAAATTTGATACAATAACTTGCACTCAGTTATATGGTGTTGTTGGAACACGAATACCAATTGGTCTTCCTGGAGATTGTAGCCCATGGCTTCCCACGTTTCCTGTCCGTTGGTCAAGTAACAATTAAAACCCTTAACATTTTCTCTCTTATGACCTGACTGGAGGAACACGACGTCTGGTCTCTTGACACGAATAGATACAATTTATTCCAGCCTCTTCTCTCGGAACAGAACAAACGTGTAAATTATCCGCGTCCCTTTTTATATCACACTTCTTTGTAATTCTATTGAAACATCATTCTATTATTTCTTGGTTTTTTTCTTTCTACATCTTATTATAATGGAGATTGTGTTGTCTGTAACTGAAATTAATTACTACTTCAAGTCACAATTCCCTTAGTTATTTACGTCTCTAAGATTTTATTTTATTTAAACCTCAAATTATTGATAAAAGTGTTTACATTTATTATTACTGTGATGTTATATTAATAACATGCAAGTGTATTTTATTATACAACGAAATAGCGGTTTTACAGTGTAAACGGAAACAAGTCTTATTTGCATATTGATATATATATAATTGATTTTAATAATATGTTGCTTGTATTATTGATTTCTAATTGTTTGGTTTTATCTTTAATGAATATGAGCAAAAATAATTTGGAGATAGATCTTATTTTATTCTATACTTTCTATTTCAACTAAATAATTAAATCAAGAAAATTTAGCAAGTGAAAGACGGGTGATGGAGAGAGTATGTTTCAAGTTGTTATATTTTCGATATTACCCCGTGTTTAAATCTTTTTATCTGCCACTCTTATTTAGGTTTATTATTCTTTTTAATTTAATAAATATTTACCGGTGCGCTCCTTCCTTTTTTTTCTTATTTGTTTGTTTAGTTGTAAAATAACAATGAGACCAAAACCAAAGAATGACAAATGAATGTTATAAATTGCAATTCTATCCATCTATCTATCTTCAGTCTGTTCGTATCTATTATCAGTTCAGTTTGTATCTATTTAATCTCAGTCTGCTCTTATCTCTCTCTCTCTCTCTATATATATAGAATATATTATATATATATTACTATATATATATATATATATACTAATATATATATATAAGGTGTGGCGCTCCACCTCAGATGCCCAAATAACTCTCCTTAGTCTAGCGCTAGTGAAAAGGGAATAGACAACCCTCCTGATACCGCGCATTTAGGCCGCCGATGACCATATATATATCAGGCTGTTCGTTATGTATCTATCTATTATTTTCAGTGAACTATCTTTTTTGGTTGTAAAATGAGGATTGTGACAAAAATCAAAACACAAATAAAAGAAACAAAAGAATCCCCAAACACACAGAACAGAGAGAGAGGAGAGAGAGGAGAGAGAGAGAAGAAGAGAGAGAGAAGAGAGAGAGAGAGAGAGGAGAGAGACCAAAACAACAAAATAACAAATAAAAACCTAATAAAGATTTAATATTTTTTTCTTTCCGAGCGGCAAATCTTGAATGTGCTGAATTGAAATTTTACCAGACCTGACTTACGATTAGGCAAATCGTTTTCTGCAAGTCTTGCTGTGTTCTTCAAAACCCCCTAACAGTAAGGAAATACTACAACATCTTTTTCCCATTTTCCTTGTCCACGCGCGATAAATGAAGAGACACAAAAAAGCTACAATCTGACATTGGAGGCCGATTTGAAAGAATCTTTTCACCATTGCAAATCATTAGAAAAGCATGGTTCGTAGATTAGAACCTTAACGCGGCAAACCATGACATCGTAATGAGGATTCTAATTCCGTTCTTGCAATCTTATAGCAATTAAATGATCACACGAGAAAAGAAGATGTTCACTGCTCCATTTTCTTTTTGTCAAAAATTAAACTAGTTTGTTTGTTTGTTTTACGGCATATCAACCTCAGTGGGTCATTTAATGCTGATAAAGTTTTGAAATAAATCAATTCTTAATGGATAATTTACAATTTTTTTATAAATACATTTTTCTATTTAACCCATAGATGGGACCCTAACAGTACTACCACTCCGGGTCAGAGTGGACCAGGAGCAATGGTGATGAAGGGGTGCTCCACATTCTCCCAAACCTCCAAAACTTGGAACCTCACCATTTAGAGTTTTAACGTCATTCCCAGGACATGTAGACCCGCAGCCACCGCCTTCTAGCACCAATATGATAAAAAGGGGTTGGGGCTTGCCATAAGGGCAATAGAGTTTGGGAAAAACATATAGTGCTAGGGCTTGTCGTACCAGCCGATTGATCAGAGGGGGCCTCTCAGACCGCCGTCTAGCCCAAGATAGGGCCAAAGTGGAGTATGGCATGTCATTAACTGCTCATCCACCTGCGACTATCATTAAGCATCACGGGTCGCCACCCACGGCCAGCAAGTGCCCCATTGGAGGAGTCTTACCCCTCTGCAGAGGTGCAGTCGGTACATTCTTACGCCCCAGCGACAGGCGGACGAAAGAGTAAAATTAAACTAGTAGTTTACATAATCGGCCTATGATTTTGCAAGGAACAATTGAAATAGCGAATTATATATATACTAGCAAATATATGCACCCTCTGGATGCAAATATTTTAAGTTTTTAATGTAATAAAATATATTAAAAAGGTTTTAAGTAATAAATGTATTATATTAGAAAGCTAATGGAACTAAATAAATATGCAGATTTCCAGGCCGTTTGTCATATCACTACTGCTGTATGGCTGCACCACCTGACCCTAACTAAGCGACTAGAGAATAAACTAGATGGAGCTGCACAGAATGCTGCGGGTGATCCTGAACAAGACATGGAAACAACACCCTACGAGAAAACAGCTGTACGGCCACCTGCCACTATCACACAAACCATCAGAGTAAGACGGACAAGACACGCGGACACTGCTGGAGAAGCAAGGACGAACTCAAAAGCGACGTCCTCTGTGGAAGCCAGCACATGGAAAGCCAGTGTGGGCCGACCAAGCAAAAAATGTACATTGATCAGCTCTTTGTGCGAGATGCAGGATGCTGCATAGAGGACCTCCTGAGAATGATGAGCGATAGGGACGGATGGAGAGAGATTGTCATGGATATCCGCGCCTGAAAGCGCGACATGATGTGATGATGATGTTATGATGTATAACCATTGTGTTGGATTGAGTTTTTCTTAGGAAAAATTCTATGACCAGCGGAAAAAAGTTTAAATGCTGATTCAGCGAATACGCGTGGATAGATTTGTGGATGATTGGAATGTTTACGTGGCGAAGGGGAAGGAAAGGAAGAGTGAGCAGTGATACTTAGAAGTAGTAAAGAGTTTTGAGTCTGTCGTCGACGGGTGAGACGGAAGCTTGAGCGCCTGTCGGCGACGGGTGAAGATGGGCTTAAGGCCCTGATCCTCCCCCGTGCAGTGATCATGGATGATGTTAAAATAAATAATTACTGATCAAGTCCGTAAAATGGATGTATTGTCTTTTGTAATTCCTTTCCATTTTGACCAAATTCAACCATTAGCTAGAAGTACATCAGAAGTAAGCCGGCGGACATGGTAGAAGCTCTGCGAAGTAAGTCTAATCCGCTCTAATATCTTTCATTAATAAGTCTCTCTCTCCCTACAAGAATTCTTACCAAAGAATACTCACTCTCACCAAGTGCGTAGGTGACAACATATCACATTTGGCTACTATGGACAACATAGTATCAGTGGGTAACGTAATGCGAAGCATATGGGCACATTCCGCATACGTTCATTGTGGGTGGCCGTGCAAGCGACCTAACAGTGATCACATGGAGGTGTTGAAACCCTTATAGTTTCACAGATACAGAAAAAGGTGGGTTTAACTCGAAAATTTAAGAACAACTGAAAACTATAGGTTCACACACCCCATGTGATCACTGTTAGGTCCTTGCACGGCACCCACAATGAACGTATGAGGAATGTGACCCCATATGCTTCGCATACGTACCCACTGATACTATGTTGTCCATAGTACCAAATGTGATATGTGTCCACTACGCACTGGTGAGAGTGAGTATTCTTTGGTAAGAACTTTTCTTTAGGAGAGAGAGACTTATTATGAAAGATAGAGCGAGATTAGACTTACTTGCAGAGCTTCTACCATGTCCGCCGGCTTCTTCTGATTGTACTTCTAGCTAATGTTGATTTTGGTCAAAATGAAAGGAATTACAAAAGACAATACATCCATTTTACGACTTGATCAAGTAATTATTTATTTTAACATCATCCATGATCACTGCACGGGGAGGATCAGGGCCTTAGCCCATCTTCACCCGTCGCCGACAGGGCTCAAGCTTCCGTCTTCACCCGACGACCAGACTCAAACTCTTACTAACTTCTAAGTATCACCTCTCACTCTTCCTTTTCTCCTTCGCCACGTCAACATTCCAATCATCCAATCAAATCTATCCACGCGTATTCGCTGAATTCAGCATTTAAACTTTTCCCTGGTCATAAATTTTTCCTAAGAAAACACTCAATCCAACACAATGGTTATACATCATAAACCATCTCATCATCATCATGTCGCGCTTTCAGCGCGGATATCCATGACAATCTCTCTCCATCCGTCCCTATCGCTCATCATTCTCAGGGAGTCCTCTATGCAGCATCCTGCATCCGCACAGAGCTGATCAATGTCATTTTTGCTGGTCGGCCCACACTGGCTTGTCATGTGCTGGCTTCCACAGGAGGACGTCGCTTATGAGTTCGTCCTTGCTTCTCCAGCAGTGTCCCCGCGTGTCTTATCCGTCTTACTCTGATGGTTTGTGTGATATGTGGCAGGTGGCCGTACAGCTTTTTCGTAGGGTGTTGTTTCCAATGTCTTGTTCAGGATCACCCGCAGCATTCTTGTGCAGCTCCCATCTAGTTTATTCTCTAGTCGCTTAGTTAGGGTCCAGGTGGTGCAGCCATACAGCAGTAGTGATATGACAACGGCCTGGAAATCTGCATATTTATTAGTTCCATTAGCTTTCTAATATAATACATTTTATTACATTAAAACCTTTTTAATATATTTTAATACATAAAACTTAAATATTTTGCATCCAGAGGGTGCATATATTTGCTAGTATATATATAAATTTCCTATTTCAAATTGTTCCTTGCAAAATCATAGGCCGATTATGTAAACTACTAGTTTAATTTTACTCTTTCGTCCCCCTGTCGGCTGGGGCGTTACCGACTGCACCCTTGCAGAGGGGTAAGACTCCTCCAATGGGGCACCTGCTGGCCGTGGGTGGCGACCCGTGATGCTTAATGATAGTCCAGGTGGATGAGCAGTTAATGACATGCCATACTCCACTTTGGCCCTATCTTGGGCTAGACGGCGGTCTGAGAGGCCCCTCTGATCAATCGGCTGGTCACGACAAGCCCTAGCACCTATATGATTTTTCCCCAACTCTATTGCCCTTATGGCAAGCCCCAACCCTTTTTATCATATTGGTCTAGAAGGCGGTGGCTGCGGGTCTACATGTCCTGGAATGACGTTAAACTTCTAATGGTGAGGTTCCAGTTTTGGAGTTTGCGAGAATGTGGAGCACCCCTTCATCACCATTCTCCTGGTCCACTCTGACCCGGAGTGGTAGTACCTGTTAGGGTCCATCTATGGGTTAAATAGAAAAATGTATTTATAAAAAATTGTATTATCCATAAGAATTGATTTTATTTCAAAACTTTATCAGCATTAAATGACCCACTGAGGTTGATATGCCGTAAAACAAAACAAAAACTAGTTTATTTTTGACAAAGAAATGGAGCAGTGAACATCTCTTTTTCTCGTGTGATCATTTAATTGCTATAAGATTGCAAGAACGGAATTAGAATCCTCATTACGGATGTCATGGTTGCGCGTTAAGGTTCTAAATCTACGAACCATGCCTTTCTCTAATGATTTGCAATGGTGAAAAGATTCTTTCAAATCGGCTCCAATGCAGCTTGTAGCTTTTTTTGTTCTCTTCATTATCGCGCGTGACAAGGAAAATGGGAAAAAGATGTGATTAGTATTTCCTTACGTTAGGGGTTTTGAAGAACAACAGCAAAGACTTGCCAAAACGATTTGCCCTAATCGAGTCAGGGTCTGTAAAATTTCAATTCAGCACATTCAAATTTTGCCGCCTCGGAAAAAAAAAATATTAAATCTTTATTAGTTTTATTTTGTTATTTTGTTGTTTTTGGTCTCTCTCTCTCTCTCTCTTCTCATCTCTCTCTCTCTCTCTCTCTCTCTCTCTCTCTTCTCTCTCTCTCTCTCTCTGTCCTGTGTTGTTGTGGTTTTTGGATATTTTGTTTCTTTTATTTGTTTTTGATTTTGTCACAATCCTCATTTTACAACCAAAAGATAGGTCCACTGAAATAAATGATGATACATACGAACAGCCTGATATATATATGTCATCGGCGGCCTAATGCCGGTTATCAGCGAGGGTGTCTATTCCCCTTTTCACTAGCGCTAGACTAAGGAGATTAATTTGGGCATCTGAGGTGGAGCGCCACACCTTATATATATATATATATATATTATATATATATATAATATATATATATATATATATATATATATATATATATATATAAGAGAGAGAGAGAGAGATAAGAGCAGACTGATATAGATAAAATAGATACCAAAACTGACTGATAGATAGATACGAACGATGAGATTAGATAGATGGATAGAATTCAATTGTATAACATTCAATTTGTCAATTTCTTTGTGTTTTTTGTCTCATTCGTCTATTTACAACTAAAACAAACAAATAAGAAAAAAAGGAAGGAGCCCACACCCGGTTACTATTCTATAAATTAAAAAGGCTAATAAAACTAAATAAGAGTGCCAGATAAAAAGATTTTAAACACGGGGTATAATCGAAAAATATAACAACTGAAAACATACTCTTCCATCACTCCGTCTTTCACGCTAAATTTCTTGATTTAATTATTAGTTGAAATAGAAAGTATAGAATAAAATAAGATCTATCTCCAAATATTTTTGCTCATATTCATTAAGTAAACCAAACAATTAGAAATCAATAATACCAAGCACATATTTATTAAATCAATTATATATATCAATATGCAAATAAACTTTTTTCCGTTACACTGTAAACGCTATTTGTTGTATAAATAAATACACTTGCATGTTATTAATATAACAGGTTCAACGTAATAATAATTGTAAAACACTTTTATCAATAATTGAGCGTAAATAAAAATAAAATCTTAGAGACGTAAATAACTAAGGGAATTGTGACTTGAGTAGTAATATAATTTCAGTTAACAGACACACAATCTCCATTATAATAAGATGTAAAGAAAGAAAAAAAAACAAGAAATAATAGAATGATGTTCATAAATACAAAGAAGTGTGATATAAAAAGGTACCGATAAATTTACACGTTTGTTCTGTTCCGATGAGAAGAGCTGGAATTAAATTGTATCTATTCGTCAGAGACAGACGTCGTGTTCTCCAGTCAGGTGCACTAAGAGAGAAATGTTAAGCGTTTTAATGTTACTTGACCAACGGACAGGAAACGTGGAAGCCATGCTACAATCTCCAGGAAGACAATGTATCGTGTTCCAACAACACCATATACTGGTGCAAGTTTTTTGTATTCAAATTTGGCATTAGGATAATTATAAGGTTTGATATGCGTTAAACAAAGGAATCAACAAGACAGCTAGCAACAACAAAAACTCTGGAGAGATAGTAGATAGATAATGTATACATACGATACATACATTAGATAGATAGATGGATAGATAGATAATTTGGTAGACTGGAGATGATAGCTATAAGCCATAGCATTAATTCTTTACAGACTATTGCCTCCCTCACAAATTTTTTTTTTTCATAAACTCCACTACCAGAACCCTTCCTTGCATGAACCCTCAAATGACTCATCAAACCCGCTGCAGATTTCACAAAGTTTAATGCCAAATATGACATAGGAAGGACGTCCTTCCCGTGGAATTCGTATTGAATCAGATTGATAAAATGTGATGCTTTATGACCACCCATTATGTCTTCTTAAGACCAGAAGCTGCTGTACAGACTTTGTTAAGATTGCCACTCCAAGACACATTGTTTGTTCCTGGAATTTGCAATGAATGTGTCCCTGAGTGATTTCCTATGTTTGACATATCCCGCCTTAGAAAGCCGAATTCGACCACATGTCTGAACATTTTCAACCCTTCTGTTTCTCTCCAATATGGACTGGTGTAACCCTTTCGAAAGATGACGCTTGAGGTTTTCATGCACGATTCTTTCACTCTTCAAAACTAGTACAGCTAATCATCCACATGAATTTCCAGTCAGTTCTCTCAATGCCAACTTTTCCCAGTTGTTCAGGATTTTTTATTTTACAGTTGTTTTTTTTTTTTAGATAGATAGCTACATACATACATGTTTTCGACTTCAAGTGTGCTAATCAAACATTTTTGATTCTCGCTTTCCACATGCACCAATCCACGTCATTAACACTCAATTATTGAACGCTAATCAACGAACTGTAAACAAGCCTTTTTTACACATTTTCCAACTCAAAAACATACAAAACATCCATTTCATCTTTCTAACTACATAACATGCTTTTTTCTCCATTGACTATATCATTTATCCTGTGCAGGTTTCTTTATAACCGAAATGTTCGAACATCGACACTAAACTTAATAAATTTCCAATCCATTTGTACATCCAGTTGTTGTTCCAATTTCCCATACGTGAAAAGTTATTACATACATAAATGCGCAGACTGAGACGGATTAGTAGATATGACAGGACTGCAGACGATAGGAGATATGAAGACTGAGACGCATAGGTAGATATGAAACAGGACTGAGAAAGACAGATAACATTTAGATAGAAATAGTGTGAAAGAAAGAGAAGTAGATTCCTTATTATGTCCCCATAAATATTAATATTTAGGGTGGCAACAAGTAATGCTTCAAACAACCTTAAAACTAAAAAAGATTTGTTTTTATTTTTATTGCGTGGAGCAAGCAAAACACCGAAGCAATTTTCATACCTCACTGACATTTAATTGTCTGAGTTGTTTGTGTATAATTTTTGAGACAAGACATCTATCCATTCCATGAGTTGGTCGGCTGTTCCATTCTGCAGCCTTCTTTTCAGTGTAGCTGGTAGAATCTGTAAATAAAAATTGGGGTCACATTATTAACCAACCCTCCGAAAACGTTGTTAAAAAAAATAAGGAGCACAAACATGTATTTGCCCAACCATTCCGACATTGGAAAGATTATACAAAAGATCAATTATTTTAAAGGGGTGTATATATATATATATAATATACTATTATATATATATATATATTATAGATTAATAATGATGGAGAAATGAGGTGGTAATCCGACAGTATGTTGAGAAAGGTAGACAAACACGGGATGTTTAATAGAAAATGGATGTTTATTGTAGGGTAGTCGACGATCAAGGTTTCGGTCTGTTAGACCTTCTTATGACTTGATATTAGTTCTTGCTTGTCCATTATCTGAACAAGAAACATATCCAAGTCCTGTAGAAGACTAACAGACCGAAACGTTTGCATTCTTCGACTACCTACAATAAAACACCACTTTTCTATAACATCGTTCTGTCTACCTTTCCTATATATCTCTATATCTATCTATCTTCTCTATCTATAAACCTCCGCACTTGTAAGTGGTGTAAACTCATAAACAATAACACGTTTCTGTGGATTTCAAATATTGGGAGACCTTTCCATTGGGATTACATCACACATAAACTAAATGGACTCTCCTTTATGGGGAACCTCACAGACGAATTCCATTTTCGGCACGAATTCCATATTATGCAATGGAAATCCTCTCCAATACCTTTCTGATGGCTTCAAGGAATTCCCTGCGCGCACTAAACCCAAATGACTTTGCATTTGTCTGACAAGTCGTGTCTGCTTCCTACAATATTTCCATTATTTACGACAGCCATATCGTTGGAAAAATGGAAGTGCTTTTTAAGGAAGCACCCGGCATTCCCATTCTTTGATAGGGCTGTTAAGCATGTTATTATAAAATGAACATAGTTTTCATTCAACTTTATGAGAGCGAGAAATTTTAGCTGAACAAACAGGAAAGGAATCTAGCTGCTTAGCCTCAAATGGATTTTATTTGATCTTCAGAACACATACTATCAGATACCAATTGTCTGAGCTCTGTTTTGATGAAAGTATCTTGTCTCATTTTGGATAAACTTCTCAGTAATAAATTTTATCTTAACTCTTTGCCTACCAAAATTTGCCCTCACGGCTTCCCAAATTTTTGGTATCTTTTACTGTATGTTGGGATATTGATTATTCCTATTTGTAGTAACATATTACAGGGTGACCCAGAAAAAAAACAGAACCAACCAAATTTTGTAATAAAACTGCTTAATTTTAATTTTTAATAAGTCCCAACAAAGGGTTAGGGTTGGGTTTAACTAACGTTTAATGAAATAAATAAATAATTTGGGTTCTGTTTTTCTGGGGTAACTGTAATATGTTACTCAACAGGAAATACCTCAAAGTTCACATCTATTTAAAACTCAGAACTCATTATATTCAAATAAAGTCATGTTTATAATTGTAAGCTTGAGTCATTCTGCTCAATTCATAATGAACTAGATATCATCGGTTTGACTTTACTAAACCCTAACTACCCTCCCTCCTAGCTTGATGACATAATATTACAGGTATGACCAGGAAAAAAAAACAGACCTACAAATTTTGTAATAAAACTGTTTAATTTTAATTTTTAATTTATTATCTTTTTAAAGTTAAAGTCCAAGGTTTCTAGGTTGTTTTTAGGGTTTAGTTTAATGGAAAATAAATAATTTGGTTCTGTTTTTTCTGGGTCACTCTGTAATATGTTACTTCAACTACGAAATAACCTTCAAATTATCACTATCTATTCACCTTCGGAAACTCATTCTATTATAAAATAAAGCCAGTTATAATTGAATTCTGAGTTTTCAATGCGTGAGAAAAAATATAGAAGAGCATAGAAGAGTAAAAGAATTAAGTTTAACAATGAAAGAAGCTATATTTTACATATTATTAATATTCGTTTATTTTAGGAATTTAAAGCTTTATTTTTTTTTAAATTAACCTAAAACTCGTAAGTGGTTTGAAAATATAACCATAGGTAGATACAATAAAAACACATTGTGAAAGTTCCACAGCTCCTAGGATCTTTAAATATTGAATTATATCATTTAATCAGTAAAACTCCAAAACTATTTATTCCTTACTATAATACATTAATTTAATTATAGCACAG
>CM042142.1:101441544-101517833 GCA_023376005.1 Doryteuthis pealeii | reverse complement strand
AGAGATCAAGTAAGTTAAAGATGTGAGCGTTGTACTATCTACAGCAGGTTATTTGTTTATAGTGGATGAAGGGTTGTTACACATTTTATGATATTTTTCGTGTTAAACATGCAGTTGTATTGATTTACGGTGAAAAATGAAAATGGCAGACCCAAAACATATGCTTCCTCAAAGTGAAATAAACGAGGCGGGGCTACTCTCATTTAGTAGCTTATGTTCAGATTACCAAATAGTGCAACAATGTACCACAGATTTTCCTGAACAAGTTTTTCCTTTCTCATTGAACTGTATTACCCGTCAGTATTCAGTGATGTAGATTGGCTAGAAATTTCTCCTCACTGTGTTTAATTTATCTCGACTTTTTGTTCGCTTGCATTTTCCTATTTTTTTTTTATATGTGTATATATATTTCAATTCTGAGACGAAGCTGTTTGCATTTCACAGGCGCTAATACCCTTGGGAAAGGTATGAATCCATATATTCCCCTCCAGCTATGGGTTAAATAGTAGGGCAGACTGAGCCCTTCAGCATGGCTAAGTTAACGGCAGTCTAGGAGAGGGATAACTCTGAATTCAAAATTCCTGAGGTCGGTCGTTGATTGGGTTTGTGGCAACCCTTGATGCAATCCAATTCTTCCTAATCGACTGGCCAAAAAGTGTGGATGGTCCAACACAAGCCTTCACCAATATAAAAATCATGTGTGGATGTTCATTGTATGAACACTCAATACGTCGATCGACGAAGAGAGTCTATCATATATAGGGGTGGACCAAATGATCTGACAATTTGGAGTCTTAAAATAAAAACACAATAAGAAATAATGAAAGAAAATTCTATTTTCTGAATGTACATATAATGCCATTTTATTTACAATAACCAAATGTATTTATATATTTAAAAAAATGTTATATATGTGTGTGTGTGTGTGTATGGTGTTTTCTTAGATTTTCTCTTCAAAGAAATTATTTTAACTCATTCTTGACAACACCATACTCACGCCTAATGAAAGGTTTTATAACAAACCAAAACGTTTAAACGTCGATTTCCTGATCCACAACTAAATTAAAAATATTGTTATGAATGAAATAAGACACTTTTACAATGCAGGGCTAGTAGCATGCAGAGCTTGTAAGATGGGATCATTGCGTTTATGTTGACACAGAACAAACGACTCTGCAGATCAGAATGCAGGATGATGCAAAAAAAATAAAATCGGGCATTGCAAAAGTTATGAGGCCATCTGATTCCCCATGGTAAAATGTTTTCAATAGATGCCAAATGTCACATAATTACTGCACCATACAAACATATTGCATAAAAAGTTTGTCTTCAAAAATGTCAGTGCAAACAAATACATTTCTTTGTTTATGTTATGGATTACACGTCGGTCGCATTAGTTTGCGCAGGAAGTTCGAAAAGACAAAGAAAAATTGAACTGAGAGACAATGGAATAAGGTAGACAGAGGGCCTGGTGTGACAAAGGACTTCTCTGTACAAGCGGAAAATTGAACAAAGAGACTGGAAAGGGGAGTAAGGACTTCCGGCTGAGGGACAAGAGAAAGATTAAAATGCGTAGGCGTGTCGTCAATACAAAAGCAGAGAGTCGAGACCACTAGGGTCAGCAGGGACACACAGTCAGGAGAGAGACAGCCGACGAGAATGTGCAGTATTAAGCAGTATACCAGCAACCTATACGATTCAGAGTAGTAAAAAGCTGCTATGTAACATTGTTTCAATTTATTACCAGAAAATAAAATTGTTACATAATTATCAGATTCCTGATACTTATGTACAGTGGTGTAGAAACCAAAATGGCTGTTATAAGTTCAGCCGGCGGCCTTGAAAGATTGAATGACAAGGCTTGACCTCAGTCCTGATCCTCCTTCCGGTGGATATGGTGAGAATCGCTGGAGAAGACCCTCTTCCGGTTTAGATTAGAAAGAGATTTTTAGTCAGATCGGCCAAGACACGACGGTGGTAAGTCGTGTTATGCACGCTGCCGACTCAATCTGCGCAGGTAGTCTGGTGGGGATTTCAGAATAAAATATGATCTAAGTTAAATCGAAGTCTTGTGTTATTATCTAAAAACTACCAATGACACAGGGCTTCTGACAAAGAGAAATCTCCAATGGAAGACCAGACACGAAGTCCCCAAGACGAAGTCCAGGCGCTGGAAGAAGAACAATAGAAGTAAGAAAGTAAGGAAAGAGAGTATACAACAAAATGTTCTCTCATCAATACAAAATGGCATTTTGTTGTACAGTAGCTAACACCCCTTCAGCACTGTACCAGATGGACTGACTCATAGCCATAAAATAGCCAATGTGACATCAAACCGAGAAAGTCTGGTGGTATCGTGAGATACTGCTTGGGCGTTCTGGGTTAGTGGTAATGATGCTTCGGCCCCGAAACCATGCCAGAACCCAGAGTCATCATCTGATTAAGGCTTTGTCGGTTGCAATGCTACTGTGTGTATAGCAGTCATTGTATGAAGATTATTTTTAGCCAACGATTAAAGTAGATTAACTAGCTGAATAATATTCAGACTGACTTTGCTGCGTTGGCTATACCGAATTGACCCTCCTCTATTTAGTGTAAGTTTGTCTTCTTAATTTTTTGTACTTATTTGTTCTGTGTTTGTATGTATCCGTTTGGCATCGGATGCTGGTGTTTAATAAATGTATTAAGCACACCATTCTTCTGTGTATCTTTCCACCTCACGATACAACGCATTTGAATATAACGATTTGTACTTATTTGTTCTGTGGTTGTATGTATCCGGTTGACACCGGATGCTGGTGCTTAATAAATGTATTAAGCACACCATTCTTCTGTGTATCTTTCCACCTCACGATACAACGCATTTGAATATAACTATTTGTACTTATTTGTTCTGTGGTTGTATGTATCCGGTTGGCACCGGATGCTGGTGCTTAATAAATGTATTGAGCACACCATTCTTCTGTGTATCTTTCCACCTCGCGATACAACACATTTGAATAAAGAATTTCTTTGAGCTCAGAACTTAAATAGAATATATTTTACATGTTGATCATGAAGCCTGATATTGTTGAATGATAGAATCTTGTGCTTATTAATCTGGGTTGGTATTTGAAAAAACTCTTCTGCTTTAGCTAATAACATGCTATAATTACCTGTAAACAAGCAATTAAAACTGTTTTCTATTAGCTTAAAATTACCTACAAATTTAGTATGGTTTTAATTTTATTTACTAACACAAATTAACATGAATTAGTAATTGGTTTAAACTAGTCAGATAAGAAAGCAACATAATATGATAAAGGGTTTAAATGATAAATATAATTATTTACAATAGTGATGAAAGAAAAGTCACATAACTAAGAAAATAAATGTTTAATTTTTACAAAGAGGCATTGAGAATTTAACAATGTACTTTTAAGAGTACAGTTCACCTACACTTCTTAATGAAGACAGATACTGTGGTCATTAGGAACTGTAGGTGAAATTGTTGCATTTACACATGACACAGAACCAGGGGAGATACAGATAAGAATGCAAAAGGATGCAGAAAATAGGGCATGTAAAAGTGATGAGCCACCTGACCCCCCCCACTATGGCAAACGTTTTCACAGATATGTTAAATACATGAACTTTAATAAAGCGAAACTTAACACTTAGAAAAACCGAGTTTCTAATATTTGTAATGCTTCACACTAAAACCAGAGCAAAACATATATACCACAAATAGGCGGATATATATATACATATATAGACACATATATCAACGAGAAGCATACATGGATCCCTCAACAACACACACACACACACACAACACACACACACACATATATATATATACATATATATATATATATATATATATAATATATATATATATTATATAGAAAAAACAAGATGTTAAAAGTTTTGCTAACAGAAATCTGTTTCGACCTTATGAAGAGGTCATTATCAAAGCAACATTGTAAACGGAAAGACGAAATAAATATATCATTAATCACGAGGCACAGAACGCTCTCGATCAGTACCGGAATTTTCAAAAAAAAATCTAAAATGCGTATTTTATGTTAAAAATAAAATGAATTTTATTTTTTTAAATTATAAGCATTTTTATCATTAAAAAAAGCTGAAAAGAGTTTGCAGTAAAAGTGTATATAGATATAAAAACGTTCAGGAAAATGTTCCGGTTACAAAAGAAAGTTTAAAAAATATAATAAGTCCAACAGTACAATAGATGAAGATGGAAAATACCTTCATGAAGATATATATATATATATATATATATATATATATATATATATATATATATATATTAGTTGTACATTGACTTACGAGTAACCCAACTTAGGAGTTTTCTGAGTTATGAGCTGTCACTCGGTCGAATTTTGCTTTGTGTTTTGAGCTAAAATTTGAGGTACAACAGGAATCTATGACCACTAAATAGCTATACGTTGGAAATGACTTTATTTTTATAAAACTATTAATACATGTAAAAGCCCAAAAACTGAGACTACAAGGCAGAGTAGACCTGGGAGTAATAGCAATAAAGATACTCCACATTCCCTAGAACTTCAGAATTAGAATCCCATCATTAGATGCAGTTTAGTGTCATACCCAGGCCACTGGGAACCTCAGTCTCCACCTTCTATAACATATATAATAAAAAGGGTTGGGCGTTGCCATAAGGGCAATACGGTCGTGATAATCATATAGGTGCTAGGGTTTGATGTGACCAGATAATTGATAGGAAGGGGCCTCTCCGCCCGCACGTCTAGCCTTAGTAAGAGAAAAAGTAGTGTTGCATGTCATGGCGTACTCAGCCATCATGATTCTATCCTGAAGCATACCCACGTCCACAACACAAAAGAAAGACTTAAAAAAAAACCATGAAATGTTAATTCTTGAACGGAATTTGTTTGAACTGATGTACATTCAAATTTCTATTGCACTAAGAATAAAATTGCATAGTCAATCAGTTTTTTTTTAATAGTTGACAAGGTCAATGAGAAACATGCAATTTTTTCTACTTAGACACTTTATATATATTAATATATATATATATATATATATATATTAATGATATTGCTACTACCGCCACCAGATGTTCTCATTCTTCCTCTTGAACTGTAATTTATCATTATACAAACACATACACACCTCTCTCTCTCTCTCTCTCTCTCTCTCTCTATATATATATATATATATATATATATATATATATATATATATATATATATATATATATATATATAAATTAAGTGTTTATTATTTTTCTTTTAAATTGCGCTGACATGCTCACACACACATATATATATATGCATTATTTACAAAAACGAACGTGGCTTCTACGCTTGAACCCCTCCCTACAGACATATATATATAGTGGCAATTCCCTTAGTTATTTTCGTCATATTCTCCATGATTTTATTTTCATTCAAACTTTATTTATTAATAAAATTGTTTTGCATTATTAATACTGTTGGCCATATCTGGATACTAATAACATGCAATTGTATTTATATATACAACAAAATTTAATTTAACCTATTTCATTACATTAAAACTTAAATACGTGCGCCCGGAGGGTGCATACTTTTGCTAGTATATATAACGATTATTTATAGAGCGTTGTTCAAGAGTAAAGGACGAGTACATTTGGTGCTGGTAGTGGTATTATTATCATTATTATTATTATTAGTGTTCCTATTTAGCATGGTTTCGGTTGCAACACCGGAAATATAACATGTTTCTTATCAAGTCATATTCATATGACTTGATGGGAAGCATGTTATAAGTTAACTTAACTATTTGCTGTATACTGACAGCTTCCAGGAATGATGATTGATGATTTCGGTAAGCTTATTAGGTTTGCTGTTATATCTAATTCATTGATATATGATAGAAGTTTCTCAGAAATGGAACCAGAAGCCCTAATCACTGTAAGTACAAATCCAGCTTCAGTGTACCACAACTAAACAAGATCTATTCGAGGCTCAATTAATCTATCTATCTGTCTATCTATCTATCTATATTAGTCATTTCACTCATATCTGTCTATCTATCTATCTATATTAGTCATTTCACTCATATCTGTCTATCTATCTATCTATATTAGTCATTTCACTCATATCTATCTATCTATCTATCTATCTATCTATGTGCCTCTTTTCTTAAAATTTGGGTATCGGCAAAGGCCTTATAAACATCGAGGCTCAATTAATATCTCTCTCTCTCACAAGCTTTTGCTTGTCCGCAGTTTTTCTTTTATATGATTACTGATTAATAGCCTTGTTGATGGTTTAAATAAAACCGAAATGCTATAGTATCGGCTTAAGATGTGTCAATTCCCGACCTATTTCATACTTTTTCACTAACTTTTTATCTATCTATATCTATCTCAGTGATTATTTTTCATGTCGCCACGTTGAAAGCACTGGTTCCCGCTAAATTGCGGAAGTTAAGCAGCGATGAGCCTGCTCAATATATAGATGGGTGACGATTTAGGCATGTACTGGTACTTTTAGAAACCGAATATGAAAATGACTCGATTCGGCATTAAACGACACGAAAAGGGTTAATAGGTCATAGAACAAAACCAAACTTCTATATCTATTGTTCTTCTAAATTGTTCTTATAGTTACTACTACTACTACTAGTAGTAGTAGTAGTAGTAGTAGTAGTAGTAGCAGTGTTGGAATATTTGGTATATAATTATTTACTAAGCTTAGCTTAGATGTGGTACAAGGCCAGAAGTATGGGGCCCCCAGTGAGAATCGAACTCACTAACAATGGGCTGCTAATCTAGCTTGCTAACTATTACACCACATGAGGTGCCCAGAATATTTGGTATATAAGGTGTGCTCTAATTCAACACCTGGATTTATAGACTACCCGTGTTCACGTGGTTTATTCCTTCGCCAATCACCAGCCATACTGCGTGTCTGATACACTACTTAAAACTGATACTGGCCATAGTTCTACTTGCAATCATTGAGGAGCGACTTACAATACTCAGGATTCTTTACCAGAGGATTACCAAATATTAGGATTCTTTACTGGAGGATTATCAAGGATCCAATTCCACTGGACAAGCGCTCATAAGATTGTAACAAGTTGTAGTAGTAATAAATTAACTTAGAGAGCGCTATTTGCTGTATACTGACAGTATCCAGGAATGGTGATTGACGATTTCTGTAAACTTATGTTTGGTGTCATATCAGATCTATCTATCTATATCAGTCATTTCATTGAGGAGGCGCGTGGTATAATGATTGTCATCGTACGAAATAGACACGGCGAGACGAGTTCAAATCCTGGACGAGACTCTTTGTCTTGGAAAAGTTATGAATCCAACTATTCTCTCTCCAGCTATGGTTAAAGAATAGTTAGTCTGGGGTCTTTAACTTTGGAAAAGGCAATCGATGTATGAAAAGGGAATCTGAATTCAAACTTGTTTAATTCCGCTTAAGAAATTGAAATTGTGAATTGTCGCATCCTACTCGTGCTAAGGGTTTGATATATATATATATATGGATATATATATATGGATGTGGAGGAGAATTGATGGGAAAGGTGCTATAGGCATTTTAAGATGTGTGTACTACATTGGAAATTAATTTTGTTTAAGGATGGTTTGTATTGTTTTATGTATAAAGCTTCTAATATATATGTATATGAGAGGTGATACCTCGAAACACGTTCTGTAGTTACACACTATCTATCTATCTATATATATATATATATATATATATATATATATATATATATTAGGGCTTTAAAATAAAAGCATAAGTGCGAACCAGAGGTGGAGTGGAGAATAATTAAGAAAGCACCATCACAACAAAGGAAATGAACCCGTTCATGCTGTGGCCTACAATAAAAAAAACTAAAAATAGCTAAATGCAGGGACCCAGAGAGGATATTGAAGTCGCGATCAGAGTTAACAAATACATGTAGGCACAAAAACAAACATAGGCTTTGCCTAGTAAGTTCCGGGCATTACGTAGGGGGTAAAGGAGAATATGTAGCATACCCACTGACTTGAGAATGGGTACAACCCAATTATAAATACAGGCCGATGGTTAGAACAAAAAATACCCTGAAGATTCGCGCTACGGCGAAAAACTGCAGTCGGAAAAATTTTAAGCCATTCGTTTTTTCAAACGTATATTTTAGCTCTTTATATTGAGCACTTTTAATCGTTTTTTTTTTTAAATCCAGAAGTAAATATATTGTTTGCTTGGTGGATTTAAAAGTAACTGTGAAATATACATATATGTGTGTGTGTGTGTGTGTATTTGGGGCAGAATTTTTTCATTTATGCATGTTTGAATTAAACAAGACACATCTCCTGTTTAACAATTTTATTTGTGGTTTTTTCAAGTTTTCTTGCCAACTTTTTAATTTTTTGGTTGAATTCGTGGATTAGTCCACCAAAGTTCATGTCCGAGTACTTTCGGCACTTCGAAGTGCCATCATCAGGGATGATATGTTCCGTTTTTCATATTATATAATATATATATGTGTGTGTGTGTGTGTGTGTTAAAAATTCCGTTGTTGCTGTCTTTTTGTTTAAACTGCCCATGTCACTGGAATGGACAAAACAGGTATATATTAAAGGAAAATCGATAGATATACCGATATAACTGCAATAAAAAGCACAGTGAATGAGATCTATAGTTACTTATTAAGATTGATCTTGTAGAATTGGAAACGAAAAGAGGAGAGAATTAAACACTGATTATTATTGGTAGACATCGATTGATAATCACATAAAATCGACAGTTTACGCCGACTAGCAATACGTATACTGATCTCAAGGAATCAAAGGCCGCTATTTATTGATTATAATTATTGGTTTTAATCAATAAATTATTTCAATCGTAACTGAGAAGAAGCCTGATTGGAGAAAACACGTTGATGATTTTTTTTTATTGATTACAAGTGATCAATTTTTAGTTCGATATTATATATATATATATATATATATATATATATATATATATGTCATCCACAGACACCGTGTTTCGACGTATCACGTCTCATAACGCCCGTTACTTTATGCTGCACCCTGTATATATATATTATGGACTCTCTCGTCGATTTTCGACACAAGAGGGTTCACACACACAATGAGCACCCACATAGTGATTTGTTTATAGTGGTGGAAGGCTTGGTGTTGGACCATCCACACTTTTTGGCACAGTCGATAGAAAGAATTGGTGCTTCAAGGGTTGCACAAACCCAATCAAACGACCGATCTCAGGAATTTTGAATTCAGTTATCCTCTCCTAGACTGGTTACCTACCCAAGGTTGAAGGGCCAGTCTGCCCTACTATTTAACCCATAGCTGAAGGGATTTTGAATTCAGAGTTTTCCCTCTCCTAGTCTGGTTACCTACCCAAGGCTGAAGGGCCCAGTCTTCCTACTATTTAACCCATAGCTGGAGGGAGAATATATGGATTCATACCTTTCCCAAGGGTAATTAACGCTATGTGAAAATGCCCACAGCTTCGTCTAGAAATTGAACTCGAATCACGGTATGTTGAAAAGAGAAATAAGGAAAGAAAGTATTGAATGTATAAAATAGGATATTTTAATTAATTTAACTTACATGCGTTTCGGTTATTTTCGAACATTCAAAAATTCTGCCGCGTTCCCAACGAATTCTATTTAAAAAGATAAGGATTTATTCTGAGGGAAGGTCGATATTTCTTATGTGCGGAACATTTCTACAATTTTTTCTATTATTGTTATTTCATTTCATTTTGTTATTTAATAAATAATAATAGATTGATAATGTACAACATGGATACTCCTGACCGAACACGTGTAAGTTAAATTAATTAAAATATCCTATTTTATTCCATTCAATACTTTTCTTTCCTTCCTTTTTCTTTTCAACATATATATAAGCTAAAAATGGAAGCGAATCCAAACGGTATGTTGAAAGGAAAAATAATGAAAGAAAATGCTGAATGAAATGACATAGGTTTTATTTTAATTTATTTTACTGACACGTTTTTCGGCCAAAATAAATAACAATAATAGAACTACAATTTTATTTTAGTATACAAGGAATCGCCTTCGTTTATTCCGAGTACACTAAAAAATGTTGTAGTTTTCTATATTATTTTATTTTGTATTTAAATAATAATAGAGTACATAGGTACATGGATAAACTCCAGGCCGAAACAGTGTCAGTAAAATAAAATAAAATCTAATTTTATCCATTCAGCATTTTCTTTCCTTTATTTTTCCTTTCAACACACACCTTATATATATATATATATTTAAGTCACCAATACAAATTGTATTGGTGACTTAAATAAATAAATACAGCTCTTAAAAAGAAATAATTGAGCACTTTATAATCATTTCTCCAATATTAATAACAAATTATATATATATATATATATTGTTGTTGTTAAGGGTCAAAATAAAGACAAACGACTGGTGAAGTTGATACAATTGTATTGAACAAAGAAAGTAGGAATTTACAGAAGGAAGTGAAGTTACGTCCGACAAACAGTCTAGAACTGAATCGCGTCGCTTCTTTTCAACCTACAATTGTCTTTGCTACATTTCGTAGTACTAGGATCATTCCATTATGTACATAGATTATATCACCTTTAACATGTGAGTGTGTGTGTGTGTGTGTGTGTGTGTGTGTGTGTGTGTGTGTGTGTATCTTAAATATGTTTCTGTGTAAACAGATGTGGCACACATTTTTTGGCATCATCGGATTTTTTTTTTGAATCACCTGGCACTACGCATTTCTACTTCTTCGGAGACTTCATCGGGGAAGTCGGCGACATTTCTACGGATAACAACAGCACGCCTGAAGTACAAGGGCGAAACAAAAGTTCTCTCTGCGGCTTAAACCTAAGCAAGCATCCAGCGCCAGGTTGAACACAGCCGACTGTTCTGAATGACAAAATCAGACATTTATCCGTTTAGCGCCATGGAGGAACCGCCGAGAGCACAACGGTTCTTACGAATGATTGAAGTGAATGAGGCAACGCTCAATGATGGAGAAAATAGCCAAGAGGAGCTTCCACGAGGATGTTGGATGTGTGCCGATAATAAAATTCCTTCATCTAAAAATTGGAATGCTACAATTAAGAGAAAGGGATAGTGGTTGGTTTTGGTTTGGCATGTCAACCCTTGTTGGGTTATTTTATGCCCAAAGACATTTCGTTTATTCATTCTATTTTTTTGTCTCTCTGTTGGAATAATGTGCAGAAATTTTTGTTATGGAATAAAAATGTAAACAAAAAAAGTGCATTGCATTGAGAAGTGGTTGGTTGGTATTTTATGGCATGTCAACCCTTGCTGTTTTATGTATTATTTGTTATGCCAAAAGACATATTCGTTTGATTCATCTCTTTTTGTCTTCTTCGGAATAATGGCAGACATTTTGTTATGTAATAATGTAAAAAACAAAAAAGTACATGCAATCGAAAAGATGGTTTTGTTGGTTGGTTGGTTGGTTGGTTGGAATGTTACGGCATGTCAACCCTTGGGTTATTTTTATGCTAAATGAAGTTTTTTTAATGTATTCTATGTTGAGTATTTCATTTATTTTAACTTAATTTTTAATTAAAACACAATTTTTAACTCACATATTTATTAACCATATGTAATTTTATCCTATTTCCACCATAGACAGGTGGTCACTAACAGGTACTACCACACTCCGGGTCAGAGTGGACCTTGGAGTAATGACTATTCAGGGGTACTTCCACTCCACTCAGAGCTCCAGAATTGAGCTTTACCGCTCCAGATGTGCAACTACAGTGAAAAGAACGTCAGCTCACACTGCTGTGAAAAACTCGATTTTTAAAAAATAAAAAAACGGATCACCTTATTCCCAGCAAGAAGACCAGACCTAGTGTTGATAAACAAAAAGAAAGAAACTTGTCAACTGGTGGATTTTGCAGTGCCAGCAGATCACAGGGTGAAGCTAAAGGAAAATGAAAAATGGACAAATTTGGACCTTGCAGAGAACTGAAAAAGTTATGGAATATGAAAGTGAAGTTATACCAATTGTAGTTGGTGCACTTGAAACGGTCCAAAGGATTGGAAAAGAGTTTGGAAATCAGAGGAAGAATTGAAATTGAAACCATTCAGAACACTGCACTGCTGCAATCTGCCAGAATACTCAGAAGAGTCCTGGAGACCTGAGGAGACTTGCTGTCACTCAGACTCCAGTGAAAGACCATCAGCTAACACTGATGTGAAAACTTCAAAAGGAGATAATGATAATAATGATAATAATAATAATAGCCACCAATTTTTAGAGTCGCTGGCATTAATTTTGTTGAAGTGTACTTCAGTGTCCGTCCCTGTGTAATCTTCTTTGCAGGAATCGTCGTTAGCCCTCGAAGAGTTGGATATCTGCACACTGAAGAACCCGTGAACATAATAATTTTTTGCAGCTCTAAAAATTAGCGGCTATTTTCATATCTGAGTTGGCTGGTGGTCTTTCACTTGAGTCTGTAATAGTCTTTATTTCCTCTTTTTTCCCTTTTTTGATATATTTTTTCAAGTCATAAAATTCTGGCTTCGATGCATGCTCATTGTTGGTGAGTCCTCTTCTTCATCTTTTTTCTGATACGTATAGACTGTCTGCATTTCTCAGATGTAATGCTTTGTGCATCTTCATCACTTTTCCTTTTCCTTTGGTTCATTATTATTATTATTAGTTTTTCATGCCAGCAATCATCTGATGGTATTTCTATGGGAGACTGAGTGACAACAAGTCTCCTAAGGTCTCCAGGGCTCTTCTGAGTATTCTAAGCTGATTGCAGCAGTGCAGTATTCTCGATGGTCTCAATTCTTCCTCTGATTTCCAGATCCTCCAGTCTTTTTTCCAAGTTTATTGGGACCGTTCCCAGTACACCAACTACAATTGGTATTATTTTCACCAGTTGACACGTTCTCTTTTTTGTTAATCAACACTAGGTATGGTCTTCTGGCTGGGATAGGGTGATCTGTATTTATCTCAAATTTATTATTATTATTATTGTAGTAGTAGTACAAAATTTAAAAAAAACACCCTCCAGGCGGTGTATAAAATAGATTTTTGAAACATATTGCCTGAGGAGTGGAGTAAAAAATTCAATGTCAGCGAGTTTGTACCCTAAGTAAGTAAAATCATCAAATTCATTAAAGGATTAAAAAAAAACAATTTGAAATATAAACTTTAGATATGTTTTTAAAAAAAGCTGTGACGTAAGTTTTGTTACAGACAAAAACTGGAAAGCGAATCTCTATTAATAGAGTATATTTCCATCTTTGCGATTCTTTTTCACACCGGTATAAGCTGATGGTTTTCACTGGAGTCTATGTAAACAGTTTCCCCAGGTCACCAAGGACTCCTCTGAATTTTCTAGCTGATATCAAACAATGCTGTTGTCTGGATGGTCTCAATTCTCCTCTGATTTCCAATTCCCATTAAACTAACCCTAAACACTCAACCTAACCCTAAACCTTGTTGGACTTAAAATTTAAAAAAAATTTAAAATTAACAGTTTTATTACAAATTTGTGGTTCTGTTTTCTGGTCATCCTGTGATATTATGTTACTCAACTAGGGTTTAGGGTTAGGGTTATAGTTTAAATTTATTAGTTTAAAGGGAAAATAAATAATTTGGGTTTCTTTTTTTTTCTGGGTAAACCCTGTAATATGTTACTCAACTAGTAATAACCGAAGTCTGGTTTCATCAGACTCACGTAAGAGGTCAAAGATTCGCTTGATTAGTATTGTAATACTGGATCATACAGAATTCAAATACATTTTTGCGTATGCTTCAACTATTAGTTAAGATTTAATGCAATGAATATAATTAAAAATGAATAGAAATATTGAAAAATATATTTTTCGGGGGCCCCCTCCCAAATGAAAATAATTATAATAATATATACTATCTATATATATAAAATTAAGATTGATATGTACGTCTCGACGTATAAGTCCAAAACGGGAGGTCACCCAGATTTAAAATCTTGCATACCCATAATATCCTTCTAAGAAACATGCCAAATTTGGTTATTGATTTTTACTGATTAAGGGATATATTAATTAATTAAACAAAAATCAAACTATTTGCGATAATCGTGGCTTAGCTGCTTCTGATAATATTAGAAAATTCGCTTGACTGCTGCCTATATTCAGCCGTGATGCGCTGCTGGTAATTTGAAGTTGACAAAATTTGTACACGATCGTTCCAACTCTATATTTAATCCCGACAAGTTCAAGATACCATATACTGACCTGAAACCTAAAATTAATAGATTCCTTCATACAAAATGGCAACAACACTGAATAAAACATCCACAATAAACTTCCTAATCAAACCACTTTGGGAGACTAGAGAACCAACTTTAAAGGGAGTCTAGAAAGGAACAATTCATTGTGTCCCGATTACGCATTGGTCATACAAGACTAACGCACTCCTATATACTCAAACAAGAAGAAGAACAACAACAACAACAATGTGGAACATGTCAAACACCTTTGACAGCTAAACACTATTCATGGAATGCAGGTTTTTTGTTCACATCAGAAACTGTATTTTAACAAAACAATATGAAGATCTGTTTGAAGATGTCAACGGGGAGGATATTCTCTCCTATTTGGGGGAAATAAAATCATACCATAGAATATTGACATGAAACTATCACACTACCATACAACATAATCTCCAATAATACTAACAAATTGTTAAAATCAATTACTAAAAATTATAATAAAATTACACGATATGTATAACTTCCTAACCGTTTAGGCATGTCATAACCCAGACGGGTTGATATGCCATTAAATCAATAACAAACAAACAATACAGAATTCAGTATACTAGTACATTCAATTACGTGTGCGTCGGACATATAATAACTCGCAACAGAGTGCTAAAACCTTGAGGTAGATGGTTCGCGTAACCTTTTCAGTCTCAGGAAACAGTTCTCTGTTTCGTAGACAGCTGTGTATAAATAGCCCTGGGCCAGCATTTATTCTCTACTCAA
Organism: Doryteuthis pealeii; assembly: GCA_023376005.1. Taxonomy (NCBI): domain Eukaryota; kingdom Metazoa; phylum Mollusca; class Cephalopoda; order Myopsida; family Loliginidae; genus Doryteuthis; species Doryteuthis pealeii. Next base: position 101,502,804 of record CM042142.1, on the reverse strand, counting down.
TATATGCCAGCCTAATCCACAAAATTTAAGTGCACTTGCCGAGAAGTGGGCAATCATCTGCGTGTAGTCTGCACCAGTAATAGTTTCTGTTGATATCATCTGATTCTTGCCTTTTTTTAGTGTGAAACCATTTTCTCTTATTTAAGAACATTGAAATTCGTGGTTACATAGTTTTAGGCAAGATTATCATTGGTTTGTTTTACGGCATATCAACCTCAGTGGGTCATTTAATGCCGATAAAGTTTTGAAAATAAAGTCATTCCTAATGGATACTCAATGTGTTTTTCTAAACACATTCTCTTTTAACCATAGATGGATCAGAGTGGAACCAGGGAGCAATGGTGATGAAGGGGTGCACCACGTTCCCCAAACCTCCACAACTGGGAACCTCACCATCAGATAGTTTAACGTCATTCCCAAGACATGTAGAACCCTCTGCCACCGCCTTTAGCACCCATATGATAAAAACGTTGACTTGCCATAAGGGCAATAGGGTGGGAAAATCATATAGGTGCTAGGGCTTGACGTGACCGCCCGTTTAGCCAAGAAAAGGGCCAAAGTGGAGTATTGGCAAGTCATGGACTACTCAATCCAGCTGGGTTCTATCCTTAAGCATCACGGGTTGCTACCGACGGCCAATAGGTGGACCCACTGGGGGAGTCTTACCCCTGTGCAGAGGCGGGCAGATTATGATAGAAATATGGTCAATGTATCTCCTTGCGACTTTATCAAAGAAATCCGTATCAGGATTACCAGTATTATTTTCGTTGAACATCGTGAATGAATATTATTTTCTGCATGATTTTTCTCATTAAGTTCGCGAAAAGACAGCAATATTTGTCCGTGTGAACAAATATGCATAATTGAAATTTTTCAAAAAATAATTGTAATTTAAAAAGAAAAAGAAAAAAAAAACACTCTAAAAATGAATCTTAAATAATTAAAGAAATCCCTTTAGAGCTTAGAATGACATTGGCACCCGGAATGCAATGTATCCATAGACTAACATGCATTGTGTGCCAGGAACTATTTAATGAAATCGCTAAGTGAAAAAGTGACAATTTAACAAAAATAAAATAGGAAGATTTTTTTCATACAAAACAATCACCGAGCCGGTTTGCCATTTTTTATGACAAATAAAAAAAGAACTGTTATTCGGTAACGGAAAAGCGATTAACAAAAAACTTTGAAACATTGTAGGGGGGGGGGGTCTTTTTTTTCTTTTTTTTTTTTTCAAAATTAAATTATTAATTCAACTAGTACACATAAAACACCCTCTGGGCGATGTAAAAATAGATTTTTGAACATATTTGCCTGAGGGGTGGGGTACCAATTGACACGTTCTTTTTTTTTGTTAATCAACACTAGTATGGTCCTTCGCTGGGATAGGGTGATCTGTTTTAGCTAAAGTTATTATTATCATTACTAGCAAAAATAAAAAAAACACCCCCGGGCGATGTAAAATACTGATTTTTTGAAAATATATAGCCTGAGGGGTGAGATAAAAAATTCAATGTAGCGAGTTGTACCTTAAGTAAGTAAGAATCATCAAACTCATTAAAGGATTAAAAAATGAAACAATTTGAAATGTAAACTTTTGAATTATATAAAATTAAAAACAATTTATAGATATATATACAGTCATTGTATCTTAAAACTTGTTTTAAAACAATGAGGACTCTCTAATGTTGCATGTTCAAATTTTGAGTGTATTATTCTATGTTATGACGATTTTGGTAATGTGACGTGAGCAGGTGGACGTAATTTTGTTACAGACAAAAACCGGAAGCGAATTCCATTATTAAAGATTTACATGTGCTTTTAATGGTTTTCGTTTTTTTTTATTGGTTTCTGGTTTTAATTTCTGTTTAATGGCATATCAACCTTTGGGAGTTATTTAATGCCAAAGCATCCTTGTGGAAGAACAGTAATCGTACTATTATAACATAGCTTGGAATGCGGCTTTCCCAAGTGTATCTCCACAAAATGAATGTAATAACCTGACTACAGTTTGAAATCGCTTACTATGATGTTTGCAGTCCAGCACACAAGCACCCGTCATTGGTCCCCCATTTTTAGTTTTAAAGTTTTGCACTTCTTTGGCATTTTTCTATTAATGCCCAAAAATGCACAGGTATTTCAGTTTAATACAACTGAATAGAAAGACTATTGGAATATATCAATACGAATTCAAAAAAGATTACTTTTATTTTTACTTATTCTAATTGATTTAAATATATAATTATAGAAATAGATTGCCTTTTAATACGTTTGAGAATTAAAACAATAATAGAAATCAATAAAACCAAATAATTACTTATTAAACACAGTTTTATTAAAACTCGTATGCACATTTTTTCCAAGGCCATAATATATGTAAACATTTTATTTCTTAAGATATATAACACATATGCAAAGATTTAAAAGTTATGATAGGGTTATTTTGAGGCAATTTTATTTAAGGTCGACCTTTATAGAGACATTGATAATAAATATGATGCTTATTAAGATTAAATAGGGATATTCCAATAATCATGCAATATACGTAAATAACTAAGTGGAAGTGTGACGATTGTAGTGACTAAATGTGGTAAAGCAGACAGCAATCTCTATTATATACAGATTTTTAAAGTTGAATACATTACAGTGAGGATCACAAACTTTTGGGGAACTCAAAAAGAATCTTAATAGCCTTGTTCCGTCGTTTTTTAAAATATAATGCATTCCAGCGAGTTACATGCGAGTTTTTAAGGTATATTGTAAGTATCTGGCCCGCCATCCTGGCCAGTTTGTAAAGAACTTAAGTAAATAAGTAAGCAAGTCCGAGTTATAGAATCCTTCGGTAGGTGATAAGCCTGTGATATAGATCCTTCGGTGTGGAATAAGTCCCTGTGATATAGAAAATCCTTCGGTAGGTGAATAAGTCTGTGATATAGAATCCTTCGTAGGTGAATAAGTCTGTGATATAGAATCCTTCGGTAGGTGAATAAGCCTGTGCATATAGAATCTTCGTAGGTTGAATAAGTCCTGTGATATAGAATCCTTCGTGTAGGTGAAATAAGTCCTGTGATATAGAAATCCTTCGGTAGGTGAATAAGTCCTGTGATATAGAATCCTTCGGTAGGTAATTAAGTCCTGTTATATAGAATCCTTCGGTAGTGAATAAAGTCCTGTGATATGTCCATAGTCCAAGAAGATCAGTAGTAGTGAGTAGGCTAAGATTAATCAGCCAGTATTAAACATCAGCAGCAGAGCACTGCCAGCCATTGCAATAGGTTGGTCACATGTTATCGGCGGTCTATAAGTAGAAAGTGGGCTCTTTGTCCACGCCTTATATCTAAAAAATCCAACAATTATTTTTCAACAGGCAACTAAGAGTACGTTGTAAATGTTTAGCCGCTCGATTTCAGACCATTACTTGTTCAATGAGTTTCGATTCTCACTGAGTGTCCTTGTTACGATCCGTGCAGCCATTTAAAGGGCTCTAATTAAAAGTAAGTTTTAATCAGTGGAGATCCCTTGTGTCATAAGGTTTAATCCTTTCTTGAAGTAGAAATATGTAGTACAGTGTCCTAAGAGTTATATATGTGTCCTGCTTCGGCGTGTAATTCCATTTATCAACGATTGTTATGGCCGATTAAGTCACCGCTGTGACAGTTTATAAGTCTGTTGTTTAGTCCTGTTAGTCCTGGTGGTTTATCTTCTAAGTATTCTAACTGATTTTAACGGTGTCTCTAACTTCTTTAATTGGAATCAACTGTCCACCTTCATGTTCACAGATTTTTTCAGCTCTCTGGCAAGATTCAAGTATTAGTCTATCTTTTCGTTTTCCATTTCATTTTTACCTTCTGTTTCAGCAAAAATCCAGTTTGATGACAATGCTTTTCCTCTTATCTTGTTAATTAACAAATAGGCCTGGATGGATATGATTCCGTTTATATCCCAAATATCATAGTGGAATATTATTAAACCATTTTCCATGACAGTTTATGGCCTTGTCAATAATGAGTAATTTCAATGTCAAATTCTTCCAGACCCACCTTCAATTCTTTTCTTTTTTTACAAAATTCTAACTGATGTTTTAGCTTCCGTTCTGAGCAAAAATGAGACTTTGGTACAAATAATATTCTATATATGTGAAATAATAATAGAAAAAAGATTTGTCATAGATTCAGTGCCACATCGGGATATTGATCTTGTTTTGAAAAAATCAGAACTCATTAATAACTTAAAATTGGTTGACTTTAAGATTTTTTTGATACCATTTTGATTCCTGGGGCAAAAAACACTTTTATAAACCAATTTTTTAGTTGTAGGAAAGTTCTAGAACTAATTTTACAGACAAAAATAGATCCACAAAAAAAGGTCGCCCATTTTTCGCCGAATCCCACCAAATTTGAGAGCTAAATCGACACAACTCGCCCAGTTTTTTGTAATTAGGAAACTTCAAAACTTGTGGATTTGTCTAACGTTAACATAGGTCCACACCAAGAAATAATCAGAAAATATTTGAAGGGGTTGGAGACAATTTAACTTTTTTACTGGATGATTTGACGTGGACATTACTATCTTGTCAGGCATGGTTTAATTTTTAATCTCATACACAATTCCCAGTAGATCTCAAAAGTGATTGACCTTTTAAATCAAGCGAATGCAGCAAAACTTACAGAAAGAAATGAATACTTAGACAGGTGTGTCAGGAAAAAGGTGATCTACTGGGATGTGTATTTAACAATTAAACCATGCTGACAAATAGTACTTCCAGGTCAAATCATCCAGAAAAAAGTAAAATTTTCCCCAACCTTCAATATTTCTGAATTTATTTCTTGGTGTGGACTATGTTAACGTTAGAACAATCCACAAAGGTTTTAAGTTTCCAATTACAAAAATGGCGGAGTTGTGTCGATTTAGCTCCCAAATTCTCGCGAAAAATGTGCGGACTTTTTGTATCTATTGTTTTGTCTGTAAGAATTACTAGAACTTTTCCTACAATTAAAAATTGGTTTATAAAAGTGCTTTTTTGCCCAAGGGGAATCCAATGCGTATCAAAAAATCTTAAAGTCAACCAATTTAAGTTATTAATGAGTTCTGAATTTTTTTCAAAAACAAGACAATATTCCCGGATGTGGCACTGATCTAGTGGACAAATCCTTTTTTCTATTAGTATTTGACATATATAGAATATTATTTGTTTTTCATTTTTGCTCAGAACGGAAGTCACGTTAGAATTTGAAAAAAAGAAAAGAATTTGAAGGTGGGGTCTGGAAGATTTGGACATTGAATTTCATATCAGTGCTCTCAAACGGATCATCCATCCAGGCCTATGTTAATTAACAAGATAAGAAAAAGAATTGTCATCAACTTGGATTTTGCGAAACAGAGGTAAAAATGAAAGGAAACGGAAAAGATAGACTATTACTTGGATCTGCCAGAGAAGTCTGAAAAATCTGTGGAACATGAAGGTGCAGTGTTCCAATTAAAGTTGGTTCTTAAAGAGGAAAAGAGACTGGGAAACTAGAGATTGTTAAAATCAGTTAGAATACTTAAGAAGAGTTCTGGAGACGTGTTGTCACTTATATTCCAGATAAACCACCAGTTTAGACTGGTGTGAAAACCCCGCATAGAATAAAAAAGATAAAGGTTAGTCTAAACAGAGCCACCCACAGGTGTAGGACTATTGGATTATTTTAAGGTAGAGGATGCGCTAACAACCAAGACTTATAAACTGTTCCAAAACAGCGGTGACTTAATCGGCCAATCAAAAACGTCCAAATATGTATTTGACTTACAATTTAAAGGCGTTGATAAATTGTCCTAGAATTACACGCCGAAGCAGGACACACAAACAGACGAGGATTATATAACTCTTAGGACAATGATTAAAACTGATACTACATATTTCTACTTCAAGAAAGGATTAAACCTTATGACACAAGGGATCTCCACTGTAAAACTACTTTTAATTAGAGCCCTAAAATGGCTGCACGGATCGTAACAAGGACACTCAGTGAGAATCGAACTCATTGAACAAGTAATGGTCTGAGAATCGAGCGTGCTAAACATTTACAACGTACTCTTAGTTGCCTGTTGAAAATAATTGTTGGAATTTTTTAGATATAAGGCGTGTGACAAGAGCCCACTTCTACTTATAGACTCGCCGATAAACATGTGACCAACCTATTGTCCAATGGCTGGCAGTGCTCTGCTGCTGATGTTTATACTGGCTGATTCTAATCTTAGCTACTCACTACTACTTGGATCTTCTTGGACTATGGGACCATATCACAGGACTTATTCACCTACCGAAGGATTCTATATCACAGGACTTATTCACCTACCGAGATCATTATACAGGACTTATTCACCTACCGAAGATCTATATCACAGGACTTATTCACCCTACCGAAGGATTCTATATCACAGGACTTATTCACCTACCGAAGGATTCTATATCACAGGACTATTCACCTACGAAGATTCTATATCACAGGACTTATCACCTACCGAAGGATTCTATATCACAGGACTTATTCACCTACGAAGGATTCTATATCACAGGACTGTATTCACCTACCGAAGGATTCTATATCACAGGACTTATTCACCTACCGAGGATCTATAACTCGGGACTTGCTTTACTTATTTACTTTAAGTTCTTTACAACTGGCCATGGATGGCGGCCAGATTAACTTAACAATAATACCTAAAACTCGCATGTAACTCGCTGGAATGATTATTATTAAAAACGACGAAAAGGTTTAAATTCCTTTTGAGTCCCAAAGTTTGTGACTCACTGTAATGTTTCAACTTAAAAATCTTAATATAATGAGAGATTGCTGGTCTGTCTTTAACCACATTAACGTCACACAATCGTTCACACTTCCCTTAGTTATTTAACGTTATATTTTCAATGATTATTTGAAATAATCCCTATTTAATTCTTAATAGCATCTATTTTATACCTTAATGATCTCTATAAAAGCGTCGACCTTAAATAAATTTGCACTCAAATATTACCCATATCATAACGTTTAAAATCTTAGTGCGAGTATGTGTTATTTATTCATTAAGAAATAAATGTTTTACATTAATACTATGGCTTGAAAAATGTTGCATACGGTTTTAATTAAAACTGTGTTTAATAAGTAATTATTTTGGTTTTATTGATCTATTATTGTTTTATCTCAAGTATAAAGCAATCCTAATCTTAATCTTATATATTTTAAATCATTAGAACTAACGTAAAAATAAAAAGTAATCGTTTTTTGAATTCGTAGTGGACTATATTTCCAATAGTCTTTCTAATTCAGTTGTATTAAAACTGAATACCTGTTCTGCCATTTTTGGGCTATTAAATAGGAAAATGCCAAAAGAAGTGCAAAACTTAAAAACTAAAAAATGGGGGGATCCATGACGTGGTGCATTGTTGTGCTGGCGACTGCAAACATCATAGTAAGCGATTTCAACTGAGTTTCAGGTTTATTACATTTCATTTTTGGAGATACACTTGGCGAAAAGCTCATTCCAAGCTATTGGGTAAATAGTACGCATTACTTTCTTCCACAAGAGATGGCTTTTGGCATTAAAAATAAACTCCCCAAAGGTTGCATATGCCATTAAACAAGAAATTTAAAACCAAAGAAACCAAATAAAAAACAAACGAAACCATTATTAAAGCCACATTGTAAATCATAATAATGGAGATTCGCTTCGGTTTTTGTCTGTAACAAAAATTACGTCACTGCTCAGTCACATTACCCTAAAATCGTCATAACATAGAATAAATACACTCAAAATTTGAACATTGCCAACATTAAGATCTCATGTTTTTTTTAAAACAAGTTTTAATAGATACATGACTGGTTTATTATATCTATAAATTGTCTTTTTTGATATTAATTCAAAAGTTTACATTTTACAAATTGTTTTCATTTTTTTATCCTTAATTGAGTTGCATTGAATTTTACTTTACTTAAGGTTACAAAACTCGCTGGACATTGAATTTTCTATTTCTCACCCCTCAGGCTAGCTATATTTAAAAATCTATTTTTACATCGCCGAGGGCTTTTTTTCCGATTTTGGGCTCACGTAGATGATTATAATTAATTTGAGATAAATACAGATCACCCTATCCCAGCAGAAGACCATACCTATGTGTTGATTAACAACCAAAAAAAAAAGAACGTTGTCTTGGTACTCCCACCCCCAGGCAATATGTTTCAAAAATCTATTTTTTACATCGCCAGGGGTGTTTTTATTGTGGTACTGGATTGAATTAATATTTAATTTTGAAAAAAAAAAAAAAAAGAAAAAAAGGACCCCCCCCCCCTACAATGTTTAAAAGTTTTGTTATCGCTTTTCCGGTTTACGAATAACAGTTCTTTTTTTATTTGGCATTAAAAAATGGCCAAACGGCTCTGGTGATTGTTTTGATGAAAAAAATCTTCCTATTTTATTTTGTTAAATATTCACTTTTCACTAGCGATTTCATCTAAATTAGTTTCCTGGCACACAATGCATGTTAGTCTATGGATACATTGCATTCGGGTGCAATTGTCATTCTAAGTCTAAAGGGAATTTCTTTAATTATTTTAGATTCATTTTTTAGAAGTGTTTTTTTTTCTTTTTCTTTTTAATTACAATTCATTTTTTGAAAAATTTCAATTATGCATATGTTGTCACACGGCAAAATATTTTGCTGTCTTTTCGCGAACTTTAATGAGAAAAATCATGCAGAAAACTATTATTCATTCACGATGTTTTCAACGAAAATAATACTGCGTAATCCCCGCCCATGATACGGATTCTTTGAAATAAGTCGCCAAGGAGATACTGATTGACCTATTTCTATTCATAATCTGACCCGCCCTCTGCACCAGGGGTAAGACTCCCCCAGTGGGTCCACCTATGGCCTCGGTAGCAACCCGTGAATGCTTAAGAGAAGCCCAGCTGGTGAAGTAGTCCATGACTTGCCAATACTCCACTTGGCCTTTCTTGGGGCTAACGGCGGTCACGTCAAGCCGTAGCACCTATATGATTTTCCCAACCCTATTGCCCTTATGGCAAGTCCCAACGTTTTTATCATATTGGGTGCTAAAAGGCGGTGGCAGAGGGTCTACATGTCTTTGGCAATGACGTTTAAACTATCGATGGGAGGTTTCCAGTGTGGAGGTTTGGGGAACGTGTGCACCCCTTCATCACCATTGCCTCCCTGGGTCCACTCTGATCCATCTATGGTTAAATAGAAAATGTTGTTTATAAAAAACACATGAGTATCCATTAGTGATTGACTTTATTTCAACTTTATCGGCCTCATTAAATGACCCACTGAGGTTGATATTGCCTAAAAACCAAACCAATGATAATTCTGCCTTAAACTAGTAACCACGAATTTCAATGTTGTTAAATAGAGAAAATGGTTTCACACTAAAAAACAGGCAGAATCAGATGATTATCAAACAGAAACTTTTATGGTGCAGACTACGCAGATGATGCACCACTTCTCGCCAAGTGCAGCTTAACATTGTTGTGGATTAGGCTGGCATATATTTTGAGTAGAGGATAGTAAATGTGACTTGGCCCCCAGGGCTAATTTCATACCACAGACTGATCTACGAAACAGAGAACTGTTTTCCTGAGACTGAAACGGTTACGCGAACCATCTACCTCAAGTTTTAGCACTCTGGCGAGTGTATATATGTCGACGCACACGTAATTGAATGTACTAGTACTGAATTTCTGTATTGTTGTTTGTTTATTGATTTAATGGCATATCAACCCGTCTGGGGATTATGACATGCCCTAACGGTTAGGAAGTATCAACTGTACTTACATTATTCGTATCTTATTTATATTTTTTATAATTTTTAGTAATTGATTTAACAACTCGCTCTAGATCTATTTGGGGATTATGTGTTATTTGCATTATGGTAGTGATTAGTTTCATGTCAAATATATTTTATTCCGTCCTATGGTATGATTATATTTCCTTCAATAGACTGATATTAATTATCCTCCCTCGTTCATCTTCAAACAGATCTTGCATATTGTGCTTTAACTTATCTTTATATACACGTTTTCTATTGTGAACTATATACCTGCATTCCTGAATAAGTGTTTATGCTGTCAATAGGCTGTTCATAAAGGCTTTGACATGTTGTCACATAAGTTGCATAGATTAATTGTATTTCTGTTTTCTGATACTTAAGGATGACATAATATATAGGAGTTGCCGTTATTTCTCGTATGACCTGCGTGAGAGTTACTTGAGACACAATGAATGTTTCACTTTCTTCTAACTCCCTTCGTAAAGTTGGTCATCTAGTCTCCCAAAGTTGGGTTTGATTAGGAAGAGTCCTGTTGTGACTTGTTATTCCAGTGTTGTTGCCATTTTGTATGAGGAATTGTTCTACTCACTTTAGAGTTTTCAAGTCGGAGGATGAGTTCGTGTATCTTAGAACTTGCTCGTGATTAACATATAGAGTTGGTGAACGATCTGGGTACAAATTTTGTCAACTTCAAATTACCAGCAGCGGCTCATGCGGTGAATAGGTCACTGCCAGATACAAGCGAATATGTGCCACGACTTAATATTCATACTGAAGCAGCTAAGCCACTGGATTATCGCAAAATTGTTTGATTTGTGTCTCATTTAATTAACTTAATTATATCCCTTAATCATAAAAATCAATAACCAAATTTGGCATGTTTCTTATTGGAGGAATATTAATGGGTATGAAGATTTTAAATCTGGGTGACCTCCGGTTTGACTTATACGTCGGAGCGTACATATCAATCTAATTTTAATATATAGATTGAGTAATTATTATTTATAATTTATTTTCATTGGGAGGGGGCCCCCAGAAAGTGATATATAAATCAATTATTCTAACTTATCATTTTTTAATTATAAGTCTTTCATTGTAATCTTAAACTGAATAGATTTGGAAGATTACGCAAAAATGTATTTGTAATTCTGTAGATCCAGTATACAATACTTAATAAGCCAATCTTTGACCTCTACGAAGTCTGAGTGAAACAGACTTCGGTTTATTTACTAGTTGCAGTAGCATATTACAGGGTTACCCAGAAAAAAAAGAACCCAAAATTATTTATTTCCCTTTAACTAATAAATTTAAACTTATAACCTACCTAAACCCCAGTTTGTAGTTAACATAATATCACAGGATGACCCAAAAAAACAGAACCCACATTAATTACCATGTTAATTAAAACTGTTAATTTTAAATTTTTTTTTTAAATTTTAAGTCAACAAGGGTAGGGTTAGGGTTGAGTTTTAGGTGGTTAGTTTAATGGGGAATTGGAGGAAATCCAGAGGAAAGATATGTAGACCATCCAGAGCACAGCAATTGTTGTATCAATTAATGTCTAGATAATATTATGCAGAGGAGTCCTGGTGATTGGGGAAACTTGTTACATAGACTCCAGTGAAAAACCATCAGCTGTATATACCGGTGTATTTGATATAGCAGCAAATCGCAAAAAGATGGAAAAATACTCTATTATTATTTAGAGAATTTCCGTCTCTCCAGTTTTGATGCTGTGTAACAATTAACACTTTCACGTCACAGCTTTTCTCTATAAAAACATATCTAAAGTTTATATTCCTACAATTGTTTATTTTTTATCCTAATTGAATTTGATTTGATTTTTTACTTACTTAAGGGTTACAAAACTCGTCTACATTGAATTTTTTTACTCCTCCTCAGGCAATATTGTGTTTCAAAAACTATTTTTAGCACCGCCATGGACGGGTAGGTTTTTATAACTTGTGTACTACTACTACATAATAATAATAATAAAAAACTCTTGAGATAAATACAGATCACCCTATCCCAGCAGCAAGACCATACCTAGTGTTGCATATAACAAAAAGAGAAGTGTTCAACTGGTGAAAATAATACCAATTGTAGTTGGTGTACCTGGGAACGGTCCCAAAAAACTTGGAAAAAAGACTGGAGATCTGGAAATCAGAGAACGAATTGAGACCATCGAGAAATACTGCACTGCTGCAATCAGCTAGAATACTCAAAGAAGCCCTGGAGACCTTTAGGAGACTTGTTGTTCATCGTTCCATAGAAATACCCATCAGATGATGCTGGCATTTGAAAAACTAATAATAATAATAATGAACAAAGGGAAAGGAAAGTGATGAAGATGCCAAAGCATTACATCTGAGGGAAATGGACAGACAGTTATACGTTAGAAAAAATGAAGAAAGAAGCGACTTCACCAACAATGACCATGCATCGAAGCCAGAATTTATGACTTGAAAATTATCAAAAAAGGGGAAAGACATAAGGAAATAAAGACTAAATTTACAGACTCAAGTGAAGGACACCAGCCAACCAGATATGAAAAAGTAGCCTGCTTTAATTTTTTGAGCTGCAAAAATTATTATGCTTCACTGGGTTCTTCAGTGCTTCGATGATCCAACTCTTCTCGTGAGATGATATCGATCGACTCTTGCAAAGTAAGATTACAAGGCGGACCACTGAAGCACTTAACAAAATCAATGCCACGCGACTCTAAAATTGGTGGCTATTATTATTATTATCATTTTATCATCTATCTCCTTTTGAGTCTCTTCAATCAGTGTTAGTGATGGTCTGCACTGGAGTTGAGTGACAGCAAGTCTCTCAGGTCTCCAGGACTCTTAGCTGCATGTATCTGGGCAGATGCCATCTGCAGCATGCTGGCTCGCGCAGTGTTTCGTCTGAATGGTTTTCAATTTCATTCTTCTCTGATTTCCACCACTTCATTTTTCCACATCCTTTTGCGGACCGTTTCACAGATTCACCCATATACTGACAATTGGTTAATTTCACCTTTTCATATTCGGCCTAACTTTTTATCAGTTTCTCTGCAAAAGCGTTTACCAAATTTGTCCATTTTCTTTTACCTATTCCTTTAGTGTCGACCCTGCTGGGTTGCTTGGCACTGCAAATCCACCAAGTTGACAAAGTTTTCTCTTTGATATTCAATAACACACTAGTCTGTCTTCTGTGGATAAGGTGATCCGTTTTATTTTTTTAAAAATCGAAGTTTATCAACCAGCTGTGTGAGCTGACGTTCTTTCACTGTGTAGTCTGGCAGTCATAGCGGTCAAGCTCAATTCTGGACTCTGGGAGTGTGAAGTACCCCTTCATAGTCATTACTTCCAAGGTCACTCTGACCCTGATGACAGATCTTGGGTACCTGTTAGTTTACCTGTACTTATAATGGGCCTTACTCGCGTAAAAATCACTCGCTGTCTCGAAATAACAAGTGCACGTCTAAAATCATGTGATTTTAAATACAAATTAGTTAAAAAAAAAAAATTTGATATGGGGCTTCATTAGCTCAACAGAATACCATTAATCAAGAGAAGATCGGTTCTAAGAGCATACAATAACCCAAGTTGTTGACATTGCTCCGTAACATCAACCAACCAACATGATAGCGCACATTCAACAAAACCATCTTTTCGTAATATGCAAATCATATAAACTTATTTGTGTTTGTACTTTATTACACATAACAAAATGGTATTGCCAGTATTCGAACAGAAGACCAAAAAGGGAAGAGCTCGATATCAAACGTAGAGAGTTTCTATTTGTCTTATGATAATACTCAGAAGGCGAAACAAGCGGCTTGACAATGCCATCAAATCCATGACAAAAACAAGCTAAAACACCCACTTCATTTCAGGGTTTAGGTTCCTCTCTCTCACCCCTACTATTTCCCCAATTGCTGCACTTTGTTGTTTCGAGGTCTATAGTCCATATACTAACACTCTTTTGCCATTATTAATCTCGGTACAGAAAAAAAACAAATATAAAAAAATAAAAATCAAAACAAATAAAATATATAAAAATATATAAATGACAAAAATGAATGACATTTAAACGGATATATGTCCTTAGGCTACTTGAGAAAAAACCAACAAGGTTCTCATGCCAACCAAGTCCAACCAATCTTAATCCCTTTCGTTATGTAGGCATGCCCAACATTATATATAGATTTATAATGGACTTATGATACGTCATCCAGAACTACTCCTCGTGGTAACCCGCTTGGCTATATTTCTTCCATCATTGGCGTTTGCCCATTCACTTCATCATTGTAAAGAACAGTTGTGCTCCTCGGCATGCTATCTCCGGAAAATAGTGTAGACGCTAACAGGAACAGCGATAAAATCTAAATGTTCTGGCATTTTGTCATTCTTAGAACAGTCGGGGTTCTCCAACCTGCGCTGGGATTGCTTGCTTAGTTTTAAGGCGCAGAGAGAACTTTTGTTTCGCCCTTGTACTTTCAGGGGTGCTGTTGTTATCCGTAGAATTGTCGCTGAACTTCCCATGAAGTTGAGACCAGATAAGAAAATGCGTTAGTCCAGGGATTCAAAAGAAAATCCCGATTTAATGCCAAAAAGTTTGTGCCACATCTGTTTTATCACGAACTATATATAGATTTATCATCTAGCAACACACACATTCACAACCGAGCACTACACACACACCACACACACTCACATGTGTTAGGTTGATTATTAACTAGTGTACTATGGAATTGATCCTAGTACTACGAAATGTTAGCAATAGTAACAATTGTGAGCGATTGAAAAGAAAGCCCGACGCGATTCAGTTCGTAGACTGTATTGTCGGACGTAACTTCACTTTTCCTTTCTTGTAAATTCTACTTTCTTTGTTTCAATACAATTGTATGGTGAACTACAATTAAACAGCTCTCACCCTCAGTCTGTTGCTTTAGTTATATGACCTATATAAAAGAGCAAACTAATTATTATATATATATAATTTGTTATTAATATTGGAGAAATGATTATAAAAGGCTCAATTATTTTCTTTAAGAGCTGTATTTATTATTTAATTCACCAATAAATTGTATTGGTGACTTCTCAAAAGCATATAATATATAATTAACCCTCCACTCGGTAGAGATGCTGAATGGATTATAATATATAGATATTTTATTTTATTTTACTGAACGTGTTTCGCCTGGCAGTTATCCTTGATACCTATGATACTTCTCTATTATTATGTTTAATATGACACAAAATAAAATAATAAAGAAAACTACACACCTTTTTTTAGTGTCACCGGCACATAGCACGAAGGCCGTTATTCCTTGCCTATACTAAAATAACTAATTGTAGTTTCATTACTTGTGTTACTTCCTATTGATCGTTATTAGATATAATTAGAGCGCAAAACACAACGTGTCAGTTAAAAATTAAAATTAAAAGACTCCATAGACTCATTACATCGTGCATTTCTTTCATTTATTTTTCCTTTCAACAATACGTGGATAATCGCATTCCATATTAATTCGATAATCAATATATATATGTTGAAAAGAAAGAATAGAAAGGAAGAAAGTATTGGAATGGTAAAATGTATATTTATATAATTTAATTACTACGTTGTCTGCGTAGATTACCTATGTGTACTTTATTTCAATCTATATATCTTATAAATAACATAAATGAATATGATTATAATCTAATAAAATATATATATGAATTGTAGTTAATATGTTCTCCGCACACTAAGGATAATATCATCCCTTCAGAATACACCCTCTCTCTCCTCTCACTAGCTCTCGTTCGACACGCGCGCGCACATCTTCTCGCTCGCAAATGTTCGAAAAAACCCGCGGAAACGCGATGTAAGTTAAATTAATTAAAAATCCTATTTTATACATTCATACTTTCTTTCTTTACTTTCGTCTTAATTCAAACATATACTCGTGCTATTGGTTTCGAGATCCTAAGAACGAGCTGTGTAATGAGTCTCATTTCACTAAAATTACGCGTTTATATACCCTATCTGGGTAGAAGGTATGAATCCATATATTCTCCCTCCAGGCTATGGGTTAAATAGTAGGGATTGACTGGGCTCGCTCTCGACATTAGACAGAGATATTTAACAATTGATATACCGAGGACTAGGAGAGGGAAAACTCTGAAGTTCAAAATTCCCTTCAGTATGGGTTAAATTAGTAGGGTCAGGGACTTGGGCCGTCAGAACCTTGGGAGGTAGATAACCAGTCTAGCGAGAGGGAAACTGAATTCAAAATTCCCTGAGATCGGTCGTTGATTGGGTTCTGTGGCAACCCTTGAAGCATCAATTCTTGTGCTCGTATCGAAACTTCTGTTTGCCAAAAAGTGTGGATGGTTCCACACATAGTCTCAGTTCACCACTATAACAAATCACTATGTGGGTGCTCATCTGCATGTGTGTGAATCCTCTCTCCTGTGTGCGACGACGAGAGAGTCCAACGCGTATTAAGTATCTACGGCGCAAGAATAAATAATAGCATGGTGACAGTATATAGTAACGGGCGTTTATGAGACGTGATTACGTCGAAACACGGTGTCTGTGATGACATATTAATATATGATATAATATAACTAATATATAATATACCTATATATATAAATGCGAACGTATAAAATTGATCATCTGTAAGATCAATAAAAAAATATCAACGTTGTTTTTCCAATCAGGCTTCTCTCAGTTACGATTGAAAATAAAATTTATGATTAAAACCAATAATTATAATCAATAAGAGTGCATCGTGCTTATTGAATATCATCTTGTGAGTATATCTCGCGGTATACGTATTGCTAGTCGGCGGAACTGTTCGATGTTATGTGATTTATAATCGATGTTCTAACAATAAGTAATCAGTGTAATTCTCTCCTCTTTTCGTTTTCCAATCTACAAGATCAATCTTAATAAAGTAACTATAGATCTCATTCACGTGTGTTTTTATTGCAGTTATATCGGCTACCATAACTCTTCTAATCGATCTTTATACTCTTTAATTTTTAATTAATTATTTACATAGGCTAACTCCATCTATAGACTATGAACTGTTTTATGTCCATTCTCTCGCTGGCCAGTTAAACAAAAAGACGCAACAACGGGAATTTTTAACACCACACACACACACACACATATATATTACGCTCGAATAATATGATATCGATGAGCAATATCTTATCCACTCGCACATGATTCTTGCGAAGCTGCGAAGCGGGGACTCGGGACATGGACTCTTGGTGGAACTTTAAATCCTTACGTATTAATTCCACCAAAAAATTAAAAAGTTTGGCCAAGATTCGAACTTGAAAAGAGCCTACGAGAATACAGGAATGCCTTTAAAAGTGAGATGTGGTTCTTTTGTTTAAGTTGAACATGCATAAGAGTGCAAAGAGATTTTTCTCTGCCAATACAGCATCATACACAGCTTCTAATGCATTATCTCACGTTATACTATGAGAGATTCCACCTAAGGCACAACATATGTATCACTCTGTCGAATTATATAAATCAAAAAATAAACGTAATTAATACTGTGAATCAAACATGAGTTAACAGGGAGCTAAATATACGTTTGAGAAACTAACGATAGTTATAAAAGTTTCCTCTGCACGCCAGTTTTTTCGCACCGCAAAACCATAAGGCGGAATCTTCAGTGGCGCTCTCTCTTTTGGTACGCGGTAACCATCGGCCTGGATATTAATATTATAGAGGTGTGTAACGCCGGTTTCTCAGATAAATGAGGTTACTGCTACAAAATTTCTCTTACACCCCTGTAGCGTAATGCCTACTTTACTAGGCCAAAGCCTATGTTTGTTTCTCATGAACACTACATGTATTTTTAACTCTGATCGCGACCTTCAATATCCTCTCTGGGTCCTTGCATTTGCTTATTTTATTTTTTTTATTGTAGGCACGCATGAACGCGGTTAGTCATTTCCTTTTGTGTGATGGTGCTTTTCCTTTTCTCCTCACATCCACCTCATGGTTCGGCACTTTGCTTTTATTTTTAAAGGCCCTAATATATATTATGATATATATATATATATATTAATTATAATAGATAGAAATACTTTACTAGATGGTGTAATCTACTACCAGACACGTGATTATCGAGATAGGTATCACTTTCATATAACATATGTATATTAGAGCTTGTATACATAAAACAATACAAACCATCCTTAAGTACATAATTAATTTCCAATTGTAGTATCAGGGCACATCTTAAAAGCCTAATTTAGCACCTTTCCTCATCAATTCTCTCCACATCCATATTATATATATTCATATATTATATATTATATCATACCCTTAGCACAAGACATATTCTGCGCATGGAACTATTTCATTTTCCAATATAGCCGGAATAAACAAACGTTTTGAATTCAGTTCCCTTTCATACATCGATTGCCTTTTCCAAAGTTAAAGACCCCACGGACTAAAACTTCTCCTCTTACCATAGCTGGAGACCCTCGAGAATAGCTGGATTCATTAACTCTTTCCAAGACAAGAAGTCTCGTCCAGGATTTTTGAACTCGTCTCGCCGTGTCTATTTCGTCGATGACAATTCATTATACCACGCGCCTCCTCAATGAAAATGACTGTATAGACTTAGATAGATCTGATATGACCACCAAAACATAATTTACAGAATCGTAATCACCATTCCTGACCGCGATACTGTCAGTATACAGCAAATTAGCGCTCTCTAAGTTAATTTATTACTACTACAACTTGTTACAATCTTATGAGCGCTTGTCCAGTGGGAATTGGATCCTTGAAATCCTCCAGCTAAAGATCCTTAATTATTTGGTTAATCCTCTGGTACAAGAATTCCCTGAGTATTTGTAAGTCGCTCCTCAATGATTGCAAGCTAGAACTCCCATTGCCAGTAATCAGTTTTCAAGTAGTGTATCAGACACCGCAGTTATGGCTTGGTGATTGGCGAAAGGAAATAAACCACGTAACACGGTGTTATAAATCCAGGTTGAATTAGAGGCACACTTATATACCAAACAAAAAATATTCTGGGCACCTCATGTGGTGTAATAGTTAGTCAAGCTAGATTTAGCAGCCATTCGTTTGGAGTTCCGATTCTCACTGGGGCCCCAACTTCTGGCCTTGTACCAACATCTAAGCTAAGCCTTAGTAAATAATTATTATACCAAATATTCCAACACTGTACTCACACCTTAATATTACTCTCACTACTTTACTATTATAGTTAGTAGTAGTCAGTAATCTATAAGACACTACTCTTGCTCTCTTGAACAATAAGATCTATAAAGCTTTCGGGTATTTGTTCTATGACTATTAATCCCTTTCTTTCTTAATGTCCTTGCTGTATCGTAGTCATTTTCATTCGGTTTCTAAAAGTACCTTAGTACATGCCTAAATCGTCACCCATCCTATATATTGTAGCAGGTCTATGCTGTCTTAAACTTCTTTCGCAATTAGCCGGGAACCTTCAGTGCTTTCAACCGTGGCGAATGACATAATCACTCCGTGCATAGACTATAGTAGATAAAAAGCTTAGGTTGAAACAAGTATGAAAGGTTCGCGGATACTCTCACAGCCTCTTAGGCCTCGTGCAGTTCACTGCCTCCTATAGATTCTCGGTTTTATTTAACATTCAACAAGGCTATTAATCTCTAAGATATATGCATAGTCAAAGAAAAACTGCGGACAGCTAATATAACGCTTGTGAGAGAGAGAGATTATTAATTGGCTCGATGTTATAAGCTCTCTTCGCCCGTATACCCAAATTTCTAAGAAAAGCAGGCGACATAGGATGATAGATGATAGATGATAGAATGAGTGAAAATGGACTAATATAGATAATTAGATAGACAGAACTCGCAGCTGAACATGTCTACTCTATATCGATAGATCAGATAGAAGAGTTGAGTTGACACACAATATAGATAGATAGATAGACAGATAGATAGATTAATGAGCCTGCGAATAGATCTGTTTAGTTGTGGATACACTGAAGACTGATTTGTACTTACAGTGATTAGGGCTTCTGGGTTCCATTTCTGAGGCAGAAACTTCTATTCATATATCAATGAATTATGAGATATAAATATGAATCAGGTCATAAAAAATAAAATACCACTTATAAAATATGAGGCTGTGAGCCGAATAGATAAAAAAGCCGGAATCTATCAATCATCATTTCCTGGAAGCTGTCAGTATTACAGGCAAATAGTTAGTTTAAACTTATTAAACATGCTTTCCCATCAAGTCATATGAATAGACTTGATTAAGAGAACATGTTATATTTCCGGGTGTTGCAACCGAAACCTTGCTAAATTAGAACACTTAATAATAATTAGATGTAATAATACCATACCAGCACAAATGTACTCGTCCTTTTACTCTTGAACAACGCTCTATAAATAATCGTTATATATACTTAGCAAAAGTATGCACCTCGGCGCACGTATAAGTTTTAATGTAATGAAAGTAGGTTTAAATAATTTTGTTGTATATATAAATACAATTGCATTTTGATTAGTATTCCAGATTATGGCCAACAGTATTATTAATGCAAAACGAATTATAATAAATAAAGTGTTGAAGTGAAAATTAAAATCATGGAGGAATTATTGACGAAAATAACTAAGGAATTGCCACTTATGATGATATGTCTGTAGGAAGGGGTTTACAACGTAAAAGCACGTTCGTTGAATGAATCATAATTATTATATATTAATAGTGTGGTGAGCATGTCAGTTACGCAATTTAAATAAAAATATATAAACACTTAATTTATAATATGTAATAGTATTATATATTATATATATATATATACTATAATATAGATTAGTATATAATTAATATTTAATATATTATAGAAAGAGAATGGGGATACGATAGAGAGACGATGAGACTGCACAGGTGGGAGAGGTGGTGATGTGTTGGTAAATGATAAATTTTATCAGCTCTCAGAAGAAAGGAAGGATCCTTCGCGCGCAGCCATGCTGTGACAACCACTAATGATAGTTCGCTGATCAATATTAAAATTAGCTAAGTCGATCACACGTGATCATGTATATATAATGGTAGTAATAACGTATATAATATAATACTATATAGTGCTTAAGTAAAAATGCAATGATATTCTCAATTCTGGACCTTGTCAACTATTTAAATAACAAAAATAAGATTGACTATGCGAATTTTATTCTTAGTGCAATGTGAATAATTGGATATATAGCTTAACATCGTTTCAAGAACAATCGTTCAAGAATGGAACGATTTCATGTGTTTTTTTTTAAGTCTTTCTTTTGTGTTGACGTGATGCTAGGATAGAATCATGAGTGCTGGAGTACGCCAATGACCAATGCACAACACTGACTTTTTCTGAGACGAATAGGCGTGTACGATCAGAGCGGCGTGGAACTGTCGGTCGGGAGGCCGCCTTCCTGATCATTGATCACTAGATGCACCATAACCTGGTCATCATCAAACCCTAGCACCTATATGCATTATCACGACCGTTTATTGCCCCACGTGGCAACGCCCACCCTTTTTTATGATATATATGTTATAGAAGTGGAGACTGAGGTTCCCAGTGGCCTGGGTATGACACTAAACTGATCTAATGATGGGATTTCTAAATTTCTGAAGTTCTAGGGAATGTGGGGAGTATCCTTTATGCTATTACTCCCAGGTCTCTTGCCTTGTAGTCTCAGTTTTTGGGCTTTTACATGTATTAATAGTTTTATAAAAATAAAGTCATTTCCAACGGGTACCGCGATTAGTTATTTAGTTAGGATCATATCGAAGTCCTGTTGATACTCTCTAAATTAAGCCCTCACAACTCAAAGAGCACCATTACGAGCCGTTTAAAACAGCTCGACAGCTCATAACTCAGAAACACTCCTGAAGTTTGGGTTACTCGTAAGTCATGGTACAACAATACTATATATAATAGTTATATAGGTAGTATTTTATATATATATATTATTTATCTTCATGAAGGTATTCCATTCTTCCATATTGTACTGTTTGGACTTATTAGTATTTTTAAACTTTCTTTTGGGTAACCGAACATTTCCTGAACGTTTTTATATCTATATACACTGTTTTACTGCAACTCTTTTCAGCTTTTTTCATTTAGATAGTTCAATCGTATAATTTATATAAAAATAAAAATAAACCATATTGTCTTTAACATTACAATCGACATTTATATTCGTTATTTTGGATAACTCCTACGCTACTGATCGAGAGCTTCTGTCCTCGTGATTAATGATTGATATATTATTCGTCCTTCCGTTTACTAATGTTGCTTTAACTTGATAGTATGACTCCGGTTTACTTAAGACGTCCGAACAGATTCTCTGTTAGCAAAACTTTATAAACATCTGTGTATACGTACGACTATATATACTCAAAATCTGACCCTATATGGATATATAGTATCACTGCTATTATATAGTAATACTATATACTGTGTGGTGCCTCTCTGCTGGTGTGTGCTGTGTGTGTTGTTTGGGGATCCAATGTATGCTTCTCGTTGATATATGTGTCTATATATGTATACTCTTACTCTTACCGACCGCTACTTTGTGGGTATATATGTTTTGCTCTGGTTTCAGTGCTGAAGATTACCAAACTATTAGAAACTCGGTTTTTCTAAGAGTGTTAAGTTTCGCCTTTATTTAAACCTTAGCATTATGTATTTAACCAATACTCTCGCTGAAACGGTTTGCCATAGTGCGGGGTCAAGATGAGCTCATCACTTTACATGAGCCTATTTTTCTGCACCTTTGCAGTCTTATCTGTATCTCCCCTGGTGTCTGTGTCAGGCCCCCTGTAAATGCCACACAACTTTCACCCTACCGCTTCCTATCTGACACAGTCATCTGTCCCTCATTCAAGAAGATGTAGGTGAACTGTACTCTTTAAAAGTCATTGCTCTTAAATTCTCATGCCTTCTTGTTTAAAAATTAAACATTTATTTTTCTTGTATTGTGACTTTTTCTTTTCCATCACTATTGTAATAATATATTTATCATTTAAACCCTTCTATCATATTATGTGCTTCTTATCTGACTAGTTTAACCAATTTACCTGAATTCATGTCTTTGTGTTAGTAATAAAATTAAACCAACTTAAATTTGTAGGTAATTTTTAAGCTAATAGAAAACAGTTTTAATTGCTTGTTTACACTGAATTATATAAGTGTTATTTTAGCTAGCAAGCAAGAGTTTTCAAATAACCAACCCAGATTAATAAGCACAAGTTCTATCATTCAAACAATATCAGGCTTCATGATCACATGATAAAATATATATTCTTATTTAAGTTCTGACGCCTCAAAGAAATTCTTTATTTCAAATGTGTTGTATTCGCGAAAGGTGAAGATACACAGAAGAATGTTATCTGTGAGCTTAAATACATTTATTAGCACCAGCATTCGGTGCCAATAACCGGATACATGTACAACCATATCAGAACAAATAAGTACAAATATGGTTTATTCAAATTTTGCGTTGCTATCGTCTGAGGTGGAAGATACACAGCAAGCAATGGTGTGCTAATAACATTTTATTAAGGCCCAGCATCCTCGGTGCTCAACCGTGATCACATACAACTCCACAGATTACAATATAAGTTACATAATCGTTATATTCAAATCTCGCGTTGTATCGTGACCGGTGGAAAAGCGTAACAGCGCCAAGAATGGTGGCTATACATTTACTTAAACACCAGCTATTCCGATGCCAAAACGGATACATACAAACCACAGAACAAATAAGTACAAAAAATTAAGAAGGGACTCAAACTTTACACTAAATAGAGGGGGTCAATTCTCGGCTTGATTAACCCAACGCAGCAAATGCTGGCAGATAGAAATATTATTTCCAGTGACGAATATAAATCTACTTAATCGTTGCTAAAGATAGTCTTCCATACAATGACTGCTCTCCAGCAAACAGTAGCATTGCAAATGACGACAATAGCCTAATCGGATAGATGACTTCTCGAGTCTGGCGATTGTTTCGGGGCCGGAAGCATTCATACACCACTAACTCCAGAAACGCGCCAAGCAGCTCTCACGAGTAACGTAAGCGCAGACTTTCTCGGTTTGATGAATAGCATTGGCTATTTTATGGCTATGAGTCAGGCGGCATCTGGTTACAGTGGCTGAAGGGGTTGGGTTAGCTACTGTACACCAAAATGCCATTTTGTATTGATGAGAGAACATTTTGTTGTTTATACTCTTTCCTTACTTCTACTTCTATTGTCTTCTTCCAGCTCGCCTGGACTTCGCTGCGGGACTTCGTGTTGGATCTTCATTGGAGATTCTCTTTTGTCAGAAGCCCTGTGTCTTGGTAGTTTTAGATAATAACAACAAGGACTTCGATTAACTATAGATCATATTTTTATTCTGAAATCCCCACCAGGACTACTGCGCAATTGAGGTCCGGCAGGTGCATAACACGACTTACCACCGTCGTGTCTTGGCCGATCTGACTAAAAATCTCTTTCTAATCTATAATCTCGGGAAGATGGGTGGTTCGTCATCGTATTTCTCTCTCATATCCACCTGGAAGGAGGATTCAGGACTGAGGTCAAGCCTTGTCATTCAAGTCTTTCAAGGCCGCAGAAAGATTAAAATCTAGCGTGTCGTCAATACAAAGCAAGAGTCGAGACACTAGAGGTTCAGCAGGGACACACAGTCAGGAGAGAGACAGCCGACGAGAATGTGCAGTATAAGCAGTTATACCAGCAACCTCATACGATTCAGAGTAGCTAAAAAGCTGCTATGTAAACTTGTTTTCAATTATTACCAGAAAAAAAATTGTTAATTAAGTATCAGATTCTGATACTTATGTACAGTGGTGTAGAAACCAAAAGGCTGTTATAGTTCAGCCGCGCGCCTANAAAAGAAGAAGATGAAAACATATAATTAATGTTAAACAATTTATGTTAATGAGGTTAAATGAAAAATAGAAATCATGTACTTGAGTAGGATATTGTTCGGTTAACAGACAGAAAAACATACATAATCCCATAATAATTATATATATATATATATATATATATATATATATACTAGCAGTGGCTACCCGGCGTCGCCTGGGTAGAGGGATTTTTTAAGTTAGTCGCACAGATCCAATATTACTGAATCAGGAGTTGAATCCTCGTGGGATGCCCCTTTTAAACCCATATGTAAAAAAATAACTTTGCATTGATCCAGCTACTCTGAAAAGAAATGTCAATGTTTATATCTAAAATATCAAATGAAAAAAAGATCCATCCTGTTATCATTTAAATTTTATGTTTTACTTATCTTCACGAATATAAATCAAATCTCAATTATTTTCGCTCAAAAACCAACATCTGGTGATATTTAATGTGTATATATATTTACTTTGTTGTTAATTGTTTTACTTTCGAAGTTTCCTCCGGGCATACATATACACACAACTGCCCTTTATATATAATAGAAATTAGAAGGCAATTGACAATGCAATGGAATAGGTGTTGAAAATGATGTTTATTTACCTTTTTTTCCTAAATATTTTCGGGATAAATCCCATCTTCAGAGGTTTTAGAAGTACTTGTGTTTTTTAGTACTTATCTTACTGCGCTGGCGTAAACATTTGTTGTTTATTACGTTGAAGGAACGCGGAATGTTTGAAAATATTCGGGTTTTTCCTTCAACTTAATAAAAAACAAACGTTTACGCCAGCGTAGTAAGTAATTCTAAAACCTCTGAAAATGGGATTTATCCCGAAAATTTTAGGAAAAAAAAGGTAAATAAACATCATTTTCAACACCTACATTGCATTGTCAATTGCCTCTAATTTCTATTTTACACATACATACAATGCTTCAAACAAACTAAACCTTTAAATATGATATATAATATATATAATATATATATATATATATATATATATATATATTATATATACTACACTGACAGCGAGATAAAATCTAGAATGGTTAGATAATATCTAAATGGTCGCAAAACCAGTAAAATTACTTAGAGGATGGTCTAAATCTATGTAAAGTAGGTATTTACCCAACCTGTTTGCCGCGGGTAGAATGTTACACAAGATCGCAAGTATGGGGAATCTAGCTAGGATTCAGCAATAATGGAACTGCGAGATTAGCCTATAAGCTATTAAATCACGTAGGAACACCCAGCCCGTTTGCCACGAGTAGGATGTGACACTAGGTGGCAGTACAGGGCATCTAGCACTGATGAGACGTAAATTCGAAACATGTGTGTGGATGACGCCACTGCGAGAAACCGCCGTCGGAAGATTTTAAGCCATTCGCTTTTAAAACTAATATATATATATATATATATATATATATAATGTGTCCATGTGTGTGTGTTTCCATCTCCCTCTCCAGCTCTCTCTCTCTGATAAGACGTAAACGCCAAAAACAAGTGTCTGTGGACGACTGATATATATATATAAAAATTCCCTGAAGATTCAAGCTGCTGCGAGAAACTACTGTCGGAAGATTTGAAAACATTCGTTTTTAAAACGTATATATATATATATATATATTATATATATATGTGTAATGTGTCTGTCTACCTCTCTCTCCCCAGCTCTCTCTCTCTCTCTCCCACACACACAAACTCACTCTCTCTCTGTATTCACTAGCAATAGTAACCATCGTCTAGTGACAGTGTCGCGACGAACTATTAAAACATCCATGCTGAATAGATTGCCACCCGTTTTTCTTCTGCTTATCACCCCCCCCCATTCTTAATTATTTCAACTCTATTTCTTTTCCTCTCCATCGTCCTTCTCATTTTTCTTTAAAGGAAGCATTTCGCAATTTAATCCTTTGTTGTTTAAAAGCGAACCGACTCCATCCCGATATAACACATACGAAGCAGATGCGACCTGTCTCACTATTAAATAAAAACAAGATAAATAAATAAAAGCACAGTTGATAGAGAGGTAGGTATATATGAGGATGTTTGTTTTTCACAAACATGCAAGCTTTTTTATTATCTTAGGAAATAAGAAAGGACAAAATGTCGACCTCACAAAAAGGTTGCGTAAATCCTGAACCCAAGGCATATATTTCAGATAACTACGTATCTCTGCTTAAAAAAAAAAAAAAAAAAAAAAAAAAAAAAGTTTTGAAAAAGAGAAGAAAGAAAGAAACAAACAACATAAATATTAACTGTTTGTTTGTCACCGGAGATCCGTTTTCTCAGGAACATTCCTCCATTATAAAAAACTAAGTACGATCATACTTACATAATGGGGTTGTAGAATACGCCAGCTGCATCTCTACAGAGAGGTAAGATCTCACTTTTCAACGGGTGCTCTAGTTGGTCATGACAGGAAAGCCGTGATGCTTAACGACGGAATCCTGGTAGCTGTCCAGTCCATGACATACACCTCTCAACTTTGCCTTTGCTCGGTCTAAATGTGCGCTCGGACGGCCTCCTACTGTTACATAATCTATGCGGTTGCATAAGATTATTGTCAATCCCCTGTATTTCTAAAGGGATGGCCCTTTTCATATCACGGGCGGGACCTTCCATGGAATAGTACAGAAAGCCCGCGAAATTGGTGAAGTCACGTGGGACCTGGTTGGTTCCTCAGTTTTCAGTTGGACGTCAGGCAGTGAAGATGTGCAATCTTAACTGTAACTCACACTGCATACGCGCGCTATGTCAGTCAGATATTTAGTTACATGAAAAGTTTAGTTAAGGAAATAAAAGTTTAAGAAAAATAAACACGGTCTTGTGATTAATGGGTGTCTTGGTAACAGGACTGATTGGAAGAAGAAATGAGCCAAGTGCGACCGATCACCAAGACGCTAGAAGAGACCTAGAAGAAGACGTAAGATGTCAAAGTGGGGAATGATTCTATGCAGGGCCTTCTTAACATCAAAATATTAAAATTCGTACAGTCTATTGTCACCAAATACACGGCCACCCAGCAGATGCACAGTACCAATTGCATCATCTAGTAATGATTGAACATTAACTAAATCAAAGTAATTTGCTTATAGTGGAGAAAACTGTGTGTAGAATTATATATAACCCGTTGGTTTTAAGTCCAACCTCCTTAGTGGTAGTGGGCTAATCCACCCATCAAACTCCAACTTTCATTCTCCATCATCTCTGACATCCATTAAGTGCCACTTCTTTTCCCCTCCTACCTCCCTAGAAACAATCGGTTACTACTTCCTTCTGGGTGTTACCCGGCCGCCCAAGCAGTTTTCAACAAAAGAGTCTTAAAGAAAATCTGTTTTTGATTTTTATCTAAGCCCCCCCTTTTTTTACCTGAATTCCATTTATGTGGAAAAATCATTTCTTTTTATGCCCAAATAAGTTCTGACCAAAAGATAAAAAAATCTCAAGTACTTCCACATGAGAGAGGTATACAATACGATCAATCGGCTGGTCATACGAAGTTTCTATCACCTATATGATTACCCGACCGTTTTGCTGTTAGGATAACCCCAATTTTTATCATAAAGGTACTCGAAGGCGGTGCCTGAGGGTCTTAGGTCCTGGGTATGACGCTAAACTGCATTTAGTAGTGATCTTCTAATTCCAAAGCTCCTACCATTACTCTTAGTTCAACTCTGACCCGGAATAGGTAGGTTTCCCAAGTCGAAAAAGATGACTTAATTTGTAATTTTGATGGTGGAAAAAAAAAGCGGCCAAATGAATGCCTATAGACTCCTGAATATCATACTATTTTTCTGATGCGTAAATGTTGCATATATTAAAGTTTTCCGTGGGTACCACCAATTTTCCCCGTGAAATTTACCTCCCCCCCCTACTATATTTAACATAATAAAACTTGCATAATGGTTAACATTATCTTGAATTTTTTTTATTCACTCGAAAGAAATGGAAAGAGATAAAACCAAAGGTAATAACACACACACACACACACACACACACACACAACACACAAACAGAACAACAGGTGATTTTGATAACATGAAAATTACACCACCCACCCATAAATAATCAAACAGACCACCAATAAAAAAAGGGGGTTGGCCAAATTCTGCATTATTTTTGTAAGCCGAAAAAGTTTTTTTAAATCATTAGGAGTTTGTTTAATGCTTCTTCTTTCAAGTGAATAAAAAAATTTCAAGATAATGTTAACCATTATGCAAGTTTTATTATGTTAAATATAGTAGGTGCGGGTGGGGTAAATTTTACGGGGAAAATTGGTGGTACCCACGGAAAACTTTAATATATGCAACATTTACGCATCAGAAAAATAGTATGATATTCAGGAGTCTAAAGGCATTCATTTGGCCGCTTCCCCCCCCCCACCATCAAAATTACAAATTAAATAAAAAGACTATAGCCTTTTTGGCCTTTGGGCCCGTAGCCTAGAATGGTTGTACCTGCCTATGTGTTAAGTTGATAAAATATGAGTTTACAAAATGTGTTTAAAATTAAATATCCAACAAGAATGAATAAAACGACTTCGGCATAAAATAACCCAATAATTGCCGTGCCGTAAAATACAACCATCCAACCAACCAATATTGGTGACCCCAGAATTAATCAATTTATTCATTTAGCTCAGTCGGTAGAGTGTTTGTCTAGAAACCAAAAGATTGCTAGTTCAATACCGGCCCTCGACAACTCAGCGTATGAGTAGCAAATTGATCTGTGCGGTAATGTAAGGAGCTGCTGGTAGGTGTGGTGCTCCAACTCAGGCGCTAAAAATAATCGCCATGGTCTAGCGCTAGTAAAAAAGGGATAGACTCCCTTGCTGATTGGCTGATACCGACTTTGGGCCACCCTTAGGACTTACTTACTTTATCTCTTTAAACATTGGTTGGTTTGTTGGATTTTACGACAGGACAATCCTTGTGTTATTTTATGTCAGGGTAGTCAATGATGATTTAAGGCCTGCTCTCCCACACCGAGAAAGTTGCGTTCTGATCTTGCTGACGAAAAGACTGACAGACGACGACCAGGCAGAGGACTGCTGGAAAAATGTTGATTTGGTCAGGGGACTTTGGCAGTTGGGAGAACGTATTTTTCGGTGAGAGATCTGGCTGTTCGACCCGAAGAATTTCAGTTCACTCCTTATACAATTATGTCAGTGGGGTAACTCAATCAGACGCTATTGAATGTCCTTGTGTATTGTGTAGCCATTGGATTCCCATCGACTATGCATACATCTTTGTATTATATACAAACTAGAAGTGGCTACCTAGCATCGCCTGGGTAGAGGGGGGATTTTTTTAAAGTTAGTCTCGCAGATCCATTATTACTTATCCCAAGTTAGATCCTCACTCGATGCTCCATAAAATCCCCACGTAAATATATAACAATATAGTAAGAAATCTTAATTCAATTATTTACAATTTAAAAAACAAAACAATATTAATGAGGCAATTAATTCAATCAATCAACATCATATTTCAATTACCTTCTGTTACTATACACATTTTAATTTTTAAATATCTTCCCAGATATAAATAAAATCTTCATTATTTTTGCTAAAAAAACCAAGCCCTGGTGATAGTAAATTTTATATATATATATATATATATATATATATATATATATATATATATATATATATATATATATATATATAATATATATATATATAAAGTGTTGTTCTGGTTCCAACGGGAAAATTCAATATTTTATAAAAAAGGAAGGTCCGCAAAATGTATTTGTTCTCAGAAAAAAATTTTTTTATTCTTTTGTTTTACATGTAAAACAAAAAGAATAAAAATTTTTTTTCTGAGAACAAAAATACATTTTGCGGACCTTCCTTTTTTATAAAATATATATATATATATTTACTTTGTCGTTAATTGTTTTATTTTCAAAGTTTCACCCGGACATTCACATATACACAACTGCCCTTTATATATGTATAGATAGATTACTAAGATTATTTTTGTCTGATACAAAGCCGAAGAGTTTTCTCTCAAACTTGTACCTCCCGAAAAAGCCTATTTCATTATATGATATCGTTGGATATTATTGCAAAGTCGAGGGAGACTGGTGCCGAGTTTTGCAGCGGATATGTGACCCCGAGGTCAGAAATTGGCGGAAATTATTGGCAGTGGGATCTCATAGGTGAACAGTTTAAACGTAGGGATGTGATACCAAGATAGAATAAGATTTTGTAAGAGAGTTTTGGTGAGAAATATTGAGCACCAAGAGAGACACTGTATGGGTTTTAATTAGATTTAAAAAGCCAGTTCGAATCCAGCCTCAAGGTAAAACAGTTGCATGGAAGTGAGGTTTAGCATTGAGACTCCCCATCGGTAGCCTCTAAGCCCACCAGGGATACAACGAAATGTTAAAGAATTGCTCCTCCTGCACCTCCTCTTAAAATTACGCTGGAAGGGCAGGCCCTTTTAGGAAACACCGCAATAAATTTGGGAATATAAAACAAAATGTATTTGTCAACTTCTTTCTATTAGCAGAAGATGAAAGAATGATCATCGGGTTTGAGTCCTGTCTAAGATTAAGTGAGAACAAACATCTTGATCTACCCGACACTAAAGTTATTTCATTTACAAAAATAGTATTTATTATGCATGTTTATATGAATAAAATATTCTTTTCAGCTCTTTAGTTTGTGTTTAGTTATTGTTGTCATACACACAATACACACACGCATATATATATCACGGGGACTCCCCCACATAATATACCACTGGTTGACCTGCAAAATGGCTTTCACACAAGCAATATCAATCTCGGCCTTCCAAAGAACTGCTAAGAAGCAACGAGACACGATGGGTTTAAATTGCATGACTTAAAATCTTTGCCTACTTTAAACCACTCACAGTGACCTCCCACCACAGCTATCCTACCGTCAGTATTTTAGTGTTGACATATAACCCAGAAAAGACCTGTCTTTTAGCATTAAAATTAAATTTAATGTATTATAAGGAAAAAATAGCTTTTGATTTTTACTGATTAAATGATATAATTCAATATTTAAAGATCAATCTGTGGAACTCTTCAATGTGTTTTTATTCGTATAACCTATGGTTATATTTCAAACCACTTACGAGTTTAGGTTAATTTAAAAAAAAATAAAGCTTTAAAATTCCTAAAATAAACGAATATTATAATATGTAAAAATATAGCTTCTTTCATTGTTAAACTTAATTTCTTTTACTCTTCTATGCTCTTCTATATTTTCTCACGCATTGAAGAACTCAGATTACAATTATAACATGGCTTTATTTAAATAGAATGAGTTCCGAGGTGAATAGATAGTGAAATTTGAGGTTATTTCGTAGTTGAGTAACATATTACAGAGTGACCCAGAAAAAACAGAACCCAAATTATTTATTTTCCAATTAAACTAACCCTAAAACCCAACCCTAAACCTTGGACTTTAACTTTAAAAAGATAATAAAATTAAAATTAAAATTAACAGTTTTATTACAAAATTTGTAGGTCTGTTTTTTTCTGGGTCATCCTGTAATATTATGTCACTCAACTAGGGGGAGGGGTTAGGGTTTAGTAAAGTACAAAAACCGATGATTATTAGTTCATTATAATTGAGCAGAATGACTCAGCTTACAATTATAACATGACTTTATTTGAATATAATGAGTTCTGAGGTTAATAGATAGTGAACTTTGAGGTTATTTCCTAGTTGAGTAACATATTACAGTTACCCAGAAAAACAGAACCCAAATTATTTATTTATTTTCCCATTAAACGTTAGTTAAACCCAAACCCTAACCCTTGTTGGACTTATTAAAAAATTAAAATTAACAGTTTTATTACAAAATTTGTGGGTTCTGTTTTTTTCTGGGTCACCCTGTAATATGTTACTCAACTAGGAAATAATCAATATCCCAACATACAGGTAAAAGATACCAAAAAAATTTGGGACAGCCGTGAGGGCAAATTTGGTAGGCAAAGAGTTAAGATTAAAATTTATTACTGAGAAGTTATCCAAAATTGAGACAAGATACTTTCATCAAAACAGAGCTCAGACAATTGGTATCTGATAGTGTGTTCTGAGATCAAATAAATCCATTTGAGCTAGCAGCATAGATTCTTTCCTGTTTGTTCTACCATAACTTTCTCGGCTCTCATAAAGTTGAATGAAAACTATGTTCATTTTATGAATAACATGCTTAACAGCCTATCAAAGAATGGGATGCCGGGTGCTTCTTAAAAAGCACTTCCATTTTTCCAACGGATCTGGCTGTCGTAAATAATGGAAATATTTTAGGAAGCAGACACGACTTTGTCAGACAAATGCAAGTCAGTTTGGGTTTTAGTGCTGCGCAGGAATTTCTTGAGCTCATCAGAAAGGTAATTGGAGAGGATTTCCATGCATAATATGGAATCGTGCCGAAAATGGAATCGTCTGTGAGGTCCCCATTAAAAGGAGGAGTCCATTTAGTTATTGTGATGATAATACCAATGGTAAGGTCTCCCAAATATTTAGAAATCACAGAAACGTTTATTGTTTATGATGTTTACACCACTTACAAGTGCGGAGGGTTTATAGATAGAGAGATAGATAGATATAGAGATATATAGAAAGGTAGACAAACACGGGATGTTATAGAAAATGGATGTTTATTGTAGGTAGTCGAAGATGCAACGTTTCGGTCTGTTAGTCCTTCTTCAGGACTTGGATATAGTTCTTGTTTCAATAATGGACAAGCAAGAACTATATCCAAGTCATGAAGAAGGTCTAACAGACCGAAACCTTGCATCGTCGACTACCTACAATAAACATCCATTTTCTATAACATCCCGTGTTTGTCTACCTTTCTCAACATACTGTCGGATTAACCACCTCACATTTCTCCCATATATATATATATATATATATATATATATATATATATATATATATATATACACCCCCTTTAAAATAATTGATCTTTTGTATAATCTTTCCATGTCGGAATGGTTGGCAAATACATGTTTGCTGCTCCTTATTTTTTAACACTTTCGGGGGTTGTTAATAATGTGACCCCAATTTTTATTTACAGATTCTACACTGAAAGAAGGCTGCAGAATGGAACAGCCGACCAACTCATGGAATGATGATGTCTTGTCTCAAATTATACACAACAACTCAGACAATTAAATGTCAGTGAGGTATGAAATTGCTTCGGTTGTTTTGCTTGCTCCACGCAATAAAAATAAAAACAAATCTTTTTTATGTTTTAAGGTTGTTGATAGCATTACTTGTTGCCCCCTAAATATTAATATTTATGGGGACATAATAAGGAATCTACTCTCTTTCTTTCACACTATTTCTATCTATGTATCTGTCTTTCTCAGTCTGTTCATATCTACCTATCCGTCTCAGTCTGTTCATATCTACCTATCCGTCTCAGTCTGTTCATATCTACCTATCCGTCTCAGTCTGCGCATTTATGTATGTATAACTTTTCCGTATGGGAAAATGTGGAACAAACACTGGATGTTACAATGGATGGAAATTTATTAGTTGTAGTGTCGATGTTCGAACATTTCGGTTTATAAAGAAACCTTCAACAGGATAATGATACTAGTCAATGGAGAAAAAAGCATTTATGTAGTTAGAAAGATGATGGATGTTTTGTATGTTTTGAGTTTGGAAAATGTGTAAAAAAGGCTTGTTACAGTTCGTTGATTAGCGTTCATAATTGAGTGTTAATGACGTGATTGGTGCATGTGAAAGCGAGAATCAAAATGTGATAGGCACACTTGAAGTCGAAAAACCATGTATGTATGTAGCTATCTATCTAAAAAAAAACAACCTGGTAAAAATAAAAATAAATCCTGACAACTGGGAAAAGTTGGCATTGGAGAGAACTGACTGGAGAATTCATGTGGATGATAGCTGTACTAGTTTTGAGAGTGAAAGAATCGTGCATGAAAACCTCAAGCGTCATCTTCGAAAGGGTTACACCAGTCATATTGGAGAGAACATGAAGGGTTGGAAATGTCAGACATGTGGTCGAATTCGGCTTTCTAAGGCTGGATATGTCAAACATAGGAAATCACATCAGGGACAATTCATGCAAATTCCAGGAACAAACAATGTGTCTTGTGCAATCTGTAACAAAGTCTGTACGTCAGCTTCTGGTCTTAAGAGACATATGGTGGTGCATAAGCATCACATTTTATCATCTGATTCATCGGATTCAACGGGAAGGACGTCCTTCCTATGTCATATTTGCATTAAACTTTGTGAATCTGCAGCGGGTTTGATGAGTCATTTGAGGGTTCATGCAAGGAAGGGTTCTGGTAGTGGAGTTATGGGATTGTGAGGGACGGCAATAGTCTGTAAAGATTATGCTATGGCTATAGCTATCTATCTCAGTCTACCAATATCTATCTATCCATCTATCTATCTATATGTATGTATCTATGTATACATTATCTATCTACTATCTCTCCAGAGTTTTTTTGTTGCTAGCTGTCTTGTTGATTCCTTTGTTTAACGGCATATCAAAACCTTATGAATTATCTAATGCCAAAATTTGATACAAATAACTTGCACTCAGTTATATGGTGTTGTTGGAACACGAATACAATTGTCTTCCTGGAGATTGTAGCCATGGCTTCCCACGTTTCCTGTCCGTTGGTCAAGTAACAATTAAAACCCTTAACATTTTCTCTCTTAGTGACCTGACTGGAGGAACACGACGTCTGTCTCTGAACGAATAGATACAATTTATTCCAGCTCTTCTCTCGGAACAGAACAAACGTGTAAATTTATCGGTCCCTTTTTATATCACACTTCTTTGTATTTATTGAAACATCATTCTATTATTTCTTGTTTTTTTTTCTTTCTTTACATCTTATTATAATGGAGATTGTGTGTCTGTAACTGAAATTATATTACTACTCAAGTCACAATTCCCTTAGTTATTTACGTCTCTAAGATTTTATTTTTATTTAAACCTCAATTATTGATAAAAGTGTTTTACATTATTATTACTGTTGACTGTTATATTAATAACATGCAAGTGTATTTATTTATACAACGAAAATAGCGGTTTACAGTGTAAACGGAAAAGTTTATTTGCATATTGATATTATATAATTGATTTTAATAAATATGTGCTTGGTATTATTGATTTCTAATTGTTTGGTTTTATCTTAATGAATATGAGCAAAAATATTTGGAGATAGATCTTATTTTATTCTATACTTTCTATTTCAACTAAATAATTAAATCAAGAAAATTTAGCAGTGAAAGACGGGAGTGATGGAAGAGTATGTTTCAGTTGTTATATTTTTCGATTATACCCCGTGTTTAAAATCTTTTTATCTGCACTCTTATTTAGTTTTATTAGCTTTTTAATTTAATAGAATATTTACCGGGTGCGCTCCTTCCTTTTTTTTCTTATTTGTTTGTTTAGTTGTAAAATAACGAATGAGACAAAAAACACAAAGAAATTGACAAATTGAATGTTATAAATTGAATTCTATCCATCTATCTATCTCAGTCTGTTCGTATCTATCTATCAGTCAGTTTGTATCTATTTATCTATCTCAGTCTGCTCTTATCTCTCTCTCTCTCTCTATATATATATATATATATATATATATATATATATATATATATATATATATATATATATATATATATATATATATATATATAAGGTGTGGCGCTCCACCTCAGATGCCCAAATAATCTCCTTAGTCTAGCGCTAGTGAAAAGGGAATAGACACCCTCGCTGATACCGGCATTAGGCCGCCGATGACCATATATATCAGGCTGTTCGTATGTATCTATCTATTTATTTCAGTGAACCTATCTTTTGGTTGTAAAATGAGGATTGTGACAAAAATCAAAAACAAATAAAAGAAACAAAAGATCCAAAAAACCACACACACACAGAGACAGAGAGAGAGAGAGAGAGAGAGAGAGAGAGAGAGAGAGAGAGAGAGAGAGAGAGAGAGAGAGAGAGAGACCAAAAACAACAAAATAACAAATAAAACCTAATAAAGATTTAATATTTTTTCTTTTCCGAGGCGGCAAATTTGAATGTGCTGAATTGAAATTTTACAGACCCTGACTTACGATTAGGCAAATCGTTTTGGCAAGTCTTTGCTGTTGTTCTTCAAAACCCCCTAACGTAAGGAAATACTAATCACATCTTTTTCCCATTTTCCTTGTCCACGCGCGATAATGAAGAGAACAAAAAAAGCTACAAGCTGACATTGGAGCCGATTTGAAAGAATCTTTTCACCATTGCAAATCATTAGAGAAAGCATGGTTCGTAGATTTAGAACCTTAACGCGCAAACCATGACATCGTAATGAGGATTCTAATTCCGTTCTTGCAATCTTATAGCAATTAAATGATCACACGAGAAAAAGAGATGTTCACTGCTCCATTTCTTTTGTCAAAAATTAAACTAGTTTGTTTGTTTTGTTTTACGGCATATCAACCTCAGTGGGTCATTTAATGCTGATAAAGTTTTGAAATAAATCAATTCTTAATGGATAATACAATTTTTTTATAAATACATTTTTCTATTTAACCCATAGATGGGACCCTAACAGGTACTACCACTCCGGGTCAGAGTGGACCAGGGAGCAATGGTGATGAAGGGGTGCTCCACATTCTCCAAACCTCCAAAACTGGAACCTCACCATTAGAGTTTAACGTCATTCCCAGGACATGTAGACCCGCAGCCACCGCCTTCTAGCACCAATATGATAAAAAGGGGTTGGGGCTTGCCATAAGGGCAATAGAGTTGGGAAAATCATATAGGTGCTAGGGCTTGTCGTGACCAGCCGATTGATCAGAGGGGGCCTCTCAGACCGCCGTCTAGCCCAAGATAGGGCCAAAGTGGAGTATGGCATGTCATTAACTGCTCATCCACCTGGACTATCATTAAGCATCACGGGTCGCCACCCACGGCAAGCAGGTGGCCCCATTGGAGGAGTCTTACCCCTCTGCAGAGGTGCAGTCGGTACATTCTAACGCCCCAGCCGACAGGGCGGACGAAAGAGTAAAATTAAACTAGTAGTTTACATAATCGGCCTATGATTTTGCAAGGAACAATTTGAAATAGGAAAATTTATATATATACTAGCAAATATATGCACCCTCTGGATGCAAATATTTAAGTTTTAATGTAATAAAAATATATTAAAAAGGTTTTAATGTAATAAAATGTATTATATTAGAAAGCTAATGGAACTAAATAAATATGCAGATTTCCAGGCCGTTGTCATATCACTACTGCTGTATGGCTGCACCACCTGGACCCTAACTAAGCGACTAGAGAATAAACTAGATGGGAGCTGCACAAGAATGCTGCGGGTGATCCTGAACAAGACATGGAAACAACACCCTACGAGAAAACAGCTGTACGGCCACCTGCCACATATCACACAAACCATCAGAGTAAGACGGACAAGACACGCGGGACACTGCTGGAGAAGCAAGGACGAACTCATAAGCGACGTCCTCCTGTGGAAGCCAGCACATGGACAAGCCAGTGTGGGCCGACCAGCAAAAATGTACATTGATCAGCTCTGTGCGGATGCAGGATGCTGCATAGAGGACCTCCTGAGAATGATGAGCGATAGGGACGGATGGAGAGAGATTGTCATGGATATCCGCGCTGAAAGCGCGACATGATGATGATGATGATGGTTATGATGTATAACCATTGTGTTGGATTGAGTGTTTTCTTAGGAAAAATTTATGACCAGCGGAAAAAGTTTAAATGCTGATTCAGCGAATACGCGTGGATAGATTTGATTGGATGATTGGAATGTTGACGTGGCGAAGGGGAGAAAGGAAGAGTGAGAGGTGATACTTAGAAGTTAGTAAAGAGTTTGAGTCTGGTCGTCGACGGGTGAAGACGGAAGCTTGAGCCCTGTCGGCGACGGGTGAAGATGGGCTAAGGCCCTGATCCTCCCCGTGCAGTGATCATGGATGATGTTAAAATAAATAATTACTTGATCAAGTCGTAAAATGGATGTATTGTCTTTTGTAATTCCTTTCATTTTGACCAAATCAACATTAGCTAGAAGTACAATCAGAAGAAGCCGGCGGACATGGTAGAAGCTCTGCAAGTAAGTCTAATCTCGCTCTAATATCTTTCATAATAAGTCTCTCTCTCCCTAAAGAAAGTTCTTACCAAAGAATACTCACTCTCACCAGTGCGTAGGTGACACATATCACATTTGGTACTATGGACAACATAGTATCAGTGGGGTACGTATGCGAAGCATATGGGGTCACATTCCTCATACGTTCATTGTGGGTGCCGTGCAAGGACCTAACAGTGATCACATGGGGTGTGTGAACCTTATAGTTTCACAGATACAGAGTGGGGTATACTCGAAAATTAGAACAACTGAAACTTACTCTTCCATCACTCCCGCCTTGCATTGCTAAATTTTCCTAATTAAACTAATTAGTTAAAATAGGAAGTAAAGAATAAAATTAGTTATTTTTTCTTGTTAATGAATTTCTTTTAAGATTTATCTCCCGAGATTTTTGCTCATATTTATCAGAATAAAAGCAACTACAAATTTATTAAAATCAAACTTTTAATATCAATATGCAAATTAGCCTTCCAGTTCACTCTGTAAACCGCTATTTTGTTGTGTATAAAAATACAATTGAATGTTATTAGTATGTAGATACGGTTCTTCGGAGCCGTGTGTCCAGTGGCTTCAGCCCTGAATTTACAACCTAATAGCGTTGATCTTAAAGGGCTATCCCCCTAGACAACACCTGTTCCCTCGATTTAATCGGACAGGGTTGGGTTTATTGTCCAGTGCCTGAGGCACCCTCTTAAGGAAGAATGCTGACGGGATCAACGCATTTTTTTTACTTGTCACCAATGAGTCACGGCATTATAATGTAATGAATTATGTTTTGTTTTATATGAATAATATTTTTCTTACGCGTAATAAATTAGGAAACTAAAATATTTTATTGAACTTATTAACATAAGGAGACCCTTTATTCAAAAAAAAAACCGCCCCCAGAAGATTTTCTTTACAGAGAACTCAGACCACCAGCGGTGAGGAGCATATAGTATATATAATAGGAGCAGAAGGATATGAAACTGATAGATCTGAAACACGTGTCACTAATGTAAAATAATAAAAAAAAAACATAATCCATTTTGGGGACCTTCTTTTTAATTAAGATACTCAATTTTCTCCCGTTAAACAACACTATAGATAACAGGACGTTGAAATATATATATATATATATCTGTTTCAAGTGTGTGTGCTTCAACGTCCTGTATCTATTTAGTAGCTTGTGATATTGTCGAATAGTCCTCAAATGTTTATGTCTAGTGTGTTGTTTAGGTTTAAAAAACTTTTCATCCATTATTCTTTTTAGAATATTTTGCGACACAAAATTGTCCAACCTTCATATGTGTTTCGATAACATATTCACTTGTAGATCGAAGGTTCTACAATCAGGTGTTTTCACACGTCCAGTTGAAACCGCTAACCAGATTTGACTCGCGTGCAGTTTTCTGGCTGCTGGTCCAATTAAATTATCAACAGCGTTTCCATTTCAATAATTAAACAAAAACATGATAAAAAGGGTTGAGGGCATTGCATGGTAAATGTGTTGCCAATAAGCTCATTGTGTAATATATTTCCCGGTCAATCGGTTTGCACCTGGAACCCGGACTGCATGCAAAAAATGTGTGGGTGTCAAACATCCGCCTGGAAACAAAAACAGGATATGGCATTGAACTGACCTTTGGCACCTAAAATTGCAGGTGTACATTTGATACTGTGTATACACAGTGTAGAGTACTGTTAATTGTTATTCTGTGTTACTTTCACCCTTAGCCAGGATTGAACCTGCAGTCTGGAAATGACTGTTACAGATTGTTAACTATTGGACAGTGGAACAGTCAAACACCTCCTCAGCTTAATGGACTCTTCCTGGCAGTAGTGGCAGTAATTATTTAAGCTATTATAGTGGGCTCATTGGTGAACTAGTAACTGCATAGTTAGGCTTGGCCAGTCACATTGCTCAAACCAATTGTTGACTGTCTAACTGACTTACTTCAATACACTGAAAATGTATAGACATAGCCCATAACCCATGAAAACAGGGTGCGTGGGCAAGATGTGTCTACAGAAAAACTGCGTAGGTGTCAAGTTCAAAGAGGCGTGACCCTGTGAGTTGAACAATAATAAAAGCCCGTGTAAATCTGGGTTGGGCAGAACGAGATCAGGTTGCGATCGCTTGCACACAGAGCTTCCAAAGGCTCCACTGTATGTGCAATATATCTACACACAACAGAGGAATAAATATATAATGGTCCGTGTTTCTTTGTCGGGTCCTGTATATAACAATTGCGCTGCAAATGTGTTTTACCATGTGTAATGAATGGGTCTAATGTTTTATAAGTTCAAAAACGTATCTCATGTAATGTGAACGATCCTTTGTTTTTAAGGTAAAAAACATGGTCTTAAAAAGTTGTTTATTACACAAGTGTATATAAGGAGACTACAAAAAAAAACAAAACAAAAAAAAAACAATACTGACAATAAAATTGGAATGATTATATAAATAAAGAAATACAAACCATCACTATCAGAGTTTTTATGATGTTGGTTATATTATATAATTGTAGCTTCTTATCGTGGGTCTTCCACAAATTCCATAATAGCCTCTTTATCCTTTATGTCGTTTAATGCTTTTTCAATAGCCAGTGTCATTATAATCTCATCTGATGACTTTTTTCTTCACATTATTTATATGATAGATAGATAATGAACAGACTGAGATAGATAGATAGATAGATAGATAATGAACAGACTGAGATAGATAGATAGATAGATAGATAATGAACAGACTGAGATAGATAGATAGATAGATAGATAATGAACAGACTGAGATAGATAGATAGATAGATAGATGAACAGACTGAGATAGATAGATAGATAGATAGATAATGAACAGACTGAGATAGATAGATAGATAGATAGATGAACAGACTGAGATAGATAATAGATAGATAGATAATCAGACTGAGATAGATAGATAGATAGATAGATAGATACAGATGAGATAGATACAGACTGAGATAGATAGATAGATAGATAGATAATGAACAGACTGAGATAGATAGATAGATAGATAGATAGATAGATAGATAGATAGATAGATAGATAGATAGATAGATAGATAGATAGATAGATAATGAACAGACTGAGATAGATAGATAGATAGATAGATAATGAACAGACTGAGATAGATAGATAGATAGATAGATAGATAGATGAACAGACTGAGATAGATAGATAGATAGATAGATAGATAATGAACAGACTGAGATAGATAGATAGATAGATAGATAATGAATGAGATAGATAGATAGATAGATAGATAGATAATGAACAGACTGAGATAGATAGATAGATAGATAGATAGATAATGAACAGACTGAGATAGATAGATAGATAGATAGATAGATAGATAGATAATGATACAGACTGAGATAGATAGATAGATAGATAGATAGATAATGAAACAGACTGAGATAGATAGATAGATAGATAGATAGATAGATAATGAACAGACTGAGATAGATAGATAGATAGATAGATAGATAGATGAGATAGATAGATAGATAGATAGATAGATAATGAACAGACTGAGATAGATAGATAGATAGATAGATAGATAATGAACAGACTGAGATAGATAGATAGATAGATAGATAGATAATGAACAGACTGAGATAGATAGATAATAGATAGATAGATAGAACAGACTAGATAGATAGATAGATAGATAGAACAGACTGAGATAGATAAATAGATAGATAGATAATGAACAGACTGAGATAGATAAATAGATAGATAGATAGAACAGACTGAGATAGATAGATAGATAGATAATGAACAGACTGAGATAGATAAATAGATAGATAGATAATGAACAGACTAAGATAGATAAATAGATAGATAGATAATGAACAGACTAAGATAGATAAATAGATAGATAATGAAACAGACTAAGATAGATAATAGATAGAATGAACAGACTAAGATAGATAAATAGATAGATAATGAACAGACTAAGATAGATAAATAATAGATAATGAACAGACTAAGATAGATAAATAGATAGATAATGAACAGACTAAGATAGTTTATGAAAAGGTTCCCAGACACTCACGGACGAACACACACACACATCTATATATATACTAGAAAAAACGTGACCCGTTGGGGCACCCATTGATCCCGGGTTAGGTTGTTGGAAAAAATCACATGATAAAATAATTTCATTAATTTAAAGTTTTCGCAAAGTTACTTAAACTGGAGTAAACATTTTCATTTGACCAAAGGAAAAAATAAGGAGAGTTTCACTTAGTTCATTTCTAGTTACAGGTAATTAAGATTTTAATCATGGTGTTTTTCTTTGATCTCTCCTAAACCCTTGCATAGAATTTTCATTTTGGGGGTATCGTTATTGGATGAATAAAAATCAAGAAAACATTAAGCATATATATAAACATATGCCCCCAAAACGATGCTGATGAAAATAGTTTGATATAAATCATCCGTCTCCTTACAGCCGAAAAACCGTTAAAACTGTATCGTATTTTCATAAGCGTCACAAAGTAGTTGTTATCGACTAGCCTGGCGTACCTTGCGTAGAGAGTGAATGCGCTGGTCCAGGACTATCTTGGCTGTCTGAGAACATCGAAGTGATTACGGAGCCTGCTTCAGAGCGTTTCGGTCTCTGGAGCGGCTAAGTAAAATTAACAGCGTTGATCCC
Organism: Doryteuthis pealeii; assembly: GCA_023376005.1. Lineage (NCBI taxonomy): Eukaryota > Metazoa > Mollusca > Cephalopoda > Myopsida > Loliginidae > Doryteuthis > Doryteuthis pealeii. The sequence goes on along the minus strand of CM042142.1, from coordinate 101,459,213 downwards.
AGGGAGCTATCCCCTCAGGCAATACCTTCCCACTTGATTTAAAGGGGCAGGGCTAGGTTTATTGCCCAGTGTCTGAGGCGCCCCTCTTGAGGTGGAATGCCGACGGAATTAACGCATTTTTGTGCCTACCATCCAGCTACGGCTTGTGGGTGGGCTCACATAAAAATGTCCTTGTGTCACGCCCTCATAAGTGGGATGAGAGGCAAATATACTGAGACTGCTTCAGAGCGCTTCGGCCTCTGGAGTGTTGAGGTAATGAAATTAACAGCGTCGGTCCCCGGGGGCTATCCCCCACCCCAGGCAATACCTGTCCACTTGATTTAAAGGGGCAGGGTTAGTTTTATTGCCCAGTGCCTGAGGCACCCCTCTTAAGGGGGAATGCCGACGGGATCAACGTGTTTTTGTGCCTACCACCCATAAGCTTCGGCTTGTAGGTGGGCTCACATAAAAATGTCTTTGTGTCACGCCCTCATAAGTGGGATGAGAGGCAAATATACCCGAGACTGTAAGGATTACGGAACCATTACGCTAACCGTCTAGCTGGAGGTTTTAGCACTGTTGCGAGTTACTATATGTCTGGCACCCATATCTTTGGGTGTGTGTGTGTTGTTTGTTTTCATCGTGTGGTAGTATGAGTATGCATATATATATATATGTGTGTGTGTGTGAGAGCGTGTGCGTTTACGTGTCTGTGTGTGGGTTGTGTTCATGCGTATGAGTGTGCATATAAGTGTGTCATTGTGTGTTTATGTCTGTTTGTGTCTAGGTGTCTTTGTGTGTGTGTGTCTGTTGCCTTTATGAGGTGGTATGAGTATGCATATATATATATATATATGTGTGTGTGTGTGTGTGTTTATGTGTGTGTGTGTGTGTGTGTGTGTTTATGTGTGTTTTCTTCGTGCGGTGGTATGAGTATGCATATATATTTATCAACCCCTCCGCACGAGCAGGATGCGACACAAGGTCAATTTCTTAAACAGAGTTTAATAGGTTTGAATTCAGAGTTTTTCTTCTCATAGACTGGTTACCTAGCCATGGTTAAAGAGTCCAGTCTGCCCAGCTATTTACCCATAGCTGGAGGGAGAATTGGATTCATACCTTTCCCAAGGGTATTAGCGCTATGTGAAATGCCAACAACTTCGTCCAGGAATTGAACTCGCGTTGACGAGTCCATTTCCTACGACTCTAACCATTGGACCACGCGCCTCCATATATATATATATATATATATATATACGTGTGTGTGTGTGTGTGTGTGTGTATGTTTATGTGTCTGTGTGTGTGTGTGTTCTTCGTGGAGTAGTATGAGTATGCATATCTGTGTGTGAGCGTGTGTGTTTATGTGTCCTTGTGTGTGGGTTGTGTTTGTGCGTATGAGTGTGCAAATAAGTGTATCGTTTTGTGTTTATGTTTCTTTGTGTGTGTGTTGCCTTTATGAGGTGGTATGAGTATGCATATATGTGTGTGTATGTGTGAGTCTTTGTGTTCACGTGTCTTTGTGGGTTTACGTGTGTGTGTGTGTGTGTGTGTGTGTGTGTGTTGTCTTCATAAGGTGATATGGATATGCATAGGTGTGTGTGTTGTGTGTTCTTTGTATTCGGACAGTGGTATGAGTGTGCATGTATTGTGTGTGTGTAAATCTTAATCTTAGTTTCCTAACGTAAACAATGGATCATTTCAAATCTCTTTTGTTTTTTTTTTCTGTGGTGAATTTTAGATGGCTTTTCCCTTCAACCTCAAAGGGTTTTTTTTTTCTTCTTTAAGGGACACACCAAAGACATACGCAAACCTGCTGGCTATTAATAACAGTCTTTCCATTATAAGTATTTCAAAAAAGAAAAGAAAAAGATGTCTGCTTATTCTTTTTTTCAAAATGCTGTAAAACACGTGCAAACTATCAAGCCTTAAACGATTAGAACTTTCTGTCTGCTTTTTAAATTCTTTTGCAGCAAAAGAAGAAAAATCTTAAACTAACGTTTCCGGGGAAAATCTGTTATGGCTTTTTAAAAGAAACGGTGAAATGAGTTGTTTATTGAAAATGAATTAAAACTACGCCTTGTGTGATATTAAAAAAAAAAGTTCTGAAGATTTTATCACTTGTCATGCAACAGGTATAACTGTCACAAGACAAAAAAATCTGTGATTTTTGCCTCTGTGCAAGATTCTCCCTAAGAAGAACCATGTGGAATTGTCTTGTTCTGCTAGAGATTTTAACCTATTAAACAAGGATCTGAACAAATACCCAGATGTTAAATTATGTCTAGATAGAAATCATATGCGGATGCGACTAGCGTAACGATTATCGTCGAAAAGAAAATGGATTCAGCGATCCATGTTCAATCTCTGTACGAGACTGTTTGAGTTTCACTTCGCGCAAATATTCTTGAAAAAGCCATGGATCCATTGCTTTTCAAGCTCTGGAGAAAAAAAAAGAGCATAACGGTCTTTCTACTGTAGGTAGGGGCAACCAATGTAAGAGAAGGAAAGCTCTGAATTCAAAACCTTAGGTAATTTGATCCCATTAATACCCTTCAGATGGTATATACACATATTTTCTTCCCACAGCTATAAATAAAATTGTAGGAGAGACTGGTTTCTCTAGCCTAGGTAGGGCAACTTATAGAAGAGAAGGAAAATTCTGATTTCAAAACCTGAAGTGCTGGTTGGTTGCTTGGTTGTTGTTGTTGTTTTTTTACGGCATACCAACTATTTTTGGGTCATTTAATGCAAAAATCAAGTATTTCTTAAATCAGATTGCTTACAGTACCTGCTGTTGCCTAAATGGCAACCCATCTAAGTATTAGACAGGATCGTCGCTGCTTGACTTCGATGATCGGACTGGAACCGGAGCTTTCAACGTGACTTCTCCGTAAGCACCTGAGGGGCGATTCTCCCGCTATACCCTTGATAAAGATATATACCACTCTTCATCCCCCAACTATTGATGAAATAGTAGAGGAGAGTGGTGTGCAACCAATATAAGAGAACGAAAACTCTGAATTCAAAACCTGAGGAGTGTTGTTTCAGCTAATACCCATTTCTTCTTCCCCTACATGTTGAAGTAGGCCTAGATAGAAATCATATGGGAATACAAGTAGCGTATAGATTTTCGTCAAAAAATAGATCGGGCGAATTAAGTTCAAACCCTGGGAGAGGCTGTAAATTCCATAGAGAAAGACACGTACCCATCACCTTTCCCGTTGTGGATAAAAGCCAACTGGTTCCTCTTGCCTAGGTACATATTAACCAGCCCCTTCGCACGAGTTATATGGGACACAAGATAGGAAGCGCGTGGTGTAATGGTTAAAGTCATAGGAAACTCGTCGCCCCGAGTTCAAATTCTGGATGTGGTAATTGCATTTCACTTAGCGCTAATACCCTTAGGAAAGGTATGAATCCTACTCTCCCTCCAGCTATGGATAAATAGTAGGGCAGACTGGGCTCTTTAACCTTGGTTAAGTAACCAGTCTAGGAGAAGGAAAAATCTGAATTCGAACCTGTTGAACTCCGCTTAAGAAATTGACCTTGTGTCACATCCTGCTCGTGCGGAGGGGTAGGTGAATATATATATGGGACACAAGGTTAGTTTATTAAGTGGAGTTTAATGGCTTTGTATTCAGAGTTTTCCTTCTCTTAGACTGGTTGCCTAAGCAATGATAAAGAGCCCAGTATGCCCTACTATTTACTCATAGTTGGAGGGAGAATAGTTGGATGCTATGTGAAATGCAAACAACCTCGTCCAGGGCGTGAACTCCTTTCGCCGTGTCCGTTTCCTACGACGATAACCATTATACCAGCCACCTAGGTAGGGCAACAGGTGTAAAACAGGGTAAAAACTGAATTTGAGACCTGAGAAATATTGTTATCACTAATAGACTTGAGGGAGCTATATACCCATCTCTTCTTCCACCGGAACAAACCTCTGATCTTGTGCCACAAGGCAATCCCTGTATTTAAATCAATTTTTTTTACTTGAAAGTTTCGAAGCCAGAGATTTGATTTAAATACAGTGCCTTGTAATTATAACCGTTTACACTACCGTTGTATACTAGCTCACACAGTAGTCAGTATACTAACTAGTACATTAAACTATATGAGTGCCAGACATATAGTAACTCGCAACAGAGTGCTAAAACCTCCAGCTAGACATACACACATACCAATACATATATACATACTCATACCGCCGCACGAAGACAACGTACATACAAAGACACCTAAGCATAAACACAATGAAAGGACATCCAATATTCCCAGATATTTGTCGTTTTCTTTTCCTGGTGTTGTTTTTTTTTTCTGATTGGACATTTCTATTCCCTCTGTTGTTTTCTTCTTTTATGTATCATAAAAGAAGAAACATCTAAGCATGGCGCATTTTTTCAATTCTGAATTCCATTCCTATATCTCAGCTTAGAGATTCTAATTACTTTTCATTCTTGGCAAAAAATGTTAGTAGCATCTATGTACATGAGGTGGTTTATGTTTTCTTGCAACTTTGTATATACATAGCCTCCTTTTCATTTTCTAAGAGTATATATATACATATATATACGTATAAGTAAAGTAAAGTCATCGGGGCGGCCTAATGTCGGTATCAGCCATGCATCGAGGGAGTCTATCCCCTTTTCACTAGCGCTAGACCAAGGAGATTATTTTAGTGTCTGAGATGGAGCGCCACACCTACCATCAGCTTTACCGCACAGATCCCTGTGCTACTCATACGCTGAGTTGGCGAGGACCGGTATCGAACTAGGAACCTTGTGGTTTCTAGCCGAACGCTCTACCGGCTGAGCTAACCCGGCCCTATCAGTGGCATCATTGCTATAACAAATAATAGAGGCGACAATGTGTCTCCCTGAAAGATGCCTATTTAGATTCTTTTTTTTACTTAAAAGAGCCCGAGAGACCTGAGGGGTCCTGCTGTCACTCAGACTTCAGTCAATAGCCACCGGCTAACGCTGGTGTGAAAAAATACTACTACTACTACTACTACTACGGCTAATAATAATAATAATAATAATAATAATAATAATAATAATATCGCTTAATCTGAATGAGTAGAGGAAATAGAGTTAAGCCGAGAGATTTACGAGAAAGATATTCACATCTCATAAGCGATTCAATCCATTCATTACGTATACTCTAAAATGTATGATGACTTTATCTAGGATGAAAATCTATGAGTATTATATGAAGCAAGTAAAAAAAAGACAAAAGAAAGAGGCATATTAGTGATGAAAACATTAAACTCCGATAACTATATACATACACTGGCATTCCTTCCTTTCTCTTTACTCCCACCAAAGATTACACTGATGTACAAAAATGTGTACACAAAAATATACTAGCACAATGAAAGCTTATATATAACCTGACAGGTTTACCTGGGAGGTATATTATGGGATAGTGATACATAATTATTAGATTCCTAATACTTATGTACAGTATTGTAGAAACCAAAATGTTATATGTTCAGCCAGCGGCCTTGAAGGATTGAATGACAAGGCTTGACCTCAGTCCTGATCCTCCTTCCGGTGGATACCGTGAGAATCGGTGGAGAAGACCCCCTTCCGGTTTAGATTAGAAAGAGTTTTAGAGATCGGCCAGAACCAAGAGGGTGGTAAGTCGTGTTATTCACGCTGCCGACTCAATCCGCGCAGGTAGTCTGGTGGGGATTTCAGAATAAAATATGATCTAAGTTAAATCGATGTCTTGTGTTATTATCTAAAAACTACCAATGACACAGGGCTTCTGATAAAGAGAAATCCCCAATGGAAGACCAGACACGAAGTGCCCAAGACGAAGTTCAGACGCTAGAAGAAGAACGTAAGATAGAAAAGATGAACATAAGAAGAATAGAAGTAAGAAAGTAAAAAGAAGAGTATACAACAATATCTTGGATTCGGAAAAAACTATCTGGTACTAGCTGAAGCAGTTACATATAATTATGTTATAATTCACATACCTAGGTAGTAATATCTTATCTACAGAAAGCGATGTCAATATTCACATAGGAAATGTATGGACTGCTATAAACAGATTATCGATCATATAGAAATATGATCTCTTTGAAAAGAGAAAACGAAAAATCTTCCAAGTTGTAGCCGTGTAAGTGCTATTGTATGACTGTACCACTTGGACAGACGAAACGTTTTGAGAAAAAGCTAGAAGGGAACTACACAAGGATGCTGGATACTGCTGGAGAAGCAAAGACGAACTCATAAGCGACGTTATCATGTGGACACCTACACATGGACACACCAGTGAAGGCTGACCAGAAAAATCCACATCAATCAGCTATGTACGGATTCTGTATGCCGTGAAGAAGACCTAACAAGGAAAATGACCAATAGGGACGGGTGGCGAGAGAGAGAGAGAGAGAGAGAAGAGAGGTCATAGGAATCCATGCTGTCGGCGCGATCTAATGATGATATATTTACAAAGCTGATTTTCAAGGCATGTAGTTCCCTATCATATGTAGTATAACTGTCATTTTCCCGATGTGTAGATCGATCAAAAATGTCTGTGTCGATGGTAGATATTCACCTAACCCAGTCGCCACGGGTAGGATGTGACACAATTTCGGAAGTATGGGGCATCTAGCGAAGATAGAACTCGCTATTCAGATCTGTGAGAAATTTGTTTGCTAACTATGCTCTTTAAAAGGTAGGTAGCACAACTTGCATTTTAACATTAAAATATATGAAACATTTTTGTGCCTAGAGCACAACACACCCACACATAAACATACTACTGCTTAATGATAAAACAAAAAAAGGGTAGGCCAAACCTGGAATGATAAGGTATTGGACACACACACACATACACACACACAAACACAGACTTACACATACACACACGCAGAGAATTTGGCAGATATGACACAAAACAGAAAGGAGGATTACTTGCAACAGCTCTAGACTTTCAGAAATCTTCTGACGAAGAGATCTTTATCTCGAAATTTTAAGAATAAACCAACGTTAACAAGCAACATCATAGTTACCTTATTTGTCTTTAGACTTGCATTGTGATAGCCTTGAAAAACCAACCACCAAACCAATATAAACCCAATGCTTTAAGCAAATCATAAAACACATGTTTTAGAATTTAAATGATAGAAAATCTCTGGGACGTTGATATTCATAGATTGTTACTGCATTTCGCCATCTTCAGCTGACTGGTGATATTTGACCGTCGTCATTTGATATGTGCACGGCTGCTTTTTAAGTGTAGTTTAATAGAAATAAAGAAATTGTTTGCTACAATTCCACTATAGCGGGGAACAATTGGGCGGCTTAGATATAACCCAGTTCGTTTGCTAACACATGTATTAGAAGCATGCGAGCGTAAGTATGGGGATTCAGTTTCAAGTAGGTTAGCTTATTTATCACTTTACGTGACGTACAAATATTAATAATAATAATAATAATAATAATAGATAAAAAACGGATCACCTGATCCCAGCAAGAAGACCAGACCTAGAGCTGATTAACAAAAAAAAAAAAAAAAAAAAAAAAAAAAAAAAAAGACCTTGTCAACTGGTGGATTTTGCAGTTCCAGCAGATCACAGGGTGAAGCTGAATGGAAATGAAAAAAATGGACAGATACCTGGACCTTGCCAGAGAACTAAAAAAAGTTATGGAATATGAAAATCAAAATGATACCAATTGTAGTTGGTGCACTTGGAACGCTAGAATACTTAGAGTTCTGGAGACCTGAGAAGACTTGCTGTCACTCAGACACCAGTGAAAACTCAAAAGGAGTGAATAATAATAATAATAATAATAATAATAATAATAATAATAATAGTAATAAACCAGACCTAGTGTTGGTTAACAAGAAGAGAACTTGTCATCTCGTGGATTTTGCCGTCCCGGCCGATCAGTGAGTGAAGGTAGAAGAAAGATAGACAAATTCCTTGACCTTTCCAGAGAGCTGAGAAACCTGTGAAAAATGAAAGTAAAGATTGTGCCAATTGTAATTGGTGTACTTGGAACGGTCACCAAGGGCTTGGAAAAGAATCTGGATGAACTGAATATATGAGGAAGATATTTAACTCGCATCCCACGTATGTGAGTATGACACAAGGTCTTTTAATGTGGGACTACCCATGAGCCGAAAGTGGGCAGTTGTTGCCTCGGGTCGTTAATTTGATTAACACACAGGCCCCGAAAGGCCCGTCTTATTAATTAGGGAGAATCGAGGAAATCGAGACTACAATAATTATTGAGATCGGCTAGAATACTCAGAAGAATCCTGCAGGCCTGAGGATACTTGCTGTCACTCAGCCTCCGGTGAACCATCGGCTACGGCAGGTGTGAAAAACTCGATAATAATAATCTTATAATAGAGATTGTGTGTTTTTCTGTCTGTAACCGAAACTATATTACAATACAAGTCACAATTCCCTTTGTTATTTACATCACATTCTCCATGACTTTATTTCTATTTAAACCTCAATTATTAATAAAATTGTTTTTCATCATTAAGACTGTTGACCATATCTACATACACAGAACATGCAATTGTATTTATATATACAACAAAATAGCTGTTTACAGTGTGAATGGGAAGGCTAATTTGCATATTGATATTAAAAATTTGATTTTAATAAATATATGCTTAGTATTATTGATTTCTAATTGTTTGGTTTTATCTTATTGAATATGAGCAAAAATCTCGGGGAGAAATCTTAAAAGAAATCCATTAGCAAGAAGAAATAACTACAATTTTATTCTTTATTTCCTATTTTAATTAAATAGTTAAATTAGGAAAATTTACCAATGAAAGAAGGGAGTAATGGAAAATGATGGAAGAGTTAGTTTCAAAGTTGTTCTATTTTACAATCATACCCCCTCTGTTCCAAATCTTTTTATCTGCATACTTATTCAGTTTCATTTGCCTTTCTAATTTAATATGATATATTATTATATTAAAACTTAAATACTTGCACCCAGAGGGTACATATATTTGCTAGTAATAATAATAATAATAATAACATTGTTGAGATAGACTATAATCCTCAGAAATGTCCTGGAAACCCGAAGAGACTTCCTGTCAGAAATGGTATATGTACAAAGCAGAATCCGTTCAAAAAAATGAGACACACAAGTTTATCTGGAGCTTTGTAATACAAAAGATCATCTAATCTCAGTCAGAAGATCAGACTTAGTATTAATTAACAAGAAAATAATTTGTAATCTAATGAATTTTGTCAGTCCAGTGGACCAGAGAGTGAAACCGAAAGAAAGCTGGATAAATACCTGGACCTTGCCAGAGAGCAGAAAAGGCTGTGGAAAATGAAGGTGACGGTTATACAATTTTTAGTTGGAATACTTAGAACAGTCCCTAAAGGCCTGAAAAAGAGATTGGGGAGATTGGAGATCAGAGGGAGAATCGAAACCATCTAGACTACAGCATTCTTGGAATCTACCAGAATACTCAAAGGAGTCCTGGAGATTTGGATAGACTTGCTATCACTCAGACCTTTCTAAAGGACCACCAGTTAGAACTAGTGAGGAAAACTCATAAGGAGTAAAATACAATATCATAGTAAAAAAAACTTTTTGACAGAGAGAAAGGATTTGTTTGTTTGTTTTGTTTTACGGCATATCAACCTCAGTGGGTCATTTAATACTGATAAAGTTTTGAAATAAATCAATTCTTAATGGATAATACAATTTTTTTTTATAAATACATTTTTCTATTCAACCCATAGATGGGACCCTAATAGGTACTACCACTCCGGGTCAGAGTGGACCAGGGAGCAATGGTGATGAATGGGGTGCTCCACATTCCCCAAACCTCCAAGACTGGAACCTACCCATCATATAGAGTTTAACGTCATTCCCAGGACATGTAGACCCGCAGCCACCGCCTTCTAGCACCCATATGATAAAAAGGGGTTGGGCTTGCCATAAGGGCAATAGGGTTGGGAAAATCATATAGGTGCTAGGGCTTGACGTGACCAGCCGATTGATCGGAGGTGGCCTCTCCGACCGCCCGTCTAGCCCAAGATAGGGCCAAAGTGGAGTATTGCAAGTCATGAACTGCTCATCCACCTGGGCTTTATCCTTAAGCATCACGGGTCGCCACCCACGGCCAACAGGTGGCCCCATTGGGGGAGTCTTACCCCTCTGCAGAGGTGCAGTCGGTGCATTCTAACGCCCCACCCGACAGGGCGGAGAGAGAAAGGAGGATATATATATATGTGTGCAACAGAAAGAAAGAAAGAAGAGATTAATTGAGTGGTAAGGAGATAAATAATTTGTTGACATGATAATCGGGACGTAGACATCAACAGATCTTTTACGTATATCTAATGGGGGACAGTATCAGCATTTTGAGTGGCTGGGTCTATGAAAGGGCCAACGGCAATTTGATCTGAGTGGATGTATCGGTAAGATCTGCGCGTTACAAAAAGTCAGGTTATTGTGAGATATAATCGCAAGAGAAATATGCCAGGCATTTAACAAAGAAGCATACGTATGGGCACTCCTACACACACACGCGCACATAAACACGCGTACACACACGCGCATAGACACACACACAGACACGCATATATATATATATATATATATATACACGCACATAAAAGTGTTTATGCACACACATGACATACACAAATATATAAGCAAACAGACACACACACACACACATATTATATTGATGTCTTGTCTGGATAAAAAGTTACTTGATACAATAGAACACACAAATATATAACACACACACACACACACACATATATATATATATATATATATATAATACTGATGCCTTCTCTGGATAAAAAGTTACTTTATAATAAAAAAGAACATTTCTAAAAATGTCCAATGCTTTTATGAAAGCTGACTTGGTCCAAAATCGAAAATATTTCTTAAAAATTCCGTATATTCTCCATTACTCCATTGTTATTAACGCATATACTACTACTACTAATACTACTGGTGGTGGTAGTGCTACTGATAATAATTATAATAATTATTATTATAATAATAATAACAAAGATGGATGCGGAGTTACATGAATAAAGACACACGAGGCTGTTCACTAAACACTGTTTACTTATAAGCAAAGTACCCATATATATACATATACACACACACACACACACACATATATATATATATATTTTAAACATCTTCACCTGATGATTGCCTTGCATGAAACCAATATGGTCGTGAATGTTCCTTTGTCACCTAATAAATAGATATGTAAAACCTTTATATATATATATATATATATATATATATATATATATATATATATATATATATATATATATATATAAAATGAAACAAAAAAACACTTTTTATATAAAAATTTGGTTAATTTAGGCATTTTAGCTCAGTCAGTAGAGCGTTCGGCTAGAAACCACAACGTTCTTAGGTTCAATACCGGTCTTCGCCGACTCAGCGTATGAGTAGCACAGGGATCTGTGCGGTAAAGTAAGGAGCTGATGTTAGGTGTGGCGCTCCACTTCAGACGCTAAGATAATCTCCTTGGTCTAGCGCTATTATAAGGGGATAGACTCCCTCGCTGATTGGCTGGTACCGACATTAGGCCGCCCCGACGACTTTACCATATAAGACCGGGCTCTTTAACCTTGGTTAGGCAACCGGTCTAGGAGAAGGAAAACTCTGAATTCAGACATGTTGAACTCCGCTTAATAAATTGACCTTGTGTCACATCCTGCTCGTGCGGAGGGGTTGGTAAATTCTCTCTCTCTCTCTCTATATATATATATATATGTATATGAGAGAGAGAGAGAGAGAGAGACAGACAGACAGACAGAAGTGGGAAATCTTGTTGGTTGTATTAGAAGAATGGAAAAAAAAAAAACATCACACATGCATATATATATATATATATATATATATATATATATATATATATATATATGTGTGTGTGTGTGTGTGTGTGTGTGTGTGCGTGTGCGTATATATATGGTACGGCCACTGGTGTAGGAAAAGGAAAGACTAAATTCAAACCAGATGTCATTTGCTAAACATATTGGCCTTTTGTCGCATCCTGTCCGTGGCACAGGGTTTGGCTTAAATACATATTATAATAATGCATTGTAAATGCTTTTCTGCGCTAAATATACTTCGATATGTATTATCGTTAAATCTGTATTAGAAGAGTCGTATTTAGTAACAGCTGATGGGCTGGTCTCTCGAAGACCGTAACCAAAATCAACATTGAAGGGCAAAGCCGTCAGTGGATTTGATATTCTGTGGCGGATATGAAGCATTTAATAATCAACCATGTTTTCCATGTAGCAATAACGAGGAATTCCCCACAGGGACTCCTAATCACGAGCAGTGATTGATTGCAATGTGTGTTTCTAATATAAGAAGTTCATTTCGCTGTGGAGTCATGAGTAATCCCCGCATGACTTATTTCGTAGTATAAAAAAAGAACCGATTTGATGAGGAGAGCTTGGAACGTTTTTTTCCTCATTCAATAATATATATATATATATATAATATATATATTATATATATGTGTGTGTGTGTGTGTGTGTGTGTGTGTGTGTGTGTGTATGTATGTATGTGTGTGTGTGTGTTTGTGTGTGTATAAAACTGGCGTTTTTTCGGTAGAGCCCATAATGTTCAAGTTGATATACTTATTTATAAGCATATACATTACTAGAATGAATTCCACTATGGGTAACATATGACACGAGGTCGATATTTAAGTAGAGTACAGCTGGTTGAATTCATAGTTTACATTCTTTTAAACCGATTGCAGTGCCAAGTCTAAAAAACCTAGTCTGTCCTACTAATTACCCATAGCTTGAAAAAAAGATAAGTGAATTCATGCCTTTCAGGATTTGAACTCAGGACGCCAACTTCATTTCTAGCAACGATAACCGTTACGCACATGAATCTGTCTCTCTCTGTGTTTCTGTCTGCCTCTCTCTCTGCTGTCTCTCTCTGTGTTTCTGTCTGCCTCTTTCTCTCCGTATATATATATATATATATATATATATATATATATATAATATATATGTGTGTGTGTGTGTGTGTGTGTGTGCATGAGAGAAAGAGAGAGGAGAGAGAGAGAGAAGAGAGATTATATAACTCGCACATTTAAGATAGAATAAATCAATTTCCAATGTAGTTTGCCATACATTCGCAGAGAATATTGTCTTAAAAAACAACAACTAATGCTAATTAGGATATATTCCATCCATAGATACATATTACCAACCCCTCCGCACGCTATAGATATATATATATATATATATGCAACAGAAAGAAAGAAAGAAAGAAGAGATTAATGAGTGGTAGGAGATAAATAATTTTGTTGACATGATAATCGGGACGTAGACATCACAGATCTTTTACGTATATCTAAGTGGGACAGTATCAGCATTTTGAGTGGCTGGGTCTATGAAAGGGCCAACGGCAATTTGATCTGAGTGGATGTATCGGTAAGATCTGCGCGTTACAAAAAAGTCAGGTTATTGTTGAGATATAATCGCAAGAGAAATATGCCAGGCATTTAACAAAAAGAAGCATCGTATGGGCACTCCTACACAACACACGCGTACAGACATGTGTTATAATTATATATATAAAATATATATATATATATATATATATACACACACACACGCATAGACATGTATATATATATATCTATGCGCGTGTGTTATAATATATATATATATATTATATATATATATACAACACCACATATATACGCACATAACAAAAGTTTTATGCACACACATGAAATACACAAATATATAAGCAAACAGACACACACACATATCATATTATATTGATGTCTTGTTTGGATAAAAAGTTACTTGATACAATAGAACACACAAATATAAACACACACACCACACACACATATATATATATATATATATTAATACTGATGCCTTCTCTGGATAAAAAGTTACTTTATAATAAAAAAGAAACATTTCTAAAAATGTCCAATGCTTTTATGAAAGCTGACTTAGTCCAAAATCGAAAATATTTCTTAAAAAATCCGTATATTCTCCATTACTCCATTGTTATTAACGCATATACTACTACTACTACTACTACTACTGGTGGTGCTATGCTGCTGATAATAATTATAATAATTATTAATAATGATAATATAATAATAATAAACAAAGATGGATGCGGAGTTACATGAATAAAGACACACGAGACTGTTCACTAAACACATGTTACTTATAAGCAAAGTAACCATTATATATATACATACACACACACACAAATATAATATATATATATATATATATATTTTAAACATATTCACCTGATGATTGCCTTGCATGAAACCAATATGGTCGTGAATGTTCCTTTGTCACCTAATAAATAGATATGTAAAAACCTTATATATATATATATATATATATATATGTGACTAGATAAAGAACCCGTTATTGTAAATCGGGTGAATAATTCTGCCTGCTCTTGTGTGGTGAAACTGGCTATCGTAACTTATTCAAATACGAAGAACTATTAAAATCAAAAATCCGAAATTTTGAACAGGCATAGGTATAAGACGTACATGCGTCTCAACAGTTAAACAATTCAATCCCTGCTCCGTTCGTTCTGTTTTTTATATTCCACTCCTCTTAATCAGTTTCAATCAGAATTATCCTGAAAATCCTCACGGTGATACCTGGATAGATATATTCTACTTTATTTGTTTCTAAACGAACTCAATATATATATTGAGCACCTTATATATTAATTCATTATTTCGACTTATTCGTTACTTCTTTTCTCGACAGTCAATATTGTGACTAACTCGATCTTTTTGTCTTCTCCGTAAAGTGATTCTCTTTTCAATATATATATATATATTAATAAGATAAATCTAATGAGTCAGACGAATCTACTATTAGTTCCGCTTTATGACTCATTAGATTATCTTTATTATTTGCTCTACTTAGGTATTGAGCACTTTTACTTATTAGCTTATTCTCCTAGCGGTTATATGATATATATATATCTTATATACATATTATATATATACATATAGATTGTTTTTTCTTCTGGCAAAATACTGTACCAATAGATTACTTTTTGTTGGTACGACTATCTTGGTCTTTTCTTTTTTTCCAAAATTTTTTTTCTCCCCGGTTGATGTTTGGTAGTATATTTTTTACAATCAAACTATTTGCTGTTTTTTTCTCACCGCGAGGATTTACCAACACGCTCGGTGGTGTGTGGTATATATATAATATATATATATATATTTAGTAGAGGAAAGAAGTCAATGGTCTACCATGCGTTTCAAATGATTTCATCAGGACTTAACGAAGTTGATGTAATTCCCGAGTTAAACTTTTTTATATTTTGATCCCTTTTGGATATTTACTGACGCCACTGCAACGGAAAAGTCAAAGCGGCAATTGGATACTGAATAATAATAATAATAATAATAATAATAATAATAATAATAATATACCAGACCTAGTGCTGATTAACAAGAAGAAGAGAACTTGTCATCTCGTGGATTTTGGCGTCCCGGCCGATCACTGAGTGAAGGTAGAAGAAAGATAGACAAATTCTTTGACCTTGCCAGAGAGCTGAGAAAACTGAAAAATGAAAGTAAAGATTGTGCCAATTGTAATTGGTGTACTTGGAACGGTCCCCAAGGGCTTGGAAAAGAATCTGGATGAATTGAATATATGAGGAAGATATTTACCTCGCATCCCACGTATGTGAGTATGACACAAGGTCTTTTAATGTGGGACCATCCATAAGCTGAAAAGGGGGCAGTTGTTGCCTGGGGTCGTTAATTTGATTAACATACAGGCCCCGAAAGGCCTGTGTTATTAATTAGGGAGGATCGAGGCACTCGAGACTACAATACTATTGAGATCGGCTAGAATACTCAGAAGAATCCTGCAGACCTGAGGATACTTGCTGTCACTCAGTCTCCGGTGAACCATCGGCTACGGCAGGTGTGAAAAACTCGATAATAATAATCTTATTATAATAGAGATTGTGTGTTTTTCTGTCTGTAACCGAAACTATATTACAATACAAGTCACAATTCCCTTTGTTATTTACATCACATTCTCCATGACTTTATTTCTATTTAAACCTCAATTATTAATAAAATTGTTTTTCATCATTTAGACTGTTGACCATATCTACATACACAGAACATGCAATTGTATTTATATATACAACATAATAGCGGTTTACAGTGTGAATGGGAAGGCTAATTTGCATATTGATATTAAAAATTTGATTTTAATAAATATATGCTTAGTATTATTGATTTCTAATTGTTTGGTTTTATCTTATTGAATATGAGCAAAAATCTCGGGGATAAATCTTAAAAGAAATCCATTAGGAAGAAGAAATAACTACAATTTTATTCTTTATTTCCTATTTTAATTAAATAGTTAAATTAGGAAAATTTACCAATGAAAGAAGGGAGTAATGGAAAATGATGGAAGAGATAGTTTCAAAGTTGTTCTATTTTACAATCATACCCCCTCTGTTCCAAATCTTTTTATCTGCATACTTATTCAGTTTCATTTGCCTTTCTAATTTAATATGATATATTATTATATTAAAACTTAAATACTTGCACCCAGAGGGTACATATATTTGCTAGTAATAATAATAATAAATAATAATAATAATAGGAGGAAGAATCGAGATTATCCAGACAGCATTGTTGAGATAGACTATAATCCTCAGAAATGTCCTGGAAACCCGAAGAGACTTCCTGTCAGAAATGGTATGTGTACAAAGCAGAATCTGTTAAAAAAATGAGACACACAAGTTTATCTGGAGCTTTGTAATACAAAAGATCATCTAATCTCAGTCAGAAGATCAGACTTAGTATTAATTAACAAGAAGAAAATAATTTGTAATCTAGTGAATTTTGCCATTCCAGCGGATCGGAGAGTGAAACCGAAAGAAAGTGAAAACTTAATACCTGGACCTTGCCAGAGAGCAGAAAAGGCTGTGGAAAATGAAGGTGACGGTTATACAAATTCTAGTTGGAATACTTAGAACAGTCCCTAAAGGCCTGAAAAAGAGATTGGGGAGATTAGAGATCAGAGTGAGAATCGAAACCATCCAGACTACAGCATTCTTGGAATCTATCAGAATACTCAAAGGCGTCCTGGAGATTTGGGTAGACTTGCTATCACTCAGACCTTTCTAAAGGACCACCAGTTAGAACTAGTGAGGAAAACTCACAAGAAGTAAAATACAATATCATAGTAAAAAAAACTTTTTGACAGAGAGAAAGGATTTGTTTGTTTTGTTTGACGGCATATCAACCTCAGTGGGTCATTTAATGCCGATAAAGTTTTGAAATAAATCAATTCTTAATGGATAATACAATGTTTTTATAAATACATTTTTCTATTCAACCCATAGATGGGACCCTAACAGGTACTACCACTCCGGATGATAGTGGACCAGGGAGCAATGGTGATAAATGGGGTGCTCCACATTCCCCAAACCTCCAAAACTGGAACCTCCCCATCATATAGAGTTTAACGTCATTCCCAGGATATGTAGACCCGCAGCCACCGCCTTCTAGCACCCA
Organism: Doryteuthis pealeii; assembly: GCA_023376005.1. Lineage (NCBI taxonomy): Eukaryota > Metazoa > Mollusca > Cephalopoda > Myopsida > Loliginidae > Doryteuthis > Doryteuthis pealeii. The sequence continues at coordinate 101,441,651 of CM042142.1, read as the reverse complement.
TATGATAAAAAGGGGTTGGGGCTTGCCATAAGGGCAATAGGGTTGGGAAAATCATATATGATGCTTGACGTGACCAGCCGATTGATCGGAGGGGGCCTCTCTGACCG
>CM042142.1:101384044-101439044 GCA_023376005.1 Doryteuthis pealeii | reverse complement strand
CGTTCGGCTAGAAACCACAACGTTCTTAGGTTCAATACCGGTCTTCGCCGACTCAGCGTATGAGTAGCACAGGGATCTGTGCGGTAAAGTAAGGAGCTGATGTTAGGTGTGGCGCTCCACTTTAGACGCTAAGATAATCTCCTTGGTCTAGCGCTATTGAAAAGGGGATATACTCCCTCGCTGATTGGCTGGTACCGACATTAGGCCGCCCCGACGACTTTACCATATAAGACCGGGCTCTTTAACCTTGGTTAGGCAACCGGTCTAGGAGAAGGAAAACTCTGAATTCAAACATGTTGAACTCCGCTTAATAAATTGACCTTGTGTCACATCCTGCTCGTGCGGAGGGGTTGGTAAATTCTCTCTCTCTCTCTCTATATATATATATATATATATATATATATATATGTATATGAGAGAGAGAGAGAGAGAGAGAGAGAGACAGACAGACAGAAGTGGGAAATCTTGTTGGTTGTATTAGAAGAATGGAAAAACAAAAAAACATCACACATGCATATATATATATATATATATATATATATATATATATAATATGTGTGTGTGTGTGTGTGTGTGCGTATATATATGGTACGGCCACTGGTGTAGGAAAAGGAAAGACTAAATTCAAACCAGATGTCATTTGCTAAACATATTGGCCTTTTGTCGCATCCTGTCCGTGGCACAGGGTTTGGCTTAAATACATATTATAATAATGCATTGTAAATGCTTTTCTGCGCTAAATATACTTCGATATGTATTATCGTTAAATCTGTATTAGAAGAGTCGTATTTAGTAACAGCTGATGGGCTGGTCTCTCGAAGACCGTAACCAAAATCAACATTGAAGGGCAAAGCCGTCAGTGGATTTGATATTCTGTGGCGGATATGAAGCATTTAATAATCAACCATGTTTTCCATGTAGCAATAACGAGGAATTCCCCACAGGGACTCCTAATCACGAGCAGTGATTGATTGCAATGTGTGTTTCTAATATAAGAAGTTCATTTCGCTGTGGAGTCATGAGTAATCCCGCATGACTTATATCGTAGTATAAAAAAGAACCGATTTGATGAGGAGAGCTTGGAACGTTTTTTTCCTCATTCAATAATATATATATATATATATATATATATATATATATATATATATATATATATATATATATATATATATATATATGTGTGTGTGTGTGTGTGTGTGTGTGTGTGTATAAAACTGGCATTTTTTCGGTAGAGCCCATAATGTTCAAGTTGATATACTTATTTATAAGCATATACATTACTAGAATGAATTCCACTATGGGTAACATATGACACGAGGTCGATATTTAAGTAGAGTACAGCTGGTTTGAATTCATAGTTTACATTCTTTTAAACCGATTGCAGTGCCAAGTCTAAAAAAACCTAGTCTGTCCTACTAATTACCCATAGCTTGAAAAAAAAGTGAATTCAAGCCTTTCAGGATTTGAACTCAGGACGCCAACTTCATTTCTAGCGACACATGAATCGGTGTCCCTCTCTCATATACACACACACACGCATATATATATATATGCGTGTGTGTGTGAGCATGAGAGAGAGAGAGAGAGAGAGAGAGAGAGAGAGAGAGAGAGAGAGAAAGAGAGAGGGGGGAGAGATTATATAACTCGCACATTTATGATAGAATAAATCAATTTCCAATGTAGTTTGTCATACATTCGCAGAGAATATTGTCTTAAAAAAAACAAAAAAACTAATGCTAATTAGGATATATTCCATCCATAGATACATATTACCAAACCCTCCGCACGGGCAGGATGTGACACACGTTCAATTTCTCAAGCGGAGCTTAACAGGTTTCAATTCAGAGTTTCCCTTCTCCTGAACTGGTCGGCTAACCAGGTTAAAGAGCCCAGTCTACCCTACTATTTACCCATAGCTAGAAGGAGAATAGTTTGATTCATACCTTTCTAAACCTTATTGGTGCTTTGTGGAATACAAAACGGCTTTGTCTAGGATTTGAAATGGTCTCGCAGTGTCCATTTACTATGACGATAACCATTACACGACGCGCCTCTACTATCCATATCTTCGCTTGTCTGTTCATCTATCTATCAAATTCGGCTCGGTATATACATATATACCGAGCAGAATTTGATAGATAGGATAGATAAATATATATATATATATATATATATATATATATATATATGACAGTCCGTCTACATTTATTTTGTTAAATATCTATATATCTATCTATCAAATTATGTTCGGTATATAAGCTATCTGCCTATCTATCTATCTACTTTTGTTCGGTATATAGCTATATGTATATCTACACGTTGCCTTATTCTGTTATCTATCTATCTATCAAATTCTGTTCGGTATATAGCTATACGCATGTACTACTACTGTTTCGGAGTAGACCAGGGAGTAATAACCTGGACAACGAAGGGTTGCCTCACACTCTTTGAAGTCTTTGTAGAGTAGGGTAGGTCGATTTTTCACTTTTAAAAATATCAAATTGTCCATCTATGGGAAAGTTATGAATACTGATACCAAAAATTAGATCTTTCACTTGCACCATTGCTTGAGGAAATAGCATCAAAGATCGTCTACTAAAATTCACTAAAAATCCATGTTTTCTAAAGGGTAAATTTTCGTGAAAACGAGGATTTTTAGTGCATTTCAAAGACGATCTTTCATGCTATTTCATTAAACAATGGTGCAAGTAAAGCATCTAATTTTTGTTATCAGTATTCAGTATACTAACACTCAACTTTCGCATAGAAGGACAATTTGATATTTTTTAAAAGTGAAAAATCGACCTACCCTATTGTAGAGTATTCTGCGTATTCTGACAAAGAACATGATGAGGGTACTTATAGCAATCGAAAATAACATGTCTAATCCACGATTATATCTAAAAGTGTAGGAAATGCAGCGCGGATCGTACTCGTCTTTGTATCGGAGCCAGATAGAAGTCTTGCCATCGGATTTAAATAAGCCCAGTTTACTTTTGTCCATTAGCAAAATATTGGCCGAAATTTCCACTGTCCTGGCCAGATACTATTCGGCCAACTTTCACGGACGTTTTGTCGCGTTGCCCAACCCCACCAACAAAGTGATGGGGTGATCGGCTGGGAGTCAGAATAAGCAACATTTTTAAACCGGATCCTTCTTGTTTATTTTCACCTAGAACAGAATGACGTGATTTGTTGGCAACAAACTTTAGGTGATATTCCCTGTGGCAGTTCTCTCTGACTCTTCACTTAGTATTCAATAGTTTTCTTCCTCCTGAGGCCTTTAGGGCTTTCTTTATCCATTTACTCTGTTTCTATCTATCTCAATGCCGCTAACACTGTTTATATATACTAGCAAATATATGCACCCTCCGGGTGCAAGTATTTAAGTTTTGATATAATAAAATATCATATTAAATTAGAAAGGCTAATGAAACTGACTAAGAATGCAAATAAAAAGATCTACAACAGAGGGGGTATAATCGAAAAATAGAACAACTTTGAAACTAATTATTCCATCATTTTCCATTACTCCCCTCTTTCATTGGTAAATTTTCCTAATTTAACTCTTTAGTTAAAATAGGAAGTAAAGGATAATATTACAGTTATTTCTTCTTGTAAATAAATTTCTTTTAAGATTTATCCACGAGATTTTTGTTTATATTTCTTAAGATAAAACCAAACAATTAGAAATCAATAATACCAAGCACATATTTATTAAAATAAAATTTTAAATATCAATATGCAAATTAGCCTTCTCGTTCAAACTGTAAACCGCTATTTTGTTGTATATATAAATACAATTGCAAGTTATTAGTACGTAGATATGATCAACAGTATTAATAATGTAAAACAATTTTTATTAATAACTGAAGGTTTAAAAGAATGAAATCATGGAGAATTTGACGTAAATAATTAAGGGAATTGTGACTTGAGTAGTAGTATAGTTTCGGTTACAGACAGAAAAACACACAATCTCCATTATAATAAGATATATATATATATATATATATATATATATATATTTACCGACCCCTCAGCAAGAGCAGGATGTGACACACGGTCAATTTCTTAAGCGAAGTTCAACAGGTTTGAATTCAGAGTTTTGCTTCACCTAGACCGGTTGCCTAACCAAGGTTAAAGAGCCCAGTATGTCCTACTTTTTATCCATAGCTGAAGGGAGAGTAGGATTCATACCTTTTCCAATGGAATTAGCGCTAAGTGAAATGCAATTACCACATCCAGGATTTGAACTCAGAGCGACGAGTCCATTTCCCATGACTTTAACCATTACACTACACGCGTTAAATATATATATAAATGATTAAAATGTTAAATGCTTAAAATCTCCACAGTACTCTTCACTCGAGAATGCTGAGCAATATCAAACTACATTTCAAGTATAAAAAAAGAGAGAGAAAGATATACATCGAAAGAGAGAGAGAGAGAGAGAGAGAGAGAGAGAGAGAGAGAGAGAGGAGAAAAATATATAGATAGATATTAATTATGATGATGAGATGAAATTCTTAGTATTTTGCGTTCTGGAAACCATGTGTCATTGCATCACACATTTGTCAAATCTTTGCTATTTGATTTTTCACTGCTTCACACAACGCATTCTCTCTCCCTCTACCCCATCCCCCTCTCTTTCTTTATGTTTAGGGTTATCGATCCTCAGAAACTTTAAGGTTCCATTTACAGCTTTCTGTCATGCCACTAGATATGCGCAATGTAAACGTGGTCTTCACATTCCTATTCTGAGTTTTGAAAGGATAAACATATCTATTCCCACAGAGTCACCTGTTAACAAGCGAAATTTGCATAACTTTCTCTCATTTCAATAAGCTCTACAAAACTCTAGCTGTCGGTAGCATTACATGCTCATCTTTCCGATCTAAATGTCTAATAGCCGTAGCCACTTTTAGACAGTCCTTGTTGGTAGGTATATTTTGAAGCATATATACTCGCATAGAAGGAGGGTACATATTCTTGAAGTGAGCGGTGTCATTGGTAGAGTGAGTATTATTGTGGAACAGCGTTCAGTTTGAGGACCTAAGGCATAGGCTGGTTTAAGGTAGTAATTAACAACAATAATAATTAACTCGGTTAGGAAGTTAAGACGCAGGTATTGAAATAGACTACTAGTTAGGAGTTGATTTATTTTTTTGAGGGAAAGAAAACCAGTTCCCTGTGTAATGGTTGGTGATCAGGTTAGTAAGAGCACAGAAGGTGGTAAGTTAGAATAGATAAAATAAATTAAGTTTATAGAAGGAGGCGAACTTACCACAACTGGAAATCCGTGGAAAGTAAATTAGATTGAAACCGGGAGGAACAGATTATTCCATTATATATTAGTAATAGGAGGCATGGGCTTTTTCATTGGCTCACACTGAGTGTGGTTTTTGCAGTTTTATTTGAAGCAAAAATGTCAAGACTAGCAGCACATAGCTTTCAGGGTGGCAACTTGAAGATGCTGGATTTAAGTTGGGGTTGCTATCGGAGCCGATATGATGCACAAGAACCCGTAATGATAGTGCATCACTGACTACCACCATGCTTGCATACTAAAATGCACTAACATCCTAGTTTTCTAAAGGCTAAATTATGCAAAAATGAGGTTTTTTTGTGCATTTCAAAGACTATCTCTGATGCTATTTCATTAAACAATAGTGCAAGTAAGACATCTAATTTTTGTTGTCAGTATACTAACACACAACTTCCGCATTGAAGGACAATTTGATGTTTTAAAAAAGTGAAAAATCGTGTATTTGAAGCAAAAATGTCAAGACTAGCAGCACATAGCTTGCAGGGTGGCAACTTAAAGATGCTCGATTTAAGTTGGGGTTGCTATCGGAGCCGATATGATGCACAAGAACCCGTAATCGGCGAGGAAGATAGTGCTACACTGACGACCACCCTCCCTGCATTCATAAGATGTAGCTTACGACTAGATGATGACACCGATATACTCGGCTCAGAGGGGTCGGTCTTCCTTTGATAGTCTGATCCTCATAACTTTGCTATCAATTGGTCGTCCCATTGTAGTGTGATGGTTAACATTATTTGCTGAATGTTACGTATTTGCGACCTTGTGTCACATCCTACGCGTGGTGAACGCGTTGGGCAAATAAGTACCTTCGCTATCAATTACTTTGTTTGATATGGTCGGCTCTATGAGTCAATCAATCAATATATAAATGTTACAATTTATTAGAAGGCTTAAATTGTGAACCGTACCTCTAAGCTAGGGATTAAATTCAGGTCTCTCATATTTAGAATCAAGGGAACCAGTAGAAATTTACTAGTGACTGTTGGTAACCTTTTGATCCTTTGAAATGTGTCATGACATAGATATTACACAAATCCAAAGCAGAGCACAGAGATATTCTGGTTGGTTGGATTTTACAGCATGTCAACCCTTGTTGGGTTATTCTATGCTGAAGACATTTGTTTCATTGATTTTTGATGGTATTCAAATTTTTATTTTTTTTATCAAACTCAATTTTAAAAAAAAACATTTTTTCTATTAAACCCATAGATGTGATCCTAACAGATACTACCACTCCAGTTCAGAGTGGATCTTGTAATAATGATGAAGGGGTACTCCACACTCCCCAGAGTTCCAGAATTGAGACTTCACCATTAGATGCAGTTTAACATTATACCCAGGACATGAAGACCCTCACAGCCATTGCACATAGGATAAAGAAGGGTTGGGTGATTGCCATAAGGTTAATAGGCTTGTACTTAATTTAAGATTTCTATTCATGAATGGCTAAAGATTTCGAAAAAGTATGTATCCATGTACAGGTGTTACAATTGTGAAGCGTACCTGTAAGATAGGAATTAAATTCAGGTCTCTCATATTTAGAACCAAGGGTTTCATGGAAAAATGCGCTAACTGTTAATAACCCCTTGACCTCTAGAGGTGCAAATCTCACGCACCATGAGAGACGTGATATAGTTTTAGTTTAGAATTTAGATTCGACCTAACCGTTAGAGAGCTTAGACGTGCTCTCGGGTCGATCTCATCCGCGCGGAATAATTATGGGCTAGATAAATAATAAAAGCTTGATCAAGCGAACAATAAGTCTTATATAGTATATCATATTTATTTATAGTATTTATTATGATTATAGTAATTTGTTTGTATTGTAATATTCCAATTATATAAGATTACATCTCTATATTGAAACTCATTTAGGCATAGCCTATAATTTTTGTAAGGAAGTGTAATAGAATTTTAAAATTAACGGTTATACTGAGGATAACACAGTAGAAGTAAGCTCTTAGTTTTGATTGGCACCAGCCAGGGTCATCTAAAGCAGAACTCTGATTGGCTTTCAGAGTCATTTGATCAGAAGAATCTTATGAAAGTAGAAGTTAGTCATAGTTGAGATCAGAGAGCCCTGGTGGACAGACGTACATTTCGTCTCTCTGCTACCCGCTTTCTCCGCCTGGTGAAGAATGTTCAGGAATGGGGTAAATAATGAAAATGCGTACACAAAATATGTGTCCGTGTTCCTGAATAAATACAGAGCCAATATGGAACGCAAAAAGAAACAGACAAACCCCGATGAAGAAGAAATATAAGAAAGAAGAAGAGATAAAAATATTTTGCTGAAGAACAGCGGAAAGAAGTATAAGAAAATTAAAGGACGGAGAAGTAAAAAAAATAAAAAGAATAAGAAAAAGAAAGAACAAAAAAAGAGGAGGATATTTTGTTAAAAGGAAAAGTAATTGTACTAAGCAGAATGAAAATAATCAATTTTGGTGAAGAAATGGTTTATTTATTTCCAAGTTTAGCTTGGTGTAACAAAAGCTTTTAATTAGTGAAATACTTAATAAAAATCGAACTCTCTAGAGTAGTAATTTTTCTGCAAAGCTTGGGGTACATTGCTTTGCAAATCATTGTAGTAGTAGTAGTAGTAGTAGTAGTAGAAGAAGAAGAAGAGCAACAACACATCAACAATATGAAGTAACAAAGTAACACGTGAAGAAGAAGATGAAGAACAAGAATTATTAAAGTAATAAGTACAGAAGAAGGAGGAGGAGGAGGAAAAGAAGAAGAGCAGCAAGAACAAACAAAACAACAAGATGAAGTAACAAAGTATCACGTGAAGAAGATGAAGAACAAGAATTAATAAATAAGTACATAAGAAAAGAAGAAGAAGAGAAGAAGCAATAAAGTAAGAAGAAGAAGAATAAGATTATGAGGATTAAGAAATCAGAGAGACAGACAGAGAGAGAGATAGATGGGGGGGGGAGAGAAAGAGATAGTGAGATAGAGAGACCTTGTTAAGCTATAATCAATTTGATTAGAAGAAGAAAAAGAAAGAAAGAAAGAAAGAAAGAGTACTGAAAAATAATGAAGATTTCTGAATTCTTAGGTTCACTGATACGCACAGATACCCACGAGTGACGAGTGGAAATATCAACACAACAGTTTAATACACAACTGGCTGTTCCCTAAGATTTTTATCTCATCCTTAGGACTTAGGCTTTATTATTATTATTATTATTATTATATCGATAAATACACAAGTAGTCATAAACAAGGCGGCCCTGGAAGGAAACCCGACCCTAAAAAGCTCTTGATTTCATTATAAGCCTCAGTGATTGTCACACAAAACTCTAGTTTTCTGCACTTGGTTCTAGTCAGTGACCAGAAAGATATTTCAGGTTTTCCGTGGGGAACAGTGAAGATTTCTTAGTGTTTAGAGGCACTCCACCACATCACGTTAAATTCATTAGAAGCTTTACTTAAGAAGAAGAAGAAAAAACGAAGATCTTTATCTTATTTATGACCGTCTAAACTAAACAATTACGTTATAGACGGCATGCTTATCTTGGATGAAGATATAGTCACACTATGACTTGATTTTGCGTTATTTTACAGATTATTTATCAAGATATTTGCGTTCCTTTCTTAGATTCTTCAATAGCAGGTATTATACCAGGACTTAAGAGTCTTGTAAGACTGCCTGGTTGGTGAGGTAATTGCGTACTTATTGGCGCCATTGACTGGTGCTTGAGCATGAATAAAGGTTAGAATTTTGGATATTGAATTTTAAGACAGACAGTATACTTCCTGTTGGAAAATGACTACAACATAATTTTTGTAACCTTCTTTTTACAAGTAAACAAACAATCCAAACTAACTAACTAATATATATATGTGCTTAATTGGAGTCGTAACTAATTTTGAAAATTTATTAATTAATAATGAATTAGGCGGGAATGCCTATTTAAATGTATGGCTAAACAAATCGAGAAAAATCAATCTCTGTATGTACATTTCGGCCTATTAGGCCTCATCAGCAGAGCTATAGATAGGAAGGCCGCCCTGTGCGTGATTTGAAACCGGACTGCCAAGCTGACAGGCCGATACCATAACCGCTACACCAAACGGACCTCCTAAATTTAAATAGGCATTCCCGCCTAATTCATTATTAATTAATAAATTTTCAAAATTAGGTACGACTCCAATTAAGCACATATTCTCAAAAAATTGTCGGCAAAAAAGCCATTCCAAACATACCTTATTTAATATATATATATATATATATATATTTGGATGACAAAAGATATACATATGAGATATGACCGACAAATATATGACAAAAGATATACATATGAGACATGACCGACAAATATATGGCGCGAATGCCCACGTTGGTGAATATTGTAACGTCTTTCGTTTTTTGCAGTATTAAGGTTTTTTGGTTTGTAAACTCATTTGACTTTCCTCTCCGACCCAAAACAACTACGGGAGTGAATGAGCTCTGATGATGATTTTTGTAAAATCGAAATATTGATCAGTATCAGCTATGATTATATTATAAATTGTTTTCTTCTTTAACAGCATTGTGTGATGTTTTCATTCCACCTTTTCTTACTATATATATATATATATATATGAAAAAATATATAGCTGGAATATATCGTGAACAATTTTGATACTCATTATACACTTTTATATAATTTTACATCAAACTCTTGAGTTTCATTATGAACTATAATACTTCTGATTTTTAAAAATAAAATTTATTTTATTTTTAACACAGAACACGCATTTTTTTAAATTCCAGCATTGAATAGTAGCGTTTTGTTTGTACCCTTTCTTCTAACGGTTGTTTCATCCAGTCTTTCGCTCATATAGTTTGCTCTTGATGATGACCGATCTACTAAAGCGGTCGAAACAGATTTCTGTCAGCAATTATAAACATCATTTGTTTTTTCAAAAATGTTAAATTCATATTATATATATATATACACCAAACTTATTGGTAAACGCTTGCGGTAAAATAGTTTGATTGTAAATATATACAATAAAATAGTTTGATTATAAATATATACTACCAAACATCACCTGTGAAAAAATAATTTTGAAAAAAAAGAAAAGACCAAGATAGTCGTACCAACCGAAAATAATCGGTTGATACTATAATACTTGGCCAAAAGAAAAAAACAATTCATATATATGAAAAATATATATTCATATAAAACCCCCTAGGATATACTAAAGCTAATAAGTAAAGAGTGCTCAATACTTAAGTAGATCAAATAATAAAGATAAACCTAATGGGTCAGATATACCTACAAAAGTTTTCGCATAGTGCTCTTCAGGGCTAATATCTGACTCAAATCTCAGCCCTGGAGAGCACTATTTCTCACCATTGGGTGAGTCTTAACCCTCTGCAGAGGTGCAGTCGATGCATTCTAACGCCCCAGCCGACAGGGCGGTCTATCATTATCATTGGCATTACGCAACGAGCGTTTCCACACTACACCTAGTTCATTCTCTAAAATAGTAAACTTTTGAAATTCATCCACACTGTAAGTAAGTAAAGTCGTCGTGGCGGCCTAATGTCGGTATCAGCCATGCAGCGAGGGAGTCTATCCCCTTTTCACTAGCGCTAGACCAAGGAGATAATTTTAGAGTCTGAGGTGGAGCGCCACACCTACCATCAGCTCCTTACTTTACCGCACAGATCCCTGTGCTACTCATACGCTGAGTTGGCGGGGGCGGGTATCGAACTAGGAACCTTGTGGTTTCTAGCCGAACGCTCTACCGACTGAGCTAACCCGGCTCTATGTATCCACACTGTAGCTGCTGTATTTACCCAGCCCCTCCGCTCCGAGCTGAATGAGACACAAGGTCAATATTCAAGCGGCGTGTGTTCCGAAAACAATCATAGAAATAAAATCCTAGACGTTAAAGACCACAACTAAACAAGTCAGATAATAAACTTAAATAAATATCCAGGAAATTAAATAAAAACACGTATGACGAAAGATTGAAAGGTATTTAGTCAAAATAGAGACATAATGACGTGTACTTTGTCAATAGGCTTAAAGCATAAACTATACAATCATTGTATTAATACCAGACATAACATACGGTTGTGACATATGAAAATTAACTCAATCATTAGAAGATAAACTCAAAGTTACACATATCAATAGAAAGGACAATGCTAATAATAACTTTAAGAGAATGAGAACAACAAACAAACAAAAAAGAGACCAAAGTGAGAAAAATTATTAAACAACAAAAATGGAAGTGAAAAAAAAGACATGAAGTAAGAAGAGTGTATAACATTTTGTACAAAAGGTTGGTAGAACTATACCCAAGAAATAACAGGTGTTTTAGGAAAGGACCTTACAGAAGATAGAGAAATGAAATAGAAGGGTTTTCTGGTTAAGATATGGTAGAAGGTAACACAAGGTCTTTATGAAAGGAATTAGGAAAGGCTCTGATCCAACAGTGGACGCAAAATATTTAGGATGCATGTGGATTTCCTTGATTGAACTGTTGAAATGTGGTCATATACGTGATTATATAAATATATTAACTCAGTCATTAGAAGATTGACTCAGAGTTACACATATATCAATAGAAAGGACAATGCTAGAATAACTTTAAGAGATAATGAGAACAACATGAAACTAAAAGAGAAATGCAATAGAAATCATCAAAAAACAAAACTGAAAGTGGCTAGCACAATTATATAAAAGAGAAGACAATTGCTGTTTAAGATATTTTACGGACCTCCCACCTGTCTGGGAGCCACGCACAAACCAAAGCTCATGAGGTTACCAGTGCAAAAGTGCGTGACCCCTTCGGCATCCCCCTTTCGGGACGTCTAGGCACCGGACAATAAACCTGGCCCTTGCCCTTTTAGACGAAGGGACAGGTGCTGCCTGGAGCGACACTCAGATCACGCAATTTATTTTACTATTACTTAGAGACTCAGAAGCCGAAGCCCTTGAATCAGGTCAGTTTAGATTAATATATATATATATATATATATATATATATTATATATATATATATATTATGTGTGTGAAATAAAAGGAAATGAATCCGACAGTGTGAATTTGATATATTGAAAAAACAAATGATGTTTACAAATGCTTGGGATCATCAGGAGAGAATGTGCACCGTTTCGGGGCCTTCCTCTCAAACGGTGCACATTCTCTCCTGATGATCCCAAGCATTTGTAAACCTCATTTGTTTTTTTCAATATATCAAATTCATATATATATATATATATATATATATATATATTTCGTATTTTTATACCACCATATTTCATATTTTATTTTCGTAATAGATTATTGTTTTATTCTACCATCCTGCAACTTGTATTATTTCCCAACATACATATGTTTCCTTTACTTTGGTACTCTATAAGTTTTCTTGTACTAAATATTTGTTCATATATATATATATATATATTTGAATGTTCACAAATAATTAGTTGGCTGGTTGGTTCTTTTTTTTACGGCATATCAAGAATTTTCGAGTCGTTTAATGCCGAATCAAGTCATTTTGATAAACAAAGGACTCGGGTTACTAACAATATAAGCTGTTGCTTAAGTGGTCACCCAATTAAGTATTGAACAGGCTCGTCGCTGCTTAACACCGGGGATCTAACAGGAATCGGTGCTTTCAGTGTGACTTGGTCGTAATCAAATAATTAGGGAATCTACATATTTGTAAAGTATGGATGAAATAATAGTTTGTAGAGAAAGGCTATAAGAAGCTATATATTTACCAACCCCTCCGCACGAGCAGGGTGCGACACAAGGTAATTTTTTAAGCGGAGTTTAAAAGGTTTGAATTCAGAGTTTTCCTTCTCCTAGACTCGTTAATAGAATGTTACTCAAGAAATATGGTGACGGTTATTGTCGTAGGATGTGGACCACGGTGACCCGAGTTCATATCCAGGACGAGGATGTTTGCGTTTCACCCTGCACTAATTATTAATAATAATCGAAAATAATTATTAATAATAATCGAAAATAATTATTAATAATAATCGAAAAAATTGTTGTCATAGATGCAGTGCCACATCGGGATATTGATCTTGCTATGAAAAAATAAGAAATCATCAATAACTTAAAATCGGTTGACTTTAAGACTCTTCTGATAACATTTTTGGATTTCTTGGGCAAAAATGCTTTTATAAACCAATTTTAAAGAAATGTTAATAAATAAGAGCTATTCTATATTTTAAGGATTCTGACTATGACGAAGTATATAACTATATAAGAACTATATAACTATATAAGACTATATAAGAAGTGACGCAGTTTCGGTTACCAACAGACAGACACCGAATCCCAATTATAATAAGATTTCATTCATAGATGGAAGACTTACAGGTGCTACCACTCTTGATCAGAATCAGCCTGGGAGTAATGGCAACGAAGGGGTACTCAACGCTTCTCAGGTCTCTAGATGGAGTTTAGTGTCATACTTAGAAAACCCCTTTAAATATAAAAACCATTAAACCAATATTATATCTGGGGCGTTAGAATGCACAGACTGCACCTCTGCAGAGGGGTAAGACTCCCCCAATGGGGCCACCTGTTTGCCGTGGGTGGCGACTCGTGATGCTTAAGGATAGAACCCAGGTGGATGAGCAGTCCATGACTTGCAATACTCCACTTTGGCCCTACCTTGGGCTAGACGGGCGGTCGGAGAGACTCCCTCCGATCAATCGGCAGGTCACGTCAAGCCCTAGCACCTATATGATTTTCCCAACCCTATTGCCCTTATGGCAAGCCCCAACCCCTTTTTATCATATGGGTGCTAGAAGGCGGTGGCTGCGGGTCTACATGTCATGGGAATGACGTTAAACTCTATATGATGGTGAGGGTCCAGTTTTGGAGGTTTGGGGAATATGGAGCACCCCTTCATCACCATGGCTCCCTGGTCTACTCTAACCCGGAGTGGTAGTACCTGTCAGGGTCCCATCTATGGGTTAAATAGAAAAATGTATTTAAAAAAAAATGGTATTATTCATTAAGAATTGATTTATTTCAAAACTTTATCGGCATTAAATGACCCACTGAGGTTGATATGCCGTAAAACCAAATCAAACCAAAAAACAAATTAATCCTCAAGTATTTCTAATGGGTACACAAAGCCGACAGCAACAATAATTTCTTTGTTAAATTGTGCATTCACACTATAGTAAGTAAAGTAAATTCGTCGGGGTGGCCTAAAGTCCGTATCAGCCACAGAGCACTAGACTAAGGAGATTGTTTTTGCGTCTGAGGTTGAGCACCACTCCTAACATAAACTCCTTACTTTACCGCGTAGATCCATATGCTACTCATACGCTGAGTTGGCGAGGGCCTGTATCGAACCAGGAACCTTGTGGTTTTTAGGCGGACGCTCTTCCGACTGAGCTAAACCGGTCCCTTCTTGTCATATATATATATATATATATATATATATATATATATATATATATATATACACCCAGTACCTTCACTACGAGCAGGATGAGACACAAGGTCGATTTTTAAGCGAAGTAAAACAGGCTTAAATACAGAGATTTCTCTCTCAACCGGTTGCCACTCTAAGGTTAAAGATCCAAGTCTTTTATACTATTTACCCATATCTGATGTGGGGGTACAGTTGCATTCGTTTCTTTCTCAAATGTATTAGTGTCATGTGAAATGGAATAAGCCTCGTCAAGGATTTATACTCGGCTCACCGTCTATTTCCTTCGACAATAACCTCTTGTTAAACGTCACCGAAATGCACTAAAGGAGGTCATTAGTGATGTTACACCTGTATCCTTACATATTTCCGGGTTTTGTAACAGTATATATGTTCAACCGGTAGACCTGACATTATTAGGCCAACTTCTTTTCAGATTCGCTCATTGTATTTTATGAATAGATCATAACTTATTATATATAGGCTTAAGGATATGTAACAGCTACGCTGAGACTTACTCGGTACATGTATACAATAGGAGATTGAAGGACAAAACTTAACTAAAAGCTTAATTTTTAATTATACGCTCGCTTTGGAGGACGTCATCAGTAATGTAAAATCTTGGGTCACTGGGGAGTTTTGGGTCTTACAAGATCATACTCTCCTCACCGAGCGGATCCTATCAAAGACAATGAAACTGATCCACCCTCGGGCGTTTCCACACTACACCTGTTGTTCATTCTCTAAAATAGAAGACTTTTGAAATTGCAATCGCAGCTGATGAACCATGTGCAACTGATTATATGCATAGGCAATATGCATTATCAAAATATGAGGCGTTAAACGCCAGTTCTTATTACCCGAACTTTTCAGCTCGGTTACTTGAGAATAAACTTAGACAACTGAACGGTCTCTAATATCTAGGTGGAGCAAAATGGAATTATGGGTAAAATGTTGAAGTGCTTGATTTTATGGTCGTTTGGCTATTAGTGAATAAGATATATTCTGTAAGTTCTGTAATGAATTTGCGAGCAGTTTCTAATTTCATTTCTGAACTAATATATATATATATATATATATATATATATATATATATATATATAAGAATGGAAAGGGAATTGAATCCGGCAATATGAGGAAAAAATGAGTAAAGAAAAGACATGTAGATGGATAAAAATGAATTTTATCGATATCACTTTTAATCGATATCACTTACACATGTGTTTCGGTCTGTTTATCAAAATGTATACGGATTTATATTATTATTATTATTAAAATAATCAGATGGAGTTGAAATGATGATGATAATAATAATAGGAAAAATGTATAAAATGTTCCGTACATGGAGAGATTTTTACGACCTTCATCAAACTAATTTTTTAAAATTTTTGAGTGGATATAAAAATCGTGGGAGACAAGAATATAATTTTAAATATTCGAAAAAAAAAAAAAAAAAAAAAAAAAAAAAGAATATTTTTTAAATCGTTTTTTTTCGAACATTGAAAATTCTATTCTTGTCTCCAACGATTTTTATATCCACTCAAAAAATTAAAAGAATTTTCCTATTATTATTATCATCATAATCATAACTCCATCTGATTATTTTAATAATAATAATAACGTAAATTCTTCATTTTTCCTCATATTGTCGGATTCATTTTCCATTCTTACATATATATATATATAATATATATATATATATATATATATATGTTTAAGTTAGAAATAAGTTCCGTCTGGAAAGGGTTAATAGTCTTTCATAATAAACGGTCCACCGGATTTATTTTGTTTACTATTTAAAATATTCCCAGTGGGTGTAATGTCGGTAACTAAGCAGACGGCCGGAGACAGTTGGACTAACAAAGGTAGAAGTATAGTTACTGACTTTTTCTTTCATGACTTTCCCAAAAATGGAAAAAAAAAAAAAAAAGATTGTATTCTTTTTTTTTTACTTGTTGAAAGATTAACCAAATTCTAAAACCATCTCAAAGATTATCATCTCAAAGGAACGGACAATGAACAATCTACGCTTTGATGGAATGGTAAAAAAAACATGGTCGCCTTTATTAGGAGACTCGATGTGAATAAAAGTCTCTGTTGACGGCAACTTGTCGGCCTATGAATATTGAGCAATGCGGAGATAAGGCAACTTAAGTTCCATCGTCAAATCCCTTTTTTATGCTTACTGATTGTTTTGGAGATTACCTAAACTGATGAAAGTAGTACTGGTCGTAAAAGTGTTAGCGTTTTTTTTTTTGTTTTATTGGTATTAAAACAAGAAGTTGCTCTGTCTGTCGGAAGATCAAATTGAACCAGAAATGTTGAATACTTTCGAGTTTTCATCAAAAATGTTCATTAAAAATAAGAAATCAAGTACAAAATAATAAAGAACAAATAACAAAAATTTACGACTAGGAAAATAAAAATGATCTAAAAGAATAATTTGAAAAAAAAAATGATTCAGCGAGCCTTTGTAAGATATTTACTTAGTTTGTTATGGCACAAGGCCATAAGTATATGAGTCACAAATAAAAAATGAAATTGTTATCATATTATAATGGAGAGTGTGTGTTTGTTTGTAACCGAAACTAAATCACTACTCAAGTTACAATTACCTTAGTTATTAACGTCACATTCACCATGAATTTATTCTTGTCTAAACCTAAATTATTTATAAAATTGTTACACCGTATTAATACTGTTGGATTAATCTACATACTAATAACATGCAAGTATATTTATATATTCAACAAAATAGCGGTTTACAGTGTGAACGAGAAGGCTAATTTGCATATTGATATTAAGAATTTAATTTTAATAAATATATGCTTAGTATTATTGATTTCTAATTGTTTGGTTTTCTCTTAACGAATATGTGCAAAAATTACGCGGATAAATCTTAAAAGAAATCCATAAACAAGACGAAAGAACTGTAATTTTATTAAATACTTTAATATAACTAAATAAATTATGAAAAATTAAAGACGGGAGTGATGTAAAATGATGGAAGAGTTAGATTTAAAGCTGTTTTATTTTTAGATTATACCCCCTCAGTTTATCATTTTCTAAATAGTTTCTAATTTGATACAATATCTTATTACATCAAAACCTAAATACTTGCACCCGAAGGGTGCATATATTTGCTAGTAATAGTAATACAGTAGCTTGTGAACTACTGCTCTCTGACAGAACATGTTTATTTTAGGGATTTCGATATTTTCCTTTACAAGATACATGGAATTTCCTCCTCTCTAATTATTAAGTCACATCTAAAAAAAATCAGACAAATAATGAATTCATATTATTTGGATTATTCGTACTATTGTCCTCATCTTTATTGTTATCTGTACAACGTTTTGGCCGATATGCCCTCCGACCTTCTTCAGTAACACCTGCACCCCAACTATGATTAGCGGAGGGAGAACAGGATACCGTCGTGGACTGAATAAAGGGTTGTGTTCGAAGTTCCGTGCTAGCTCCCGATTACGACAAGAAGGTTTCCGGTTTCGAGAAGGCTCTCGAGTCTGACAAGAAATACATGAAGAAGGCCGGAGGGCACATCGGCCGAAACGTTGTACAGATAACAATAAAAATGAGGACAATAGTCCAAATAATACTAATTATCAAGCCTCATCTAAATAATTCATAATAAATTAATTATTCTTTTGGAATTGATATTCTGTTAATTTATCATGGGGTGAATAGAAATTAAATTTGGTTACAAGTGGTGCATCTAGTAAAAACCCTTCTCCCTTTTTTGTGTGACGCACGTCAAATAATGATAACGTAGATTGGTAGGTAGTTACAACGCTACTGATATAGAGACTGACAGTGTTTCTGATGTAATGTAAAGGATGAGTCTTCTTTTCTTTGTCATCTCAGGTTGGTCCAACTGAAGGCAATATCGTGAAGCAAATTGAGAACATACATCTATTGAAGTCCAGTATTTTGTCTTAATAACGCCATTGGCTGAGAAGCCAGTCTCATAGAAGTACGTTGAAGGAAATGGTAAAAGTACTTTCAACGCAGTTTTCAGAGAGCGCATGCTGGTTTTACTTTAACTCAAAAGGAAATAAGTCTAAGTTGTTATTTCAAAAGTCATCTTCAATTCCCCGTCGGCAGCCAGCTCTAACAATCGGCACTTCCATAGTGACAGTTAAGGTATCTCCCACTCTGTCCCTCTGTCTCTCTCAATTGTCTGAACGGATTTCTAATCTATCCAGTCCCCTTTTCAGAGATCTTATTCTGTTGGAAAGTAGCGCTAAAAACGGTCTGGCAAAATTATTTAAGTGTTCTATTATATCACGTCAAGATAGAAGCAGATTAAGCTTTTTTCCTTTGCACTTGTGATAAATGCTACCAAATTATGAGATATGTTTCAGCAAATTGTGGTACTCGATTCTTCTGATACGTCTATTCTATATTCAATTGTAAAAGAAAAAAAAAGAAAGAAAGAAAACATCGTTATCTGCGCTGAGTTATTGAAAGCATTAAAGATGGCGGCGAATGTATTAGCTAGATAAACCAGATTTGTGACAACTGGGGCGTTTGAATACACCGACTGCCCCTGTACAGGAGGGTAAGACACCCTCCCCCACTGAGACCACCAGTTGGCCGTGGGTGGCGACCCGTGATGCTTGAGGATGGAATCTTGGTGGATGAGCAGTCCATGACATGCAAAACTTCGCTTGGGCCATTACTTGGGCTAGATGGGCGGTCGGAGAGGCCCCCTCCGATCAATCGGCTGGCTATGTCAAGCCCTAGCACCTATACGATTGTCCCAACACTATTGCCTCTATGGAAAGCCCCAACCCTTTTTATCATATGGGTGTTAGAAGGCGGTGACTGAGAGTCTTCATATCTTGGGTATGACGTTAAACTCTAACTGATGGTGAGGTTCCAGTTCTGGAGGTTTGGGGAAAGTTGATCACCCCTTCATCACCATTGCTCCCTAGTCCACTCTGAGATCCTATTTATGGGGTAAATAGAAAAATGTGGGTAATCCTTAACTTATTCCTCGTAAATTCTTACTATAAAATAAACTGAACCCTCATATTATGTCCGTGTTTTTGCAATAAATGTTTTATTTTTCTTGCACCCGTTATTTTACAATACTGAATATATTTTCTTTATTTACAAACATTTATTGCAAACATATATATTTTCTTTATTTACAAACATTTATTGCAAACATATATATATTCTTTATTTAAAAACATTTATTGCAAACATATTTAAAACATTTATTGCAAAAACATGGACATAAAATGAGGGTTCAGTTCATTTTATAGTAGGAATTTGCGAGGAACAAGTTAAGGATTACCAAAATATGTTTATGAAAAATTGAGTTTCCACTAAGAACAAATTCATTTAAAATCTTTGTCAGCATTAAATGACCCAATGAGTTTGATATGCCGTAAGACAATTTCCTTTAAAGGAGAGTTCGATCAATAGTGAATACCTATAGTATAGTGCCAAATTTAAGCTTTGCTATTAAAAACAAAAATTGTTTAAGACATAGATAGCGTAATGGTTATCGTCGTTGGAAATGGACTAATTTTATCTATAAGTTTTTATTTTAAAGGATTTACGTTTTAAATTCTTAAAAGATAAAATTTAATTCTCGATAATGGTTGGGTGGCTGGATTTTACGGCATGTCAACCCTTGAAATATTTTTATGCCAAAGACGTTTGTTTTATTCATTCTTCTGAGGTATTCAATTTTTGGGCCGATATGCCCTCCGACCTTCTTCAGTAACACCTGCACCCCAACTATGATTAGCGGAAGGAGAACAGGATACCGTCGTGGACTGAATAAAGGGTTGGGTTTGAAGTTCCATGCTAGCTCCCGATTACGACAAGAAGGTTTCCGGTTTCGAGAAGGCTCCCGAGTCTGACAAGAAATACCACTAGAAGGCCGGAGGGCACATCGGCCGAAACGTTGTACAGATAACAATAAAAATGAGGACAATAGTCCAAATAATCCAAATAATACTAATTATCAAGCCTCATCTAAATAATTCATAATACATTAATTATTCTTTTGGATTTGATATTCTGTTAATTTATTAGGGGGTGAATGGAAATTAAATTTGGTTACAAGTGGTGCATCAAGTAAAAACCCCTTCTCCCTTTTTTGTGTGACGCACGTCAAATAATAATAACGTAGATTGGTAGTTAGTTACAATGCTACTGATGTAATGTAAAGGATGAGTCTTCTTTTCTTTGTCATCTCAGGTTGGTCCAACTGAAGGCAATATCGTGAAGCAAATTGAGAACATACATCTATTGAAGTCTTTTTTAAAAACTCATTTCTTTTTAAAACATATTTCCTTAAACTCATTTTTATCTATTTAACTCGTAGAAGGAACATTAAAAAGGACTAACACTCCAGACGAAAGAGGACCAGTGAGTAATAGTAATGAAGGCGTACTCCACACTCCCTAGAGCTCTAGAATTGGAACCTAACTACAGTTTAACATCATACCCTCAGGCACTACCTTCAAGCGCGTATATGATAAAAAGGGTTGGGAATTTGACAAAAAATCAATATGGTCGGGACAATGATATAGGTACTAGGGTTTGGTGTGACCAGCAAATTGATCGGAGGGGGCCTCTCCGAACACCGGTCAAGAATAATTAAGGGCCAAAAGGGGAGTGTTGCATTTTATGAACTGCTTAGTTACCAGGATTCCGCCTTAAGCATCACGGGTCGCCACCGACACCCAACAGGTATTAAGGGGGTCTTAATCCACTGAAAATATGCAGTCAGTGTGTCCTACAACCCCAGCCAAGAGGGTTAGCTAGATGCTGTAAGTTAATAGCTAAGATCTATAGATTAATAATTCATCTTTAAACTTCAGAAAGATGATCGCGAATCTTACGAGCAAAACCACAGCATTCAAACGAATATATGTGTAAATATGAATAATTTATGGAAATTGCAATAATTTATTCCACGTTTTAGAAGATTTTCAGAATAAATATAATGCTAATTTGAATAATTAATGGAGATAAGATTTTCTCCTAAAAATCTGTAAAGTATATCTAGCATTTAGTATTATTTAAAATTAAATTATTACATTAAACTTACTTGAAACAGGTGTATAATTTAAGAATAGAACAATTTGATGGGTAGCTCTTCCCAGGGGTATTAGTTTCTTAAGAGTTATGGCTTTTTTTTGCACACATCCGGCTTTCATTGCTAATTTGTCCTAATTTAACTAAATTTACAGATACACAGGAACACAATTTCCATTAATATATATATATAATGAATAGAGAATGAACGAGAAAATGAGAAAAGTATTGGCATGAAAAGGTGCTCAATGCTAATAAAGCAGAGCAGATTTATAATCAATTGTGATATTATGGATTTGGACTCATAACTTAAAGTTTCATGGTTATGCAATCATCAGATGAGTCAAATGGTTGAGATTCTTTAAGAAAAAATCTCAACCATTTGACTACTGGTTTTTAAGATCTCAACCATTTGTCATCTGATGTTTGCATAACCATGAAACTTTAAGTTATGTGTCCAAATCCATAATATCATAATTGATTATATATATGTGTGTGTGTGTGTGTGTGTGTGTGTGTGTGCCGCGCTACTTTATGACGATGTCTTAAAATTGAATGTCACATCGAAAAGGTTCATGGAAAAGTTTCATGCAAACAACGTAATTGCAAATATTACCTCAATTTATTTACTCTATATAAAAACATTACTTAGTAAGTTAATCTTACCGGCCATTACTACAGATGATTATGAGGATGAAGATAATGATGATGATGATCGTGTGCAAAAAAAACCAACCCCCCAAAAAACCCATAAAAAACAACCGAAAAATCTTAAGAAACTAATACTCTTGGGAAAAGTATGAATCCCTCATCCCCCAGCTATGGGTTTAATAGTACCGCTATTGTTCTTCTACAAGGAAGGATTTGACATTGAATAAACCACGGAGGTTGATATACCAGTAAACAAAGAAACCAAACCAAACCTTCTTTGTTTGTGAATTCAGAGTTTTTACCTTCTAGACTAGTTGCCCTACCAGGACTGGATATCCAAATCTTCCCTACATCCCATAGCTGGAGGGAGAATAAGTGGATACATGGCTTTTTCCAATTGTATTAGTCCAAAGTAAAATGCAGGCAGCCTAGTTCAGGATTGAACGAAGCATGCCGAGTCCATTTTCTTCGAATATAATCGTTACGCCACTGCGCCTCAGAAAGAATAATGAACAGTTTGGTTTGTTTTACGGCATATCAACCTCAGTCGGTCATTTAATGCCGATAAAGTTTTATAATATATTAATTCTTAATGGATAATCAATTTTGTTTATAAACAATATAATATATAAATTTTTGTCTATAAACTTTTCTATTTAACCCACAGATGAGACCCTAACAGGTACAACCACTCTGGGTCAGAGTGGACCTGGGAGCAATAATAAAGGGGTGCTCCACATTCCCCAAACCTCCAGAACTTGAACCTCACCATCAGATAAAGTTTAACGTCATTCCCAGGACATGTAGACCCTCAGTCACGGCCTTCTAGCATCCATATGATAAAAAGGGGTTGGGGCTTGCCATAAAGGCAATAGGGTTGGAGCAATCATATAGGGTCTAGGGCTTGACGTGACCAGCTGATTGATCGGGGGGGGGGCTCTCCGACCGACCGTCTAGCCCAAGAAATGGCCAAAGTGGAGTTTTGTATTAAATGGACTGCTCATCCTCCAGTGTTCCATCCTTAAGCATCACGGGTCGCTAACTACAGCCAACAGGTGGCCCTATAGAGGGAGTCTTACCCCTCTGCAGAGGTGCAATCTGTGTATTCTACCGCCCCAGCCGACAGGGCGGATAATGAACAGTAAGACAAGCTCACTAACTGTTGCTCTATGGCCATATGTTTCTAAATAAGTTACTAAGATTAGTTTAATCTTTTTATTGGCACAAATATATAGTTACCAACCCCTCCGTACGAGCAGGATGCGACACAAGGTCAATTTCTTAAACAGAGTTTAACAGGTTTGAATTCAGAGTTTTCCTTCTCCTAGACCGGTTGCCTAACCAAGGTTAAAGAGCCCAGTCTGCCCTACTATTTATCCATAGCTGGAGGGAGAGTAGGATTCATACCTTTCCCAAGGGTATTAGCGTTAAGTGAAATGCAACGTCCAGGATTTGAACTCGGGTGACGAGTCCATTTCCCATGACTTTAACCACGCGCTTCTTATTGGTACAAATATAGAGTGACAAGTGAGGACTAAACCAACATCATTAGAATTCTTATAGACGTCTTCACATTCATCAAGCAGCAAAAAGAAAATAACTATTTACCCATTTAATCTACTCTCTGAGATATTTATTTTTTTGTTGTTGCAAATAGAGAGCTAAAATATGAATTAGTCTATCCATAGAGACATTTTGAAAGCAGCACTTAAGTCACCTTCTTTGGAGACATTTAGTGTTTCTATAGAGACATCATAAATACAGTCTTTTAATCGCATCTCCCCAATAGTGTATGGCTTTTAAGACTTAGAAACTAAAAAGGATTCTTTATAAAAAAAAATCCTATTACGCAAAAGTATTGCCAAGTATCAGTTTTTTGACGGCCTCTCTCTCTCTCTCAAAAAAAAAATCTTTGAACCCCTAAGCGATAAATGTTGGACTGAGTGCCATTGTATTGTATTATGGTAAACACGCTATTTTGCTTTCTTTCAAAGAACTCTGCGAGTTGAACTGATTTTTTTTATTTTTTTTATTTGAATGCCTCTTAAAAGGTGGTGGCCTCATTTGTTGCCAAGGAACAAATGAAAAATCAATACACAGTTTTAGTCCCCGGACGAGAGAATTCTCCCGTCTGAGGATTGTGTAGTACACATGGAACTTGGGTAACGGTAATATAGTCTCATCATCCTGTATTTTAGGTTTTGAAATTGCTCTGCTAGTTTAGCATTGAGCACTTTTGTATGCAAACACTTTTCTTATTTGTTTATATATATGTCATCCTCGGATACGTGTTTCGACTTCAGTGTGGCTAGACATTTTGGGAACTATCTACAGCCGGGATAGAACTCCGATCGATTCAGCATCAGTCGGACAGCTTAACCGCTCGGCTATTGTCACCCACAGAATGCGAACGGGATTTTGACTGTATGTATATAAATGTCGCCATAGAGGGCTCCATCCCTATATATATATATATATATATATATACATACATACATACATAGGTGGAGAAAGGTAGACAAACACGGGATGTACAAAATGGATGTTTGTGATGTCAATGTTAAAACATTTCGGTCTGTTAGACCTTCAGGACGTTGGATTGAGTTCTTGCTTCAACGGTGAACATTTTCATACTGGTGAATTAGGAGGTCATGAATAGGAGAGGGGTAGTCAGTTGTTGATATATATATATGTCAAGCTGCAAAATATATTTATATAGTCTGTGACTGATGAGACTGAACTTCTAAGGAGTTTTAAAAATTTCATTAAATTTCTAAAAGCCTTTAAGTTTTGGTCGAAATAAATTTATTACAGAATGACGGTTTATTGAGTTTTTCCTCCTTTCAAAAGGTAAATATTGCTCTGTATTTAATCTAAAATATAGATTATTATGCATTGAGCTCTCTCAGGGATTTATAAAAAAATACTTGTATTTTCACCTACTAAAACATGCAATATAATCATACAGTGAGATTTTGAAGATCCCATGTAGAATCATCCCTTACTACCAGTTTTGGATACCTTACATACACACACACACACACACACACACACACACACACACACACACACACACACACACTTGGTATTTGTGTAAAAGGTGACTGACCGGTGAAACAGGTCAGCAACCGTTTATCGCAAAAAATACACACGTGCAATCAACTGCAATTAATCAATATCTTAATTAATCCAGTGGATTTAACCCTGAAGATCCTTATGGTGAAACTCGAATAGGTTAATACCGTGTATCCTTATCATAATATATATCTTATTATAATGGAGATTGTGTGCTTTTCCGTCTGTAACCGAAACTATATTACTACTCAAGTCACAATTCTCTTAGTTATTGACATCACATTCTCAATGATTTTATTTTTATTTAACCTCAATTATTAATAAAATTGTCTTACATTATTAATACTGTTAACTATGTCTACATACTAACAACATGCAATTATATTTATATATAACAAAATAGCAGTTTACAATGTGAAAGGGAAGGCAAATTTGCATATTAATATTTAATAATCGAATTTATTAAATATGTGCTTAGTATTATTTATTTCTAACTGTTTGGTTTTATTTTAATGAATATAAGCAAAAATCTCTTCAATGAATCTTAAATGAAATCCATTAACAAGATAAAATAACTGTAATTTTATTCTTCACTTCCTCTTTTAAATAAATACTTAAATTCGAAAAAATAACAATGAAAGACGAGAGTGATGGAAGAGTAAGTTTCAGTTGTTCTATTTTTTATTATACTCCCTCTGTTTCAAATCTTTTTATCTGTATTCTTATTTAGTTTCATTAGCCTTTCTAATTTAATACAATATTTTATTACATTAAAACTTAAATACTTGCACCCGGAGGGTGCATATATTTGCTAGTATATATATATATATATATATATATATATATGTATATATATGTGTGTGTGTGTGTGTGTGTGTGTGTGTGTTGAAAAAATGAATAAAGGAAAGTAAGTATAGAATGGATAATATAGGATATTTTAATCAATATTACTTACACATATTTCGGTCAGGAGTTTATCCATGTGTACATTATTCAAACTATTATTATTTTTAAATAATCAAATGAAATAATAAAATAATATTTGATTATTTAAAAATAATAATAGGGGGCCCAGCAAGGACCTACATTGACCAGCTATGTATATAGAATCATCCCTTACTACCAGTTTTGGATATCTTACACACACACACACACACATATATATCACTTATTTTCTTTCATTTTCCTTTCTTTTTAACGTTTGTTTTTTTCGTTCCTTCTTTGTTTTTTTTCCTTTTCCTGGATCTCCCTTTTACTTTTTTTTCTATTTTTTGTTCTTTCTCTACTTCTTTCCCACTTTCTTTGATGTCTTGCTTTTTTCTGTTTTTCTTTTCTTTCTTTCTTTAATGACACATTTTTTTCACTCTCCGTTATTATTAACCGACTGAGCCTCCCCCCAACTTATTCCCACTTTCTTGTATCATTCTCATAAACACTTCCAACATCACACCAGCCCAAACCTCCTTAACTATTTCATTTTTCTGGAAACCCCCTTTTTCTTCACATGATCCCTATGTGTTTACGACCCTTTTTACATGTAATTCTACAGTATCCTAGTATAATAACTATTCACCGGAAGCGTGTGGCGCCACTCGCCCAGTGAGACAAGGTGAGTTCCTTTCTTCTTTTTTTTTTTTTAAAGCGGAAGTAGGCCATGCGACACATACCGATATTTTTTTTCTTCAGCCAATCAGAACAAAGCGGTAATCAAAATATTTTGGAGGAAGTTTGTGATAAGCATAACGAATTATGTACTGGTTTGTTAGCGCCTTCTATGTAAAATGATATGCTTATAAAAACATGTCTAGCAGGAAACAAAAAGGTGAACGGAAAGGAAGCCGGGCGAATCGACTGTTACTTTGAGGAATAGTTTTTTTTTATATTAAAAGAAAAATATAACAGTTTATAATTTGACTATACCGAAAACCAACACATTTTGCACAAACATTTTCTGAATTCTAAAACGTCTCACCCACACACATACACACCCGCACATTATATATATATATACTAGAAAAACCGTGACCCATTGAGCTCCGATTAGATTGTTGGAAAAATTACATGATATGATTTCGCTAATTTAGAGTTTTCCCAAACTGTCCAAATAAGTTATTTAAACTAGAGTAAACATTTTCATTTGACCAAAGGAAGAACAAGAGAAGGGTCACTTGGTTAGTTAATTTGTAATTAAAGGTAATTAGGATTTTAATCATGGATACACATGACAATCCCTAGCCAACCCAACCCTATCAACCATTGCTCTCAGGGGTTCCTCTGCACAGCATCCAATATCTGCGCAGAGTTGGTCAATGTACATCTTTGCTCGACGGTTCACACTGGCGTGCCTGTGTGCTGGTTTCCATACAATAATGTCAGGAGTTTGTCCTTGATTTATCAGCACGTTTTTAGCACGTTATGAAATATTTTAAATTAAAGATTTATCTAATCTATTAAAAAAAAGTTAATCATATTAAATCAGACATGTATTCCGAATTTTTATGTATACAATTTTTTTAAACAATTTTTTTTTTTTTTTTTAAACCAACGATTGTTCTCATTTATTTACCACAGAATATGAAAAATTACTGAAAGGAAAGAAAAAGAAAAAATGTCGGCTTCAGCTATGATTTTTCTTTAAAAATATTGTGCTACAGTTTTTTTTAGAGTCATTAACTTAAACAGCAAAAAACGCCTTTTGGGACGAAATTAATTTTTTAAAAGTGTATAAAAAATTAGATATGTTATATTATTTTGATTTTTTTCATTTTTGTTTTTATTGATGCCCATTATGCATATCGCATAAATGCGTCTTGGCCTCCTGCTCGAAAAAAAAAAAAAAACAACAAAAAACAAAAATAAAAAAAAACAACAAAAACTAAGCAGTGCCCGCTGAAAATCCAACACGAGCTACGTATGAACTCCTTAGCTGTTTGAAGCCGTTTTTTCCCCAAAATGTTAATGCGATTGAAACCAATAGCTTGCACCCCCAAGTCTTTTCCCGACATGTAAATGTAAATATTTTACCCTCCCCCCTCTTTAAAATATGTTTGAAGGCGTTTTTATCGACAAGCAAATGTATATACACCCTCCTTTAAAATATATTTTTATTCTGTATTTTCATTTTAATTCAAAACAACTGCCACGAATTTTTAAACAAATAAAACAAAGTTTGGCTTTAACTTTTCGGGAAAAACGCTTTAAATCATCTATAGAATGATAAAGAAAAAAATATGGCCAGATAATTCTAAAAATGTAAATAAATTTAAGTAGAATTAAATGTAAATGGCAATTAAATTAAACGAAAATAATTTATTTACTAAAAGAATAGGTATTAGATTATTAGTGAGAACTGTATGGGCCACTAATAATTTCATTTAACTATTCTTTTAGTAAATAAATTGTCTTTGGTAGCTGAGAATCTAATTTTAATCAACTTATTTTCTAATAAACTCTTGATTAGCTTTGTATTAAAAGCTGTAGGAAACATAATGAATGTTTCATAAGAAGTATATATTAACATTACTGACAAAAAACTTAGTTACCCTAAAAAGGTATTGGTTTGTTTGTATTTTTTTTTTACTCATTTAATTCATACAGTTTTTAATCTTAAAACATCGCAAATCGATTAAACTTGCAAATCGTCGTCAAAATTAAAACGGAAACTTATTTGGTGATCCATGACAGTTTAACTACAGTGTATGAATGAACTTTTTTGTGAATTGGGTTACGGTTTAGGGGATTAAGGTTGTTTTTAATTACATATTGCTTAAAAAAACAAAAAAACATTACTATACATTTAATGTTGAAAAATATATTTTTTAAGAACATGTTTAATTAAAATGTTTCATTGCAATACTAACACAAACAACTGAGACTAATGTACCTACCATTGGATTCATTAATTAATTTCAATGGTCAATTAAATGTATAGTAATTTGGGTTTTTTGTTGTTTTTTTTAAGCAAAACGTAATTAAAAAGAACCTTAATCCCCGAAACCCTAAACCGTAACCCAATTCACAAAAAAGTTCGTTCATACACTGTAGTTAAACTGTCATGGAACACCACCAAATAAGTTTCCATTTTAATTTTGACGACGATTTGCATGTTTAACCCACAAATCTTGATTTTATAACAAAATAAGCTGATTTGAATTACTTCGCAGGTTAAATTATTTTAGTTTTTCGGAAAAGGGAAACAAAGACAATTTATCTACTTACCAAATAAGTTGATTGATTCACTAATTTAGTAATGAAAAACTTGTTCCGTTTTAGATTTAAGGTTACTAAAAATCAAGAAATTATCCATTTTGAATGAGATTTTTAGCATGTTATTCAGCAATGTATTCTTTTAGTTTGTTTTACTTAAAAACCTGAGGAAAACTTTCACTTAAACGGTGGGGGTAGTCAATGTTTGCTCATTTGAATAAAATTCTATAATATTTAAATATGTAACTAAACAGGTATTCCGAATTTTATATATTCAAATTTTTTCTCATTTATTTACTGCAGTCTATGGTATAGTGTTCGGCTGGGAGCCTCATGGTTCCTGGTTCGATACTGGCCCTCGCCAACTCAGCGTATAAGTAGCACAGGGATCTAGATTTTTTAATTACTAATTTTAAGTGACTTGAAGAAAAAATCAGTAAGTTTTGAAATAAAATAACTGATGCATTATAAAATTCACTCATTGATAACTCAACACTGAAAATTTCATTAAAACCGGATTATTCGCTGATTTTTAGTAACTTTCTTTCAATCGGGGGTGGGGGGGTAATGTCTTTTTTAAAATAAGGATTCGGCGGAAATTTGACAGTCCCGAAGCAAGTAGGTTTTTATATTTTACCGAAACCGGCTAAATAGCATCTTCCTAAATTTTTTACTGACACATATTTGATGTGCTTACCCCTTTGACTCTATAGTTTTTAAAAAAAAAGTAATTAATCTTAAAAAATCTATTTTAAATCATGATATTCAATTTTAGTTGAGCGTAAAAAGAACTTTATTAAAACAAAACAAAAGTTATTCTCTGTAGCCTGAGAAAGGGAAGAGTATTCTCGCTCTGGCTGCTGCTTTTGATAAGATTATTACGTGTAGTGACTTGTGTCTCTGTTAATCACTATCCCCTTCACTGGCATATAGAGAGGAAAAGAGAGTTATGCAGAATGTAAAGACGGAGACGGGTCAGTTTTTGACTTAAATGCAAATTACGACTAATTAGAACCAATCAAAGTGTATTTTTCCAAACATTTAATAGTCATAAAACTAAGCTATAATTTAGTATAACTTTCGTGTCATTTATCTCACGAGCAAAAAGCCTTTAGGGACCAAAGTTTTAAAATCTCAGCTTTAGTATAATATATATATATATATATATATATATATATATATATATATATATATATATATATAAAGTCGACGAAGTGACATAAAGTCGGTATCAGCCAGACATCGAAGGAGTCTATCCTCTTTTCCCTAGCGTTAGACTGAGGACATTTTTTAGCGTCTGAGGTGAAGCACCACACCTATTATCAGCTCCCCACTTTACAACACAGATGCCTGTGCTAACCATACGTTGAGTTGGCAATGACCGGTATCGAACCAGGAATCTTGTGGTTCCTAGGCGAACGCTCTACTGACCGAGCTAAACCGGCCTATATATATATATATATATATATATATATATATATATATATATATATATATATATATGTGTGTGTGTGTGTGTGTGTGTGTGTGTGTGTGTGTGTTTGTGCGAATGTATGAGTAGTAGCTTACCGGTGGGTATGAGTACGATCGTTGGAAGCGCACAGTATCCAGGGGTTAAGACTGAGAAAAAACAAATATAAAGTGCACAATACAATGTAGAACAAAAATTTCTTTATATAATGGATAGAAGTAACCTACTCGAGTTTCATCGATTAATTCTTCAGGGTTACATCCGTTGAATTAATCGAGTTTTCGATTAATCTCAGTTTGTACAATACATGCCCGTTGGAATGGGACTTATCTTTTATATACGAAATGTATATATATATATATATATATATATATATATATATATATATATATATATATGTGTGTGTGTGTGTGTGTGTGTGTGTGTTTCTCCATTTTACTCCCGTTTTTTTTTAAATCGAAATACATTTTAATTTTGACTTTTAAGGATTACCAGTAGATTTTTAAACGTTTCCAGTCGAAAGGATCTTAAAGATTTTTTTTTTTTAATTTTTAACCGTCGATTTTTTTTTTTTTTTTTTTTTTTTTTTTAGCGGAGTAAAGCTGGTTTGACTTAAGAATTATCCTTCCTTTAGAAGGATTGCTTAACTATGGTTAAAGAACACAGTCTCTCCGACTATTTACCCATAGCTGGATGGACAATAAATGGATTCATGCCTTTTCTAAGGGCATTAGGGCGAAGGAAAATCCAAACAGCTTCGTCCAGAATTTGAACTCGCGTCTCAAAACTCCTTTCTTATGACGAAACCATTACGCAAAGCACGTCTCCACTAAAATGAAATAATGTACGAGTAAATGATATTAAGCAAATCTTAATGAGATAATGTTTGTAACCCTTATCTTATATTGTGTATGGACAGGAGATATTATGATCAATAAGATAAGAATTGCAGATTGTGTTCTTTTTATTTTATATATAAATATAAGGGCTGGGTTAGAAACCACAAGGTTCCTTGTTCGACACCAGCCCTCGAAATAGCGTCAAATAAAATGTCTAAGAAGATATAACTACGCTTTCATTAATATAGATGATATAGACGAGAAGTGAGATGTGGCAAAGTGTGAGAGAGAGAGGAGGAGTGAGAATAGTGAGGGTGGGGTGAGTCTGGTACAATGCGCTGAGAGAGTAAGACATGGGCCCTTGCTCTCGTCAGTTGTGGAAAATAATAATCTCATGAGAAAAAGAAGTGTTATTACTAAAAACTCTAAATGGCACATAGCAAGATGTTCCTCAGTACCCCATGTTGGTTTCTAGACTCCAAACATCCTGGAAATGTCAGCCAAATTAGCATCGGCTCAGCAACCAATATTCCAGTGGTGCCAGTGAACAATTCACGTGATTAAAAAATAATATTGAATACTGCTCTCTTAAAATAACATTATAATCGTTTATTTACTCTTACCTAGACTTATATATATTGGCAATTACAATAAGCACACCATAAGGTCACATATATCAGGATAGAAAAACAAGTAACTCAAAAATTCAACCAGTAATGTGTATTAAAACAAATAGATTACAGTAGTCAAGAATACTGATCCAAGTCCTGCAGAATGTGCTTTTTTAAAATTTCATGTAATTAGAAAAAGAAAGTGATGAGTTATCTCCAAATGAGAAAGAAAAGGTAATGCTCAATATATCAGCAGTGAAGTAACTTTTAGAGAGAGAAATATATAGCTTGTAATACCTTCAGTGGTTGGCAAATATTTCGGAGTCGAGCGACATGGACTAATTAGGCATAAGTTTGTCTTCTGAACTGTTCTTTGAAAACCTTCGTTTTTTTTATTTGATTGTCTAGGATCGAAATCGGTCTTCTTTTTTTTTTTTAACTTCTTTTTTTAAGGCGTGAACGATTCTGAATGGTAGAAAATTATCATTTTAATATTTCTATTTTTTCTTTCTACCTGCGCTGATCCTATGCACAGACTTCTTATTTTCGTAATTTAATTTTTTGCTTTCAACGCGTTAACTTCCGGTTCACCACAGAAGCTTAGTTCCGACCATTGGAGAGTTATCTTTTTTCAACCGCTCCTAATGGCGTCCTATGTTTATAATGCAAAGTGACCGGGTTGTTTCTTCTCAACGAATAATATTAGCAGAGAATTAAACACGGAAAGACAATATAAGTATATCAATTACTGAAACTATTAGTTGTCTGCAAAAGTTTCCAGAATTTCA
Source organism: Doryteuthis pealeii (assembly GCA_023376005.1). Taxonomy (NCBI): domain Eukaryota; kingdom Metazoa; phylum Mollusca; class Cephalopoda; order Myopsida; family Loliginidae; genus Doryteuthis; species Doryteuthis pealeii. The sequence goes on along the minus strand of CM042142.1, from coordinate 101,405,580 downwards.
AACAGTGTGTCTACGTCATGTCTAGTGTCTAGTTTTCAAAAACAAATAAGGCGCTTTGAACTTTTTGATAAACCTAATATGTATCAAAATCTATTTCTGGTTTTATTTTTCATATCTATTTTGCCATATTTTTTTAAAAAAATCGTTTTTCCAATGTTTTAAAAAAATATTCGTTTAAGTTTTAAAATTAATTTTGAATTTTAAATTTTGTTTTCTTATTTTCGTCTACCTTTTAAAAAAGCAAACAAATAAAATAAATTACAACCATACAAACACAAACTTATTTTATATATAAAAGTAAAAGTAAGTAAAGTCATCGGGGCGGCTTAATGTCGCTATCATCCATACAGCAAGGGAGTCTATCCCCCTTTCACTAGCGCTAGACCAAGGAGAGTTTTTGCGTCTGAGGTGGAGCGCGACACCTACCATCAGCTCCTTACTTTACCACACAGATCCCTGTGCTACTCATATGCTGAGTTGGCGGGGGCGGGTGTCGAACTAGGAACCTTGTGGTTTCTAAAACAGCCCCTTATATTTATATATAAAACTACAATAATATTTCTTTTAAGAGACACAAATTCTTTTCATCTACAAACCACCCAGGCAACATACTTATAACAACACAACTTTCGGAATACAACAAAACGGAAATGAAACGGTTACCTTTTGGATGCATTTGACAATCCGGATGTCACCAAATAGTAGCAGCGACAAAATCTCAGAATGGATTTACTTCCTATTCGAAGCGACCGTTTTCATTTTGAATTTATCTTCTTCGCCTTATAAAAGAGTGATGAGGTCTCTGAAATATCACATACATTTACATTTATTCATTTTTTATCATATTTCCTTATACACGACCTTTTAATAGTAAGTAAATTTGAATTTTCAACACTTTCTTTCGTTAATTCATAGGTCATTCAATTGTCATATATATATATATATATATATATATATATATATAAAGAGTACGCGTAAAAGCATATGCATGTTGATAAAAGTATGTTTTTATTTCTTAAGAAAAGTGACGGTACCCTTATTAGATTTAAAATCTAAAATAAATTGATCTTTTTTTCGTCAATGCTCATCAGAGAAAAAGTACATTGATAAATGGTGTTATTGTGGTTTTGTTTTTTTTTTTTTTTTTTTTTTTTTTTTTTTTGACGATGGAATAGTCAGTGAGAAAACGAGAAAAGGATTTTTTCCCAATAATACAAAGGATTCGTAAAACTAAGAAAATTACGAAACATGAGGTGGGGGGCGAAAATTGCGAGTCCCCGTTGGATAAGTTTAGGCTTGAGGTGCTGAATAGGAGTAACTGGTGAGACTGCTTTTGGACGCACAGGAAAGGTTGGGTGCGAGAAATAAATAAACACTCAAGGATCTGTAGTTGTAGCTCGCTGTTTGAACTGCAGAGGACCGAAAACATGGCTGGGTGGTAGGACCGAGCGCAAGTGGAGTTTCTTAGTAAATGTTGTCCAATGGTGGACGGAGAATTTATGTCTGCTGCTGTGGGACGGTCCACGTTGCCAGAGCGGATGTTGGCGGGTATGTGCTGCTTGATTCGAGATTCCAGTCTCAAGGTAGTACGGCCAATGTATTAAATTTCACACTTGCATGTGTACTTATAAATTAAATGGCTTTTGTGGTGGTGGTGGGGGGGGCACACTATCCTTGAGATTAGGAGGGAACAGCACATTGGATTTTAGGATAACCCGAGGATTGACTGCATTGTAGCAACGATGGATAGACTTTTTGATCTTGTCTAGTAAAGGAATGGAAGATTTGCCCAGCCAAGGAAGTCTTTGGTAGACTGGGCATTTTTCGGGACCAAATGTAGGAAGAGTAGAGATCTGCGCACATTTGTATTTGATTGTGGCATTAACTAAGTTCTCAGGGTAACCGTTCTTAATTAAGGTTGTTTTAATGAAAGAGAATTCTTTCTGGAGTTTAGATTTGGAGCAAATCATAAAAGCACGATGGATTAAAGTTTTAATTAAGTTGATTTTACGTTGGGGGGGGGGGACAAAAAGAACCCCAACGTGTGTAGGACCCAGTAAAAGTTAGTTTACGGTAAATAGAGGTAAGAATTGTCTTATCTGTTCGTTCAACAAGAACATCAAGAAAAGGTAAACAATTATTAGACTCAAATTCACACGTGAAAGAGAGGGAAAGGTAAGATTATTAAGACGGTGGAAGAATTACCCAAAATCCATGAAAAACAATACCCCTCTCCGACCTATACTATCCATGATCGGATCATCCCAGCATCGTCTCGCTAAATGGTTAGCACTCCTCCTTCAACCTGCTGTTAAATTTTACTCTAAATACTGCATTCCTGACTCCTTCACATTTGCTAAGATTATACAAAATCTCCCTTCAAATTTCCACAAATCCTTCTTCTGCTCTTTTGATATCAATAGCTTATATACTAATGTCCCCTTGGATGAAACCATCACTATTTGCATGGATATAATATACCGTACATATATTAACCTACACCTTTCCCTCTCTTTCAGGGAATTATTGCTTATTCCAGCTATCTACTTTTATTTGTATCCGGATTGTACCCATTCTTAAGTAATTCTTAATAATTCACTGAAGAATTACTACGGCAAGAAACTGCAGTCGGAATATTTTATAACATTCGCTTTTAAAAACGTATATATAATAATATATAACTAAAAAATAGATATTATATATATATATATATAACTATGACAAAATAGATATTATATATATATGTGTGTGTGGGGGGGTGCTATCAGAGCTACCTAGCTTTGCCCGGGATTTAAAAAGTTAAAAGACATCTTATATATATATATATATATATATATATGTGCGTGTGTATACATATATATATATAACTCACAAAATAGATATCAAATATATATACATGTGTGTGTACGTGCTATCAGAGCTACCTAGCTTTGCCCGAGATTTAAAAAGTTAAAATACATCTCATATATATTCATATATAGATTAATCAAAATCATTTTTCTATATATTTATATAGAAAAAAATAATTTTTATTAATCTATATATGAATATAGATAAGAGATACACTCAACGACAGGGCGATTAATTCATTAAATAACCCAACGGGTACTGGCATGTCGTAAAACAAATCAACCAACCATCTCAATATATTCATATCTTCGTCTATAACTTCGAACTTCGACTTGTTGAATTTTGATGTTCCCTTCCCAATAAAATCATTAAACTCGATCGGGATGCATTAGCAAAGCATAAGGCTTTAATGGATTCCGTTTGTCGGAACGGATGTCAGAAGGTTCAAGTTTCTAGGGTCATTCATTGTGATAGCCCCAACTGGAGTGAAGGTAAAAAGATCAAGGCCACAATCGCCCCCTTGATTTAAAATCTCTGCAAAAGAAAGCACAATTCATTTCAAATACATATATCACACTTGTCAGGGCATCTCACGTGTTTGAATGGTTAGCAAGTTAGATTTACAGACCATTGTTAGTGAGTTCGATTCTCGATGGGTACCCCATACTTCTGACCTTGTGCCACATCTAAACTAAGCATAGTAAATGACTAGGGGATCTTACACGGTGTAATGTTTAGCCAGCTAGATTTGCAGACCATTGTTAGTGAGTTCGATTCTCATTGGGTGCCCCATACTCCTGGCCTTGTGCCACATCTAAGCTGAGCTTAGTAAATGATTATATCACTCTTGTCAAATCTCAAGACAAATGAATATTTCACTCAGTCTCTTGGGATTATTTGATATAGTTATTTACTAAGCTTAGCTTAGATGTGGCACAAGGCCAGAATTATGGGGCGCCCAGTGAGAAACGAACTCACTAACAATGGTCTGCAAATCTAGTTTGCTAACCATTACACTAAGTGAGGTGCCCTGGATTATTTTGATATAGTTATTTACTAAGCTTAGCTTAGATATGGCACAAGGCCAGAAGTATGGGGCTCCCAATGAGAATCGAACTCACTAACAATGGTTTGAGAAGCGAGCTTGCTAACCATTACACTAAGTGAGGTGCCCTGGATTATTTTGATATAGTTATTTACTAAGCTTAGCTTAGATATGGCACAAGGCCAGAAGTATGGGGCTCCCAATGAGAATCGAACTCACTAACAATGGTTTGAGAAGCGAGCTTGCTAACCATTACACTAAGTGAGGTGCCCTGGATTATTTTGATATAGGATGTGCTCTAAATACTCACCTCTATTTATAGATTAGCCAAGGTCACGTGATTGACTCTTGTAACCAATCACTTGCAATACTACTGGTCTGATAGAAATCTTACCCCCCTCCCAACATTGGTCATAATTAAAACTGCACTCTGTGAGGACGGACAGACATGAGATTGCCGGATCTTTACCAATACTATCGAAGGACTTTATACCAGTAACTGAGAACACTTTAGTAACCAAAATGATTCATTATCGACGGACTCTTTATCAAGGATCCAATTCCACCTGATAAGCGCTTCTGTTATAAGGCCAAGCTATGGCCCTTAACAACGTAACACAGTCTCATTAGATTTTCAACTCGATTCAGCTTATTATTGCAGTCATATTTCCAAATGCACAATCAAGAAGGGGGATTACTTACCGATCATCCCACATATGAATGTGTGACACAAGGACATTTTAATGTGGGCCCATCCACGAACTGAGACTCATGGGTAGGGGGAGCAAAACATGCGTTGATCCCGTCGGCATTCCCCATCATCCCTCAGGTACTGGACAATAAACCCAGCCCTGTCCCTTTAAATCAAGGGGCGGGTATTGCCTGGGGTGATAGCCTCCTGGGATCAACGCTGTTAACATTACTTAACCGGTCCAGGGCCGAAGCAAAACTTTTAGGGTAATAGAATCAGTGAAAAAAGCGATCTAAATCAAATGCCGAAACATCGGAAATGTCGAACGAGTTTTTCTCAAAGATGAGATCGCTTTTTTCACTGATTCTATTAGCCCCCTCATTACCCAAATACATTCCTCCCGGAGGCAAGTTTGAATAACTGTTACATAATAATTGGACAACTAATACATTTTTAAGGTATTGTAGAAATCATTATGGCGATCAGTACAGCTGATGGCCTTGAGAGTGAGTGACGGCGCTTGACCTCGATCTCACCTTGCGTTCTGCGGACGTGAGAACCGGAAGGCAATAGAAGGCCCCCTTCCGGTTTAAGGATACTAAGTAAGTAACTTAGTTAGAACTTAGAAGCCGAGCTAGCAAGATGTAAGGATCCGCGCGCATTCTCTGGTCTGGGGATTTATGAATAAAGTAACATCAACATAAATCGAAGTCTTGTGTTTATTACTAAAAACTAACAATGACGCAAGGCTTCTGATAACGAGAAACCCCAACAGAAACCAGACCCGGAATCCTCAATAGAAGACCAGACGAGACCTTAGAAGATATACCAGACCAAGATAGATGATAGACGATCACAAGCAAATCCGGCCAGAAGAATAGACGACAGAGTAAGAAGTAAGAAGGTATATAACGTTATATGCTGATTTGGCTTAGTGAAAAGACCAGTATATAACATATACCTATTTAGTGCCAGTAAAGAAGGCGCTATGCAACATAACCCTTACTCCTTTTGATATGTTACGTTTCTCCAAATACTTAATTATTAAGTCCCAATTTATTAACAATATAACTCGTGTTAATATATATATATATATATATATATATATATATATATATATATAGATGTGAGGTATCCAAAACTTGGTAGTAAGGGATGATTCTATATGTGATTTGTAAGACACCGTATTATTATTGCATGATTCAGTATGTACAAATACAGTGAATCTTTAAATCACTACAGAGAGCTCAATATATAATTATCTTTTTAGGTTATATACAGAGCAATATTTATCTTTGAAAGGAAGGACAAACTCAACACCGTTATTCCATAATAAATTCAATTTGGTCGAAATAAATTTACTATGGAAAAACGTTGTTGAGTTTTTCCTTCCTTTCAAAGATATATATATATATATATATATATATATATATATATATATATATATATAGTATCCGGTTGCTGGTTTAGCGTTTCCGTCGTATTGACATTGGTTATTTATTCAAGAGTGTTCCATATATCATCAACATAGAGCTATATTAATTCTTATAAAAATTATAATTGTCTTAGTGCTCATATGAGGAGTCGAAAGAATCTTCATATGTATCTATGGGCGTGCATATATATATATATATATATATATTATATATATATATATATATGTCGCATCTGTTTGGTATGTGCGTGTCGACTTATAAATCAGAAAAAAACATGTCATTAAACATTAAAATCGCGAATACACCTTAATATGCTTATAATGAGGAAGAGTAAAACATTTAGTTTTTGATTTTTATTGATTAAAGGATATAGTTCAATTATAAAAATCAATCGATTTTTGGAACTCTCCATGGTTTCGATCTCAAGCAGATCTCGTCATGACAAAGAGCTAAGTTGCATTATTTATATTTATATATATATTTGTTAGTAAGTAGGTGGGGAGGTTTGAGCTACAGCTATTTTAATTAATCTTCTCGCCTTCTCCTCTGATGTTTATTTTAGTTTGTAAATCGAGTGACATTTTCCTCTCATGTTTTTATTGCCATTCACCCGGTCAAGTTTCCTATCTATTTTCACGATCTTATTCTGTAATGTTAATTTAATTCCTCAATCGAGCCATTTCTTTTCCCTTTTCCATCCCTTTTGTTTTCTCCCACTTTCCTTCCCTTTTTCTTTCTGTCTCTACCCGTGTTTTTTTCTTTAACAATTTCTATGCTTATGTATATTCATTTGTTTATTTAATCCCTGGTTCTACATATCAAGTTAATTACAATTTCAAATGGGAGCTAGTGTCCCTGGTTAGAGCTTAAAAGAATAATCCTAATTATATTTTAGTGACCGGTTTAGTTTGTGTCTGTTATTTCCTATTATATAATATATATATATAATATAGATGCTAGGGCTTGGCGTAACCAGCCGATTGATCAGATGGGACATCTCCAACCACCCGGCGAGCTTAAGTAAGGGACTAAGGGAAGTCTTGCATGTTATGGACTGTTCAGACACCTGGTTCCATACTTAAGCATCATGGGTTGCCACCTACATCCAACCAGTGGTCCCATTGAGGGAGTCTTAATCCTCTGCAGATGATAGGGCTGGGTAACTATTGTACAACAAACTCCATACAAGAACAGAGAAAAGGACAAATCCACAGCAGAAATATGAAATAACTACTGAATGAAGAAATGGAAGTGAATCCAACAGTATGAATAGAAAATTTTTAGAAAAATCAAATGATGTTATTATTGTTTTTTCTAAAGATTTGCTATTCTTGCTGTCGGATTCACTTCAATTTACTTCATATTGTCTACTGAAAAAACAAAATCTGGATTGTTTAACATGATCACCGGAGGCTAAATTTTCAAATATGATAAGGATCACAACACTATGGATTTGTCAACAACAAATTCCCAAAACTTTCCATCTTCCTCAATTGTGCCGTGGACTTACTTTTTAAACTTGCTTTTGTAGCTGGAATACATCCTGAACATTTTTGATACCTTTTTTTTATATATTTTTACTTCAAACTATTTTGAGCTTTTTCTTATGGATAATAATTTGATTTTTAAATAAAATTTATTTTATTTTTAACAAAAAATACGCATTTTCAAAATTTAGAAATTCCGCCCTGAACGTGAGCGTTTGTTTGTACCCCACCATGACTAACGGTTTATTTATTCCGTCTTTCCTTCATAAATATAGTTGCTCTTGAAGAAGACCGCTTTATTAAAAGTCGAAACAGATCTATCAGCAAACTAATAACATCATTTGTTTTTTTCTAAAAAAACTATTCAAAATAACTGCTATAAAAAAGATTAAATCAAAAAGAAAAAAAAACATTATTCAGTTTCCTGATAAGAATTTGGTCGATAGAGTTATAAAAAGTTGATGAAAATATTCATCATATTTCAAGATCTCAAATGAAATATTGTCTTAATTCCATGAACTATTCAAACTAATGTCAAACAATAATCTTTTAATATTAACTGATATCTTAAGTTATCTGTAATTATTATTTAACCCTTTCCCCAAGGAATTAAATTTCGGGGCCATTCCCGTAATGATGTCACAAAATGAAAATTGATATTTTCCCCGGTTACGTCAACCTCAACCGGTAGAGCGTGCGCCTAGAAACACAAAGTTCCTGGTTAGATACCGGCCCTCACCAACTTAGGGGAGTATCACAGGATCTGTGCGGTAAGGTAAGGAGCTGATGGTAGGTGCGGCACTCCACGCGAATACATTCTCATTGGTCAAGCGCGAATACATTCTCCTTGGTCAAGAGCGAGTGAAAATGGGATAGACTCCCTCGCTGTCTGGCTGATAACGACTTTAGGCCACCCCGATGACGACTCATGTCAACATCAACAAAGCTAGCAATTTCGGTGGCGGCCTATAGATGGCAGCACTCACTGAGTCGACGAGAATTGGCGTGATGTTTAGAAGACACCGGGGATGGATCCCTTTCTTGCAGCATAAGAATTTTTTTTAATAGGCTGTGGAGAGAAATCCGCTTTCCGCATTTAGCGGTAATAAAATTTCGAGTGGATATATTCACATTGCACGTCGAAAGGGTTAATAAAATGTATTTTTATTTGTTCAAGAGGATGTTTTCTCAGTTTACCTAAATCTCGCCACAATAGATATTTTAGCCAAACAGGTCGCCACAAGTGATACAAATTTGCAACTATGACGCATCGAAATAGGATCCAACTCGACAATTAGTTGTCATTATATTTGCGAGACTAGCTTGCTAACCATTACAGTACGAAAATTAATATAAAATAAAATATATTGGTTGGTTTACAGCATATCAACAATGCCGAAGACATCTTGTTTTATTCATTCTTGTTAAGTGTCCAATTATTTTACAAACACAATCTCTTAAACACACCTTTCTTTCTTTCTTTCTTTCTTCTTTCTTCTTTCTTTCTTTCTTTCTTTCTTATTTCTTTCTTTCTTTCTTCTTTCTTTCTTTCTTTTTTTCTTTCTTTCTTATTTCGTTCTTTCTTCTTTCTTTCTTTCTTTTTTCTTTCTTGTTTTCTTAGTTGAAGGAATGATTGGGTTCATGCCTTTTCCAAGATAGGAAGACATTTTCCTCGTACCAAACGTTATGCAATGGTTATCCTGATAATTTCTCGTCTGTGCACGTTGCTTGTTTTTAATTAACAATCACTAGAAAAAAGAAGTGGCCTATGTTATTCCTAAAATACTCGCTTTTTTAATATATTCAACCTATATATAGGAGCCTAACAGGTACTACCACTGTGACTCAGTGGTCAATAAAGGGGTACTCCACATCTAGCTTAAGGGTCAAAGTGGAGTACTGAATGTCATGGGGTGCTCAGCCAACTGTATTCTGTCCTTAAGCATCACGTGTCGCCACCCACGTCCAACAGGTATCTCATTGGGGGGTTGGCGGGATTTTACTCCCATGCAGAGGTGCAGTCGGTATATTCTACAACACCATCAGATATAGCAAAAGGATCTGCAAGACTAACCTCCTTAGCCATCGCAGTATAATGGACACCCTTACTTCCGATAATTCTTCGGGGTGTCATTGTTGATTTAGCAGCCATCACATAAAATATTTCTAACCATCATGACATCCAAATTACCCCCTTTAGCCACAGACACCCATTTCTCTTGCCAAATAAATAATGAAAACTCTTCCAGACACACACGAATCCGGTCCCCTCACACCCAATTCTCGGTTATTGAGGCCTGGAGGCAAAGAAAAATAACTGTACAATGAGTACCGGAGACTCGTTGCCCAGACAGCTTTTCTATATTTTCTACGATAGGAAGGTACTTTTATGTCTGCAGGTGGGCAGAGATCGCAGCTAAGGATCTCTACACTTCAAACGAGCACCAATGACCAACGCATTCACACATGACGTCATGCCTACCTATTAACATATTAATCAGCTCTGTGTTGTTGGTTGGTTAGTTGCCCTTTTTAGGGCATATCAATCATTTTTGGTCATTTAATACCGAATCAACTCATTTTGATATTAGCTTGCTTATTGTACCTGCAGTTACTTAAATGGTCACCCATCTAAGTATTGAATCGGTTCATCGGCTCTGTCAAGAACCGGGACTTTTAACGTGAATTAGCCGTAAGCAGCTCTGTACGGACACTGGGTGCTGTGTAGAGCATATCAACAATTTTCGGTCATTTAATACCGAATCAAGTCATTTTGATATCAACTAGCTTACAGTGCGCACTGTTGCTTAAATGGTCACCCATCTAAGTATTGAATCGGATCATCGCCTCTGTCGAGAACCAGAACTTTCAACGTGAATTAGCCGTAAGCAGCTCTGTACGGTCGGCTGGTCATGTCAAGCCCTAGCACCTATATGATTGCCCCAACCCTATTGCCCTTATGGCAAGCCCCAACCCCTCTTTATCATATGGGTGCTAGAAGGCGGTGGATGTGGGTCTACATGTCCTGGGAATGACGTTAAACTATCTGATGGTGAGTTCCAGTTTTGGAGGTTTGGGGAATGTGGAGCACCCCTTCATCACCATTACTCCCACATCCACTCTGACCCGGAGTGGTAGTACCTATTAGGGTCCCATTATGGGTTAAATAGAAAAATGTATTTATAAAAAAAATGTATTATCCATTAAGAATTGATTTATTTCAAAACTTTTCGGCATTAAATAACCCACTGAGGTTGATATGCCGTAAAACAAAAAACAAACAAAACAAAGCTCTGTACGGACACTGGGTGCTGTCTAGGGGATTTTACCAAGAGCGATGGCCGGTTTTGATAAAATATTTGCCATGTATCATATATCTGCTGATGTGATATGAACGCAGGGAATAATTAGACTGGACTCTAAATTTTCATCGATTCAAAAGTGAAGGTGCTGGCCATTGTGCGTGTTCACACTCTCCAGTCCCTTTGTTCAGTTGGACGTCATTATAACAAACGACAATTAAAGGAACTCAGCTGCGGCAAATTCGTTAGCAATTGGCGAATGAGAATTTTGCACTGGTGATTGTACTCGGTACAGAAGCGAGATTCGGTCTCCCGTGACATGTCATCTCCCCCCCACCCCTCCAACCTCTCTAAATACCCAGCCATTCATGTCAAAGTCGCATCCCACAAAAGCATACACCGCGACCAAATTTCCAGCCAGTCTTTGTACATCCTTATTACCGCTATTTAATTAATGAATGTAAAAGTAGCGAATGCTGTACCCAGACTGAGATGTGTACGGTGTTCGAGCCGAGGTAAAGGCTAGTGTTTTGATTGATGATATTCAAAACAGACAGGATGTTATAACACGAGTATTAGAGTTAACAAAGAAATAACAGAAACAAAAACAACGAGTATTAAGGACAGGAAAAAGGTTTACTACGCAAAGATACAAGGTGGACAGAGTAATTAGCAATTGCTAGTTTGAATTAACAAACATGAGATCTCGTTGTTCATCTCTTGCGAAGTCTCGTCGATAGAGAAAAACAGACGATTCCATTCTCATCATTTAGGCACTAAATAATTAGCACTTAGTTATATTATATCAAGTTAAAGTCATGGGAAATGGACACGTCGCCCCGAGTTCATATCCTGGACGTGGTAATTGCATTTCACTTAGCGCTAATACCCTTGGGAAAGGTATGAATCCTACTCTCCCTCCAACTATGGGTAAATAGCAGGGCAGACTGGGTTCTTTAACCATGGCTAGGTAACCAGTCTATGAGAAGAAAAACTCTGAATTCAAACCCGTTGAACTCCGCTTAAGAAATTGACCTTGTGTCGCATCCTGCTCGTGCGGAGGAGTTGGTAAATATATGTATTATATCAAGTATTTTTTATCTAATACTAATAATTTTAATATATATTTATTTAACCAATAGATGGGAACCTAATAGGTACTACTACTCCTGGCAGTGAAGGTGTACTCCACATCCCCCAGAGCTGGAGACATTCTGTTCATGGTGGCTGGTTCTCACAACTCAGTGGATTATACAGTCGGTGTATCAGAGAGAGGATTATTATTATCAGTTCATTGTCTGGATGGGGATTAACGTATTATTTTAATCCAGCATTAATATCAATGGTTTATTAGTTAGACTAAGTTAGGATTGTTATTTATATTGTTGAATTTACATGTACCAAGTAGTTATATAATAATTTTGACAGTTCTTCCAGGCCGTTGTCGTCTCACTACTGCTGTATGGCTGCACCACCTAGACCCTAACTAAGCGACTAGAGAATAAACTAGATGGGAGCTGTACAAGAATGCCTCCGGGTGATCATGAACAAGACGTGGAAACAGCACCCTACCAGAAAGCAGCTGTACGGCCACCTACCACATATCACCCAAACCATCCCAAGTGAGACGGACAAGACACGCGGGACACTGCTGGAGAAGCAAGGACGAACTCATAAGCGACGTCCTCCTGTGGAAGCCAGCACATGGACAAGCAGCCAGCCAACAAAAACGTGTGATCAGCTCTGGCGGAGCAGGATAATGATAGAACCGCGAAAGCGGATGATGATGATTGATGGAGATTTCACGCCACAATGCAGAGGATTAGAATTTACTAGCAATGGGTGATCCCATTCCCCAAACCTCCAAAACTGGAACCTCACCATCAGAGAGCTTAACATCATTCCCAAGACATGTAGACCCTCAGTCATCACCTTCTAGCACCCATATGATAAAAGGGTTGGGGCTTGCCATAAGAGCAATAGGGTAGGGGCAATCATATAGGTGCTAGGGCTTGCTGTGACCACCCGTCTAGCTCAAGAAAGGGCCAAAGTGGAGTTTTGCAAGTCATGGACTGCTCACCCATCTGGGTTCTATCCTTAAGCATCACGGGTCACCACCCACGGCCAACAGGTGGCCCCATTGGGGGAGTCTTACCCCTCTGCAGAGTTACAGTCGGTGCATTCTAACACCGACAGGGCAGAGGAATTCTGGTTTGTGCATATTTGGTAAGTAAAAAGTAAAATCAACGGGTTGGCCAAGTGTCGGTATCAGCCAAACAGCAAGAGAGTCAATCAGCTTTTCACTAGTGCTAAACCAAGGAGATCGGTTGTGCATCTGAGGTAGAGCGCCACCATATACCATCAGCTCCTTACTTTACGACACAGATCTCTGTGCTACTCATGCTCTGAGTTGGTGAGGACCTGTATCGAACCAGGAATATTGCGATTACTAGGTGAGTGCTCTACCGAATGAGTAGGGTAAAGATTTGCACAATTCTCAGTAGATCGCCTTTCTAACCCATGCGTGCTTAGTCTTATACACCTTTGCGTTGGTTTGCTGCATTTATTATTATAAAGAGATAAAAGGGCAGAGACTGTCGCAGTGGTAGTCGTGGTCGTTGTGGTATTTATAATTATTCCCAATTTCGATGATAATTATTCTTTCTATCGTCATTAATATTAAGAGACTCCCTTATTTGGTTATTATTCCCGTTGATAAATGTATTTGAGCATACGCTCAACCGCCCACTGAGGTATATGCAAACGAAGACACTACGTCATCGTTCGCCCTATCTCTCTCTCTCTCTCTCTCTCTCTCGCCCTCTCTCTCTCTCTCTCTCTCTCTCTCTCTCTCTCTCACACACACACACACATTCTGTTCCCTTTTCTTCTGAAATGCTAACGAAAAGGACAAACTGATCAACGACAGAGATTCTCGATTTTCGTCACCGTCGTCGTCGTCGTCGTCGTCGCAGTGATCACAGTGGCATCAACGCGAAGCAAGACTTTTTCTATGTCACAGCATCGAGAAGGAAATAGGAACGAGAGGTTGTGCAGGAGAAAAGGGGCCGGGTCTAGTCGAGTTCTGCTGTGTTTGGTTTGGTTGCCAAGTCACAATAATAGGTTCAATGCGCATGCGTGGGTCAAGCTAACCGTGTGCCATTTGCCACCGTCAATGGCCGCCTGCTTGAAAATGATAGGGGCTAGTTATTCGCAGGGGCATCAAATGAGTTCACAATGACATGGCACGGAACACGCTGACCTTATGCAATACTGTCGAACACGTGTTGCAGTTATGTATGACATGACAACCACTAAATAGTTATTAAATCCTTGTTCAACATAAAAATTCTAATTTCGTTTTCAACTTACCGTTCTACCATATAGTTAGCATTTTAGGCCATTTTTGCTGATTTGGATTTAAACTTGTAATTTTTTTTTTTTTAATTACCGTTTTTAAATATTCAATATTTTAAATCGATCTTTTATTTTGAAATATAGTGGCCACTTGACTTACGAGTTTAATTCGTTTCGCGCATTGAAATAAACTGAAGTGCCATTAATCTGTTCCAGCTCTCGCCCCCTTAAAAATCTATTTTTTGTTACGTTTCTTTAAGAAGGAAAATAGCATAGTATAGTATTGTATAAAAACATAATAAAATAGAAAATAATGAATTATACGTTGTAATATGTTTTACTGTTTATTTCTTGTAAATAATATTTTTTTCTTTCTTTCCCTCTCCTCTCTCTCCCTCTCTCAGACACACACACACACCCCCCACATATATATATATATATATATATATATGATTTTATATATGAATGGTGACTTACCAGTGAAATTGGTCACAATGGTTAGTTGATACAAGTTTTACAATGATAAGACAGCGATATAACAAATATAAAGTGCTCAATACATGAGTAAAGCAAGTTTATTATTATAATGGTATACACAGGAATAACCTACTCAAGTTTCGCCAAAAGGATCTTCGCGCGTATTTAGTAGTATGACGGCTAATCGTCATAACCACTAAATACACGCGAAGATCCTTATGGAATCAATCAATATCTTGATTAATTCAGTGGATTTAATCCTGAAGATCCTTATGGTGAAACTAGAGTAGATATTCCTGTGTATACAATAATAATAATAATAATAATAATATATATATATATATATATATATATATATAGTAAAGTAAAGTAAAGTCGTCGGGGTGGCCTAAGATCGGTATCAGCCAGACAGCGAGGGTTCTATCCGCTTTTCACTGGCGCTTGATCAAGGAGATTGTTTTTGCGTTTGAGGTGGAACGCTACACCTACCATATATCGATAGAGATCGAGATATAGATAGAGAAACTGAATAGATGAATAGGCAAGCAAATAGACAGACAGACAATTTTATACAGTAAAACCTTGGCTTACGAGTTTAATTTGTTCCACTCGTAACTCAATTGCATCGTGTATGAATCAAATTTCCCCATTGAAGTAAACTGGAATGCCATTAGCCCATTCTAGCCACCCCCAAACAACCGAATTTTTTGTTACACCTTTTTTTTTAGATAAGAAAAATAGCACTTCATATATAAAAACATAATGAAATAAAATGTTTGGTTTGGTGACTCACCTCCGTCCCTATATGGGTGTCCCCCTGGAACATCGAAAGACCTATCTCTCTCAGACCTTCCCAAGTGAGGTAACCAGGAGCACCTGAATGTATTCCCTGAAACGACTTACCACTCTCCGAAATAGAATGTTTGTTTTTTTTTTTTTTTTTTTTACGGCATATCAACCTCAGTGGGTCATTTAATATCGGCAAAATTTTGAAATAAAGTCTTTCTCAATGGATACTCAATTTTTTAAATAAATACATTTTTCTATTTAACCCATAGATGGGATCTTAACAGGTACTACCACTCCGGGTCAGAGTGGACATGGGAGCTATGGTGCTGAAGGAGTGCTCCACATTTCCCAAACCTCCAGAACTGAAACCTCACCATCAGATAGAGTTTAACGTCATTACTGTGTGGGTAGGTTAAAGTAACCTTCCTTTGTTGATAGTTAACTTCGAGTAACTGATCGTGGTGTTATGCAAATATTAGTGGCAGGCCGTCGGTAAGTCTCTGTTTAATGACTGGTGGGCGCCGCTATTTGCATTCTGGACTTCGTACGTCGCATGAGACGGTCGATTCGTGTTACTCTTCTTACAATTACCAGGACATGTAGACCCTTTTCACTAGCGCTAGACCAATGATTTACCATCAGCTCTTTACAAAACAGTAAGAAAAAAAAAACAAACAAAAAAACTTTCCTCTGTATTTAGAAAGAAACGTTTTGAAGCTCTTAAACCGACTATAAAGTTGTGGAATGGTATGATAGAAAATATACTTTCTTTTTGGTAAAGTTAGATATTTAGTCCTTCATGATATTATATTATATTATATCACCCCCCCATATATATATATATATATATATATATATATATATATATATATTGTTTCGATTTTCCTTGCATTTGAAATATCTTCACCTGATAATTGCCTCGCATGAAACAATATGGTCTGAATGTTCCTTTGTCACCTAATAAATAGATATGTAAAATATATATATATTTATATTATATATATATATATATATATATATATATATATATATATATATATAATATATATATATATATATATATATATATGGACATATTAGCAGATGAAGAGTTTCAAATGAAAATATTATATATATATAATATATATATATATATATATATAACGTGTATGGTTGGCACTATTATACTTGGAAAAGCGGTATAATCCAACGTACAGTGTTATTAGAAGAGTGCTCAATATCTGTGATAGAGATTGTCCATATGTTAATAAATAAAAGCTAAACCTTTTATTTTTCAATATATATATATATATATAATATATATATATATATATATATATATATATAATATATATATATAGCCAATTGCTGTCTGGGCAGTATTCAAAATTGTTTGCACTCTAATATTTTAGATTACAAATCAGCTACTTCATAACTGCATCTAACTTTGCATAGCTATAAGCAAATATTAGGGTAGACTGGGCTCTTTAACCCTGTTTGGTAACCGGTCTAGGAGAAAAGAACATCTCTGAATTCAAACCTGTTGTACCCCGCTTAAAAATCGGTCTTGTGTTGCATCCTGCTTGTGCGGAGGAGTGAGGTAAATACAACCTTAGTCTTAATGTGCCACAGCTTCTTCTGTTCCATGACGAGTTTTTGGTATTTTAAAAAGTTGCTTTCTTTCGTCATCACCCTGTGATCTGCTAGCATGGCTATGTCTACGATATGCTATTTTCTCGTCTACTTGTGCGTAACCCTCAGATCCTGATTCACCGCTTGAATTGCTTAGCCCATGAATATCTAAAAAATAAAAATAAAAAATGAAAAAAAAAAAAATGCAGAGAATCGTTTTTTTGTTAATAAATAATAAAACTAGAGATATCCCTTGCTTTGTGCTAATATCATTTATTCCCATCATTTATTTACATGGTCGAAGCTAGGTAGTTTATGTAATTCTCGTGCACCCTACTTTGTCATGTTTTTATATTCCTTTTGAGATAGTTTGCTGAATGCACTTACGGTGTAATTTATAGTTTTGTCCATTTCTTATGGTATTTCCTGTTTTTCGAGCTTGTTTGCTTCTGATATAATTCGTTGTGATATATTTATTCTGGGCTGCAATGTTACAGGATACTGCATCCATCTCTGTATCTGTTATTTTACTCCTAAAAAGTGTTTCACACCAATCATAATTGGTGGCTTTCGAAGTCAGAGTGACAACACGTCTCTTCAGCTTATCAGGACTTTCCTATTGTATTCTAGCGTAATGGAAGCGCGTGGTGTAATGGTTAAAGTCATGGGAAATGGACTCGTCGCCCCGAGTTTATATCCTGGATATGCTAATTGCATTTCACCTAGCGATAATACTCTTGGGAAAGGTATGAATCCTACTCTACCTCCAGCTATGGATAAATAGTAGGACAGACGAGGCTCTTTAACCTTGGTTAGGCAACCGGTCTAGGAGATGGAAAACTCTGAATTCAAACCTGTTGAACTCCGCTTAATAAATTGACCTTGTGTCACATCCTGCTCGTGCGGAGGGGTTGGTAAATATATATTGTATTCTAGCTCAGTGGTTCGCAACCTGGGGCCATTTGGCTCAGCGAGGACCATACAACATTTTTTGCGCCTAGGCAAGCCAAAATATTTAATTTGAAAAATTACGATAAGACTTTTCAACATCGAATGGAGTCCATAGGTAAAAAAAAAAAAAGGCTGGGAACCACGTTTCTAGCTGATTTTAGTAGTTCTGTGGTTTGGATGATCCCGACTCTTCCAGTTCATCTCTTTTTGCCCCGCCCTGGGCTTGGACTTTAGAATATGCCGACAGCATCTTTCCAGAGGGGTATGACCGCCCCCTAACAGTCCCACAAATTTGCTGCAAGTGGAGAACCCCTGATACTTAAGGGCGGAATCCTTGTGGCTGAACATTCCATGACATGGAACAATCCATTTTGGCCCTTACTTTGGCTAGACTTGGGTTTGAATTCAGAGTTTTCCTTCTCCTAGACTGGTTGCCTAGCCAAGTTTTAAAAGTCCAGTCTTACCCATAGCTGAATGAAGAATAGTTGGATGCATAACATTCCCAAGTGTATTAGCGCTACGTGAAATATAAACAGCCTCGTCAAAGATTTGAAATCATGTCACCGAGCCCATTTCTTTTAACGATAACTATTACAGGACGAGTATCGACAAACAGGGACGAGTGAAATCCTCGGAGAAGCAGAGGGACTTCGAATAACCAGAACTCACCTACTTCCTATTAATACTCCCTCTCGTTTTTTTTCCTCTTTGCAAACCACATCTATTAATAATGGAGATTCGCTTCCGGTTTTAGTCTGTAATAAAAATACGTCACTGCTTACATCACATTACCCAAAATCGTCATAACATAGAATAAAATTTATTCTACGATTTTTGGCATGTTCAAATTTTCAGTGTACTTATTCAATAAATACAGTCAAAATTTGAGCATGCTACATTAGACAGTCCTCATTGTTTTTTTAAAACAAGTTTTAATAAATACATGACTGATATCAGATATCTATATATAGTTTATTTTATTTTAATACATATTTAAAGTTTACATTTCAAATTGTTTTATTTTTTAATCCTTTAATGAATTTGATGATTTTACTAACTTAGGGTACAAACTCGCTGACATTGAATTTTTTACTCCCATCGCTCAGGCAATATGGTTCAAAAATAGTATAGTAAATATCTTTTCTGTCGTGTTTTAAGTTTTCCCCTCTCTCTGGATTCTTTTAAATTTCCTTTCATCATTCCGCCCAACTGCATTTAAAAAATTATTTCTTATGAAATAGTGTGACATGTTATCTGATATCTCCAGTTAATTTTATTTGTTTTTTGTTTGTTTTTTTTTCTTTCATTTTTTTGTTCTTTCTTTTACTAATTTATGCCATATCTGTTAATTCCCCTGAATTATTTTCATGCGCTTTTCAATTATTCTTCAATATCCTTATAATTTTTTTTGTTTTTTGCTCTTTTTAAAATTCTTGAACATTCTTCGTCTCAATGTTATATTAATTTCACATTTTTCTCCATTTCACCCCCTTTCTTCACTACGCATTTCATCTTCTTGTCATTAGATATTCTATTAGAGTGGTACCATGAGTCTTTCTCTCTCTTACACATATATACACACACGTATATATATATATATATATATATATATAATATATATATATATATATATATATATATATACCATGATCGATTTCGGATGAGTTACGTCAACAATTTCGAATGAAAAATAACGTCTAAACAACGCCAAATTTTTTTACTTCATTCATTTTTTTTTCTCTCATATAGATTATTTCATTTATCAGATAGTCTCTATTCCCTATACCCTGAAAAAAGGTAAATGTTCACCCGAAATATCGGAATTAATCAAACCAGGGACAGAACGACAGTTGAATATTAAAATTCTTTTTTTTCTTTATTTTTGTTCTTTTTTTCCAATGCTTCAAAATACCCCCCCCCCAAAAAAAACCAACAACAATTCACTAGAACAAAGTTTATGCATAACTCACCACCACACATACATCCAACACACACAGACAATATATATATATATATATATTGTATATATATATATGTGTGTATATATTATGTGTATATATATGTGTGTATATGTATATATATATGTAATATATATATATATATATAATATATATTATATAATTATATATATATGTATATTATATATGTATATATTATATGTATGTATATTATATTATATATATATTATATATATATGTATATATATATATATATATATATATATATATAATATATATATTATATATAATATATATAGCTAGAAAAGCAAATAGATGCATCGGTAAGAAAATAGGCATACATATGTTATATACAGTGGTACTTGACTTACGAGTTTAATTCGTTTTAATTGTAAAACTCTTTCTTCGTATATTAATTCAATCCTGCCCATTGAAAAAAGAGAAATGTTATTAATTCATTCCAGCATTCCCAAACATTCTAATTTTTCTTTTACATTTTAAAAAAAAATAACACTGTAAAAACAATAAAAATAGAATGTAGTTAATTATGTGCCGTAAAATGTTTTAACGTTCATTTTTTTATAATAATATATTTTAGCCAAATAAATTTGGAAGCTTAAATGTTTTTAGTGAACTTATTAAGATAAGCGTATCTGAAACCTGCCTGTACCTTAAATTCTAGCTCCCAATACAAAGCAAAAAGACCGTAATAACGCGGAAAACCCGTAAGGTAGGACACTCGTAAGTCAAGGTAATCTATCTATTTATACTTATATAAAGGGCAGTTTTCTGTATCTGTATGTCCGGAGGAAACTTCGAAAATAAAACAATTAACGACAAAGCAAATACATATACACATTAAATATCACCAGGGCTTGGTTTTGAGAAAAAATAATAGAGATTTGATTTATATTCGTGAAGATAATTAAAATATAAAATTTAAATGATAACAGCATGGATTTTCTTTTTTCATTTAATATTTTAGATAGTAGACATTGACATTTCTTTTCAGAGTAGCTGGATCAATGCAATATCTATTTTTTTACATAGGGATTTTAATGGGAAACCCTGCGAGGGTCATTCAGTAATAATGGATCTGCGAGACTAACTTTTTGCCCCTCCCTATACCCAGGCGACGCCGGGTACCCGGTGCTAGTACATATATAAAGGACTACTGAGTGTATGTGTATGTCCGGGGGAAACTGCGAAAATAAAACAATTAACGACAAAGTAAATATAGATATACACATTGATTATCACCAGGGCTTGGTTTTTGAGCAATAATAATAATAAAGATTTGATTTTGGATGTTTGTTTTTAGAAACATTGTTGAATAAAGTATATATTATTATTTATATTTTGCTTGAAGACAATTACAATGCTTATATCGTATAACATTTGATAATTATAGAAAATAATCATGAAAAGCCAACTCGGCAAATCGTTAGTATACATCGCTGATGAGACTTAATAAAGTCGAAACAGGCTGTACAATGTTCTACGCATCGCACATTTGTTTGCCGAGTTCGCTTGTCATGATTATTTTCTATAATTATTGAATTTTATACGATATACGCATTAT
>CM042142.1:101366544-101376544 GCA_023376005.1 Doryteuthis pealeii | reverse complement strand
TTAAATACAATGCATAAAACAAGGAAAGCCTCCATAGAAAACGGAGCATCAGGGAAATTGAGTAGGATTCTTTGACGTGAGACATAATTTGGCATGTACCTACAGCAATGGAGACTTGGTATGGTATCACAGGTTCTGGGTTCGATACCGGTCCCAGCCAACCCAGCACATGAATAGCACAGCTCGGGTAATCTTATATGTGCAGTTAAGCATCTAGGAGCTGATGGTAGGTGTTGAACTCGACCTCACCAAAAACTATTTCCTTGGTCTAGAGCCAGGGAAAAGGGTATAGATTATGCAGCTGTTCGGCTGATACCGACAATAGGCCAGCCTGCAGACTTTTACTTATAAGGTATTATATAATAATAAAGGTAGTAAGTAAGATTCAGTTGATTTTAAGAGACTTGCTGTCACTCGATCTCCAGCGGTAACCACCAGCATCTGGGGTGTACAAGAAAAACGCATGAGTGAGTGAGTGAGTGTGTTTGTGTGTGCGCGCGCGCGTGTGTATGTGTGTGTGAGAGAGAAAGGGAGATTGGGGGTAGAGCAATTGAGGTAATAAACTTACGAAAATAGATTAATCGATATAAAAAAAAAAGTAAAGTCGTCGGGGCGGCCTAAAGTCGGTATCAGCCAGTCAGCGAAGGAGCCTATCCCCTTTTTCACTTGCGCTAGACCAAGGAGATTGTTTTTAAGCATCTGAGGTGGAGCGCCACACCTACCGTCAGCTCCTTACTTACCGCACAGATCCCTGTGCTACTCATACGCTGAGTTGGCGAGGACCGGTATCGACCTTGCGGTTTCTAGCCGAACGCTCTACCGACTGAGAGACAAACTAATTACGACGGATCGATATGACTGCATATCGATATATAGATAGATAGATAGAGATAGATAGATGGAACAACTTAAGACTAATTTGAGAAGAGAGAGAGAGAGAGAGAGAGAGAGAGAGAGAGAGAGAGAGAGAGAGGGGGGGCGTGGCGTAACAGTTATTGTTTAATGGAATGTATTCGTCGAGCAGGGTTCAAATCCTAGACGAAGTTGTAAGCGTTTACTTCCCGCTAATATCTAAGAAATTCGCGGATAAAAGTTTGTCCCATTGGAGGATGTTACTCCTAATCAGATGTGCTGTTGGTGTATTATACTGTCCCAGTCGACAGGGCAGTGCAGTAAATTGGACATAGTAGCTGGGACGACTGGCGGGGAAAAGTGAAAAATAATGTTACATAATCTATGCGGTTGCATAAGATTATTGTCAATACCCTGTATTTCTAAAGGGATGGCCTATTTTAATATCACGGGCGGTACTTTCCATGGGATAGTACAGAAAGCCCGCGAAATACGTGAAGTCACGTGGGACCTGGTTGGTCCTCAGTTTTCAGTTGGACGTCAGGCAGTGAAGATGTCCTGCCTTAACTGGAACTCACTGCATACGCGCGCTATGTTAGTCAGATGATTAGTTACATGAAATGTTTAGTTAAGTAAATAAAAGTTTAAGAAAAATAACACGGTCTTGTGATTAATGAATGTTTTGGTAACAAGACTGATCTAGAAGAAGAAATGAGTTAAGTGCGACCGACCACCAAGACGAAGTCCAGACGCTAGAAGAGAGAGATGTTAGAAGAATACGTTAGATAGAAAAGACGTCAGAAGAAGAACAGAAGAAGAATAGAAGTAAGTAAAGAAGGGTATACAACAATAAGAACTTCAGCAAAATTTAGCGATGTTAATAGTTGGTTGAATTTAATATGTTTACTTCCAATATAAGGAGCAAAGCCATACAATTTATTATTTTGACTAATACAAAATAAAAAAAACGTCCTCCGGGCGATGTAAAAATAGATTTTTGAAACATATTGCCTGAGGGGTGGGAGTAAAAAATCAATAATTAAATTTTGTGTGTTTCTTAATTAGACGGATTATTAAAGTATATGCAAGATTTCAAATCTGAATGACTTATATTATCAAAGTTTTATGTCGACACATACATACCGTGGGACTTTATTATATATATATATATATATATATATATATATATATATATATATATATACTAGTACAAAATTAAAAAAATATTTTTGAAACCTATTGGGTGGGAGTAAAAAATTCAATGTCAGCGATTTTGTACTCTAAGTAAGTAAAATCATCAAATTCATTAAAGGATTAAAAAAATAAAACAATTTGAAATGTAAACTTTAAATATGTATTAAAATAAAACAAACTATATATAAATATATAATACCAGTCATGTATTTATCAAAACTTTTTTAAAAAGCAATGAGGACTGTCTAATATTGCATGTTCAAATTTTGAGTGTATTTATTCTAAGTTATGATGATTTTGGGTAATGTGACGTAAGCATTTACGTAATTTTGTTACAGACAAAAACCGGAAGCGAATCTCCATTATTAATAGATTTTTCGGACTGTTGTCTTCACGTTTATTGTGGTATGTAAAAACACAACGTTTCGACCGCTGTATCCTTCTACCTTCTTCAGGTGTTCCTTGTCTATCCAAGCATAGCAATGACTTAACCTGGGAAATCATTTTGAATAGTTTGACTGTTGAGCAAACAAAGCATCGAAGAACTTTTGAAGATCTCATTCAAATAATGACGTCATTGTTTTTGCACGCTTATCAATAAAGATGCGGACAGCAGCCCGAAAAATGAAAATAATACAAATCTTATCTAAAAAAATAAAATAAAACCATTACATTTATTAGGTTATTACGATTTCTTCTCAATTGACTGGTTTTTATTTTTGCGGATTTTTTCCGGAAAAATGTAATTTTTTTTTTTGAAGGCTGTAAAAAAAATCTCAGCACCGATGAAGTGACGCATTTGTTAAACATGTTAATGCACTTGGAATAAGCTTTCGATTCATACCAAATTTGCTTTATCAGGAATTAATTCCGGGTTTGGCCGCCTATCAGCCAGATAATGAGTAAGGCACGTACCTCCAAGCAAAATATTCTGTAAATATTTACTAGAAACAAGAAATTAGGGGGGGAGGAGGCGTTTGATGGAAATATAGGTGTAGGGATGTGAAAGAAGGAACACATTAATTCGAGCGCATTTGTGGGTTCAATGTTGTGAAAACAAGGCTAATAGAAGAATTTATGAGTAAAAGAACAGCCCGTCAACAGGTTTACACTTCCTCACATGTGGGTGTTCCGCGTGATGAGTGGCCTCAAATCTAGCTTTATGCTTATTTCAGTAATTTATTCCGGAACAACTATTTTACGTGGAAACACACGCCTACACACTCACATACACACAATTATAGATTCATACTCAAATATGTGTGTACAGGTACGAAGACACATACGTACATATATATATTTATATATACATATATATAATATATACATATATATATATATATACATATATATGTATATACATATATATATGTATATATATATATATATATATATAGAGAGAGAGAGAGAGAGAGAGAGAGAGATAGATAGAATTGTTACATTTCTGAATGATATATATATATATGAGTTCACCTTAAACTGATGAAAAAGGGAAATTGAGCGTTGTAAATAACCTGCAAATTGCTCTATTTTGACCCCCCCACACACACACATATATATATATATATATATATATATATATAGATAAGAACAGACCGATATATATATATATATATATATATATATATATATATATATATATATATATATATATGAGGAAAAATGAGTAAAGAAAAGAAATGTAAATGGATAAAATGAATTTAATCGATATCACATTAATCGATATCACTTACACATGTGTTTCGGTCAGTTTATGATGAAGGTCGATTCTTGTATGTGTGCGAAATATTTTCACACACATAAACTGACCGAAACACATGTGTAAGTGATATCGATTAATGTGATATCGATTAAATTCATTTTATCCATTTACATTTCTTTTCTTTACTCATTTTCCCTCATATTGTCGGATTCAATTCCTTTTCCATTTTTACACACACACACACACACACACACACACAAACACACACACACACACATATATATATATATATATATATATATATATATATATAGATAGATAGATAGATAGATAAGAACAGACGCATATATATATATATATATATATATATATATATATATATATATATATATATATATATACAAGATGAACAAAAGTGATAAGATAAATAAAATATTTCTTTTATATTATTTATCTTTTATTGTTTTCAGTTAGCTTCGACCTTAGTTAATTGTCAGGAAAAAGGTTTTTGTTGAATAAATTTTTTTATAAAGTTAAAAAAAACATTTCAAAGTAGTTTATAAACCACAGAAAAAGAGACGAAAAATGTACTGGCGAAGTGGCATGTCCATTTTTGAAGTGAAAACGCTTTGATTAAATATTCATCAATTGCTTTTATTATATATACATAAGTCTCTGTAGTGAAGATACCTTGATAGAGAGGTTTTTTATAAGGTTTGTGAGTGGTTCGTTTCAAGTTATATGTAGGTGACCAGCTGGTGTTATATTTGTTTATATAGGTGTTAGTGACACCCACATGTTATTACCAGCCCGGGTGATTAAGTTTCACATCAGGTCCAAATGGATTATAGCTTTTTAAATCGTTTATCCAGTTATATTCCCTCCGCTCGTGTAATGATTTAATGGTTAAGTTGTTTTCAATTTTTGAATTGTTGATGAATTTATCATTTCTGTTAAGACCGTGGCCGATTGAGTTGAAATGATGTTCTACAGGTATTAGTTTACTGTAATCCATAGATTTGTGTCGATAGTTGTTTAGTCTAAAATTGAATGGGCAAACTGACATTCCAACATTCTGTTTTTGGAAGCGTGTGCCATCCACTTAAGGCACTCCGCTGACTTTTGCTTACAGTACAGAAACTCTTGAAAAATAAAATTGCATGAATATATAAATAGATGTTCTTATTTTGGGACATTCAAATATTGATATTAGTGAGTTCCAATACTGTAGATTTTAGTTCTAAATAATACCTAATAATATCCGTTTTGATAGAACAAGATTCTACTACAAATAATAAGATACTGAAATCCCCTTTTTAGTAGAAAATTAGATTTTAGTTCTAAATAATACTTAATAATATCCATTTCTACTACAAATAATAAGATAATGAAATTCCTTTTTTAGCAGAAAATCAAATTGTTTTATACAAAAAGACATACTTGGGACACACACACACACACACACACACACACACACACACACACACACAATCTTGTAAGGCCCACGGTCATTTAATCTGTTATTGGCTATTGAAGGTCTAGTGCTGCATGGCTCTTAAATTAAACTGCAAACACCCCCACAAATTTAAACACGATCTGCATACATATGAAACTTTAAAATGACCTGATTGTATGAAGTGTTGCAAAAACCCTTCACCTTACCATTCATCTATTTATTTTAAATACCCTCCTCTTATAAGCCCATGCGTCATATATATATATATATATATATATATATATATATATATATATTATATATATTTACCAACCCCTCCGCACGAGCAGGGTGTGACACATGGTCAATTTCTTAAGCGGAGTTTAACAGGTTTGTATTCAGTGATTTCCTTCTCCTAGACCTGTTGCCTAACCAAGGTTAAAGAGCCTCGTCTGTCCTACTATTTATCCATAGCTGGAGGGAGAGTAGGATTCATACCTTTCCCAAGGGTATTAGCGCTAAGTGAAATGCAATTACCATATCCAGGATTTGAACTCAGGGCGACGAGTCCATTTCCCATGACTTTAACCATTACACCACGCGCTTCCATTATGCTAGAATACAATAGGAAAGTCCTGATAAGCTGAAGAGACGTGTTGTCACTCTGACTTCGAAAGCCACCAATTATGATTGGTGTGAAACACTTTTTAGGAGTAAAATAACAGATACAAAGATGGATGCAGTATCCTGTAATATTGCAGCAGAGTTTTCCTTCTCCTAGACTGGTTACCTAGCCATGGTTAAAGAGCCCAGTCTATCTTGCTATTCACCCATAGGTTGAAGAAGAATTGGATTCATACCTTTCCCAAAGTTAAATTCCGCTTAAGAAATTGACCTTGTGCCACATCCTGCTCGTGTGGAGGGGTTGGTAAATATATATATATGACGCATGGACTTATAAGACGAGGGTATTTAAAATAAATAGATGAATGGTAAGGTGAAGGGTTTTCGCAACGCTTCATACAATCAGGCCATTTTAAAAGTTTCATATGTATGCAGACCGTGTTTAAATGCATGTGAAATGCAAACAGCTTCGTCCAGGAATTGAACTCGGGTCGACGAGTCCATTTACTATGACTCTTACCCTAGACCCCGCACCTCCCATGCGCCATATAAGCCGTCGAATACGATGTATGAAATGCACACACATAGATAAGTAGATAGATAGATAGATAGATAAAGAATGAACCGATTGGGATCGATGGCGAGGTAGATATGCTCTTTGCAAACTTTCAATAAGATTGTCCAGTGTGTGTAGGCGATTTGTTCTGCTCGCGCAGAAGCTGTCGCGTGGAAAAGGTTCCCTAACAATGTATCGAATCTAGCTGATGAATATTGATGAGGGAGGCGTACCATTATTCACCCCCCAAGAACCGATGTCCACGTGTATATACGTCGTGCTTGTCCGAACTGTCAGGGTATTCACTGGGCTGTGACCTGACGAACATATTTTCGTTGACTGAGTGGGAGGTACATGGAGGATCTACAAGGGTTATTGGGTAAGGGTTGGGTTCTGTTGGTAGAGGGTGGTGGTGATACTCGATAGGGTGATACTCGACATTAACGGAGTCGTAACTCAATATGATGATATTCAACGCGGTTGCTATAATATCATCTGTGCGCAGGCGTGACAAAGTGAGACAGGGATAAACCGAATAGAGACAATTTAGACGAAAGAAAGATTATCGGAAAGAGAAAGACAGGGAAGGAGAACGAGAAGGAGATACGGTTTTAATTCAGGAATGAGGTTGGATGAGATGGAGATAGAATAGGAAGAAAAGCTAGACAATATGAATGAAAAAGGAAGACAGATTGAATATCTAAATGAGGTAGAGAGGTGGAAAATTAGAAACAGAGAGGGAGAGAATGAACGCGCGTGGTGTGTGTGTGTGTTTATATAAAAGAGAGAGAGAGATAGAGAGAGAAAGAGAGAGAGAGAGAGAGAGGGAGAAAGAGAGAGGGGGAGAGGCTGTAACATATGAAGGAACACTTTGTAAAGATGAAAGGAAACGAGAAAGAGAGAGTTTTAATTGAGTAGAGAAAGCGGTTGGATGATAGGGAGACTGAATATGAAGAAAAATCTAGACAATGTGAAGGAAAGAGCGATACTAAATATCTAAATGAGATAGAGAGATGGAAAGATAGAAATAGAGAAGGAGAGAATGTGCACGCTTTAAGGTGTGTGAGTATGTGTATGCGTGTGTGAGAGAGACAGAGGGAGAGATTGTGTGTGTGTGTGTGTGAGAGAGAGAGAGAGATAGAAAGAGTGAATGAGAGAGAGAGAAGGAGAGAGAGAGACTATAACAGAAGAAGGAACAATTTGTAAAGAGGAAGGGGAACGAGAAAGAGAGGATTTTAATTGAGTAGAGAAAGAGATTGGATGAGATAGATATCTGTACATATATAAAGGGCAGTTGTCTGTATATGTATGTCCGGAGGAAACTTCGTAAATAAAACAATTAACGACAAAGTAAATATATATACACATTAAATATAACCAGGGCTTGGTTTTTGAGCAAAAATAATAGAGATTTGATTTATATTCGTGAAGATAATTTTATTTATAAATGATGACAGCATGAACTTTTTTAGCGTTTAATATTTTAGATAGTAGACATCAACATTTCTTTTCAGAGTAGCAGGATCAATGCAAGGTTTATTTTTTTTTACATAGGGGCATTAAAAATGGGGTATCACACGAGGATTCAACTCATGATTAACTAATAATGGATCTGCGAAATTAACTTAAAAAAAACCTCTACACAGGCGACGCCGGGTAGCCGCTGCTAGTAGAATATAAAGATAAGTTATAGAATGTTAATGTATGAGAGGGAGAGACTGAATAACCAAGTGATATATACAGATGGGAAAATAGATATAGTGATTGAAAGATTCGCGCTCGTGTGTGCGTATGTATGTATGTATGTGTGTATGTGTCAGGTCGCTTAATGCGCTACTGGTACTATGTAATCCAGTACGACCTGTTTCATAATCGGGTCATCGGCGACTAAACTGGTAACCCCACAGATTTTATCTGATGAGGAGGGTGGCTAGACATCCTGCAGGACGAAAAACAAGACCAGTTCAAAGGGCGGAGGAAGCTATTAGCTCAACGGCCATCTAGAACAATTTTGTTAGACCCCTTATTCATTGTTAGATTATCCATCTAGGAGAAGGACAACTCTGATTTAACACCTGCGATTGACATGATTACCAGTTATCTTACTTAGGTTTGTCACTGGACAATAATAATGACAATTTAGAGAGTCGTATTCGTGTTGTACAAGCGTTTACCACTATAATATCATGATGTACGAATGTTCCCTTCTTTCTTTCATCTATCAGCCTCTCAAAAAGTCCCACGGCGATGGATGTGTGGCAACGTGAGCAGACCTGACCAGTTGGAAGCATGCAGTTACATATCTATACATTGGCGGCAGGAGTCTTATCCTAACATCGTTGTTGTCTGTGTATGTGTGTGTGTGTGTGGGGGGAAACTGCATCTGATGAAAAAAATATGTAAAGGGTAGTAAAACGAGATAGGGAGACAATTTTAAGCAAAAATGTCTTCATTGTGTCCTCCGTGAAAAAGACGTAGATATTTTTTTTTTAAATACATAATGGTTTGATATAATTTGTTCTTATGGCATTATTTTGTGCAGCAATTATTAGTGATTCAGTTTCTCTTTTGAGGTTTCCTTTTCTTAAACTTGTCCAAGTCTTTTCATATGTAACGTCTCCGACTTGTCGTTTGAAGTGTCCATATAATTGTTTTTCTCCCCATTTTTGTTTTCTAGTCTTTGTTGTTTTTCTGTTTGTCCATATATTACATTTGCTATTGTTGGCTGCCATGTTTAATCTATATTTGCTCTTTTTTGTGTATTCTTCGAGTTGTTAGATTGTGGTCTTTACGCTGTCGTCTATGTTGGAAAGATCTCTTCCACCTTCCTTTCTTGATACATATAGTCTATCTATATCGTCTCTAGGGTGTAGAGCCTTGTGCATAATCATTAATTTCTTTGGTCAATCTGTCTGAGTTCTTCTTTTGTTCATTTTAAGAATGGCCCAGAGTATCTTATAAGAAATAAGAAGAAATAAGAAATAAGAAATTTATTAATCAATAGTAGTACAAATTATTTAAAAAAAATATAAGTAAAAGGAAAACTTTATTGGTTTAAACTACTATTGAAGGGAGGCCATGCCTAATAGCGTGAAGCTAATCCCATGGACATGACCACCCTTGGACGCTCACAGGAAACAATACATGAAACACACAACGTAAACATATCTTATTATAATGGAGATTGTGGGTTTGTCTGTCTGTAACCGAAACTATATTACTATACAAGTCACAATTCCTTTCGTTATTTACATCATATTCTCCATGATTTTATTTTTATTTAATCCTCAATTATTAATAAAATTGTTTTACATTACTTACACTGTTGACCATATCTACATACTAAAAACATGCAATTGTATTTATATATACAACAAAATAGAGGTTTACAGTGTGAATGGGAAGGCTAATTTGCATATTGATCTTAAAAAATTGATTTTAATAAATATATGCTTAGTATTATTGATTTCTAATTGTTTGGTTTTATCTTATTGAATATGAGCAAAAATCTCTTCAATAAATCTTAAAAGAAATCCCTTAACAAGAAGAAATAACTGTAATATTATTCTTTACTTCCTATTTTAACTAAACAGTTTAATTAGAAAAATTTACCAATGAAAGACGGGAGTAACGGAAA
>CM042142.1:101329044-101361544 GCA_023376005.1 Doryteuthis pealeii | reverse complement strand
GGAGCATATAACAGTTATCTACAAACACCATGTTTCGACTTTTCCGTCTCATCAGTGTGGCTAGACTTAACAGCTACTTTTAGTCGAGAGCGAAACCTGACTGACTTTTCAGCAGTCCGACCCTTTTAACATTAAAATCCTCGAAAAGTACTGTTATTCAATCTACAAATATAACAATATCCTCCTGTTCCTGGATGACCAACAAGACTTCATGCATGTATTTTATCTGATGAAAACATATTCACGTTATTATTACGCCTTGATCCGTCGGTTGTATCAACGAAGTTGTGTTAGGCGGAAGGAAAATTATGTGGATTCTACCGTCAGCACTAACGTGTCTCTCAGTATGAAGATGTGCTAGGGCGTTGTCAAAGTGTATAGCGGGCTTTATGCTATAAGGAGTAAAATGCTACACTTTCTACCGAAAATTACGCACTTTGGGAATGAAATTTTTGAAAGATCGATGACTAATATTATCTGCGTTATTCGGACTATTTCTCTCATCTTTATTGTTATCTGTACAACGTTTCGGCCGATATGCCCTCCGGCCTTCTTCAGGTATTTCTTGTCGGACTCGGGAACTTTCTGGACTCGGGAACCTTCTTTTCGGACTCGGGGAACCTTCTTGTCATAGTCGGGAACCTTCTTGTCGTAATCGGGAGCCATCATGGAACTTTGAACCTAACCCTTTATTCAGTCCACGGGGGTTTCCTGTTCTCATTCCGCTAACCATAGCTGTGGTAGGAGTTGTGTTAATTATTTTTCTATGTTACTGCCGCCACTCAGGATTGAACTCAGAATCCAGAGATAACTGTCACTTAGAACTGTCTTAACATAACCACCTTATCCACTAGGCCATGTGTCCAATTGGACAATAGTCCGAATAACGCAGAATATACTAATCCTCAAGCCTCATCTCAAACATTCAGAGAAATTGATGACTAAGATTGGCATTAGTGAATCATGAGTTTTTTGTGTTGTAGTACACGACCGGTAACTCATGCATACAAACCTTGAGACAATATGGCTTATCTGCCTTCCCTACGATCACAGGTCTAAGGCGGTGGGTCCTTGAAACATTAACCCCCCCCCATTAAAACGGAGAATTTGTCGTTGCTAATCTTCCCCGCCTCCCGGAGTCTTATCTTCATCCTTAGATTCTTGTGTATTCCTTGCAAGAGAGCACCAAAACAAAGCAGTTTTATCTGCATCATAAATCTATCCCAACTATAGGTCACTATTCTTGATTAGTTCATTAAATTTTAGTGTGAATGTTTCCATAGCTCTTGTATCCGCACGAGCAGCCTCACTACGTTCTACTTTATTATGAATTCCATGGTGATTACCAAAGTCAACTTGTACTACACTTGAAGGAGTCAATGTCCAACTTAATTGTTAATTTATTAGCAGCCTCTGTAAGCTTCACACTATGCACATCCATTTTCATTGATCGCTGCTGCACGTTTGTAAGCAGCGTCCACTAACTCCTTATCCCTGTTAGAATGCACATCAAACTTCACCACAAAAGCTTTGAGCTTTTCCTTATACCTGCGTTTGTCACAAACTGTTTCTTCACTGATCGCTGTTGCACGAATCATTAGCAAGCTGTGTTCACCAGCTCCTTATTCTGAGGCACGTTCATATGATTTCACTTATTCACAACACCTTTCCTATCTCTGTTAGAATCCATATCAAACTTGACTGCAAAAGCTTTGAGATTTTCCGTACACTTGCGTATGTCACAAACTGTTTTTTACTTTACGCCGTACTCTCCGGAGACTTTGGCCACACAAACTCCCGACTCCAACTTTTTAATAAGCTTCAATTTGTCACCAATACTCAGGCTAGCACGTTTCCTTTTGTCACTTATCTTGTGCTTCGATGCCATAGTCAGGTAAAGAATATCTTATTATAATGGAGATTGTGTGTTTTTCTGTCTGTAACCGAAACTATATTACTAATCGAGTCACAATTAGCATAGTTATTTACATCACATACTCCATGATTTTATTTATATTTAAACCTCAATTATTAATAAAATTGCTTCACCTTATTATTAGTGTTGCTCATATCTACATACAAACAACATGCAATTGTATTTATATATACAAAAAATAGCGGTTTGCAGTGTGAATGGGAAGGCTAATTTGCATATTAATATTAAAAATGTGATTTTATTAAATATGTGCTTAGTATTATTGATTTCTAACTGTTTAGTTTTATTTTAATGAATATAAGCAAAAATCTCTTCAATGAATCTTAAATGAAATCCATTAACAAGAAAAAATAACTGTCATTTTATTCTTTATTCCCTAATTTAACTAAATAGTTAAATAAGTAAAATTCAGCAATGAAAGACGGGAGTGATGGAAGAGTAAGTTTCATTTCTATTTTTCTATTATACCCCCACTCTGTTACATATCTTTTTGTCTGCCTCTAATTTAATACGATATTTCATTACATTAAAACTTAAATACTTGCACCCGGAGGGTGCATATATTTGCTAGTATAAATAAATGGGGTATTTCTCTGAATGTTTGAGATGAGGCTTTATTCGGACTATTGTCCTCATCATTGATATCTGTACAACGTTTCGGTCGATGTGCCCTCTGGCCTTCTTCATGTATTTCTTGTCGAACTCGGGAACCTTCTCAGACTCGAGAACCTTCTTTTCGGACTCGGGAACCTTCTTGTCGTAATCGGGACCTTCTTATAATATTGGAATGAGGAGGTGGCTGAGCGCTTGTTGGGAGTGAGGTGTGGTAGAAAGAAGTTAGGTTAAAATTCTTGGTTGGTTAGAAGAAAAGTTTGATTCATTGTATGGATTCTTTAAATGTATTATGTATCACTTTCTAGTTAAAGCTACACTCGTGAAGAGTCAAGTATTGCCAGTCAAACATTCAAACATCAAATACGTAATGAGTGATTTTAATTTCTGTTAGACTACTTATATATGCTCTATCACAAATATCGAGCACTCTGTAAACACTGAAACTTTAACGTAATAAATATGTATTCGATTTTCTTTTCGTTTGGTCAATATGAAATATTGCTGTCATACACACACACAAATACACCCCCCCCCACACACACATATATATATATATATATATATATTACAATATATATATATATATATATTACAATATACATATATACATATATATTATACATATATATATATATTATACATATATATATTTATATATTTATTTTGTATAACCATGTCATATACATTAAACATACATGATGGCCGTCAACTCGTGATTCGAGTAAGATCATTTCCTGCTTTTTTCCTTTTTTTTTTTATCATCATATTTATATGCCAGTTGTATTTGACTCTTCATTCCTGTGTTTTCTCAGATGACTCACCAGGCCAGCCTTGGAGAGACATACTCTTCCACATAAACCACATGCTGGAACTTCTCCACTTTGAATGTTGCTTGGTTGAAAATTACCCTTTCTAATTGACCGTTTCAGTTTTTGGTGTTTGATTCGGTTGGACTCAAATTCTTCCACAGACAGGTAGATAGTGGCTCTCCAGCTAGGTCTATTACAAGCTAGCTTCTCCCAGTCCTCAACAGCAATAGCAGTGTTCTTCAGAGTTTCCTTGAGGCAGTCCTTAAACCTCAATTTGGGTTTGCACCGACGACGTTTGCCAGTTGAGATTTCCCCGTAAACACACACACACACACACACACACACACACACACATATATAATATATATATATATATATATATATATATATATATATATATATATGGCTTCATCTTACAAAGTTTTCTTTGCGTCACATTTTCTTCCACTTGTATTGATTCGTGTTCTTTGCGTTCGTTTTTTGCACATTTCTTCGCAGGAATTTGTTCTCATATCTGGTTTTGAAACGATTATAATCTTTACTTTTAGTCATTCTTTTTTTTTTTTCTCTATTTAGTTACACAATGTTGTTCTTCAGTACATAGATTAACATTTTTTGTTTCGTAACATTTCTTCATTAGTTTTTATTGTACACTATTCTGTAAGGAGAATTTTTTCCTCATTTTCATGGGAAAAGAAAAGAAAGAATACCGAAAAAAAAAATGTTTGAAAATCACAAACGGTAGAAAACAGACTGTCTATTGAACACACACAAGTCTACACAATATTTAGAAATCACAGAAACGTTTATTGTTTATTGTCAATGTTACGATTTTGTGGCCATCCTTAGGCTTCAAACAAGAGCACTGTCTTGCGAGGTGTAGCGTCAGATCCTTAGTGAATAAACTTTTGGTTGCTCCTTGGTGTTCCTTAATGTTGGGTATGAGACTTCAATTGTTCTTTGGTGTTCTTTAGTGTTGCAGGTCCATTCGTCAGTGTCCAGTAAAGTGCAAATTAACGGCTTTCAATATCAGCTATATAGTTAACTAACCACGTATTCGGGCTGTTCATTGGCCGGGGTTTAAACCACGTGACCCTGCTTAGTCTATAAATTTAAGTGGTGGATTACAGCACGCCTTATATACAAAATATTCCAACAGTCAATAATGTTTACATCATTTTTAAGTTTACACATCTATCTATTTTTCGACATAATCACCATTTTGGTCGATGAATAATTGTAGGAGCTATGATGAAACATTAAACCTCGTCATCGTTGCAAACTTCCAACATCAGTTGCGGACGATTATGACATCCATGCACGACTTGCCATACTCTTCCATACTCAGGGACCTTTTGGTCAGGGGAATCAGTAAGATAGAATCATTATTAACACAGCTTAACACCTGTACCCTAGCTATGGTTAGCGGAATGAGAACAGGATATCCCCGTAGACTGAATAAAGAGTTAGGCTCAAGGTTCTGTGATAGCTCCCGATTACGACAAGAACGTTCCCGAGTTCGAAAGAAGAAGGTTCCCGAGTCTGAGAAAGTTCCCGAGTCCGACAAGAAATACCTGAAGAAGGCAGGAGGACACATTGGCCGAATCGTTGTACAGATAACAATGAAGATGAGGACAATAGCCCGAATAATCCAAATAATACTAAAGTACAATAAAACCAATATGTTATTTTTTTGTCGAAAATGTGCACTATGAATAGGAATATTTCAGAGATATTCTAAAGACTCATGTTATGTATAATCAATGGTCAGCAATTAGAAACCTTTAGAATGTTCTTAGGACTCTCTGACGCCAGAGTTGAGGTAGGGGGTCCCAGAAAATTACCCCAACTTCAGCATGTCGAAGCAACGCATTTTACCGGAAGGAATAGGAATATATCTGCTTGGTCATGTCACGTCAGCCGGCCTCTGTAGAAGAGGAAGGCAAAGGGATGAACAGAAATACACCCCACCTCTCTTTGGGGGGAAGGAAAGAGATCCCTATTATGAGTTTAGTTTTCACTCGGGACCCGGTCGGCGAACACAGTAGGATTCCTCACCTCGTTGAGGAAGGACGAAAAATCGTCCTCATGAAGAAAATTTGACTACTACAACCCCGATAATCACCTTCATGCGAGCCAGATAAATTTAGGATATCTTCCAAAGATAATAATCTTAACGAGAGGATGCGACAAATCGGAAGAGAAGGAAAGCACCGCTTATTCCGTCTTCAAGCTAACCAAAAGAAGGACATATCCCAAGAATAACCAACAGAAGATGAACCAACCAATAAAAGCTAAGTAAAAACTTATTCCGTCATGAAAAATTGCTATTTTGATATGAAAGAGATTCCGCCTAATAACCTTATTAACCCTAGCCTGTCGGCGTCTATTTCATCCTCCTCCCGGCTCATAAATTCTGAATAAAAATCATGTTATAAAAATATATATTATGTCTTATTGTTCTTTGCCAATTTTTGCATGTGCACCACTCATTTTCTTTGGTCTCTGATGGAACAGCGTTGTAAACGTTGAAAACGATAGGCGAACGTAACACTCATATCTCCGCTAATACAATGGATTTACTAATTTCTTTGGTAGCATTGTAATCGGCACCTGGAATTCTACAAGAAATAACAATAAAATAAAGAATTTGTCTTTTGCCCAATATTTTCACTACGAATATCACTAATTCAGTGGTGTTGTATCCCGGCCAATACATTAAATTTACCAATTTCTCTGGTGGTATTGTAATCTACCCCTTGAATTGTACAAGAAAAAAAACCCCAATAAAACCAAGATTTTGATTTTTGTCGAAAAAGTGTTCTATGAAGAGCATTAACTTTTTAAAGTCTCATATCTCGGCTAATACTTTAAATTTACCACTTTCCTCTTTTTATCTGAAAATGTTAATTCGTTTAATCATTCACATATTGAAAAACACTTCTGAAAATAACTACTTTTTGATTGTCAACGAAAAAAAAAAACATTAAAGGTTATCTAATTCCATAAAAAAAGACAAATATATCCTGTTAAAATATACAGCAGAGACTGGATTTGTCTTTTAACGGAATCATTATCACATATATGAGGAATCCGTATAATTTACAGGGAAATATTTTAAAGACCTCAGCACTCATTTACATTTATTCTAATTAGTTATCGTTGATCTAAAAATTATTTTACTTCTGACGCCGCAGAGAAAACTGAATCTCCAAAGATGAGAGTTTAGCAACTTTGCAGGTCTAATGAGAAATTAAAAATCACCCACGTTGATTTACGAGCAAATAATTAGTTTATTTTTTGACAATCTTTTTAATTGATTCTAATCCACGAGAGAGAGAGAGAGAGAGAGAGAGAGAGAGAGAGAGAGAGAGAGAGAGTAAAAGCAAGAGAAGAGAAAGAAAGAGAGAGAAAGACTGAGAGAGATACAGACTGAGAAAGAGTGTGTGTGTGAGTGAGAGAGAGATAGAAAGAGAAAGACTGGGAGAGAGAGAGAAAAGAGAGCGACTGAGAGAGACTGAAAGAGAGAGACTGAGAGAGAGAGAAAGGGAGAGAGAGAAAGAGAGAAAGCTGAGAGAGAGAGAGAGAGAGAAAGGCTGAGAGAGAGAGAGTGTGTATGTGTGTGTATGTGTGAGTGAGAGATAGAAAGAGAGAGACAGAGAGAGAGAGACATAAAAAGAAAGAATGAGAGAGAGAAAGAGAGAGAAAGGCTGAGATAGTGTGTGTGTGAGACAGATCGAGAAAAAGAGACTGAGAGAGAGAGAGAGAGAGAGAGAGAGAGAGAGAGAGAGAGAGAGAGAGAGATTTCTACCCATGCACTAAATTTCTGATGAAACACACTTGCAACAAATAAGTTAAAACTATGGAACGGGTCACAAGAATTAGTTGGCTCAATTAAAACGAATTTTAAATCATTTTGTCTTTTTGAAATTAGCATTCACTGGGCGTTTTTTTGTTTTTTTTTAATCATGGAAGTCAGCGTGAGTTAACTGTTATTGTTGTAGAAATTGGACTCAGCCGTCCGGGTTCAAATCCTTCATACGACTGTTTATTGATTTTAACTAATTTTATCTTTTCTCTATTAGCATTCTAAAGTAAGTAAAGTAAAGTCGTCGGGGCGGCCTAATGTCGGTATCAGCCAGACAGCGAGGGAGTCTATCCCCTTTTCAATAGCGCTAGACCAAGGAGATTATTTTAGCGTCTGAGATGGGGCACCACAACCTACCATCAGCTCCTTACTGTACCGTACAGATCCCTGTTCAACACATACGCTGAGTTGACGAGGGCCGGTATCGAACCAGGAACCTTGTGATTCCTAGCCGAACGCTCTAGCGACTGAGCTAAGCCGGCCCTAAGTGACAATAACATTTGTGTTTTGGATTTTTTTGTTTTTTTAATTTTTTTCATGGAGGCCAGCGTTATGTAACGGTTATCATTGTTAACCTGTATTTTATTCTCTATTCAATGTTGTCCTCCTGTGGCTAGTTCCACTGCCAAATTCTCTGTTGTCTTTTATTAATTAAGTCATTTTTATTTGGGAATCTAATTATTTCTAACTTTTCCCGTAGACACAAGTGCTTGCCGGGGTCTAACGGACCCATGCTTCTTGTGTCTACATGAAAAGTTAGAAATAATTAGATTCCCAAATAAAAATGACTTAATTGATAAAAAGGATGAGTTCCTAGGTAAATGTATGCATAGATTACGCAATGCATTAGAATACCAATAAGATATAATTAATCAACAAAGGCATAATACAGTAAAAAGATGATAAAGCAACAACAAAGAAAAGCTACTAGAAGAAGTAAAGAAATAAAGAAATAAAACTTAGCCAAAATTTAGACAAACTGACCCCCTAAAGGTCAAAGAGTAAGTTGAAGATGGCGGTAAGAGTAATAAAAATATAACATTACGGTGAACTACTAAATAAAATCATGAACCACCCAGGAATGTCAAAATAGGTGGAGGTCAATCCCAACTACCAAGTAGCAGCCTCTCAGGTCCATTAAGATTAAATTTCAGGAGTAATTGAAGACATTTTCTAAATCAATCTAGCTATATAGAGTTCAGTAACCGGAAATATCCACTCAGTCCCCCTGAAGAAGGTGTAATAGTAACACCAAAACCGCGGTCGGCAGATAACTTTTTCTACAACTATATACATATATATATAATAAAGATAATCTACTGAGTCAGGCGAACCTACTATTAGTTTCGCAATAAAGCTCTTCAGGGCTAAAATCTGTCAGATTTTAGCCCTGAAGAGCTTTATTGCGAAACTAATAGTAGGTTCGTCTGACTCAGTAGATTATCTTTATTACTTGGCTCTACTTAGGTATCAAGCACTTTTTACAAATTAGCTTCTCCTAGCGGTTATATGAATATATATATATCTTATATACATATATATACATATAAATTGTTTTTTCTTTTGGCCAAATACTATACCAATAGATTATTTTTTGTTGGTACGAATATCTTGGTCTTTTCTTTTTTTCAAAAATTTTTTTCTTCCTGGTTGATGTTTGGTAGTATATTTTTACAATCAAACTCTCTGCCGGTTTTTTTCTCTCCGCAAGGATCTACCAACACGCTTATATTACATTATATATATATATATATATATATATATATATATATATATATATATTGTGTGTGTGTGTGTGTGTGTGTGTGTGTGTGTGTGTGTTCATGAGAGGGTTCGATTTTTCTTCCCTATTTTTACTTTTCTCAATATGTTTAGGTCCACCTATGATCGGTCAATTTTCCCTCTGTTACCTTTCCGATATCATTACTATTCTTTAAGAAGAAATCGGTGGCTGCAAAGCCAATATCTCTTTCTATCACTCATCCGTGCAGTAAAGATTTTTCATATCATTTGTAAGACATTTTACTGATCTGTGATTATTGTGAGGTGGTTCTTTTTTGGGGAATCTTTTGGGATTTTGGTAGTTTTTTCCTCTTGTCACCCATTAAAGAATCGATGCCCTTTGCGAGTATTTACGTATTTGTGCTAATCTGTCGTACATCGAAGAGAAGCCATATTCCAGATCGAAGCATGGTGCCTTCCAATTTACAATTTTATTTAGAGTTCTTCCTATGGTTTCAAGATTTGTTTCGGCTTCCGGCCTTTCCTCAATTTCTTGCAAATCACTTGTCATATTGATTAGGCATCCTGACTTTTCTATTGTACTCTCTATTTCTACAATTCGCTCCAGAAATATTTCGTTTCAGTTGTACATGTTTCCTTTATTTTCCCTACACTTTATCTGCTGCATATCTTGCAACGGAAAATTCCTCTTACGGTCAAAAGACAAAGAGAAAGATAAAAAAAATATATTAAAAAAAAAAAAGGAGAACGGAAGAGAGGTCTTCCGGTTAAGAAGCAGGGAGAAGATGAAGAAATAGATAAAAGAAAAAAGGAAAATGGAAGCCGAGTCTTCTGGTGAAGAGAAAGATAAAGAAATATATATATATCCGTTATCAGATCAAAAGATAAAAGCGTGTAGGCATATTTATTGTATATAAAGGCCTAGCGGATGAAGGTTATGAGATCAGTCCCCAGCAGCAGCCGAGAAGATAACCTCGTCTCCCGTCATCAGCCCTCGGGCATTTCCACTGTAAACACTCATCGCCGCCTTCGCGAGCCACCCGGCATTTTCATTGTGAACGCTCGTCTCCCCTCACCACCCACGCACCGAAGAAAATAAAGACGGGTCCTATTTTTATATATACGTGTCTGTGGTTTTATTGAAGACCAGTCAAGCGGCTATACAACATATCTACGAGGGAGATTAAAAGATTGTCCGCACTCTTATTTTATGGAAGCCGAGCTCATCGTGAATTATT
This sequence comes from Doryteuthis pealeii, assembly GCA_023376005.1. Classification (NCBI taxonomy): domain Eukaryota; kingdom Metazoa; phylum Mollusca; class Cephalopoda; order Myopsida; family Loliginidae; genus Doryteuthis; species Doryteuthis pealeii. Next base: position 101,351,335 of record CM042142.1, on the reverse strand, counting down.
TGATTGGCATAACCCTGACTAATATTCAGAGAAGAAGCTAATTCATCGATGATAACTCGTCGGTTTGCCATTACCATCCCTCGAGCTTGCTTAATTTTCTCTTCAGTGATGGAGGTTGACAGACGTCCTGTTCTATCTTCGGCATGGTTGTCTGACTACTTTTAAACTTATTAATCTACTCATACACACTTCTACACAGTAGTGCACTGTTTCCATATTTTTTCAAAAAAGCCTCCGAAGAATTTCAGCTCCTGATATTCCTTCCGATCGATGAAATCGGGTCACTTCCTTGATGCATACTGCTGGTGGATCAGCCATGTTTACACTGTAAAAAATGCAAGCAAAATGGTGCGATCAGGCTCGATTCAATCACGTGACCCCCAACAGTGCAAACTATAAGCCCGCATGTGCAAAACGCAGTATGACAATAATAAAGATGTGTTATGGGGAAAGTTCAGGGCCGGTTTAGCTCAGTCGGTAGAGTGTTGGACTAGGAGCCACAAGGTTTCGAGTTCGATACCGGTCCTCGCCAACTCAGCGTATGAGGAGCACAGGGATCGGTGCGGTAAAGTAAGGAGCTGATGGTAGATGTGCGGCTTCAGACACAAAAAAACAATCTCATTGGTCTAGCGCTAGTGAAAAGGGGATAGACTCCTCGCTGTGGCCGTTACCGACATTAGGCCGCCCCGATGACTTTACTTACTTACGTTGCGTTTAGATGAGTGGGTCTATCTTTCTCTCTTTTTAGTGATTGCGTATTATGCACAAATGAATATTGGATTATATGTAATGCTATTATTACAAATTATATGTAATTCGAAGGGAGTAAATAGATTTCAAATATATCAGGGTTTTTTTCGCTAGTTTACCTCCATTATTCTTTGAGCCGCGTCTATTTTTTTTCGTCTCTGATAACGACTACCTAGTCGGTTGGGACAAAAAAAATACTCGACTGTACCTTTACAGAGGGATAGACTCCCACGCTGTATGGCCGATACCGACTTTAGGCCACCCCCGACGACTTTATGGGGAAAGTGCGGATAATTTTTGACTCTCCCTTTACATGGCGGTGTAATATGCTTTTATTTTTTGTTTTTTTTTCAATCTTCTGTTTTCTTTGCTTTGTTGTATCCTGTGATGGTATCTCTTGATCTACCTTTGCCAATAGTTGACTTCTGATTTAGGTCGGAAAATTAAAACGGTAAGTTTTTTGGTGGTCCCAAACTACAGTCTATGAATTGACATTTTGCGAATTGGGTTATGGTTTTAGGGGATTAAGGTTGTTTTTAATTACGTATTGATTTTAAAAAACAAAACAAATTACTATATATCTAATTAATCATTGAAATTAATTATTGAGTCTATTATTGACAGTTGTTTGTGTTAGTATTGCAATGTATAATTTCAATTAAACTTAGTTTTAAAAAATATTTTTCAACATTAAATGTATAGTAATTTGGGTTAATTTGGGTTAATTTGGGTTTTTGTTGTTTATTTTTTTAAGTAATACGTAATTAAAAACAAACTTAATCCCCTAAAACCGTAACCCGTCGGGGACCACCAAAAAACTTTCTGTTTTAATTTTCCGACCTAAATCAGAAGTCAGCCAGTTGTTGGTTTATTCTTCCTAGTTTGGTCGTCTGTCTTCTCTGTGGTTGTCCTTCGCCATTTTTTCCTTAAATACTTTCTATCCTCATGTATCTTATTTTTATTAGCGTGTTTTTTGTTCACTTCACATAGATATTTTGTTTGACTCAGTATCATTTATCATCAACCTTTTTTTTTCTTTTTTTTTTCGGGGTCTTTATCAGTATGCCGGGTTTGTCAACGACCCTCTTTATTCTTGCATAAATTAGACCGTTCAAATATGCCGTCTGATGGGATATTGTTATAGGTGATATACCCTATAAGACTAATGGAATGCGCCGACAGGTTACTATAAGTAACAGGGATAATTGTGGCTTAGCAGTAAGCCAATGCGAGTATGCCAATAACTCTGTTCGTCGGACGTAATTTCCACATCTCTCTATTGTATTTGTCTACTTTCTGTTAATACATTTTTCTACATTTGTTACCCGTTGTTTTGTTCTTATTTGACCCCTTAAAACCTCACAACAGATATATTCTACAAATCTATTTATCTCTTCCTATTTGCTTCACTCTTTTCAAGACTTGATTCCTTTGTGATGCTAGCAATTTTTTTCTCTTTTACGCTATGATTTTCATCGTTGTATCAACTTTGTTTCTTTCTTCTTATTACGGTAATTTTCACCTGTAGTTGTTAAAATTCCTAGCATAAAATTGTGCGTGCGCATTATCTGAAATGAACTTAAATGTTATTAAGAACACATTTTATGATATTTTTGTGTTACAGCATGCAGTTGTATTGTTTTCGAAAAAGTTTCTAAGATTTGTTTATTTCGCACGGACACTTTCAAAATGACTATCGTCTTGTTTCAAAGTGAAAGTCAGTTGGCTAAATTCCTAGCATAAAAATTTCTGAAATGAACCTAATTGTTATTAAGAACACATTTTATGATATTTTTTGTGTTACAGCATGCAGTTGTATTGTTTCGAAACGATTCTAAGATTCGTTTATCTTCTTCTTCTTCTTCTTCTTCTTCTTCTTCTTCTTCTTCTTCTTCTTCTTCTTCTTCTTCTTCTTCTTGGTTTTGTCTTCTCTTTTGTCTTCATTGCTTCGTCAGTGCTTCTTCTTCTTCATTTCTTCTTCACCACTTCTTATTCTTCTTCATTATTTCTATTTTCTCACTTCTTCTTCATCACTTCTTTATTCTCTACATGGGCCTCCAGTCATGGTCTAATCGTTAGCAAGCTAGTCCCGTAGATACATTGCTTTGCGCAGGGTCACAGACTGTAACGGGCATACCGCGTCCATCTTAGGCTGGTCACCCATAAGAATCTTTTTTATTGTTTTAGGCATGTAGACATTTGAATTCAAACTCGGCGTTAACAACGAAAAATTTCTTATTTCATTCTATGGAATAAAAGTTTCATAAAGTTCTAACTCGTTCGGTAATTGCTTTTGTTCCATGTCCTTTTGTTGAAAACATTTTATAAATGGTACCTTCATGATAAATTTCCATATCACATTATCAGCTTTCTTCCTTCTTTCTTTCTTTCTTTTGTTCTTTTCTTTCTTTTGTATATTTGTCTTTCTTTTTTACGTTTTGATTGTTTCCATCGATTTTCATAATTTTTCTATTTTCTTCTCTACTCTTTCTTTCTTTTCAGCTTTCTATTGCATATTTGTCTTTCTTTTTTCTTTCTTTTCTTTCTTTGTAAAGATTTTTTCCTTCTTTCTTTTTTTTTCTTTTTAGTTACCGTATTTTTTTCATAGTTTTTCCTTTTCTCTTCTCTCTTTCATTCTTTCCTTCTTTCTTTCTTCTTTTTTCTTTCTTTTTTTTTTCTGTTTTTCTTTCTTTCTTGTACCTGATCATAGTAATTCTCTTTCATTACTCCTCCCTCCTTTAAAATTTTTATCTTTCTTTCTATTATTTTACTTCTTTTCAGCAATATTAAATGCATTAAAATAAATACATTAAAAAGGTTTGTTATCCATTCAAAATGTCCTAAAATATCCTCTTGTAAAATTCGATTACGCCAAAGTGACAGGCAACCGTACAGACAGAACATAATTAAGCTCGTTGTTATACGTTTTATTTCTTTGTTTCTAGTTTAATTTACTTTACTGGATTTCATTCTGTTAAATTCCCTGTCAACATGAAAGCGTCATTTTGGATTCACTATTTCAAACATCTCGTTATTTCACGTTCATATTTCGTTCTGGCGTTATCTTATTTTTATCGATGTGATATCTTCATTTTTGAAAAGGACAGATTATCTCTTCGCAGTTTCCTATTTGATGACAATTTTTCAATTATATTTTACCAACATTTCTTCGTCACAGAATCCTACAGGCCTCTGCCGATAGAGTTTTCCGAAACATTATCTTTTCCTTCTATCATTTAAATTATCTCTTACTTCTTCATCCATCAAATTCCTCTGTGTTCAATCCGATTCGGACAACTTTTCTTTATTTGAACAGTCTTATCTTTTCAGCTTTACAGATTTGATATTTGGTGCAATGACTCTATATTGTGATACGTTCGTAAACAAGAGAAGCTTTTGTGATTTTGACAATGTATTCAAAATTATTGAACTGTTTTACTAACCGATCTAACATATCTATTTCAATGCTTTATTCTTTCTTATTCGTATATTATATGAATAGATAGATAGACGGTCAGGTAGACATACATATAGATAGATACATTGACACAAAAATACTTAGACAGGAAAACAGACACATAGACACACAGACACACACACACACATATATATATATATATACAGAGAGAGAGACAGACAGACAGACAGACAGACAAACTGACGGATAGATAATCAGGCATATATATGTATACATAGTAGAGATTGATAGATAGACCGACAGATTAGATAAATATATAAAATGGTTTGACAGAAGGATATATATATATATATATATATATATATATATATATATATATATATACTAGCAAATATATGCACCCTCCGGATGCAAGTATTTAAGTTTTAATGTAATAAAATATTACATTAAATTAGAAAGGCTAATGAAACTAAATAAGAATGCAGATGAAAAGATTTGAAACAGAGAGGGGTGTAATCGAAAAATAGAACAACTGAAACTTACTCTTCCATCACTCCCGTCTTTCATTGTTATTTTTTCTAATTTAAGTATTTAGTTAAAAGAGGAAGTAAAGAATAAAATGACAGTTATTTTTTCTTGTTAATGGATTTCATTTAAGATTCATTGAAGAGATTTTTGCTTATATTCATTAAAATAAAACCAAACAGTTAGAAATCAATAACACTGAGCGCATATTTATTAAATTCGATTTTTTAATATCAATATGCTAATTAGCCTACCCGTTCACACTACAAACCGCTATTTTGTTGTATATACAAATATAACTGCATGTTATTAGTACTAGCAGATATATGCACCCTCCGGGTGCAAGTATTTAAGTTTTAATGTAATAAAATATTATATTAAATTAGAAAGGCTAATGAAACTAAATAAGAATACTGATAAAAAGAGTTGAAACAGAGGGAGTATAATAAAAAATAGAACAACTGAAACTTACTCTTCCATCACTCTTGTCTTTCATTGTTATTTTTCTAATTTAAGTATTTAGTTAAAAGAGGAAGTAAAGAATAAAATGACAGTTATTTTTTCTTGTTAATGGATTTCATTTAATATTCATTGAAGAGATTTTTCATTATATTCATTAGAATAAAACCAAGCAGTTAGAAATCAATAATACTAAGCATATATTTAATAAAATCACATTTTTAATATCAATATGCAAATTAGCATTCCCGTTCACACTGTAAACCACTATTTTGTTGTATATATAAATATAATTGCATGTTGTCAGTATGTAGACATGGTTAATAATGTAAATCAATTTTATTAATAATTGAGGTTTAAATAAAAATACAATCATGGAAAATGTGATGTCAATAACTAAGGTAATAGTGATATGAGTAGTAATATAGTTTCGGTTACAGACAGAAAAGCACACAATCTCCATTATAATAAGATGTAGTTATGATTAACAGTATTAATAATGTAAAACAATTTTATCAATAATTGAAGTTAAAATTAAAATAGAATCCTTGAGAATATGATGTCAGTAACTAAGGGAATTGTTACTTGAGTAGTGATATAGTTTCGGTTACAGACAGAAAAACACACAATCTCCATTATAATAAGATTATACGTCGGTATAAAATAACTTGACAAGGGTTCACATGCCATAAAATCCAACGAACCAACGAATCAAACAAACAAACAAACAAACAAAGAAGAACATCATTTAAATAATCTATAGGTTGTTTCAGAGGTGCTGGCGGAAAGACAGAATGTTTAAACCATATAAACTTAAGGTACGTATGTTATGAATGTATAAACTAGAACCTCTCCCCCTCTCTCTCTCTCTCTCTCTCTCTCTCTCTCTCTCTCTCTCTCTCTCTCTCTCTTAAAGAAGAGGAACTATGATTCAAATGGATCGTTTAATCCTGCATAGACGACAAATCCAGCAATCCAGACCACAGAGTAAATTTTATGGCATGTGAACCCTTGTCGGGTTATTTTAAACCGACGACGTTTTTGTTTTATTCATTCTTGTTGGGAACTCAATTCTTTAAAAACTCATTTTTAAACAGATTTTTAGATCTACTTATCCCATAGATGGAACCCTAACAGTTACTACCACTCCAGATCAGAGTGAAAATAGATGCAATGGCAATGAAGAGGTACTCCACACTCCCCAGAGCTCCAGAATTGGAACCTCACCACTGGATGTAGTTTAACGTTATACTTAGACACTAAGACCCTCATCCACTGCCTTTTAGCACATTTGATAAAAAGGTTAAAGGTTGCCATCAGAATAATAGGGTCGGGACAATCATATAGGTACTAGGGCTTGACCTGACCTGCTGATTCATCTAAGGGGGTCTCTTTGACGGCTAAAGCGAAGTTACATGTCATGGACTGCTTGTCCACGAGGATTGCGTCCTTAAACATAACGGGTCGCCACCAACAGCTAACAATGGGCTACATGGGGGGGGGAGGTTTTACCCCTCTTTAGAGTTGCAGTCGGCGTATTCTACAACCCCAGCCGACAGAGCTAGCTACATGTAGTAACGTAAATTGATAGGTAAGATCTATAGATTAATAACTCCTCTTCAATCTTCAGAAGGAAGATCGCGAATCTTACGAGCAAAAACTACAGCGATCAAACCAAAATATATGTGTATATATGAGCCTGAATAATTCATGAAAATGGCAATACTTTACTCTATATTTTAGAAGGTTTTCAGAACAAATATGAATCGAATCGGAATAATTAATGGAGATGATAATTTCTCCCAAAACTCCATAAAGAACAAACCGGCAGTGATCGCGGTATCAAAACAAGAAAGATGAAGATACTACCCTAAAAAATTCTTTAAAAATTCTAAAAAAAAAAGTTCCATTTATTAATTTTTTCAGAATACAAGGTGTGTCAAAATACCAAGTTTAAAGCTGTATTTATCAAGATACAAATGAAGAATGAATGGAATGTTATTTTTTCAGAATACTAGGTGTGTCAAAAAGTACAATAAATCTCGATACGTGTTTGACACACCATGTATATATATATTATATAATACATATGTATATTATATAATATATAAAATAATATGATATATATATATATTATATACTATATATACATAATATGATATAACTTATATTATATAATATATATATCATATATATCATATTATATATATATACATGGTGCGTCAAAAAAGTATTGGTATATATATATAATATATTTATATATTATATACATATTATATATAATATATTTATACATATCATATATATATATATATTATATCATATTATATATATATATATATATATATATATATATATATATATATATATGTATAAGAGAAGTAAACAAACAAACAATGTGTTTTGATATGGCTTTTTAGCCGAAAATTTTTGGGAGAATATGTGCTTAATTGAAGTCATACCTAATTTTTAAAAATTAATTAATTAAAAATTAATGAATTAGGTGGGCATACCTATTCAAATGTAAGGCTAAACAAATCGGGAATAATCTATATATACATGGTGTGTCAAAAAAGTATCGATATATATATATATATATATATATATATATATATATATATCCGATATTTGAATGGCTCTCCAAAAGCCTTTGTTTAATTTTTTCTTATTGTGTTCTGGTTCCTGTTTTTCTCTTTTGATAATTTCTGTTGCATCATCGTTTCGTCATCTTCCGTTTTATGTTTTTTTGCTTCTGTTTCGTAATCTCTTCTTGAAACAACCATGTTTTCTGTCTCTTGTTCATGCTGACTATCAATAAACTTTACCTGCTCTGAATTCTCATCAACGCTGCTTTTCAATTGCATATATCTTTTATGTTTTCCGGCAAGGGCATGTTGCAACCCCCCCCCCAAAAAAAAAAAAAAACACCCAAAAATCAGGAAAAACTTTTAAAGATTCTTTCAGAATGGTTTGGCGCAGCAGATGAAACAGAGATGGATATCAATGAAGAAACAAGGAGCTGGATCCAATGACTTGCTACAGCTTCCTTTAGAAATTCACAAAGCAATGTTCACCAGGAAAAGGAGTCGTCTGTCGTCTGTTTCATTGATAACGCAGAAAGGTAGAATAATTATCAAAGATGTCCCTTCTTCCATTTGTCTTTATGTTTATCGACTTGTTTGCATCGTTGACAAAAAAATGCCTGTTCGTTTGTGCACTTATATCCGAAATTGTACATTTGTCTATCTGATGTATATAATTGTATGAATTTGTTTGTGTTATTTTCTAATGGTTAATGTGAATTTCTCTTTTGCTCTGAATGTTTGAGATGAGGCTTGATGATTAGTATTATCTGCGTTATTCGGACTATTGTCCTCATCTTCATTGTTATCTGTACAACGTTTCGGACGATGTGCCCTCCGGCCTTCTTTAGGTATTTCTTGCCGGACTCGAGAAACCCTCTCGGACTCGGTAACCTTCTTTTCGGAGTCGGGAAACTTCTTGTCGTAATCGGGAGCCACCACGTAACTTAGGCACCCCTTTTTTATCTCGATTCAGAAGAACGTTTTTCATTTACACCGTCAATATCCGGTTGTTTGTTAGGGATTAGGGTTAGGGGTTATGGTTAGGGGTTAGTTTTATAATTAAAAAAACCTCTAAAACTCATCTGTTAACAAACAACCGGATATTGACGGTGTAAATAAAAAACATGTCCTTCTGAATCGAGATCAAAAAGAGGTGCCTAAAGGTCATATGGTCCTCATATTCTTTAGTGATGGAATTCGAATGCTGTAGAGATTAGTAATAACGAATGCCTAATACTATCCGTTTTTATTGTGTGATTATACTACTAGAAAGAATGAAATCTAGGATTTAGAACAAAATCAATTGTCTGAATTTTTTATATGTGGCTTGTTAATTTGTATTATCTAGAGTTTTCGGACTGTTGTCCTGATCGTTGTTGTTATATACACAACGTTTTAGTCGATATGTCATCAGACCTTCTTCATATTTTTCTTGTCAACCTCGCTAGCCATTTTGTCTACCTCAGTAATATACAGGCAGGTATGATGGAATTTAGAAATTAACTTATTTTCTATGTAAGTAAATTAGCGAAGTAGGCCGAGTGATCTATTGTCGGTATCAGCCGGATAATGAGGGAGTCTATCCCCTTTTCACATATGCTTGACCAGGGAGATTGTTTTTTTAGGATTCTATACATGAGTCAAGAGATCTGTTCAAGAATTATTCGTATTCGATTGGGCGTGTGCAAAAAAAGAAAAACAAAAAACTCTTTAGAAATAACGATATAAAAAGTGTAAATATAACCGTACAATAAACGCAATTCCCTAACCTCTAAGTATAAAATAATCGTAGACGGATTGACCTGCCGTTAAAATCGATAACTCAATTAACACACTGGGTATATCGTCTTTCTAGATTCTCAAGCTCTTATTTGAAAAATACAATAAAATTTAAAGAAAAGGGTTAATCCTTTCTTAGTCAGACCCAGAACTTTACAACGTCTCCTCGCAAAACCAATATTTTAGAATCTGGATTTTTCTTGAATGAAATGTTAACCATTATTAATTTTTTTTATTCGTATTTTTCTTTTTTTTTAATCTTGATTTTAGTTACGATGAAAAGCAATTAAAATTAAGAAGAAATAAATTCTAGGAAAAAAAACTGAATAAGGATCTTAACGCTAACTTCAGTCTCCTAAATAATCGTTAAATTATTTTCCTTATAGAAACCTGCTGGAGACAAGAAACTTTTACTTGCCAGTCCTAACCACAGATCCATACACACGGATCTAATCATATTACAAAGTGAACTAATTAATGCTCAATATCCTAATTAACAGCAATGTGATAATAATGCTAATTGATATCAATGCAAAGCTCGTAAGTTGATTTTTCTGTGCTACCCACGCCCCCGCCCCCCTGTGGGTAAAATGGGCAAATGAGGTAATTTTTTCTTTCCCTTTTCTTCTCTTTCGATATCTATGTTCTGTTGCAGCCACAATCTAATTGTTTTCTATCTTTCATTATATTTTTCATGAATGAAACTTTCTGTTGCTTTTTTATTTTTTCATTCGTGCTTTTCTGTTTTTCTTTCTTTCTATTTCGTTTCTTTTTACAGTCTGATTTTTTTGTTTACTTTTTCAGTCGACCAGTTATTTTTTTTTATTTTTCTCTTTCTTTCTTTCCAGCCGACCAAAATAAAACAAATCATACTTCTAAAAGAGGTGAAATAGAAAGAAAGAAAGAAAGAAAGAAAGAAAGAAAGAAAGATAAAATAAAAAAAGACACTGAATAGAAAGAAAGAAAGATAGAATAAAAAAAGACACTGAATAGAAAGAAAGAAAAATTAAATAAAAAAGAGACTGAATAGATAGAAAGAAAAAGAAGAGAGAAGAAAGAAATAAATAAAAGAGACTGAATAGAAGAAAGAAAGAAAGAAAGAAAGAAAGAAAGAAAAAATACAGGAGACTGAATAGAAAGAAAGAAAGAAAGAAAGAAAGAGAGAAAGAAAGAAAAGAGAAAAAGAGACTGAGTAGAAAGAAAGAAAGAAAGAAAGAAAGAAAGAAAGAAAGATAAAGAATGATTGGTCGGCTGAAAGATTAAGAAGACAAAATAAGAAAGAGACTGAATAGAAAGAAAGAAAGAAAGAAAAAAAAGAAAGAAAGAACGAAAGAAAGAAAGAAAAAAAGGAAGAAAGATAAAATAGAAATGACACTGAATAGAAAGAAAGAAAGAAAGAACGAAAATAAAATTGGATCTTTCAAAGGTCTACTTTCTTTTATTTTTTTCCTGATTTTTTCAGCTGACCAATCATTTTTTCTTTCATTTTTTATCACCTTAATTTTCTTCCTTTCTTTATTCTTTCTTTCTACTCCATTTCTTTTCAAGCCTGCTTTCTTTTATTTTATCTTATAACTTATTCAGTCTTTTTTATTTTCAAAAATGCCTTCATTCTTTCTTTTTCAAACCTTTCATTTTTCTTTTTAACTTCATCTCTTCTTTCTTTCGTTCTTTCTTTCTTTCTATTTGATTTCTTTTGTTTAAATTTCATTTGATCTTTCTTTCTCTTTCTTTCTTCTTTTATTCATTTTTCTTTATAAATTTATTTCATTCTTTCTTTCTTTTCTTTAAAACCTGTCTTTCCTTCTTTCTTTCTTTCTTTCTATTTTGATTTATTTTGTCTAAATTTCGTTTGATCTTTCTTTCTTTCTTTCTCTCTCTCTCTCTTTCTTCATTTATTCTTTTTTATAAATTTCTTTCTTTCTTTCTTTTTCTTTTTAAAACCTGTCTTTCCTTCTTTCCTTCTTTCTTTCTATCTTTCTTTCTTTCTTTTATTCCCTTTGTCCTCTTTGTGATTTTTCATCTGTTCTTCATTTTATTGTTCTCTTCGTTTCGTTCCTTTTCAATTATCCTCATTTTCATTTCCAATATCAAACGAATATCGCCCGGTGCCATTCATATTTTTCTATCACCATTTTTTCCCTTTATTTTTAAAACTCACCTTCTTCCCCACCGACGCCTTATCCACCCAACAGTTTGTTATTCCTTCATAATTACCATTCAAAGCAAATGTACGTCCTTCTTTTGCCACCTACGGAGAAACGGAACATCCTTTATTGGTAACAAAAGATGCGAATATTCAAAACCAACACTTAGAAAAAAAAAGGAAAAAGAAAAAAAAAAAAAAGAGTACACAAATTTCTTGCGGCTTTTTTTCCCGCTTTTACTTATCGTATAAACCATTTCTTGTTTTGTCACCACACTCAAACAAGAGGAAACGTTCTTTTTTTTTCTTTTTCTTTTTCTTTTGAAACCACAGGGAAGACGATGCGTCAAATTTTAAACTTATTATTTTATTGCTGACATTGCGAATATATAAACACATCACATATGTTTTCTAAAATGATCAGAGTTTAAAGCAATGATTCGACCTCAAAATACAGAACCATTGTTCTACCACTTTATTACACAATTTAGTTTTCTGTTCATTTTCCCACTTAAAAAAAGGCATATCTCACAGAAACTATTGGGTAATTCCATGTCGAATCATCCAGGCCACATCACTCAATCCCTTCAATTTTTCTGAAATTTTGTCCAAGTGTGGATTATGATAAAGTTAGACAATCCTTAAAGTTTGAGCTTCCAATTCCAAAAATTCATCTTACATTCATCAGCTCTGTGTGGACACTAGATGCCGTCTAGATGTCTTGCCAAATGCGATGGCTGATAGGGACAGATGGCGAGATAAAGTCAAAGGAATCCGTATTGTCGGCACGCCTTGTTGATGATTTTTGTTGTGATGTTAGTTCAACAGTAAAAAAAGAAGTCAAGTCGAGGTAGGGTAAAATGAGACAAGTGTATTTACAATAAGGTACAAGAACGGCTAGCTTGCCGTTAAACGGTAACAGTACAACCTTTTCACTAGGTGTCTCACTATTTATAGTGAGAACCGGTGTATATTCTCCACTGTAGGAACGGCCGGTACAACACTTTTCAAATTTAGGGCCTCAAATGGTTGTTTCTTAGGGAAGTAGAAGTTCGGGTAAACCTTAACTATTTCCTCGTAAATTCCTACCATAAAATAAACTGCTCGTTTCATTGTTGTTATATCTTTTCTTTTCTTTTTTTTTTGGCTTTGGTACTCTAAAATAAAAACATCAGATTTTAATCATCGTCGACGAAAAAATAAAATTACGGTCATAAAAGGAGGATCCAATTTATGCCTAAATTGTAAAACGAGCCCCACTTTAAAACTAACCATTCTCACAAAATAAAAACCTTTAGAATATACACATTGAAGTGAATATTAAAATAAATAAAGAAAATATATTTAGTATTGTGAAATAACGGGTGCAAGAAAAATAAAACATTTCAATTTATTTCATGGTAGGAATTTACGAGGAAATAGTTAAGGATTACCGAAGTTCGGTTCAACGCAGACTTCTAACACCTGAAAAAGAGGGAAAAGAAAAAAGACAGTGAAAATGGGGGTACATGTAAAAACCGATACATAGGATTTACTGTTTCTTTTCTTCTTTTTTCTCTTTCTTTAATACCTTCCCCTCTTTTTAACTTTTTGCCTTATACACATACGTGCTATGTTGAAATATAAGTAAGATAGTTGACGGGGTGGCCTATTGTCGACATCAGCTGGATAGCGAGAAAGTCCATACCCTTTTCGCTAGTGTTAGACCAGGGAGATTAACTCCATGTAATAATGATATATATTATAATAGACGATAATATATGTTTCTATAATTCAGTCTTATACTAGGTCCAGCTAAAATAAATATCCATATGATATTCTATGGAGAGAGAGAGAGAGAGAGAGAGAGAGAGAGAGGAGAGAGAGAGAGAGAGAGAGAGTACTAACACTCCGGATCACAGTGAATCTGGGAATAATGGCAACTTCCCCGGGATGGTAACCTATAACCATCATGTTCTACTTTTCAACTTCTTTGAATTTCACTCTGTGGACTTGACGTCTATGCAGGATTAAACGATTCACTTGAATCATAGTTCTCTTCTTTAAGAGAGAGAGAGAGAGAGAGAGAGAGAGAGAGAGAGAGAGAGAGAGAGAGAGATGGGGAGAGAGAGGGAGAGAGAGTGGAGTTACACAATGAGTAGAGTAGCCTATTTATTATGTAATGTAGTGTTAAGAATTTTGAATTCCAAAAGTTTAACTGGGAAAAACAAAACAAGAAGTGTTATAAATTTTGACTGACAGCCAATGAGAATATCTCAGCATGGGTCAATCAGTAGTAAAAAAAACAACTTCTGATTGACCCATGCTGGGATATTCTCATTGCTTAAAAATGTCACATGTGCACCAAATCTGTGGGAAGGTTCAGTAATCTAAGTGAGTTGACTTGTAGACGGCAGAGGATTGTAGACTTGTAGATGACCAGAGGCAAAAATGGCGTCCTCTAAATCTTTCTCCTCACGCTTAAAAGTTTGTGTCTCGGTTAATGAATAAATAAAAAAAAACAGAACTACTTATTCGTGTTCCTGACTAATAATAACTGACAGAGATGGATGCGGAGATATATCGCCCGTGACGACACGAGAAGAAAGGGCAGATAACTCAGCCCGGTTAGCAAAGACGAGAAGACTTAGAATACTTAGAAGAAGAAACAGAAAAGAAGATAATAATAAGTAGCGGGGCCAGTGGAATTTCCACGAAACGAAACAAAAGTCAAGAGGAGCCATTTAAGCCAGACACGATCATTTGCTATTTCATTACATATGAATCCTACAAAATTTACCAAAATATCTTCCGTGATTCACAATTTTAATATTACAAATAAAATAAACACGTAACTTTTTTTACAAATTCATTTTAATTTTACGTTGGGTATTTAAGCAACGCAAGACAATTTGGAATGTTTCATTTTTAAAATTGGTTGAAATAGAATGGGACAAATAAGAAATCTGTGATTAAGCGTCACCAGATAATCTGTATTCACATTTTTGCATTGAATCTTGGACAATTTGGATGATGTCATTTTTTAACCAGGGTGTTGCAGGATGAAAACGGGCGGAAGATTTTGGAACAAGCGTAATAATATATAGATGAGACTATGCAATAGAATGAGAGACAGACAGACAGAGACAGAGACAGAGAGACAGAGACAGAGAGAGACAGAGAGACAGAGAGAGAGACAGGCAGACAGACAGAAGGGAGGAAGGGAGGTAGAAGAAAGGAGAGAGAGATAAGAGGGTAGAGAAGAAAAACAGTCTATTGGGGGATATAACTATTTTGTACTGGGCACCTTGCGAAGTGTAATGGATTGCAAACTAGACTGGCAAACCATTACTTGTGTAATCGAGGTTCACTGGGTGCTCCATGCATCTGGCCTCATACCACGACTATGTAAATCTTAATAGATAACTATTTTATACTTCTTGTTAGAACCAATGAGTAGTGTTCACGTTTCGCGCACGTATTTGTTGCTGCATACGGCCACTTACCTTCTACTTCAGAAAATATATGTAAGCCTTTTTTCTTTATATATATATGTATATATCTTTATCCGTAGATGGGTTAGAGAGAGAGAGAGAGAGAGAAGAGAGAGAGAGAGAGAGAGAGAGAGAGAGAGAGAGAGAGAGGGAGAGAGAGGAGGGGGAGAGAAATGGGTATCCGTGCTGTCGGTGCGATCTGGCGATGATACTGAAGGGCAAAGTCCCAAATGTTATTTCTCCTATTCCTCTCTGACCGGCCGTCCCGCCTCTTTGTATTTTGACTTTCATAAAAAAGAAATATACGCAAAAAGAAACCATGATACTAAAATGAAAATGAAAGAACTGGACCTTATGTAATGTTGTCTATGAAGGGCCGGTTTAGCTCAGTCGGTAAAGCGTTAGGAACCACAAAGTTCCGGGTTCGATACCGGCTCTCGCCAACCCACCGTTTGAGTAACACAGGGGTCTGTAGTGAGGAACTGATGGTAGGTGTGGCGCTTCACCCCAGACGCTAAAATAATCTCCTTGGTCTAGCGCTAGAGAAAAGGTGATGACTGGCTGTTACCGACATTAGGCCGCCCCGACGACTAACTTACTTACGTTGCTTTTAGATGTGTGTGTCTCTATCTTTCTCTCTTTTTAGTGATTCTGTATTATACACAGATGAATATTGGATTATACGTAATGTTATTATTACAAATTATATGTAATTCGAACTGAGAAAATAGATTTCAAATATATCAGGGTTTTTTTTTCTTCACTAGTTTGTCTCAATTCTATTCTGAGCCGCGTCTATTTTTCCCGTCTCATACAACGACTGCCTAGTCGGTTGGGATAGAAGAATACACCGGCTGTACCTCTACAGAGGGGTAAAATGAAGTCACATTTTGACCGTGGGGGCGATGCGTAATGCTTAAGGACGGAATCCTAGTGGCTAAGCAGTCCTTGACAAGCAACATTCCACTTTGGTCCTTACTTGGGCTAGATGGGTGGGCGAAGAGGCCCCTTTGATCAATCGTCCTGTCACATCAAGCCCTAGCACCTATATGATTGCCTGACTCTATTGCCCTTATTGCAAACCCTCAACACTTTTTGTATCATGTATGTGCTAGAATGGCGGTGGCTGAGGATTTTAGTGTCCTGTATATAAGGTTATACTGCATCTAGTGGTGAAGTTCCAATTCTGGAGCTCTTGGGAGTATGGAGTGCCCTTTCATCATCACTACTCTCAGGTCCAGCCTTTATGGGTTAGTTAATGGCAAAGCCATCCTTGAAGGAGAACAGTAACGGTACTATTTAACCCATAGCTGAGGGATGAGGTGGGTTCATAGCAGGCCCCGACACTAACTTTTTTTATGACCGTCCCAAACAAAAAATTATCAACCGTCCCGAATGGGGTTTGGATCGTCTCGATATCAAAATATTTTTGTTTAATTCATTAGCATCATCTATACTTGTCAGTTATCAGTAGCATAATAACATGTAATAAAACATTAAGAAAAGCTGAAGCAGTGATAATTCTGGATATTTGGACAAAAAATCCATTTCCTAGTGTGTTTTGAGCTAAAAAAAACAACATTTTTACTTTAAGTAGGGTTAGTAGTACATAATTCAGTACTTTTAAACTATCTCCCTCCACCATTATTCATTATATGGCTTTGAGAATAAACCTGCGGTGCCATAGCCTTATTTTGAGGTCAGCATTCGGGCAATCACTGAACGGCCATTATTGGAATGTAGTACTAACTTTTAGGAACATTTTTACCGTCCCCGGCAAACTGTCCCGGATGACATATTGATCGTCCCGGATGTAATTTTTATCGTCCCCGGGACGACGGGACGGCGTTAATGTCGAGCCCTGGTTCATAGCTTTCATACGGGTATTAATCCAAATTGAAAGCAATAGCGCGATTGGAGTTCGAACTCACCTATTACGTTGTGGCACTTCAACAGGTTAGTTATTAGTCCAAATTCAGTTCTTAATTGGCTGTGATAGGGTTAATCCGGTATAACTTTTTCACGTCAATCAAAGATGCTTTGTTGCAACCCGAATTTATGAATGGTCTGTGGGTTGAATGTTTTTCTTAGTATTTGACTGTCAAATCTCAAATGCTTTGTGCTTTTAGCGATATGTATTTTGGCATATTTCCGGAAGTTTGCAATTCATTTCTAGGGAAGCTCAAAGCTGTGTTTATTTTTGATCTGACAGATTTGCCTTTGTGTGAATATTCACGTGTTTAATTAATGTAGATAATATTGAAGAATTTTTTCTTTTGTTTTTTTTTAATAGGATCTGTTTTTGGCGTTTGATCTATATCTCCTTTTTCTTAATTTTGTCTCCAGTTTTCTGGGAGGGGGTTATTTCTGTTTTTTTTTTTAGCATTCTTTCTTTTTTCAAATTCTTTTTTATTTTTTCCTTTTCCTATGTGCGTTTCCCCTATTTTTTCTAACCTCTTCCTAGTCCGTACTTTTTATCTTCTCTGCTTCTTTCTTTAACTCATTTCCTACGTGTGTTCCTTTTTTATTTTATTTCTATCCTCTTTACCATTCGTACCTTCTTTTCTCTGCTTCTTTTTCTTCTTCCTTTTTTCTTCTCTTCTTCTTTCTGTTTCTCTCTCTTTCTTTTCCTGCATGTGTTACTTTTTCATTTATTTCTATCCTCTTTCCCCTTCGTACCTTCTTCTCTTCTTTGCTTCTTTTTTTCTTTCTTTTCTTGGTGTTTTCTTTCCTTTCTACCCTATTTCTCATTCTTTTTCTCTGATTCTTTCTTTCTTTCTTTCTTATCTTACTGTCTCTTTTCTCTCCTCTCCTCCTATTCCTTCCTTTTCTTCTCTTCTTTCTTTTTCTCTCTATTTCTTTTCCTGCATGTGTTCCTCTTTTCTTTTATTTCCATCCTCTTTCTCCTTCGTACCTTCTTCTCTTCTTTGCTTCTTTTTGTTCTTTTTCTTTCTTTCTTGATGTTTTCTTTCCTTTCTACCCTATTCTCATTCTTTTTCTCCTTTCTCTGATTCTTTCTTTTTCTTTCTTTCTCATCCTACGTGTCACTTTTTCTTTCCTTTCTATCCTCTTTCTTATTCCTCCCTTTTCTTCCCTGCTTCTTTCTGTTTTTCTTTTCTTTCTATCCTCTTCTCTGTTTCTTTTTATATTGTCTGTTTCTTCTTTCTCTTTCTTTTCCTACGTGTCTTCATTGTTTCTTTATTTTATTTCTCCTTCAAATTCATTCCTTTTTTTTTCTCTGTTTTTTCTTTCTTTCTTTTTCTTTCTTTCATTCTGTTTCTACATGAGTTCCTTTTTTTCTTTATTTATCCACATCCCTATTTCTTTTTTTCTATTCTTTCTTTCTTTTGATACTTGGGTTCCGTTGCTCTTTCCTTCCCTCGTACCCGCTTTCTTTCTTTCTTTCTTTCTTTCTTTCTTTCTTTCTTTCTTTCCTTTCCCATGTGTGTTTCTTTTTCCATTTTCTGTCCTGTTCCATATTTCTTCGATTTACTGTTCTCTAAATGTCTTTCTTTCTTTTTTTTTCTTTCTTCTTTTCCTATGTGTGTTTCTTTTTCTTTTCTATCCTCTTCCATATTTCTTCGATTTACTGTTCTCTAAATGTCTTTCTTTTTTTTTCTTTCTTTCTTTTCCTATGTGTGTTTTTTTTTTTTCTATCCTCTTCCATATTTCTTCGATTTACTGTTCTAAATTCTTTCTTTCTTTTTTTTCTTCTTTTCCTATGTGTGTTTCTTTTTTCTTTTTTATCCTCTTCCATATTTCCTTTTACTGTTCGCTAAATGTCTTTCTTTCTTTCTGTTTGCTTCCTGCATTACACTGATAGTTACCATTCATGTGAATTTCGCAATGAAACTCTAGCGAACTCTTCAAATTTGCTGATGTGAGTTCCATTCTCACTTGCTATCTCATAATTATGACTTTATATCAAGAGTAAGCTCTCTTTCTTTTCTTTTCTTTTCTTTTCCTATGATTTACCTTTTTCAATTTTATAACCATTCCCTTCCCGTCATCCAAAATTGTTACCTGTTCTTCTTCCCCCCTCTTTCTTCTTTCTTTCTTTCTTTCTTTCTTTCTTTCTTTCTTTCTTGTCACATGATTCACTTCTTTTCTTCTTTTCTTCCTGTTATCCAACCTCGTTACTTTTTTCTTCTTTACCTTTCCTTCTCTTTTTTGTTTTTTTCTTTCGTTTCTTTTCTTTTCTCATGATTTCTTTTATAATTTTATAACCGTTTTCTCCCTTTCATCCAGCATTGTTATTTTTCTTCTTTTCCTTTCCTTCTCTTTTTTTCTTTTTTTTGGTTTCTCTTTCTTTCTTTCTTTCTTTCTTCCTTCCTTTTCTATTCTTTTACCATGATTTTTCTTCTCTATCAATTATATACCTATTCTCTTCCTGTCATCCAGGATTGTTATTTTTCCTTTTTCCTTTCTCTTTCTTTGGTTTCTCTTTCTTTCTTTCTGTCTTCCTTTCTTTCTTTATTTATTTATTTTCTTTTCTATTCTTTTCACATAATTTTTCTTCTTTATCAATTTTATACTTCTTTTCTTCCTCTCATCCAGCATTGTTATTTTTCTTCTTTTCCTTTCATTCTCCTTTTTTGGTATCTCTTTCTTTCTTTCTTTCTTTCTTTCTTTTCTATTCTTTATCCATAATTTTCTTCTTTATCAATTTTATACCTCTTCTCTTCCTGTCATCCAGCATTGGTATTTTTCTTCTTTTCCTTTCATTGTCTTTCTTTGGTTTCTCTTTCTTTCTTTCTTTCTTCCTTTCTTTCTTTCTTTCTATTCTTTTCCTATAATTTTCTTCTTTATCAATGTTATACCTTTTTTCTTCCTGTCATCCAGCATTGATATTTTTCTTCTTAACCTTTCCTTCCCTTTCTTTGATTTCTCTTTCTTTCTTTCTTTCTTTTCTATTCTTTATCCATAATTTTCTTCTTTATCAATTTTATACTTCTTTTCTTCCTCTCATCCAGCATTGTTATTTTTCTTCTTTTCCTTTCATTCTCTTTCTTTGGTTTCTCTTTCTTTCTTTCTTTCTTTCTTTCTTCCTTTCTTTCTATTCTTTATCCATAATTTTCTTCTTCATCAATTTTATATCTCTTCTCTTCCTCTCATCCAACATTGTTATTTTTATTCTTTTCCTTTCCTTCTCTTTCTTTGGTTTCTCTTTCTTTCTTTCCTTCTTTCCTTCTTTCTTTTCTTTTCTATTCTTTTCTTATAATTTTCTTCTTTATCAATTTTATAACCGTTTTCTTCCTGTCATCCAGCATTGTTATTTTTCTTCTTAACCTTTCCTTCTCTTTCTTTGATTTTTCTTTCTTCTTTCTTTCTTTCTTTCTTTCTTTCTTTCTTTACATACTTTTCCCATAATTTCTTCTGCATCAATTATACCTCTTCTTCTTCCTGTCATCCAGCATTGTTATTTTTCTTCTTCCCTTCCTTCTTCTTTTTTTGTTTCTCTTTCTTTCTCCCTTCTTTCTTTCTTTCTTTCTTCTCTTCTTTTCTTTCTTTCTTCTCTCTTTCCCATGATTTTCTTCTCTATCAATATTATACCTCTTCCCTTCCTATCATCCAGCATTCTTCTTTTTCTTCTTTTCCCTTTCCTTCTCTTTTTTGTTTCCCTTTCTCCTTTTAATATTTCTATTTCTTAGTATTATTTCTTCTTATTTCTGCTTTATTTTTACAAACCCAGTCCAATCTTTCCGCAAAGTGCTTCACCATAATTTCTTTTCTTTTCTTTCTTTTTTCTTCTTTTTTTTTGCTGTTGCAAAACAAACGCTTTTTGTTATCTCAAGTCCACAGATATGCCGACGCTGAAGAATGAGAAACCCTTTCCATTTGGATATAGAATGAGAATGAATCACACTGCGCATGCGTAAGGCTGCATCCTCCCGCGAGCACAAAAAATATGATTTGATGTTTGCTTACTATCTTTCTTTTTTTTAATTATTTGCATTCAAGAGAACGTGTTTATGTGTGTTAGGGCTAATAGGTATGCATGGGTGGGTGGTTCAGTAGTAGTTTTGAAGGGTGTGATCTTTATGCGTTCAGCTCGTTAAGGAAGTAATGAATTTGAATGAACATTTTCAGAGTTAAAATCTCAAGGTTCAGATCTCTAAGCTTTAGTAATGCCAAAGGATTCCGGAGAAAATGAATGCACACACTATTATCACCCCCAAAGATGGACATGCAAATTTATGGCTGATTTGAGATAATTATAAGTATTTTTTCTACTTCCTACGCGTGTTTTCACACCGGTTTTAACTGATATTTTACACTGAAGTCTGAATGACAACAAACCTATTTATGTTCACCAGGACTACAGTGCTTCGATCAAGATGGTCTTGATTCTTGCCCCAGTCTTCTTTCTGAAGCTTTAGCGGACCATTCCAACCCCACCAGCTACATATAGCATAATCGTCTTGCCCTTGTGCCACAAATTTTTCAGCTCTCGAGCAAGATCCAAGTACTTTCCGTTTTATTTCATTTTCACTCTATGGTCCGCTGGAACGGTAATGTCCACTAAGTGTTTGTGATTTTCTTCTTGTTAATTAATGCAATAATATTTCACTAAAGACTGAATGACAACAAACCTCTTTATGTCTCCAGGACTCTTCTAAATATTCTAGCCGATCCTACAGTGCTTCGATCAAGATGGTCCTGATTCTTCCTTCAGTCTCCTTTCCAAAACTTTTGCGAACTATTCCAAGCCCACCAACTACATATAGAATAATCGTCTTGCTCTTGTTCCACACATTTTTCAGCTCTCGAGCTAGATCCAAGTACTTTCCGTTTTATTTCATTTTCACTCTATGGTCCGCTGAAACGGTAATTATTAGGGAAAAATACAAGAATTTATTTGTTCTGTGGAATGGCTATGGGGGACCACAAAAATTAGTGGTAAGTGAGTAGATAGACTAACAAGGTTAATAATGACTGGATTAAAAGAAAATGATTTTTCTTCAACTAGTTTGATCCGATCGTTGGCATAGTTCTTTATTCTTCTCAGTGTTTGTTTACGAGGAATGTTAAAGATTTTATATTTTAAAAGCACCCAAAATTATATAAATGAATGTAGGAAGATTGTGTTACGCCAGTAGTTTTCCACTGTTGGCAAAAACAGCAAAGAATATCATATCATGACATTCATGAAAAT
>CM042142.1:101316544-101326544 GCA_023376005.1 Doryteuthis pealeii | reverse complement strand
AACTTCTTATCTGAGATTTCGATTTTTATTTTATTCTTTTTTATTTTCTCGGTTTGTACTGTTACCATTCATTTACATACTAAGTAACTAATTCAATTATGGAAATAGATCACTAATCAGGTCTGAGCCTAATTGGGAGGCGCGTGGTGTAATGGATAGAGTCGTACGAAATGGACTCGTCGACCCGAGTTCAAATCCTGGACGAAGCTACCGTTCACATAGCGCTAATACCCTTGGAAAAGGTATGAATCCAAGTACTCTCCCTCCAGCTATGGGTAAATAGTAGGGCAGACTGGGTCCTTTAACATTGGTTAGGCAACCATACTTGGAGAAGGAAAACTCTGAATTCAAACCTGTTAAACTCCGCTTGGGGTGGTCACTACTAAACTAGGCTCAGTCCCAATTAGTGATCTATTTAAATAATTAGATTAGTTAAATTAATTGAACAATATGACCTTTAGGTACCTCTTTTTGATCTCGATTAAGAAATGATGTTTTTCATTTACATCGTCAATATCCGGTTGTTTTAAAAGACGATTGTTAGATTTTTTTTATAAAACTAACCCCTAACCCTAACCCCTAACCCTAACCCTTAACAAACAACCGGATATTGACGGTGTAAATGAAAACATGTCCTTTCTTAATCGAGATCAAAAAGGGGTGCCTAAAGGTAATATGGTCCAATTAATTCTTTTGCACAGTTTTTACTGTATGACTGTTCCTACCCTGCCGTTTTTATTTTCAACCAATTTGCTACATCTCCCTATGATGTTGTGTGTTTATATTCATTAACTGCAGCAAAAGTACTGATCACTTTCAGATTTGACTTTCAATAAAACCTCATTTTGTGATTAATAATAGGAATATTATACCGTCAATATCCGGTTGTTTGTTTTTTAGATTTTTTATTAAAAACTAACCCCTAACCCAAAACCCTAACCCAACTTAAACCTAACCTTAAAAACGGATATTGTGCAAATGCAAAGCAAGCAGTCCTTTCTTAATCGAGATCAAAAAGGGCTGCCTAAAGTAATTGGTCCAATTAATTCTTTTGCATCACGCCACTGTAGATGCGCTATAGACGATGCTACATGCCCTATGAGTGTGTGTTTTCTATACGCAATCTAAGCATCTGATTTAGATTTGACTTCATGAAACCTCATTTTGCGATTAATAATGGGGATATTTAGAAAGACTCTTTGATGCAAGATCGATGCAAAGTGCATTTGCTTAATAATATCAGTCGCAACAAATTCTGAAACATGAAATTCTGCATATTCTGCAATTCTGTTTCATGTTGATATCCACCCCACCCCCACCCCCACGTTTCTTGCATTTCTGCTGAGTTCTTATATTTTTAATTTATAATTTAATCATTTGATCGTGGCTATGATTATTTTCCTTTGACAATAAACGTTTTTATTTTGTCAGCTTTCCCCACATTTTCTTCTTAAAAAAAAAGAAAGATCTGAAATCATGATTTGTCCTCCCTTTTATCAACTAGATCAGGATCACCAAACGTTTTTCACGTTTGTGCCGGATAATTTTTAAAAAATTACGAGCACGGGCCACATTATATATTGTGCTCAATACTCCCCCCAGCCGGGGTTCCAGTGAACTTCGGCCACTGGATCGTTAAGTAAATTAATAGTGCCGATTCCAGGCTATCCCCCCAGGCAATACCTGCCCCCTTGATTTAAAGGACAGGGCTGGGTTTATGCCCAGCGCCTGAGGCGGCCCCTTGAGGGAATATCGACGCAAATTTTTGTTCGCCCACGTAAAAAACGAGACTTGTGTCCAACCCATACAAATGAGGTATGAGGAAATATCTACTTGCTAACCAGAACGAAAGTTCTAAGAAAAAGATGTAAAACAAAATTTATCTTTCCATGTTATATTCATGAATGAGTGGCGTAAGATGTACATAAACAATTTAACAAATATATTATTTCAAAAAACAATATCACAAAATCAATACTGTCGGCGGGGCTGATAAAATGCCTTCCCTATCATTCATTGCCTAGAGGTACCTATGCACAGCATCCGTATCCGCGCAAGCTGGTCAATGTAGGTCCTTGCTGAACGCCTTCGCACTTGATCTCCATGTGCTGGTCATCATAGGAGGATGTCAAACTGTCCCTGCTCTCTAGCAGTGTCTCCAGTATGTCTTGTTTGTCTCATTCGGATAGTTTATTATAGGTAGCAAGTGGCCGTACAGTTGCTTCCTTGTGGGGTTGTTTCCACGATTTGTTCAAGATTGCACGCAACATTCATGTACAGATCCCATCTAGCTTATGCCTAGGCGCTTCGTTAGGATCCAACTGGTGCAGCCATACAGTCAACGTGGAATAGTAGAGGCCGAAGCTGAACTTTTCTGCCTTATTTTTCCGATGCATATCATTGGGAACGAGAAGATCGGCTTTGGGTTACCTTTATCCGATTTAAACATGGACATAGCTTTTATTGTTCATTGTGATGAAAGGTGTTTTATAAACGCTGTCTGTCCCATATTAATCGCTACGTTGGACGGTACGTGGTGTGTAATGGTTATTGTTTTAGGAAATGGACAAAACAAGACGAGTCTTTGGAGGTTATTCCGAAGCTTCTGCTACGATCGTATTACTGTCAACTTTATATTGCCACAACGTTCTTAAAACTCGCCTAATAAAATAAAAAGTATTAGAAATGGTTTAACTATTCTTGAAATCTGATAATTTCAAGTAATCTAATTTAATTCTGAAAATGTTATTTCTCTGAATGTTTGAGATTAAGCTTGATGATTATTATTATCTGCATTATTCGGACTATTGTCCTCATCTTCATTGTTATCTGTCCAACCGTTTCGGCCGATGTGCCCTCCGCCTTCCAACAAGAAAACCTGAAGAAGCCGGGGGATACATAAATTATGCACAATGAATGATTGGGTGGTTGGTTTGGATTTTACGCATGTCAATCCTTGTTGGGTTATTTTATGTCGTATGCGTTTTGTTTTATTCATTCTTGATGGTATTCAAAAGTTTTTTTATTTAAACTCAATCCCATTTATTTCTCTGAATGCTTGAGATGAGAGCTTGATGATATTATTATCCTGCGTTATTCGCGACTATTGTCCTCATCTTCATTGTTATCTGTACAACGTTTCGGCCGATATGCCCCCCGGCCCCTCTCAGGTATTCTTATCGGAAATTATTTAAAAATAAACTTGATTATAAAAAAACATACACATTTAATAAATTGAATAATTTGCTAATTTCAGCGTAACTTAACTACTGTCACCTTATCGGCATTAATGACCCACTGAGGTGATATGCCGTAAAACAAAACAAAGCCAAACTCACTGTCATCTTCATATTACACAACCTTTTTTACTCTGTAACAAAGCACAAGTATTTACGCAGTTTGGCATACCGGTATTAACTACCTAGTTTCACTGAAGTCTAAGTGACAACAAGCCCCCCCTTAGTTCTTGGAATATTCTTATATTACCGATCACAGCCAGCAATGCCTAGTAGTTCTAGTAGTGTAAATGAAAACAGCGTATTTATCGATGATCAATTCACTTAAAAAAAAAAAAAAATCACCGACAGGATTGTGAAACGAAGTCGATGTCTCATTTCGAAGTTTAACAGTTTTAACTTAGAGTTTTCCTTCTTGTTGCTATTTAACCCTTCTATTACCCCCATAGGCTAGAGGTGAAGAATAGTTGATACAAACCTTTCCCAAGTATTAGCATTGACGGAAATGCATAACAACATCGTCCTGACTGAAACTCCCTAAGCCTGTGCAATTTCTACCGTCGGAACCATTACACCATACACCTCCACAGATTCAATTCCCTATGAATATCAAAAGAATCCTTCAACTAACTGACCATAGTTAAGTTATATTGAATAAAGTATACATAAAGCAATTACCTCGTTCGTTTTTATTTAAATTTTCTAGATTTCTATTCCCACTCTCTTTTTCAGATTCTGGTTGATCGCATTAAATACCAAAAAGAGTTTGTATGCCGCTAAAACAAAAACTAAAACATTTTATTTTTTTGTGTTTTTGAAGATGTTCTATTCTGGCTACGATTGTATTACTTCACCTTCATGTTGCACACATTTTTATTAAACTCTAGGACCATATAGTTTAGTACCCTTTTGCGACCAATCATCCAAGGACATTTTTTCATTTCACTCTCTCAAAATCCGGTGTTGTAAGGTATAGGGTTAGGGTTAGGTAGGGTTATGTTTTATAATTAAAATAACTCTACAAAATCATCTGTTAAACAAACAACCGGATTTTGACGGTGTGTGTAAATGAAAAAAATGCTCCCTATGAATCGAGATCACAAAGGGGTGCCTAAAGTCATATGGTCGAGAGTTAATAAAAATTTGTTTTGCAATATGGAAGGTGACGATAATATCGATCGTAGCCCAGACACTTCGGAACAAATCTCCAAAAAACACAATTTTTTTTTACGATATACCAACTCTTTTTGTGTCATTTAATATCAAAGGTCATATGGTCCAAACTCTCTTGCAAGGTATAAGTAATTATACAGTATTTCGCCTTCCTTTACTTTGTTATGTGACCTGCTAGTATGGTTAAATCCACTAGTTGACAATATTTTATTCTTGTTATCAAACAACGAAACTCACTTTCTTACATGTTTTTTTTCTTTTTGTTAACGTGACTATATTTCATCTTTGAGTCTTGATTAGATTAACCCTTTTGAAGAAATGTATGTTTTTACTCTCCAAAACATATTTTGTCTCGTGCGTATAAAGTTGATTTACATCAACAAATCCCAGTCGTATATTTTTCCACTCGGTCGTGTTCTCTTTGCATTCTTTTTCACTTGTCACATCTATTAGCTTCAGTTCTTTTGCCAAAATATACATATTTATTGGGCTTTCACTTTCTTTCAGATTTAATCTATATTCTGGCACGTTTTCATCTTTTTTTGACGATGACTAAACTGGTCCCCATGGCCGGATTTGGTGATTTATTAAATCCCAGAGAATTTTATGACCGATTTAACGGCATGTCAACCCGTCTAGGGTTATTCCATGCTCAGAGAAGTTACATTTATATTCATATTTTTGTGAGTTGTTTCTTAAGAGTTTTTGCCCACAATTATATGATATCAAGTATTCGCATCTAATACAAATAACTTGCACACAGTTGTATGGTTTTAAAGTATATATATATATATATATATATATATATATATAATATATATATATATATATATATATATATATATATCACACTAATGATTATTTGATTTCAAATATTCATTTCAATTTAATAATAGTCATTTGTTTGAACCAATTTATATTTTTTTAAGTAATCAATAATAATTATTTTATAAACAATTATAGCATTAAGTAACTATTTTGAATAAAAAATGATTACAATTATATATATATATATATATATATATATATATATATATATATAATATATATATATATATATAACTTTAATCACTTGTATTAAGAATATTAGTAACTGATGATAATTCTTATTAACAATTGTAGTTTTAAGTACCTATTCTTAATCTTAATATAATGGAAATTGTGTGTTAGTCTATTACCGAAACTGTATCACTAATCAAACCACAATTCCCATACGTCACATTCACCATGATCTTATTTTTTTTATTTAAACCTCAATTATTAATAAAAACTATTTCACATTATGATTACTGTTGACCATATCTAAATAATGATAACATGCAATTGTATTTTTATATATACAACAAAATAGAGGTTTACAATGTGAAAAACTATCTAATTTGCATATTGATATCATAAATTTGATTTTAATAAATATGTACTTAGTATTATTGATTTCTAATTATTTAGTTTTATCTTATCAAATATGAGCAAATATATCGGGAATGAATCTAAAAAGAAATTCATTAAAAAGAAGAAATGACTGTAATTTTATCCTTAACTTCTTATTTTAACTAAATAGTTGAATTAGGAAAATTTAGCAATGAAAGGCGTGAGTGATGGAAGAGTAAGTTTCAGTTGGTCTATTTTTCGATTATACCCCCCCCTCTGTTTAAAATCTATTTATCTGCATTCTTATTTAGTTTCATTAGTCTCTCTAATTTAATATCATATTTTTTTACATTAAAACTTAGATACTTGCATCCGTAGGGCGCATATATTTGCTAGTCCAAATAATTCACAATTATATTGCATCAATCATTACTGTCGAATACGAAAGATTTTTTAAACAGATCTATTTGACCCATAAATTTGATCCTAGCAGTTACAACCACTCCAGGTCAGAGTTGGCCTAGGAGTAATGGCAATGAATGGGTATTCTACACTTACCTGAGCTCCAGAATTTGAGCCTCGCAAACAGATGCAGTTTATTCTTTAGGGGAGATTTCCCCTCTTCAGGGGATATAGTCAGCGTATTCTAAGCCCAGCTAACAGGATGAATAATTTCATTTATTTTATTCTCTACTTACTTAAACTCCGCCATATCTGGCAGCAATTAACCTAGTTTCTCTGGAGGGCTCTTGATTGGGCCCTGGGCCTAATATTGACCCTTCATGCATTGAGTGCATATAGAATTTTATTAAACTTGAACAATATTTTTCAAACAACAGTTTTCATCAAAATAATGGTATAATTATTCTATTCAGAACTTATTACAAAACTGAAGGATAAATAAACGGGGTCAGTACAAATAGTTTGTTACCATTGCTAACCCTTGAAAAAAACCAGCATAGAAACGGTTATTCCCGAAATTTATTTCCAAGCTATGAAAGGCGTTTGTAGTATAATGGCTACCGTCGTAGGACAAAAAGGAAGCGAGTTCAAATCCTGGACGAGGCTGTTTGCATTTCTCATAGCGCTAAAACCTTTTCAGAAATATATATACATCCAACTATTCTTCCTCCAGCTATGAGTAGTAGGGCAGACTGGGCTCTTTAGCCTTGCTTGGGAAACTAGTCTAGTAGAGAGGGAAACTTTGAGTTCAAACTTGTTGAACAGCGCTTAGGAAATTGACCTTGTGTCACATCCTGGTGTTGTGAAGGGGTTGGTAAATATGTATAAAATTGCCATCGTATAAAATTTCATCGCAAAAAGTGACGTAAAAATCGTCAAAAACAATCGCTGTAATTAACACTTGGGAATCAATCATTTAAGGGTTGCGGGTCCAGATTCGACTATAAATATTCTTATATTGCTCACGGAGTCGGCCTGATTCCAAAATGGTATGATATGTTGGGTTACGACCTCTAAGCGTAAAGTTGAAACTTGCCCTACACTAAAAACTCTGACATTCGCATTTATTATTAGAGAAGGATAGTTCAGGTTTGGGTGTATATCATTGGTTCACATTGTTGGTTCTCAGCTGTTTGCAGAGTCAAGCTTATTTTTGTTATCAATAAAATGGTATGATATGTTGGGTTATGGCCTCTAGTAGTAAAGTTGAAAGCATATCCCACACTAAAAAACTCATTTGCATTTATTATTAGAGAAGGATAGTTCAGGTTTGGGTATATATCACTGGTTCACATTGTTTGGATGTCAGCTGTTTGTAGAGTAGTGCTTATTTTTGTTATCAACAATATGTTATGATATGTTGGGTAACGACCTCTAGGAGTAAAACTGAAAGCCTGTCCCACATTAATGTCTTTGACATTCGCATTTATTATTAGAGAAGGATAGTTCAGATTTGGGTATATATCATTGGTTCACATTGTTGTATCTCAGCTGTTTGTAGAGTCGTGCTTATTTTTGTTATCAATAAAATGGTATGATATGTTGGGTTACGGTCTCTAGGGGTCAAGTTGAAAGCATATCCCACACTACAAACTCATTTGCATTTATTATTAGAGAAGGATAGTTCAGGTTTGGGTATATATCATTGGTTCACATTGTTTGGATTTCAGCTGTTTGTAGAGTAGTGCTTATTTTTGTTATCAACAAATTGGTATGATATGTTGGGTAACGGCCTCTAGCAGCAAGGTTGAAAGCATGCCCTACACTAAAAACTCTGATATTCGCATTTATTATTAGAGAAGGATAGTTCAGGTTTGGATATATATCAATGGTACACATTGTTAGGTCTCGGTTTTTTGTAGAGTCGTGCTTATTATTGTTATCAACAAAATGGTATGATATGTTGGGTAACGACCTCTAGGAGTAAAGCTGAAAGCCTGTCCCACATTAATGTCTCTGACATTCGCATTTATTATTAGAGAAGGTTAGTTCAGGTTTGGTTATATATCATTGGTTCCCATTGTTAGATCTCAGCTGTTTCTAGAATCGTGCTTATTTTGTTATCAAGAAAATGGTATGATATGTTGAGTTTCGGCCTCTAGGAGCAACGTTGAAAGCATGTCCCACACTAAAAACTCTGACATTCGTACTTATATTAGAGAAGGATAGTTCAGGTTTGGTATATATCATTGTTCACATTGTTGGTCTCAGCTGTTTGCAGATCGAGCTTATTTTTGTTATCAACAAAATGGTATGATATGTTGGGTGACAACCTCTAGGAGTAAAGTTGAAAGCATCTCACACTAATGTCTCTGATATTTCGCATTTATTATTAGAGAAGGATAGTTCAGGTTTGGTTATATATCATTGGTTCACATTGTTGGGTCTCAGCTGTTTGTAAAATCGTGCTTATTTTTGCTATCAACCAAATTCCTTCATTGTTTTATGTTTATTATTACAGGCAGTCTTTTCACTATTTCGCTGTGTCCTATCTCTTTTAGTCCTAATTGCTTCTTATAGAATTGTTTTCGACAGCTATTAGCCGGGATTTAGTTTCTTCCGATAAATGTGCAAATTATTATTGACTCTGACCGCCCATAATAACGAATACGATGTAAATTATCCGTCGATAAAAACACGTGTTGGATATTTGTGATTTGACACCACAGCCTTCACAGTTTTTCGTACGCCTTGATGTGGTCTATTTCTCAGATAAGATCCAAGTGAAACGTTGGCTCTATTATTTACACTTCAACTCTGACATATCAAACGATTTTTTTTGTAATTTGCCATTTAACGTAGGAGTGAGATATTTCCGTCGTTTTCGCTCATTAAGGAAGATAATTGATAAAAATTACGCACAAAAAAAGCTCTTAAGAAAATAAACAGCGGCCACATAACTCATATTCGGTTTAAAATTACGTCGAGCATCATTAATAAAACTCTTTAAACATAACTTATGTGTTGAATTCCATTAACGAGTCTAATCCTAAAGGTAAAGTAAAGTAAAGTCGTTGGGGCGGCCTAATGTCGGTATCAACCAGACAGCGAGGGAGTCTATCCCCTTTTCAATAGCGCTACACCAAAGAGATTATCTTAGCATCTGAGGTGGAGCGCCACACCTACCATCAGCTCCTTACTTTACCGCACAGATCACTGTGCTACTCATACGCTGAGTTGGCGAGGGCCGATATCGAACTAGAAACCTTGTGGTTTCTAGCCGAACACTCTACCCACTGAGCTAAACCGGACCCTCTTAATCCTAAGATAATGTCTACAAAATATTTAGAAATCCAAGAAACGTTAATTTATTTTAATTGTTGATGTTTGCATAATTCTTAAGTTTGAATTTCTATCTAGTTTTCAATATATTCGCCATTTCGGTAAATGCATTTTTTGGCAATGTTGTTGAGGAAGCGCTGAACCTCGTCGGAGTTCCAAATTCCCTACATTGCGGACATTTTTGACTTGCAATTCACTTCCGTTGATTGGCGACGAATTTTTAATCAGTTTATTGTCTTTCAAAAATCGATTAACTGCGCGAAATTCACACTAGGCGGTAGTGTCAATCGGGAACTCCATCAGAACCGACTGCCAAGCCAAAACTGAGGAGGACAGCGAACAGCACACAGGCGGACATACATACTCAACAAGCACAAAAAATCTTGCGAATAGCTGCACGAACAGTTTCCCTGCGTCCCAGCGCTTTGGAGACCTTACTTTGTTATTACCTTCGTATATTGGAATCGATTTCCTTT
>CM042142.1:101304044-101311544 GCA_023376005.1 Doryteuthis pealeii | reverse complement strand
TTTAGTTGAGACCCATGAATCTAAAAGGATGCAGTAAAATCTACCCACGGTCCCAGTGTCTTCTCTTTTTTCTCCCTTACCACTTTAAGCTAACTGTAAATACATTTCAATAGTTTCTTAGAAATGAATTACACAGAATAGGTACAAGGTAAAAGTTAGACGGTTTTAGTTGAGACCCATGAATCTAAAAGGACGCAGTAAAATCGTACCCACGTGTCCCAGTGTTCTTCTCTTTTTTCTTCCCTTACCACTTTAGCTAACTGTAAATACATTTCAAATAGTTTCTTAGAAATGAATTACACAGAATAGGTTACAAGGTAAAATTAGACGGTTTTAGTTGAACCATAATCTAAAAGGACGCAGTAAAATCGTACCCACGTGTCCCAGTGTTCTTCTCTTTTTTCTTCCCTTATCACTTTCAAGCTAACTGTAAATACATTTCAATAGTTTCTTAGAAATGAATTACACAGAATAGGTTACAAGGTAAAAGTTAGACGGTTTTAGTTGAGACCCATGAATTAAAAGGATGCAGTAAAATCGTACCCACGTGTCCCAGTGTTCTTCTCTTTTTTTCCCTTACCACTTTAACTAACTGTAAATACATTTCAATAGTTCTTAGAATGAATTACACAGAATAGGTTACAAGGTAAAAGTTAGACGGTTTTAGTTGAACCCATGAATCTAAAAGGACGCAGTAAATCGTACCCACGTGTCCCAGTGTTCTTCTCTTTTTTCTTCCCTTCACTTCAAGCTAACTGTAAATACATTTCAATAGTTTCTTAGAAATGAATTACACAGAATAGGTTACAAGGTAAAAGTTAGACGGTTTTAGTTGAGACCCATAAATCTAAAGGATGCAGTAAAATCGTACCCACGTGTCCCAGTGTTCTTCTCTTTTTCTTCCCTTACCACTTTAAGCTAACTGTAAATACATTTCAATAGTTTCTTAGAAATGAATTACACAGAATAGGTTACAAGGTAAAAGTTAGACGGTTTTAGTTGAGACCCATAATTAAAAGGATGCAGTAAAATCGTACCCACGTGTCCCAGTGTTCTTCTCTTTTTTCTTCCCTTACCACTTTAAGCTAACTGTAAATACATTTCAAATAGTTTCTTAGAAATGAAATACACAGAATAGGTTACAAGGTAAAATTAGACGGTTTTAGTTGAACCCATGATCTAAAAGGACGCAGTAAAATCGTACCACGTGTCCCAGTGTTCTTCTCTTTTTTCTTCCTTACACTTCAAGCTAACTGTAAATACATTTCAATAGTTTCTTAGAAATGAATTACACAGAATAGGTTACAAGGTAAAAGTTAGACGGTTTTAGTTGAGACCCATAATCTAAAAGGAGCAGTAAAATCGTACCCACGTGTCCCAGTGTTCTTCCTTTTTTCTTCCCTTACCACTTAAGCTAACTGTAAATACATTTCAATAGTTTCTTAGAATGAATTACACAGAATAGGTTACAAGTAAAATTAGACGGTTTTTTATAGATTGATACCCATTAATGCTAAAAGGGAATGCCCAAGTAAAATCGTACCCACGTTTGCTCCAAGTGTACTTCAATATTTTCTTCCCTTACCACTTTAAGCCTAACTGTAAATACATTTCAATAGTTTCTTAGAAATGAATTACACAGAATAGGTTACAAGGTAAAATATTACACGTTTTTAGTAAGATACCATGAATCTAAAAGGATAGCAGTAAAATCGTACCCACGTGTCCCAGTGTTCTTCTCTTTTTTCTTCCCTTAACCACTTTAAGCTAACTGTATAAGACATTTCAATAGTTATCTTAGAAATGAATTACACATAATAGGTTACCAACCAGGTAAAGTTAGACGGTTTTAGTTGAGACCCATACAATCTAAAAGGACACGAGAGTAAAATCTGTACCCACGGTGTCCCAGTGTCTTCACTTTTTTCTTCCCTTACCACTTTTAAGCTAACTGTAAATACATTTCAATAGTTTCTTAGAAATGAATTACACAGAATAGGTTACAAGGTAAAAAATTAGACGGTTTTAGTTGAGACGGCAAAATAATCTAAAAGGACACAGTAAAATCGCTACCCACGTGTCCCAGTGTTCTTCTCTTTTTTCTTCCCTTTCACCTTCAAGCTAACTGTAAATACATTTCAATAGTTTCTTAGAAATGAATTACACAGAATAGGTTACAAGGGTAAAAGTTAGACGGTTTTAGTTTGAGACCCATGAATCTAAAAGGATGCAGTAAAATCGTACCCCACGTGTCCCAGTGTTCTTTCTCTTTTTCTTCCCTTACCACTTTAAGCTAACTGTAAGTATACATTTCAATAGTTTCTTAGAAATGAATTTACACACGAATAGGTTTACAAGGTAAAAGTTAGACGGTTTTAGTTGAGACCCATGAATCTAAAAGGATGCAGTAAAATCGTACCCACGATGGTCCCAGTGTTCTTCACTTTTTCTTCCCTTACCACTTTAAGCTAACTGTAAAAATACATTTCAATAGTTTCTTAGAAATGAATTACACAGAATAGGTTACAAGGTAAAAGTTAGACGATTTTTTAGTTGAGACCCATGAAATCTAAAAGGATGCAGTAAAATCGTACCCACGGATGTCCCAGTGTCTTCTCTTTTTTCTTCCCTTACCACTTTAAGCTAACTGTAAATACATTTCAATAGTTTCTTAGAAATGAATTACACAGAATAGGTTACAAGGTAAAAGTTAGACGTTTTAGTTGAGACCAATGAATCGTAAAAGGACGCAGTAAAATCGTACCCACGTGTCCCAGTGTTCTTCTCTTTTTTCTTCCCTTACAGCTTCAAGCTAACTGTAAATACATTTCAATAGTTTCTTAGAAATGAATTACACAGAATAGGTTACAAGGTAAAAAGTTAGACGGTTTTAGTTGAGACCATGAAATCAAAAGGACGCAGTAAAATCGTACCCACACGTCCCAGTGTTCTTCTCTTTTTTCTTCCTTACACTTTAAGCTAACTGTAAATAATTTCAATAGTTCTTAGTTAGAAATGAATTACACACAATAGGTTACAGGTAAAGTTAGACGGTTTTAGTTGAGACCCATGAATCTAAAAGGACGCAGTAAAATCGTACCCACGTGTCCCAGTGTCTTCTCTTTTTTCTTCCCTTACCACTTTAAGCTAACTGTAAATACATTTCAATAGTTTCTTAGAAATGAATTACACAGAATAGGTTACAAGGTAAAAGTTAGACGGTTTTAGTTGAGACCCATGAATCTAAAAGGATGCAGTAAAATCGTACCCACTGTCCCAGTGTCCTTCTCTTTTTCTTTCCCTTACCACTTAAGCTAACTGTAAATACATTTCAATAGTTTCTTAGAAATGAATTACACAGAATAGGTTACAAGGTAAAAGTTAGACGGTTTTAGTTGGAGACCCATGAATCTAAAAAGGATGCAGTAAAATCGTACCCACGTGTTCCCAGTGTTTCTTCTCTTTTTTCTTCCCTTACAGCTTCAAGCTAACTGTAAATACATTTCAATAGTTTCTTAGAAAATGAATTACACAGAATAGGTTACAAGGTAAAAGTTAGACGGTTTTAGTTGAGACCCATAATCTAAAAGGACGCAGTAAAATCGTACCCACGCTGTCCAGTGTTCTTCTCTTTTTTCTTCCCTTACCATTTTAAGCTAACTGTAAATACATTTCAATAGTTTCTTAGAAATGAATTACACAGAATAGGTTACAAGGTTAAAAGTTAGACGGTTTTAGTTGAGACCATAAATCTAAAAGGACGCAGTAAAATCGTACCCACGTGTCCCAGTGTTCTTCTCTTTTTTCTTCCCTTACAGCATTCAAGCTAACTGTAAATACATTTAATAGTTTCTTAGAAATGAATTACACAGAATAGGTTACAAGGTAAAAGTTAGACGGTTTTAGTTGAGACCCATAAATCTAAAAGGACGCCAGTAAAATCGTACCCACGTGTCCCAGTGCTTCTTCTCTTTTTCTTCCCTTACAGCTTTAAGCTAACTGTAAATGTAAATACATTTCAATAGTTTCTTAGAAATGAATTACACAGAATAGGTTACAAGGTAAAAGTTAGACGGTTTTAGTTGAGACCCATAAATCAAAAGGATGGTAAAATCGTACCCACGTGTCCCAGTGTCTCTCTCTTTTTCTTCCCTTACCATTTAAGCTAACTGTAAATACATTTCAATAGTTTCTTAGAAATGAATTACACAAAATAGGTTACAAGGTAAAAGTTAGACGGTTTTAGTTGAGACCCATAAATCTAAAAGGATGCAGTAAAATCGTACCCACGTGTCCCAGTGTTCTTCTCTTTTTTCTTCCCTTACCATTTAAGCTAACTGTAAATACATTTCAATAGTTTTCTTAGAAATGAATTACACAGAATAGGTTACAAGGTAAAAGTTAACGGTTTTAGTTGAGACCCATAATCTAAAAGGATGAGTAAAATCGTACCCACGTGTCCCAGTGTTCTTCTCTTTTTTCTTCCCTTACCATTAAGCTAACTGTAAATACATTTCAATAGTTTCTTAGAAATGAATTACACAGAATAGGTTACAAGGTAAAAGTTAGACGGTTTTAGTTGAGACCCATAATCTAAAAGGATGCAGTAAAATCGTACCCACGTGTCCCAGTGTTCTTCTCTTTTTTCTTCCCTTCACTCAAGCTAACTGTAAATACATTTCAAAAGTTTCTTAGAAATGAATTACACAGAATAGGTTACAAGGTAAAAGTTAGACGGTTTTAGTTGAGACCCATAAATTAAAAGGAGCAGTAAAATCGTACCCACGTGTCCCAGTGTTCTTCTCTTTTTTCTTCCCTTACCCTTTAAGCTAACTGTAAATACATTTCAATAGTTTTCTTAGAAATGAATTACACAGAATAGGTTACAAGGTAAAAGTTAGACGTTAGTTGAGACCCATAATCTAAAAGGACGCAGTAAAATCGTACCCACGTGTCCCAGTGTTCTTCTCTTTTTCTTCCCTTACCACTTAAGCTAACTGTAAATACATTTCAATAGTTTCTTAGAAATGAATTACACAAATAGGTTACAAGGTAAAAGTAGACGGTTTTAGTTGAACCCATAAATCTAAAAGGATGCAGTAAAATCGTACCCACGTGTCCCAGTGTTCTTCTCTTTTTTCTTCCCTTACCATTTAAGCTAACTGTAATACATTTCAATAGTTCTTAGAAATGAATTACACAGAATAGGTTACAAGGTAAAAGTTAGACGGTTTTAGTTGAGACCCATAAATCTAAAAGGATGCAGTAAAATCTACCCACCGTGTCCCAGGTTTCTTCTCTTTTTTCTTCCCTTACCAATTTAAGCTAACTGTAAATACATTTCAATAGTTTCTTAGAAATGAATTACACAGAATAGGTTACAAGGTAAAAGTTAGACGTTTTAGTTGAGACCCATAATCTAAAAGGACGCAGTAAAATCGTACCCACGTGTCCCAGTGTTCTTCTCTTTTTTCTTCCCTTTCAGCTTCAAGCTAACTGTAAATACATTTCAATAGTTTCTTAGAAATGAATTACACAGAATAGGTTACAAGGTAAAAGTTAGACGGTTTTAGTTGAGACCCATAAATTAAAAGGATGCAGTAAAATCGTACCCACGTGTCCCAGTGTTCTTCTCTTTTTTCTTCCCTTACCACTTAAGCTAACTGTAATACATTTCAATAGTTCTTAGAAATGAATTACACAGAATAGGTTACAAGGTAAAAGTTAGACGGTTTTAGTTGAGACCCAATTCTAAAAGGATGCAGTAAAACGTACCCACGTGTCCCAGTGTTCTTCTTTTTCTTCCCTTACCACTTTAAGCTAACTGTAAATACATTTCAATAGTTTCTTAGAAATGAATTACACAGAATAGGTTACAAGGTAAAATTAACGGTTTTAGTTGAACCCATAATCTAAAAGGATGCAGTAAAATCTACCCACGTGTCCCAGTGTTCTTCTCTTTTTCTTCCCTTACCACTTTAAGCTAACTGTAATACATTTCAATAGTTTTTAGAAATGAATTACACAGAATAGGTTACAAGGTAAAAGTTAGACGGTTTTATTGAGACCCATGAATCTAAAAGGATGCAGTAAAATCGTACCCACGTGTCCCAGTGTTCTTCTCTTTTTTCTTCCTTCACTTTAAGCTAACTGTAAATACATTTCAATAGTTTTCTTAGAAATGAATTACACAGAATAGGTTACAAGGTAAAAGTTAGACGGTTTTAGTTGAGACCCATAAATCTAAAAGGATGCAGTAAAATCGTACCACGTGTCCCAGGTTCTTCTCTTTTTTTCCCTTACACTCAAGCTAACTGTAAATACATTTCAATAGTTTCTTAGAAATGAATTACACAGAATAGGTTACAAGGTAAAAGTTAGACGGTTTTAGTTGAGACCCATAAATCTAAAAGGAGCAGAAAATCGTACCCACGTGTCCCAGTGTTCTTCTCTTTTTTCTTCCCTTACCACTTTAAGCTAACTGTAAATAATTTCAATAGTTTCTTAGAAATGAATTACACAGATAGGTTACAAATTTTCTCAAGCACACTAAAAATAATTAAAAAGGTAAAATTAGACGGTTTTAGTTGAACCCATTATGTAAAAGGATGCAGTAAAATCGTACCCACGTGTCCCAGTGTTCTTCTCCTTTCTTCCTTACCATTTAAGCTAACTGTAAATACATTTCAATAGTTTCTTAGAAATGAATTACACAGAATAGGTTACAAGGTAAAAGTTAGACGGTTTTAGTTGAGACCCATGAATCTTAAAGGATGCAGTAAAATTACCCACGGGTCCCAGTGTCTTCTCTTTTTTTCTTCCCTTACCAATTTAAGCTAACTGTAATACATTTCAATAGTTTCTTAGAAATGAATTACACAGAATAGGTTACAAGGTAAAAGTTAGACGGTTTTAGTTGAGACCCATGAATTAAAAGGAATGAGTAAAATCGTACCCACGTGTCCCAGTGTTCTTCTCTTTTTTCTTCCCTTACCACTTTAGCTAACTGTAAATACATTTAATAGTTTCTTAAAATGAATTACCAGAATGGTTACAAGGTAAAAATTAGACGGTTTTAGTTGAACCCATATCTAAAAGACGCAGTAAAATCGTACCCACGTGTCCCAGTGTTCTTCTCTTTTTTTCTTCCTTCATTAAGCTAACTGTAAATACATTTCAATAGTTTCTTAGAAATGAATTACACAGAATA
Organism: Doryteuthis pealeii; assembly: GCA_023376005.1. NCBI lineage: Eukaryota > Metazoa > Mollusca > Cephalopoda > Myopsida > Loliginidae > Doryteuthis > Doryteuthis pealeii. Next base: position 101,304,334 of record CM042142.1, on the reverse strand, counting down.
GGTTACAAGGTAAAAGTTAGACGGTTTTAGTTGAGACCCATGAATGTAAAAGGATGCAGTAAAATCGTACCACGTGTCCCAGTGTTCTTCTCTTTTTTTCTTCCCTTACCACTTTAAGCTAACTGTAATACATTTCAATAGTTCTTAGAAATGAATTACACAGAATATTACAAGGTAAAAGTTAGACGGTTTTAGTTGAACCCATGAATCTAAAAGGACGCAGTAAAATCGTACCCACGTGTCCCAGTGTTCTTCTCTTTTTTCTTCCCTTTCACTTCAAGCTAACTGTA
>CM042142.1:101291544-101301544 GCA_023376005.1 Doryteuthis pealeii | reverse complement strand
CTTCTTCTTCTCTTCTTCTTCTTCTCTTCTTCTTCTTCTTCTTCTTCTTTCAGTGGGGAATAATAATCAAGTCAGTGAGAGAAGAAAACAAACCAGCAAAGAAACCAGAGATCAAGACAGATGAAATTAATAAAAGAAGAATTAGGAGAAATGAAGTTAATGAATGAATAAAAGAAAGAAAGAAAGAAAGAGAGGAGGAAAGATTGACTGAGTGTAGAAGAAAAGTAACACAGGCAGAAAGATATAAGGAAAGAAAGAAACGATGATATAAAACAGAACAGACGGATAGACAGACAGAAAGAAAGAAAGAAAGAAAGAAAGAAGGATTGACTGGGTTATTGAAGAAAAGAAAGGAAAAATAAGAAGAACGACTGAGTGAAAGAAAGAAAAGAAGGTAGGAAAGCAGAAAGAAAGACAGGTTGACTGATACAAAAGAAAGAAAGAAAGAAAGAAAGAAAGAACGACGGAAGGAACGAAATAAGAAAGAAAGATAGATTTAATGAAACAAGCAAGCAACATGTAAATGAGAGCGGAAAGAACGAAAGAAAAGAAAAGAAAGAAAGAAGTTAAACTTGAAAGAAAGAAAGAAAGAAAGAAAGAAAGAAAGAAAGAAAAATAAGAGAAAAAGAAGGCGTGTTGAGTTGTTCGAAAATCATTTTATGTAAGTGCCCTTCATAGCCCTTTGGGGGTAAATATTCAATGTGAGTTACCAATCTTCGAACTGAGTTTCCTGATGATTTTTCCCCATTGTACATGACAGGAAGAGACCGCCATTCTTTGAAGGAGAATATCATTTCCCTCATGCTAGAAAAAGGCCGATTTTTTGTCCCCAACTTCGACATGGTTCAAATACGTGATTATAAATCCATATTAAACGTAACCTCGTCTGACATACGACAATTGTAATCCTACTCTGGTGAGAATCAAATACGTGATCATGAATCTGTATTAAACTCCGTCTGACATCAGACCACTGTACCAATACACCAGTGAGGTCAAATTCCAGACACTAGTTAACTGATCTGTCGGTAGCATCATCATAGGCATCTTCCTTTTTTTCCTCCTTTATTTACTGGACCCGAAACCCGGTTTAATCTTAACTTGGGGCTACTCAAGAAACGTGTTTTGGGCAGGAATAGCCCATCTCTCCATTCAGGCCTAGGACAGGTTTTGAAAATTAAGTGTTCTTTCTCCTAGACCAAATGCCATAACCAACATTAAAAAGCCCAGACTGTTTGCTTATAACTGGAGTGAGAATGATTCAATTCATACCTTTCCGGAGAGTGATCCATGCTGGATATCCCATACGTGCGTCCTTGTGTCACATCCTACACGTAGCGAATGGTTTGGGTAAATACCTACCTTTCCATATATGAAATGCGAACAACTTCGTCCAGGATTTGAACTCGGGTAGTTGAGTCAACTTACTACAACGATAACCGTTACGCCTCGAGTGTCTCCGATGGTCGAACTCTTTACTCCGTAGTAATGCATAGAATATTTAGTCGGATAGAGTCTGGAAAAGGAAATCGATTCCAATATACGAAGGTAATAACAAAGTAAGGTCTCCAAAGCGCTGGGACGCAGGGAAACTGTTCGTGCAGCTATTCGCAAGATTTTTTGTGCTTGTTGAGTATGTATGTCCGCCTGTGTGCTGTTCGCTGTCCTCCTCAGTTTTGGCTTGGCAGTCGGTTCTGATGGAGTTCCCGATTGACACTACCGCCTAGTGTGAATTTCGCGCAGTTAATCGATTTTTGAAAGACAATAAACTGATTAAAAATTCGTCGCCAATCAACGGAAGTGAATTGCAAGTCAAAAATGTCCGCAATGTAGGGAATTTGGAACTCCGACGAGGTTCAGCGCTTCCTCAACAACATTGCCAAAAAATGCATTTACCGAAATGGCGAATATATTGAAAACTAGATAGAAATTCAAACTTAAGAATTATGCAAACATCAACAATTAAAATAAATTAACGTTTCTTGGATTTCTAAATATTTTGTAGACATTATCTTAGGATTAAGAGGGTCCGGTTTAGCTCAGTGGGTAGAGTGTTCGGCTAGAAACCACAAGGTTTCTAGTTCGATATCGGCCCTCGCCAACTCAGCGTATGAGTAGCACAGTGATCTGTGCGGTAAAGTAAGGAGCTGATGGTAGGTGTGGCGCTCCACCTCAGATGCTAAGATAATCTCTTTGGTGTAGCGCTATTGAAAAGGGGATAGACTCCCTCGCTGTCTGGTTGATACCGACATTAGGCCGCCCCAACGACTTTACTTTACTTTACCTTTAGGATTAGACTCGTTAATGGAATTCAACACATAAGTTATGTTTAAAGAGTTTTATTAATGATGCTCGACGTAATTTTAAACCGAATATGAGTTATGTGGCCGCTGTTTATTTTCTTAAGAGCTTTTTTTGTGCGTAATTTTTATCAATTATCTTCCTTAATGAGCGAAAACGACGGAAATATCTCACTCCTACGTTAAATGGCAAATTACAAAAAAAATCGTTTGATATGTCAGAGTTGAAGTGTAAATAATAGAGCCAACGTTTCACTTGGATCTTATCTGAGAAATAGACCACATCAAGGCGTACGAAAAACTGTGAAGGCTGTGGTGTCAAATCACAAATATCCAACACGTGTTTTTATCGACGGATAATTTACATCGTATTCGTTATTATGGGCGGTCAGAGTCAATAATAATTTGCACATTTATCGGAAGAAACTAAATCCCGGCTAATAGCTGTCGAAAACAATTCTATAAGAAGCAATTAGGACTAAAAGAGATAGGACACAGCGAAATAGTGAAAAGACTGCCTGTAATAATAAACATAAAACAATGAAGGAATTTGGTTGATAGCAAAAATAAGCACGATTTTACAAACAGCTGAGACCCAACAATGTGAACCAATGATATATAACCAAACCTGAACTATCCTTCTCTAATAATAAATGCGAAATATCAGAGACATTAGTGTGAGATGCTTTCAACTTTACTCCTAGAGGTTGTCACCCAACATATCATACCATTTTGTTGATAACAAAAATAAGCTCGATCTGCAAACAGCTGAGACCAACAATGTGAACCAATGATATATAACCAAACCTGAACTATCCTTCTCTAATAATAAGTACGAATGTCAGAGTTTTTAGTGTGGGACATGCTTTCAACGTTGCTCCTAGAGGCCGAAACTCAACATATCATACCATTTTCTTGATAACAAAAATAAGCACGATTCTAGAAACAGCTGAGATCTAAACAATGGGAACCAATGATATATAACCAAACCTGAACTAACCTTCTCTAATAATAAATGCGAATGTCAGAGACATTAATGTGGGACAGGCTTTCAGCTTTACTACTAGAGGTCGTTACCCAACATATCATACCATTTTGTTGATAACAATAATAAGCACGACTCTACAAAAAACCGAGACCTAACAATGTGTACCATTGATATATATCCAAACCTGAACTATCCTTCTCTAATAATAAATGCGAATATCAGAGTTTTTAGTGTAGGGCATGCTTTCAACGTTGCTACTAGAGGCCGTTACCCAACATATCATACCATTGTGTTGATAACAAAAATAAGCACGACTCTACAAACAGCTGAATCCAAACAATGTGACCCAATGATATATACCCAAACCTGAACTATCCTTCTCTAATAATAAATGCAAATGAGTTTGTAGTGTGGGATATGCTTTCAACTTGACCCCTAGAGACCGTAACCCAACATATCATACCATTTTTGATAACAAAATAAGCACGACTCTACAAACAGCTGAGATACAACAATGTGAACCAATGATATATACCCAATCTGAACTATCCTTCTCTAATAATAAATGCGAATGTCAAGACATTGTGGGACAGGCTTTCAGTTTTACTCCTAGAGGCGTTAACCCAACATATCATACCATTTGTTGATAACAAATAAGCACTACTCTACAAACAGCTGACATCCAACAATGTGAACCAATGATATATACCCAAACCTGAACTATCCTTCTCTAATAATAAATGCAAATGAGTTTTTTAGTGTGGATATGCTTTCAACTTTACTACTAGAGGCCATAACCCAACTATCATACCATTTTTTGATAACAAAAATAACGACTCTGCAAACAGCTGAGATCCAACATGTGAACCAATGATATACACCCAAACCTGAACTATCCTTCTCTAATAATAAATGCGAATGTCAGAGTTTTTAGTGTAGGGCAAGTTTCAACTTTACGCTTAGAGGTCGTAACCCAACATATCATACCATTTTGGAATCAGGCCGACTCCGTGAGCAATATAAGAATATTTATAGTCGAATCTGGACCCGCAATCCTTAAATGATTGATTCCCAAGTGTTAATTACAGCGATTGTTTTTGACGATTTTTACGTCACTTTTTGCGACGAAATTTTATACGATGGCAATTTTATACATATTTACCAACCCCTTCACAAGACCAGGATGTGACACAAGGTCAATTTCCTAAGCGCAGTTTAATAAGTTTGAACTCAAAGTTTCCCTCTCCACTAGACTAGTTTCCCAAGCATGGCTAAAGAGCCCAGTCTGCCCTACTACACATAGCTGGAGGAAGAATAGTTGGATGTATATCTTTCCCAAAGGTTTTAGCTCTATGAGAAATGCAAACAGCCTCGTCCAGGATTTGAACTCGCTTCCTTTTTGTCCTACGACGGTAGCCATTATACTACAAACGCCTTTCATAGCTTGGAAATAAGTTTCGGGAATAACCGTTTCTATGCTGTTTTTTTTCAAGGGTTAGCAATGGTAACAAACTATTTGTACTGCCCCCGTTTATTTATCCTTCAGTTTTGTAATAAGTTCTGAATAGAATAATTATATCATTGTTTTGATGAAAACTGTTGTTTGAAAAATATTGTTTAAGTTTAATAAAATTCTATATGCACTCAATGCATGAAGGGTCAATATTAGGCCCAGGGCCCAATCAAGAGCCCTCCAGAGAAACTAGGTTAATTGCTGCCAGATATGGCGGAGTTTAAGTAAGTAGAGAATAAAATAAATGAAATTATTCATCCTGTTTGCAGGCCATAGAATACTCTGGCTGTATCCCCTGAAGAGAGGAAATATCCCCAAAAGAATAAACTGATGTCCGAGTTATAACACTAAACTGCATCTGTTCGCGAGGCTCAAATTCTGGAGCTCAGGTTAGTGTAGAATACCCATTCATTGCCATTACTCCTAGGCCAACTCTGACCTGGAGTGGTTGTAACTGCTAGGATCAAATTTATGGGTCAAATAGATCTGTTTAAAAATCTTTCGTATTCGACAGTAATGATTGATGCCATATAATTGTGAATTATTTGGACTAGCAAATATATGCACCCTCCGGATGCAAGTATCTAAGTTTTAATGTAAAAAAATATCATATTAAATGAGAGAGACTAATGAAACTAAATAATAATGCAGATGAAAAGATTTGAAACAGAGGGGATATAATCGAGAAATAGACCAACTGAAACTTACTCTTCCATCACTCACGCCTTTCATTGCTAAATTTTCCTAATTTAACTATTCAGTTAAAATAAGAAGTTAAGAATAAAATTACAGTCATTTCTTCTTTTTAATGAATTTCTTTTTAGATTCATTCCCGATATATTTGCTCATATTTAATAAGATAAAACTAAATAATTAGAAATCAATAATACTAAGTACATATTTATTAAAATCAAATTTATGATATCAATATGCAAATTAGCTAGTTTTTCACATTGTAAACCTCTATTTTGTTGTATATATAAAAATACCATTGCATGTTTTCATTGTTTAGATATGGTCAACAGTAATGATAATGTGAAATAATTTTAATTAATGATTGAGGTTTTAAAAAAATAAGATAATGGTATGGGAATTGTGATTTGATTAGTGATACAGTTTCGGTAACAGACTAACACACAATTTCCATTATATTAAGATTAAGAATAGCTACTTAAAGTACAATTGTTAATAAGAATTATCATCAGTTACTAATATTCTTAATACAAGTGATTAAAGTTATATATATATATATATATTATATATATATATATATATATATATATATATATATATATATAATTGTAATCATTTTTATTCAAAATAGTTACTTAATGCTATAATTGTTTATAAAATAATTATTATTGATTACTTAAAAAAATATAAATTGGTTCAAACAAATGACTATTATTAAATTGAAATGAATATTTGAAATCAAATAATCATTAGTGTGATATATATATATATATATATATATATATATATATTATATATATATATATATATATATATATATATATACTTAAAACCATACAACTGTGTGCAAGTTATTTGTATTAGATGCGAATACTTGATATCATATAATTGTGGGCAAAAACTCTTAAGAAACAACTACACAAAAATATGAATATAAATGTAACTTCTGAGCATGGAATAACCCTATACGGGTTGACATGCCGTTAAAATCGGTCATAAAATTCTCTGGGATTTAATAAATCACCAAATCCGGCCCATGGGGACCAGTTCTAGTCATCGTCAAAAAAAAGATGAAAACGTGCCAGAATATAGATTAAATCTGAAAGAAAGTGAAAGCCCAATAAATATGTATATTTTGCAAAAGAACTGAAGCTAATAGATGTGACAAGTGAAAAAGAATGCAAAGAGAAACACGACCGAGTGGAAAAATATACGACTGGGATTTGTTGATGTAAATCAACTTTATACGCACGAGACAAAATATGTTTTGGAGAGTAAAAACATACATTTCTTCAAAAGGGTTAATCTAATCAAGACTCAAAGATGAAATATAGTCACGTTAACAAAAAGAAAAAAAAACATGTAAGAAAGTGAGTTTCGTTGTTTGATAACAAGAATAAAATAATTTGTCAACTAGTGGATTTAACCATACTAGCAGGTCACATAACAAAAGTAAAGGAAGGCGAAATACTGTATAATTACTTATACCTTGCAAGAGAGTTTGGACCATATGACCTTTGATATTAAATGACACAAAAAGAGTTGGTATATCGTAAAAAAAAATTGTGTTTTTGGAGATTGTTCCGAGTGTCTGGGCTACGATCGATATTACTGTCACCTTCATATTGCACAAATTTTTATTAAACTCTCGGACCATATGACCTTTAGGCACCCCTTTGTGATCTCGATTCATAGGGACATTTTTTCATTTACACCGTCAAAATCCGGTTGTTTGTTAACAGATGATTTTTAGAGTTCTTTTAAATTATAAAACTAACCCTAACCCTAACCCCTAACCCTAACCCTTAACAAACAACCGGATTTTGACAGTGAAAATGAAAAAATGTCCTTATGATTCGAGATCGCAAAAGGGGTACCTAAACATCATATGGTCCTAGAGTTTAATAAAAATGTGTGCAACATGAAGGTGACAGTAATACCAATCGTAGCCCAGACACTCGGAACAATCTTCAAAAACACAAAAAAAATAAAATGTTTTAGTTTTTTTTTACGGCATACCAACTCTTTTTGGGTCATTTAATGCCGAATCAAACCAGAATCTGAAAAAGAGAGTGGGGAAACTAGAAATCTAGAAAGACTTGTAATAAAAAAACGAACGAGGTAATTGCTTTATGTATACTTTATTCAATATAACTTAACTATGGTCCAGTTAAGTTGAAGATTCTTTAGTATTCATAGGGAATTGATCTGTGGAGGTGTATGGTGTAATGGTTACCGACGTAGAAATTGAACACGGCTAGGTGAGTTCAAGTCATGGACGATGTTGTTTGCATTTCCCCAATCGCTAATACCATTGGGAAAGGTTTGTATCCAACTATTCTCCCTCTAGCTATGGGTAAATAGAAGGGTAGAATAGGCAACAAAGAAGGAAAACTCTAAAGTTAAAACTGTTAAACTTCGCTGAAGAAATCGACCTTGTTTCACATCCTGCTCGTGTTTAGTGAATTGATCTCGACAAATACAGCTGTTTTATTTCACTACTAGACTCTAGCATTGCTGTGATCGGTAATAATAGAATATTCCAAGAAAACTAAGGGGGCTTGTTGTCACTTAGACTTCAGTGAAAACTACTAGTTAATACCGGTATGCAAACTGCGTAAATACTTGTGCTTTGTTACAGAGTAAAAAAACAAGGTTGTGTAATATGAAGATGACAGTAGTTTGGTTTGTTTTGTTTTACGGCATATCAACCTCAGTGGGTCATTTAATGCCGATAAGGTGACAGTAGTTAAGTTACGCTGAAATTAGCAAATTATTCAATTTCATTAAATGTGTATGTTTTTTATAATCAAGTTTATTTTTAATAATTTCCGATAAGAAATACCTGAAGAGGGCCGGGGGGCATATCGGCCGAAACGTTGTACAGATAACAATGAAGATGAGGACAATAGTCCGAATAACGCAGATAATAATAATCATCAAGCCTCATCTCAAGCATTCAGAGAAATAAATGGGATTGAGTTTAAATAAAACTTTTGAATACCCATCAAGAATGAATAAAACAAAACGCATACGACATAAAATAACCCAACAAGGATTGACATGCCGTAAAATCCAACCAACCACCCAATCATTCATTGTGCATAATTTATGTATCCCCCGGCCTTCTTCAGGTATTTCTTGTTGGAAGGCCGGAGGGCACATCGGCCGAAACGTTGGACAGATAACAATGAAGATGAGGACAATAGTCCGAATAATGCAGATAATAATAATCATCAAGCCTTATCTCAAACATTCAGAGAAATAAAACATTTTCAGAATTAAATTAGATTACATTGAAATTATCAGATTTCAAGGAATAGTTAAACCATTTCTAAAATACTTTTATTTTATTAGGGAGTTTTAAGAACGTTGTGCAATATAAAGTTGACAGTAATACCGATCGTAGCAGAAGCATTCGGAATAACCTCCAAAGACTCGTCTTGTTTTGTCCATCTCCTAAAACAATAACCATTACACCACGTACCTCCAACGTAGCGATTAATATGGGACAGACAGCGTTTATAAAAACACCTTTCATCACAATGAACAATAAAAAAAGCTATGTCCATGTTATAAATCGGATAAAGGTAACCCAAAGCCGAATCTTCTCGTTCCCCAATGATACCTGCATCGGAAAAATAAGGCCCAGAAAAGTTCAGCTTCGGCCTACCCTTTCCACGTTGACTGTATGGCTGCACCAGTTGGATCCTAACGAAGCGCCTAGGCAATAAGCTAGATGGGATCTGTACATGAATGTTGCGTGCAATCTTGAACAAATCGTGGAAACAACACCCCACAAGGAAGCAACTGTACGGCCACTTGCTACCTATCATACAAACTATCCGAATGAGACAAACAAGACATACTGGACACTGCTAGAGAAGCAGGGACAGGCGACATCCTCCTATGAAACCAGCACATGGAGATTCAAGTGCGGGCCGTTCAGCAAGGACCTACATTGACCAGCTCTGCGCGGATACTGGATGCTGTGCATAGTACCTCTCGAGGCAATGAATGATAGGGAAGGCATTTTATCAAGCCCGCCGACAGTAATTGATTTATATTTGTGATAATGTTTTGAAAATAAATATGTTTTGTTAAATTTGTTTATGTACATCTTACGCCACTCATTCATGAATATAACATGGAAAGATAAATTTTGTTTTACATCTTTTTCTTAGAACTTTCGTTCTGGTTAGCAAGTAGATATTTACCTCATACCTCATTTGTATGGGTTGGACACAAGGTCTCGTTTTTACGTGGGCGAACAAAAATTGCGTCGATATTCCCCCTCAAGGGGGCCGCCTCAGGCGCTGGGCAATAAACCCAGCCCTGCCCTTTAAATCAAGGGGGCAGGTATTGCCTGGGGGGATAGCCCCCTGGAATCGGCACTATTAATTTACTTAACGATCCAGTGGCCGAAGTTCACTGGACCCCCGGCTGGGCGGGCAAGTATTGAGCACAATAATAATGTGGCCCGTGCTCGTAATTTTTTAAAAATTA
>CM042142.1:101254044-101286544 GCA_023376005.1 Doryteuthis pealeii | reverse complement strand
TGTCACTCATTGAATAAGATCTATATGAAGCAGAATAACTATCATAATAGAAATAATTCTTTAAAAATAAGGTCAACTCAACTAAAGTCTAACTTTATTATCCGAGTGTCACCTGGTCTTGTGATTCTCTAAGCCAATGATCCGGAGTGACAGTATCTGTTAGGGTCCAATCTATGGGTTAAAACATAAAACAGAAGTTTTAAAAATGTGTTTAAAAATTAAGTTTAAAGAATTATGAAAATTATAATAATGGAAACTGGATAACAGAACGAACGCCAGGTGGCCAAAACGTTGTAGAGGTAAAAATCCACAGGGTCAATTCCCAGGGAGACTCATTACTGTCGCTACTATTTATTATAGCAATGATGCCACTGAATTATATACTAAACATTTGTAGGAGGCTACAGATTTACAAAATCAAAAGAAATGATAAACCACCTCATGTACATGCATGATATTAAAATTTTTGCTAAGAATAAAAAAAAAATTAGAAACCTTTAAAACAGGCCATTCAAATTTATAGGTAATATATACGGATGGAATTTGAGATTGTGCCATGCTTATAATGTCTACCGATCCCGGCCATAAGATCATACATGCATTAATTAACAAGAAGAAAATCACAAAGCACTTAGTGGACATTACCGTTCTAGCGGACCGTGGAGTGAAAATGAAATAAAACGGAAAGTACTTGGATCTTGCTCGAGAGCTGAAAAATGTGTGGAACAAGAGCAAGACGATTATGCTATATGTAGTTGGTGGGCTTGGAATGGTTCGCAAAAGTTTTGGAAAGGAGATTGAAGGAAGAATCAGGACCATCTTGATCGAAGCACTGTAGGATCGGCTAGAATACTTAGAAGAGTTCTGAAGACATAAAGAGGTTTGTTGTCATTCTGTCTTCAGTGGAGAAATTATTGCATTAATTAACAAGAAAAAATCACAAAGCACTTAGTGGACATTACCCTTTCCAGCGGACCAATAGAGTGAAAATGAAAATAAAACGGAAAGTACTTGGAATCTTGCTCCGAGAGCTGAAAAAATTTGTGGCACAGGGGACCGATATGCTATATGTAGCTGGTGGTTGGAATGGTCCGCTAAAGCTTCCGAAAGAAGACTGTGGCAAAGAATCAAGACCATCTTAATCGAAAGCACTGTAGTCCCTGGTGACTTCAGGTAAAATAATCAGTTAAAACCGGTGTGAAAACACACATAAAGAGTTAAAAAAATACTTATATTATCTCAAATCAGCCATAAATTTGCATGTCCATCTTTGGGGTGATAATATTGTGTGCATTCATTTTCTCCGGAATCCTTTGGCATTACTAAAGCTTAGAGATCTGAAACCTTGAGATTTTAAATCTGAAATGTTCATTCAAATTCATTACTTCTTAACGAGCTGAACGCAATAAAGATCACACCTTTCAAAACTACTCCTGAACCACCCGCCCATGCATACCTATTAGCCTAAACACATAAAACGTTCTCTTGAATGCAAATAATTAAAAAAAAAAAAGATAGTAAGCAAACATCAAATATATTTTTTGTGCTCGCGGGAGGATGCAGCCTAAGGCATGCGCAGTGTGATTCATTCTCATTCTATATCCAAATGGAAAGGGTTTCTCATTCTTCAGCGTCGGCATATCTGTGGACTTTTGAGATAACAAAAAGCGTTTGTTTTGCAACAGCAAAAAAGAAGAAAAAAGAAAGAAAAGAAAAGAAATTATGGTGAAGCACTTTGCGGAAAGATTGGACTGGGTTTGTAAAAATAAAGCAGAAATAAGAAGAAATAATACTAAGAAATAGAAATATTAAAAGGAGAAAGGGAAAGAAAAAAGAGAAGGATAGGGAAAAGAAGAGAAATAACAATGCTGGATGATAGGAAGAGAAGAGGTATAAAATTGATAGAGAAGAAAATCATGGGAAAAGAATAGAAAAGGAAGAAAGAAAGAAAGAAAGAAAGAAAGAGAAACAAAAAAAAGAGAAGGAAGGGAAAAGAAGAAAAATAACAATGCTGGATGACAGAAAGAGAAGAGGTATAAAATTGATGCAGAAGAAAATTATGGGAAAGTATGGAAAAGAAAAGAAAAAAGAAAAGAAAGAAAAGAAAGAAAGAAAGAAAGAAAGAAAAGAGAAACCAAAGAAAGAGAAGGAAAGGTTAAGAAGAAAAATATCAATGCTGGATGACAGGAAGAAAAAAAGGTATAACATTGATAAAGAAGAAAATTATAGGAAAAGAATAGAAAGAAAGGAAGAAAGAAAGAAAGGAAGAAAGAAAGAAAGAGAAACCAAAGAAAGACAATGAAAGGAAAAGAAGAAAAATACCAATGCTGGATGACAGGAAGAGAAGAGGTATAAAATTGATAAAGAAAAAATTATGGATAAAGAATAGAAAAGAAAAGAAAGAAAGAAAGAAAGAAAGAAAGAGAAACCAAAGAAAGAGAAGGAAAGGAAAAGAAGAAAAATAACAATGCTGGATGACAGGAAGTACAGAGGTTAAAAATTGATAAAGAAGAAAATTATGGATTAAAGAATAGAAAGAAAGAAAGAAAGAAAGAAAGAAAGAAAGAAAGGAAAGAGATACAAAAAAAGGAGAATGAAAGGAAAAGAAGAAAAATAACAATGCTGGATGAGAGGAAGAAAAGATGTATAAAATTGATAAAGAAGAAAAATTATGTGAAAAGAATAGAAAAGAAAATAAATAAAGAAAGAAAGAAAGGAAGACAGAAAGAAAGAAAGAGAAACCAAAGAAAGAGAAAGGAAAAGAGGAAAAATAACAATCCTGGATGACAGGAAGAGAATAGGTATATAATTGATAGAGAAGAAAAATCATGGTAAAAGAATAGAAAAGGAAGAAAGAAAGAAAGAAAGAAAGAGAAACCAAAAAAAAAAAAGAAGGAAAGGAAAAGAAGAAAATAACAATGCTGGATGAAGGAAGAACAAGGTATAAAAATGATAAAGAAGAAAAATTATGGATGAAGAATAGAAAGAAAAGAAAGAAAGAAAGAAAGAGAAATCAAAGAAAAGAAAGAAAGGAAAGGAAGAAAAATTACAATGCTAGATGACAGGAAGAGGAGAGGTATAACATTGATAAAGAAGAAAATCATGGATAAAGAATAAAAAGAAAAGACAGAAAGAAAGAAGAGAGAAAGAGAAACCAAAGAAAGAGAAGGGAAGGAAAAGAAGAAAATAACAATGCTGGATGGAGGAAGAAAACGGTTATAAAATTGTTAAAGAAATCCTGAGAAACGAAAAGAAACGAAAGAAAAAAACAAAAAAGAGATGGAAAGGTAAAAAAAGAAAAATGTAACGAGGTGGATAACAGGAAGAAAAGAAGAAAAGAATGAATCATGTGACAAGAAAGAAAGAAGAAAAAAGAAGAAAGAAAAATAGAAGAAAGAGGGGGGGGAGAAGAACAGGTAACAATTTTGGATGACGGGAAGGGAAGGTTATAAAATTGAAAAAAGATAAATCATAGGAAAAGAAAAGAAAGAGCAAAGAAAAGAGAGCTTACTCTTGATATAAAGTCAGAATTATGAGATAGCAATGGAGAATTGAACTCACATCAGCAAATTTGAAGAGTTCGCTAGAGTTTCATTGCGAAAATCACATGAATGGTAACTATCAGTGCAATGCAGGAAGCAAACAGAAAGAAAGAAAGACATTTAGCGAACAGTAAAAGGAAGAAATATGGAAGAGGACTGAAAAAGAAAAAGAAACACACATAGGAAAAGAAAGAAAGAAATACAGAAAGTAGGAAGAAAAGAAAGAAAGAAAGAAAGAAAGAAAGAAAGAAAGAAAGACATTAGAGAACAGTAAAACGAAGAAATATGGAAGAGGATAGAAAAAGAAAAAAAGAACCACATAGGAAGGAAAGGAAAGGAAAGGAAAGGAAAGGAAAGAAAGAAAGAAAGACATTTAGAGAACAGTAAAACGAAGAAATATGGAAGAGGATAGAAAAAGAAAAAAGAAACACACATAGGAAAGGAAAGGAAAGGAAAGGAAAGGAAAGAAAGAAAGAAAGACATTTAGAGAACAGTAAAACGAAGAAATATCGAAGAGGACAGAAAATGAAAAAAGAAACATACATAGGAAAGGAAAGAAAGAAAGAAAGAAAGAAAGAAAGAAAGAAAGAAAGAAAGCGGGTACTAGGGAAGGAAAGAGCAACGGAACCCAAGTATGAAAAGAACAAAAGAAAGAACCAGAGAAGAGAACAAAAGAAATAGGGATGTTGATAAAAGAAAAAAAGGAGCTCATGTAGAAACAGAATGAAAGAAAAAAGAAAGAAAGAAAAAACAGAGAAAAAAAAAAGGAAGGAATTTCAAGGAGAAATAAAATAAAGAAACACAAAAAGACGCGTAGGAAAAGAAAGAAAGAAGAAACAGACAAAATAAAAAGAAACAGAGAAGAGGGTAGAAAGAAAAGAAAAAAGGAACACATGCAGGAAAAGAAAGCGAGAAAAACAGAAAGAAGCAGGGAAGAAAAAAGGGGGGAATAAGAAAGAGGGTAGAAAGGAAAGGAAGAAAAAGAGACACGTAGGATAAGAAAGAAAGAAAGAAAGAAAGAAAGAAAGAAAAGAGAAAAAGAATGAGAAATAGGGTAGAAAGGAAAGAAAACATCAAGAAAAGAAAGAAAAAAGAACAAAAAGAAGCAAAGAAGAGAAGAAGGTGCGAAGGAGAAGAAAGAGGGTGGAAATAAAAGAAAAGAGGAACACATGCAGGAAAAGAAATAGAGAGAAAAAGAAAGGAGAAGAGAAGAAAAAGGAAGGAATAAGGAGGAGAATAGAAAGAAAGAAAGAAAAAGAGACACGTAAGATAAGAAAGAAAGAAAGAAAGAATCAGAGAAAAAGAATGAGAAATAAGGTAGAAAGGAAAGAAAACACCAAGAAAAGAAAGAAAAAAAGAAGCAAAGAAGAGAAGAAGGCACGAAGGGGAAAGAGGATAGAAATAAATTAAAAAGTAACACCTGCAGGAAAGAAAGAGAGAGAAAAAGAAAGAAGAAGAGAAGAAAAAGGAAGAAGAAAAAGAAGCAGAGAAAAGAAGGTACGAATGGGAAAGAGGATAGAAATAAAATAAAAAAGGAACACACGTAGGAAATGAGTTAAAGAAAGAAGCAGAGAAGATAAAAAGTACGGACTAGGAAGAGGTTAGAAAAAATAGGGGAAACGCACATAGGAAAAGGAAAAAATAAAAAAGAATTTTGAAAAAAGAAAGAATGCTCTTAAAAACAGAAATAACCCCCTCCCAGAAAAACTGGACAAAATTAAGAAAAAGGAGAAATAGATCAAAAGCCAAAAACAGATCCTATTAAAAAAAGAAAAAAAGAAAAAAAAAAGAAAAAAAAATGAAAAAAAACAAGAGAAAAAATTCTTCAATATTATCTACATTAATTAAACACGTGAATATTCACACAAAGGCAAATCTGTCAGATCAAAAATAAACACAGCTTTGAGCTTCCCTAGAAATGAATTGCAAACTTCCGGAAATATGCCAAAATACATATCGCTAAAAGCACAAACCATTTGAGATTTGACAGTCAAATACTAAGAAAAACATTCAACCCCGCACAGACCATTCACAAATTCGGGTCGCAACAAAGCATCTTTGATTGACGTGAAAAAGTTATACCGGTTTAACCCTATCACAGCCAATTAAGAACTGAATTTGGACTAATAACTAACCTGCTGAAGTGCCACAACGTAATAGGTGAGTTCGAACTCCAATCGCGCTATTGCTTTCAATTTGGATTAATACCCGTATGAAAGCTATGAACCAGGGCTCGACATTAACGCCGTTCCGTCGTCCCGGGGACGATAAAAATTACATCCGGGACGATCAATATGTCATCCGGGACAGTTTGCCGGGGACGGTAAAAAATTTTCCTAAAAGTTAGTACTACATTCCAATAATGGCCGTTCAGTGATTGCCCGAATGCTGACCTTAAAATAAGGCTACGGCACTGCAGGTCTATTCTCAAAGCCATGTAATGAATAATGGTGGAGGGAGATAGTTTAAAAAGACCGAATTATGTACTACTAACCCTACTCAGGGTAACTTAAAGTAAAAAAGTATTTTTTTTAGCTCAAAACACACTAGGAAATGGATTTTTTGTCCAAATATCCAGAATTATCACTGCTTCAGCTTTTCTTAATGTTTTATTACATGTTATTATGCTACTGATGTCTGACAAGTATAAATGATGCTAATGAATTAAACAAAACTATTTTGATATCGGGACGGTCCAAACCCCATTTGGAACGGTCCAAACCCCATTCGGGAGGGTTGATAATTTTTGTTCGGGATGGTCATGAAAAAAGTTAGTGTCGGTGCCTGCTATGAACCCACCTCATCCCTCATGGGTTAAATAGTACCGTTACTCTTCTCCTTCAAGGATGGCTTTGTCATTAACTAACCCACAAAGGCTGGACCTGAGAGTAGTGATGATGAAAGGGCACTCCATACTCCCAAGAGCTCCAAAATTGGAACTTCACCACTAGATGCAGTATAACCTTATATACAGGACACTAAAATCCTCAGCCACCGCCTTCTAGCACATACATGATACAAAAAGTGTTGACGGTTTGCAATATAGTTGCTAGGGTTTGATGTGACAGGACGATTGATCAAAGGGGTCTCTTCGCCCACCCGTCTAGCCCAAGTAAGGACCAAAGTGGAATGTTGCTTGTCAAGGACTGCTTAGCCACTAGGATTCCGTCCTTAAGCATTACGCATCGCCCCCTCGGTCAAAATGTGACTTCATTTTACCCCTCTGTAGAGGTACAGCCGGTGTATTCTTCTATCCCAACCGACTAGGCAGTCGTTGTATGAGACGGGAAAAAATAGACGCGGCTCAGAATAGAATTGAGACAAACTAGTGAAGAAAAAAACCCTGATATATTTGAAATCTATTTTCTCAGTTCGAATTACATATAATTTGTAATAATAACATTACATATAATCCAATATTCATCTGTGTACAATATGCAATCACTAAAAAGAGAGAAAGATAGAGACACACACATATAAAAGCAACGTAAGTAAGTTAGTCGTCGGGGCGGCCTAATGTCGGTAACAGTCAGTCATCGAGGGAGTCTATCCCCTTTTCTCTACCGCTAGACCAAGGAGATTATTTTAGCGTCTGGGGTGAAGCGCCACACCTACCCTCAGCTCCTCAATTTACCGCACAGATACCTGTGATACTCATATGCTGAGTTGGTGAGGGTCGGTATCGAACCAGGAACCTTGTGATTCCTAGCCGAACGCTCTTCCGAACTAAACGGGTCCTAATTTGACCTTAAATAAGTAAAATCGTTGGGGTGGCCTATAGTCGCTATCAACCGGACAGCGAGGGAGGCTATCCCCTTTTCACTAGCGCTAGACCAAGGAGATATTTTTAGCGTGTGAGGTGGAGAGCCACACCTACCATCAGCTCACTACAGACCCCTGTGTTACTCAAACGCTGGGTTGACGAGAGCCGGTATCGAACCCGAAACTTTGTGGTTCCTAACGCTTTACCGACTGAGCTAAACCGGCCCTTCATAGACAACATTAAATAAGGCCCAGTTCTTTCATTTTCATTTTAGTATCATGGTTTCTTTTTACGTATATTTCTTTTTTATGAAAGTCAAAATACAAAAGAGGTGGGACGGCCGGTCAGAGTGGAATAGGAGAAAATAACATTTGGGGACTTTACCCTTCAGTATCATCGCCAGATCGCACCGACAGCACGGATACCCATTCTCTCTCTCTTCTCTCCTCTCTTCTCTCTCTCTCTCTCTCTCTTCTCTCTTCTCTCTCTAACCCATCTACGGATTATATATATAATATATATATATATATAATATATAAAGAAAAAAGGCTTAAAGA
Source organism: Doryteuthis pealeii (assembly GCA_023376005.1). Lineage (NCBI taxonomy): Eukaryota > Metazoa > Mollusca > Cephalopoda > Myopsida > Loliginidae > Doryteuthis > Doryteuthis pealeii. The sequence goes on along the minus strand of CM042142.1, from coordinate 101,278,682 downwards.
TATTTCTGAAGTAGAAGGTAGTGGCCGTATGCAGCAACAAATACGTGCGCGAAACGTGAACACTATCATTGGTTCTAACAGGAAGTATAAAATGTTATCTATTTAAGATTTACATAGTCGTGGTATGAGGCCAGATGCATGGAGGCACCCAGTCAACCTCGATTACACAAGTAATGGTTTGCTAGTCTAGTTTTGCAAACCATTACAACTTCGCAAGGTGCCCGGTACAAAATAGTTATATCCCCCAATAGCATGCTTTTTCTTCTATACCCTCTTATCTCTCTCTTTTTGCCAGGTGGCCGAAACGTTGTAGAGGTACAAATCCACTGTCATTTCCCAGGGACACTCATTATTAACGCTACCATTTAATATAGCAATGATGCCACTGAATTATATACTAAAAAAATTCGTCTACCTCCCTTCCTTCCTTCCTTCCTCCTTCTGTCTCTGTCTCTATCTTTCTGTCCTCTCTCTCTCTCTCTCTCTCTCTCTGTCTGCCTGTCTGTCTCATTCTATTGTATAGTCTCATCTATATATTAATACGCTTGTTCCTAAATCTTCCGCCCGTTATCATCCTGGAACACCCTGGTTAAAAAATGACATCATCCAAATTGTCCAAGATTCAATGCAAAAATGTGAATACAGATTATCTGGTGACGCTTAATCACAGATTTCTTATTTTTACCATTCAATTTCAACCAATTTTTAAAATGAAACATTCCAAATGGTCTTACGTTGCTTAAATACCCAACGCAAAATTAAAATGAATTTGTAAAAAAAAGTTACGTGTTTATTTTATTTGTAATATTAAAATTGTGAATCACGGAAGATATTTTGGTAAATTTTGTAGGATTCATATGTAATGAAATAGCAAATGATCGTGTCTGACTTAAATAGCTCATCTTGACTTTTGTTTCGTTTCGTGGAAATTCCACTGGCCCCGCTACTTATTATTATCTTCTTTTCTGTTTCTTCTTCTAAGTATTCTAAGTCTTCTCGTCTTTGCTAGCCGGGCTGAGTTATCTGCTCTTTCTTCTCGTGTCGTCACGGGCGATATATCTCCGCATCCATCTCTGTCAGTTATTATTAAGTCAGGAACACGAATAAGTAGTTCTGTTTTTTTTTTTTTATTTATTCATTAACCGAGACACAAACTTTTAAGCGTGAGGAGAAAGATTTAGAGGACGCCATTTTTGCCTCTGGCCATCTACAAGTCTACAATCCTCTGCCGTCTACAAGTCAACTCACTTAGATTACTGAACCATCCCACAGATTTGGTGCACATGTGACATTTTTAAGCAATGAGAATATCCCAGCATGGGTCAATCAGAAGTTTTTTTTTTTACTACTGATTGACACATGCTGAGATATTCTCATTGGCTGTCAGTCATAATTTATAACACTTCTTGTTTTTTTTCCAGTTAAACGTTAACTTTTGGAATTCAAAATTCTTAACACTACATTACATAATAAATAGGCTACTCTACTCATTGTGTAATCCGCTCTCTCTCCCTCTCTCTCCCATCTCGCCCCCCCCCTCTCTCTCTCTCTCTCTCTCTCTCTCTCTCTCTCTCTCTCTTAAGAGAAGAAGAACTATGATTCAAGTGAACCGTTTAATCCTGCATAGACGTCAAGTCCACAGAGTGAAATTCAAAGAAGTTGAAAAGTTCTCTAAATTCTACAGAAGTTAAATAATAGTAGAACATGATGGTTATAGGTTGCCATTATTCCCAGATTCACGTGATCCGGAGTGTTAGTACTCTCTCTCTCTCTCTCTCTCTCTCTCTCTCTCTCTCTCTCTCTCTCTCTCTCTCTCTCCTCTCTCTCTCAATAGTAGCTTAACAAGAATAAAGTTTTTCTTTTACTTATTCTTTATAACTTGTACCTACTATTGATGAATAAATTTCTTCTATTCTCTCTCTCTCTCTCTCCTCTCTCTCTCTCTCCTCTCTCTTCTCTCTCTCTCTCTCTCAATAGTAGCTTAACAAGAATAAAGTTTTTCTTTTACTTATTCTTTATAACTTGTACCTACTATTGATGAATAAATTTCTTCTATTCTCTCTCTTCTCTCTCTCTCTCTCTCTCTCTCTCTCTCTCTCTCTCTCTCTCTCTCTCTCTCTCTCTCTCTCTCTCCATAGAAAATTATATGGATATTTATTTTAGCTGGATCTGGTATAAGATTGAATTATAGAAAAGATATTATCGTCTATTATAATATATATTCATTATTGCATGGAGTTAATCTCCCTGGTCTAACACTAGAGAAAATGGTAATGGACTTTATCGCTATCCAGCTGATGTCGACAATAGGCCGCCCGTCAACTATCTTACTTATATTTCAACATAGCGCGAGTGTGTATAAGGCAAAAAGTTAAAAAGAGGGGAAGGTATTAAAGAAAGAAAAAAAAGAAAAAAAGAAGAAAAGAAACAGTAAATCCTCTGTATCGGTTTTTACATGTACCCCCATTTTCACTATCATCTTTTTTCACTCTTTTTCAGGTGTTAGAAGTTCGGTAATCCTTAACTATTTCCTTGTAAATTCCTACCATAAAATAAACTGAACCCTCATTTTATGTCCGTGATTTTGCAATAAATGTTTTATTTTTCTTGCACCCGTTATTTCACAATACTAAATATGTTTTCTTTATTTATTTTAATATTCACTTCAATGTGTATATTCTAAAGGTTTTTATTTTGTGAGAATGGTTAGTTTTAAAGTGGGGCTCGTTTTACAATTTAGGCATAAATTGGATCCTCCTTTTATGACCGTAATTTTATTTTTCGTCGATGATGATTAAAATCTGATGTTTTTATTTAGAGTACCAAAGCCAAAAAAAAAAAAAAGAAAAGAAAAGATATAACAACAATGAAACGAGCAGTTTATTTTATGGTAGGAATTTACGAGGAAATAGTTAAGGATTACCCGAACTTCTACTTCCCTAAGAAACAACCATTTGAGGCCCTAAATTTGAAAAGTGTTGTACCGGCCGTTCCTACAGTGGAGAATATACACCGGTTCTCACTATAAATAGTGAGACACCGAGTGAAAAGGTTGTACTGTTACCGTACTGTTACGGTTTAGCGGCAAGCTAGCCGTTCTTGTACCTTATTGTAAATACACTTGTCTCTTTTTACCCTACCTCGACTTGACTTCTTTTTTTACTGTTGAACTAACATCACAACAAAAATCAACAAGGCGTGCCGACAATACGGATTCCTTTGACTTTATCTCGCCATCTATCCCTATCAGCCATCGCATTTGGCAAGACATCTAGACGCCATCTAGTGTCCACACATAGCTGATGAATGTAAGATGAATTTTTGGAATTGGAAGCTCAAACTTTAAGGATTGTTTAACTTTATCATAATCCACACTTGGACAAAATTTCAGAAAAATTGAAGGGATTGAGTGACGTGGCCTGGATGATTGGACATGGAATTACCCAAAAGTTTCTGTGGGATATGTCTTTTTTAAGTGGGAAAATGAACAGAAAACTAAATTGTGTAATAAAGTGGTAGAACAATGGTTCTGTATTTTGAGGTCGAATCATTGCTTTAAACTCTGATCATTCAAGAAAACATATGTGATGTGTTTATATATTCGCAATGTCAGCAATAAAATAATAAGTTTAAAATTTGACGCATCGTCTTCCCTGTGGTTTCAAAAGAAAAAGAAAAAGAAAAAAAGAACGTTTCCTCTTGTTTGAGTGTGGTGACAAAACAAGAAATGGTTTATACGATAAGTAAAAGCGGGAAAAAAGCCGCAAGAAATTTGTGTACTCTTTTTTTTTTCTTTTTTTTTTTTTTTTTTCCTTTTTCCTTTTTTTTCTAAGTGTTGGTTTTGAATATTCGCATCTTTTGTTACCAATAAAGGATGTTCCGTTTCTCCGTAGGTGGCAAAAGAAGGACGTACATTTGCTTTGAATGGTAATTATGAAGGAATAACAAACTGTTGTGTGGATAAGGCGTCGGTGGGGAAGAAGGTGAGTTTTAAAAATAAAGGGAAAAAATGGTGATAGAAAAATATGAATGGCACCGGGCGATATTCGTTTGATATTGGAAATGAAAATGAGGATAATTGAAAAGGAACGAAACGAAGAGAACAATAAAATGAAGAACAGATGAAAAATCACAAAGAGGACAAAGGGAATAAAAGAAAGAAAGAAAGATAGAAAGAAAGAAAGAAAGAAGAAGGAAGGAAAGACAGGTTTTTAAAAGAAAAAGAAAGAAAGAAAGAAATTTATAAAAAGAATAAATGAAGAAAGAAAGAGAGAGAGAGAAGAAAGAAAGACAGAAAGATCAAACGAAATTTAGACAAAATAAATCAAAATAGAAAGAAAGAAAGAAAGAAGGAAAGAGAGGTTTTAAAAGAAAAAGAAAGAAAGAATGAAATAAATTTATAAAAAGAAAAATGAATAAAAGAAGAAAGAAAAGAGAAAGAAAGATCAAACGAAATTTAAACAAAAGAAATCAAAATAGAAAGAACGAAAGAACGAAAGAAAGAAAGAAAAGATGAAGTTAAAAAGAAAAATGAAAGGTTTGAAAAAGAAAGAATGAAGGCATTTTTGAAAATAAAAAAGACTGAATAAGTTATAAGATAAAATAAAAGAAAGCAGGCTTGAAAAGAAATGGAGTAGAAAGAAAGAATAAAGAAAGGAAGAAAATTAAGGTGATAAAAAATGAAAGAAAAAGTGATTGGTCAGCTGAAAAAATCAGGAAAAAAATAAAAGAAAGTAGACCTTTGAAAGATCCAAATTTATTTTCGTTCTTTCTTTCTTTCTATTCAGTGTCTTTTTTATTTTATCTTTCTTCCTTTTTTCTTTCTTTCTTTCGTTCTTTCTTTCTTTTTTTCTTTCTTTCTTTCTATTCAGTCTCTTTCTTATTTTGTCTTCTTAATCTTTCAGCCGACCAATCATTCTTTATCTTTCTTTCTTTCTTTCTTTCTTTCTTTCTTTCTTTCTTTCTACTCAGTCTCTTTTTCTCTTTTCTTTCTTTCTTTCTTTCTTTCTTTCTTTCTATTCAGTCTCCTTGTATTTTTTCTTTCTTTCTTTCTTTCTTTCTTTCTTTCTTTCTTTCTTTCTATTCAATCTCTTTTTTATATTTCTTTCTTTCTTTCTTTTTTTCTATTCAGTCTCTTTTTTATTTTATCTTTCTTTCTTTCTCTCTTTCTTTTTTTCTTTCTATCTATTCAGTCTCTTTTTTATTTAATTTTTATTTATTTCTATTCAGTGTCTTTTTTTATTCTATCTTTCTTTCTTTCTATTCAGTGTCTTTTTTTATTTTATCTTTCTTTCTTTCTTTCTTTCTTTCTTTCTTTCTTTCTTTCTTTCTTTCTATTTCAGCTCTTTTAGAAGTATGATTTGTTTTATTTTGGTCGACTGAAGAAAGAAAGAAAGAAAGAGAGAAAAAAAAAATAACTGGTCGACTGAAAAAGTAAACAAAAAAATCAGACTGTAAAAAGAAACGAAATAGAAAGAAAAAAAACCCAGAAAAGCATGAATGAAAAAATAAAAAAAGCAACAGAAAGTTTAATTCATGAAAAATATAATGAAAGATAGAAAACAATTAGATTGTGGCTGCAACAGAACATAGATATCGAAAGAGAAGAAAAGGGAAAGAAAAAATTACCTCATTTGCCCATTTTACCCACAGGGGGGCGTGGGGCGTGGGTAGCACAGAAAAATCAACTTACGAGCTTTGCATTGATATCAATTAGCATTATTATCACATTGCTGTTAATTAGGATATTGAGCATTAATTAGTTCACTTTGTAATATGATTAGATCCGTGTGTATGGATCTGTGGTTAGGACTGGCAAGTAAAAGTTTCTTGTCTCCAGCAGGTTTCTGTAAGGAAAATAATTTAACGATTATTTAGGAGACTGAAGTTAGCGTTAAGATCCTTATTCAGTTTTTTTTCCTAGAATTTATTTCTTCTTAATTTTAATTGCTTTTCATCGTAACTAAAATCAAGATGAAAAAAAAGAAAAATACGAATAAAAAAAAAATTAATAATGGTTAACATTTCATTCAAGAAAAATCCAGATTCTAAAATATTGGTTTTGGGAGGAGACGTTGTAAAGTTCTGGGTCTGACTAAGAAAGGATTAACCCTTTTCTTTAAATTTTATTGTATTTTTCAAATAAGAGCTTGAGAATCTAGAAAGACGATATGATTTATCGATTTTAACGGCAGGTCAATCCGTCTATGGTTATTTTATGCTTAGAGGTTAGGGAATTGCGTTTATTGTACGTTTATATTTACATTTTTTGTATCGTTATTTCTAAAGAATTTTTTGTTTTTGTTTTTCTTTTTTGTTGAACACGCCCAATCGAATACGAATAATTCTTGAACAGATCTCTTGACTCATGTATAGAATCCTAAAAAAACAATCTCCCTGGTCAAGCATATGTGAAAAGGGGATATACTCCCTCATTATCCGGCTGATACCGACAATAGATCACTCGGCCTACTTCGCTAATTTACTTACATAGAAAATAGGTTAATTTCTAAATTCCATCATACCTGCCTGTATATTACTGAGGTAGACAAAATGGCTAGCGAGGTTGACAAGAAAAATATGAAGAAGGTCTGATGACATATCGACTAAAACGTTGTGTATATAACAACAACGATCAGGACAACAGTCCGAAAACTCTAGATAATACAAATTAACAAGCCACATATAAAAAAATTCAGACAATTGATTTTGTTCTAAATCCTAGATTTCATTCTTTCTAGTAGTATAATCACACAATAAAAACGGATAGTATTAGGCATTCGTTATTACTAATCTCTACACCATTCGAATTCCATCACTAAAGAATATGAGAACCATATGACCTTTAGGCACCTCTTTTTAATCTCGATTCAGAAGGACATGTTTTTTATTTACACCGTCAATATCCGGTTGTTTGTTAACAGATGAGTTTTAGAGGGTTTTTTAATTATAAAACTAACCCCTAACCATAACCCCTAACCCTAATCCCTAACAAACAACCGGATATTGACGGTGTAAATGAAAAACGTCCCTCTGAATCGAGATCAAAAAGGGGTGCTTAAGTTCCGTAATGGCTCCCGATTACGACAAGAAGGTTCCCGACTTAGACAAGAAAGTTCCCGAGTCCGAAAAGAAGATTGCCGAATCCGAGAGGGTTCCCGAGTCCGACAAGAAATACCTGAAGAAGGCCGGAGAGCACATTGGCCGAAACGTTGTACAGATAACAATGAAGATGAGGACAATAGTCCGAATAAGGCAGATAATACTAATCATCAAGCCTCATCTCAAACATTCAGAGAAAAAGAGAAATTCACATTAACCATTAGAAAATAACACAAACAAATTCATACAATTATATACATCAGATAGACAAATGTACAATTTTGGATATAAGTGCACAAACGAACAGGCATTTTTTTGTCAACGATGCAAACAACTCAATAAACATAAAGACAAATGGAAGAACCGACATCTTTGATAATTATTCTACCTTTCTGCGTTATCAATGAAACAGACGACAGACGACTCCTTTTCCTGGTGAACATTGCTTTGTGAATTTCTAAAGGAAGCTGTAGCAAGTCATTGGATCCAGCTCCTTGTTTCTTCATTGATATCCATCTCTGTTTCATCTGCTGCGCCAAACCATTCTGAAAGAATCTTTAAAAGTTTTTCCTGATTTTTGGGTGTTTTTTTTTTTGGGGGGGGGGGTTGCAACATGCCCTTGCCGGAAAACATAAAAGATATATGCAATTGAAAAAGCAGCGTTGATGAGAATTCAGAGCAGGTAAAGTTTATTGATAGTCAGCATGAACAAGAGACAGAAAAACATGGTTGTTTCAAGAAGAGATTACGAAACAGAAGCAAAAAAACATAAAACGGAAGATGACGAAACGATGATGCAACAGGAATTATCAAAAGAGAAAAACAGGAACCAGAACACAATAAGAAAAAATTAAACAAAGGTTTTTGGAGAGCCATTCAAATATCGGATATATATATATATATATATATATATAATATATATATATATATATATATATATATATATATATCGATATTTTTTTGAAAACACCATGTATATATAGATTTTTCTGGATTTATTTAGCCTTACATTTGAATAGGTATGCCCGCCCAATTCATTAATTATTAATTAATTAATTTTCAAAAATTAGGTACGACTTCAATTAAGCAAATATTCCCCAAACATTGTCGGCTAAAAAAGCCATATCAAAACACATTGTTTGTTTGTTTACTTCTCTTTATATATATATATATATATATATATATATATAATATATATAATATATAATATATATATATATATATATATATATATATAATATATATATATATATAATATGTATATATTATAGATATATTATATATATACCAATACTTTTTTGACGCACCATGTATATATATATGATATGATATATATAATATATATATTATATAATATAAATTATATCATATTATGTATATATAGTATATAATATATATATATATCATATTATTTTATATATTATATAATATACATATGTATTATATAATATATATATACATGGTGTGTCAAACACGTATCGAGATTTGTTGTACTTTTTGACACACCTAGTATTCTGAAAGAATAACGTTCCATTCATTCTTCATTTCTATCTTGGTAAATACAGCTTTAAACTGGGTACTTTGACACACCTTGTATTCTGAAAAAATTAATGAATGGAACCTTATTTTTTTAGAATTTTTAAAGAATTTTTAGGGTAGTATCTTCATCTTTCTTGTTTTGATACCGCGATCACTGCCGGTTTGTTCTTTATGGAGTTTTGGGAGAAATTATCATCTCCATTAATTATTCCGATTCGATTCATATTTGTTCTGAAAACCTTCTAAAATATAGAGTAAAGTATTGCCATTTTCATGAATTATTCAGGCTCATATATACACATATATTTTGGTTTGATCGCTGTAGTTTTTGCTCGTAAGATTCGCGATCTTCCTTCTGAAGATTGAAGAGGAGTTATTAATCTATAGATCTTACCTATCAATTTACGTTACTACATGTAGCTAGCTCTGTCGGCTGGGGTTGTAGAATACGCCGACTGCAACTCTAAAGAGGGGTAACCCCCCCCCATGTAGCCCTTTGTTAGCCGTTGTTGGTGACCCGTTATGTTTACGGACGCAATCCTCGTGGACAAGCAGTCCATGACATGTAACTTCGCTTTGGCTCCTACTTAGCCGTCAAAGAGACCCCCTTAGATCAATCAGCAGGTCAGGTCAAGCCCTAGTACCTATATGATTGTCGCGACCCTATTATTCTGATGGCAACCTTTAAACTTTTTATCAAATGTGCTAAAAGGCAGTGGATGAGGGTCTTAGTGTCTAAGTATAACGTTAAACTACATCCAGTGGTGAGGTTCCAATTCTGGAGCTCTGGGGAGTGTGGAGTACCTCTTCATTGCCATTACATCTATTTTCACTCTGATCTGGAGTGGTAGTAACTGTTAGGGTTCCATCTATGGGATAAGTAGATCTAAAAATCTATTTAAAAATGAGGTTTTAAAGAATTGAGTTCCCAACAAGAATGAATAAAACAAAAACGTCGTCGGTATAAAATAACCCGACAAGGGTTCACATGCCATAAAATTTACTCTGCGGTCTGGATTGCTGGATTTGGCGTCTATGCAGGATTAAACGATCCATTTGAATCATAGTTCCTCTTCTTTAAGAGAGAGAGAGAGGGGGAGAGAGAGAGAGAGAGAGAGAGGTTCTAGTTTATACATTCATAACATACGTACCTTAAGTTTATATGGTTTAAACATTCTGTCTTTCCGCCAGCACCTCTGAAACAACCTATAGATTATTTAAATGATGTTCTTCTTTGTTTGTTTGTTTGTTTGTTTGATTCGTTGGTTCGTTGGATTTTATGGCATGTGAACCCTTGTCGAGTTATTTTATACCTACGTATAATCTTATTATAATGGAGATTGTGTGTTTTTCTGTCTGTAACCGAAACTATATCACTACTCAAGTAACAATTCCCTTAGTTACTGACATCATATTCTCAAGGATTTTATTTTAATTTTAACCTCAATTATTGATAAAATTGTTTTACATTATTAATACTGTTAATCATAACTACATACTAATAACATGCAGTTATATTTGTATATACAACAAAATAGCGGTTTGTAGTGTGAACGGGTAGGCTAATTTGCATATTGATATTAAAAAATCGAATTTAATAAATATGCGCTCAGTGTTATTGATTTCTAACTGTTTGGTTTTATTTTAATGAATATAAGCAAAAATCTCTTCAATGAATCTTAAATGAAATCCATTAACAAGAAAAAATAACTGTCATTTTATTCTTTACTTCCTCTTTTAACTAAATACTTAAATTAGAAAAAATAACAATGAAAGACGGGAGTGATGGAAGAGTAAGTTTCAGTTGTTCTATTTTTCGATTACACCCCTCTCTGTTTCAAATCTTTTTATCTGCATTCTTATTTAGTTTCATTAGCCTTTCTAATTTAATGTAATATTTTATTACATTAAAACTTAAATACTTGCATCCGGAGGGTGCATATATTTGCTAGTATATATAATATATATATATATATATATATCCTTCTGTCAAACCATTTTATATATATATCTTATCTGTCGGTCTATCTATCAATCTCTACTATGTATACATATATATGCCTGATTATCTATCTGTCTGTCTGTCTGTCTGTCTGTCTGTCTGTCTGTCTCTCTCTCTCTCTCTCTGCATATATATATATATATATATATATATATATATATATATATATATATATATGTGTGTGTGTGTGTGTGTGTGTGTGTCTGTGTGTCTGTTTTCCTGTCTAAGTATTTGTGTGTCAATGTATGTATCTATATGTATGTCTACCTGACCGGCTATCTATCTATTCATATAATATACGAATAAGAAAGAATAAAGCATTGAAATAGATATGTTAGATCGGTTAGTAAAACAGTTCAATAATTTTGAATACATTGTCAAAATCACAAAAGCTTCTCTTGTTTACGAACGTATCACAATATAGAGTCATTGCACCAAATATCAAATCTGTAAAGCTGAAAAGATAAGACTGTTCAAATAAAGAAAAGTTGTCCGAATCGGATTGAACACAGAGGAATTTGATGGATGAAGAAGTAAGAGATAATTTAAATGATAGAAGGAAAAGATAATGTTTCGGAAACAACTCTATCGGCAGAGGCCTGTAGGATTCTGTGACGAAGAAATGTTGGTAAAATATAATTGAAAAATTGTCATCAAATAGGAAACTGCGAAGAGATAATCTGTCCTTTTCAAAAATGAAGATATCACATCGATAAAAATAAGATAACGCCAGAACGAAATATGAACGTGAAATAACGAGATGTTTGAAATAGTGAATCCAAAATGACGCTTTCATGTTGACAGGGAATTTAACAGAATGAAATCCAGTAAAGTAAATTAAACTAGAAACAAAGAAATAAAACGTATAACAACGAGCTTAATTATGTTCTGTCTGTACGGTTGCCTGTCACTTTGGCGTAATCGAATTTTACAAGAGGATATTTTAGGACATTTTGAATGGATAACAAACCTTTTTAATGTATTTATTTTAATGCATTTATATTGCTGAAAAGAAGTAAAATAATAGAAAGAAAGATATAAAAATTTTAAAGGAGGGAGGAGTAATGAAAGAGAATTACTATGATCAGGTACAAGAAAGAAGAAAAGAAAAAGAAAGAAAGAAAAGAAAACAAGGAAAGAATGAAAGAGAGAAGAGAAAAGGAAAAACTATGAAAAAATACGGTAACTAAAAAGAAAAAAAAAAGAAAGAAGGAAAAAATCTTTACAAAGAAAGAAAAGAAAGAAAAAGAAAGACAAATATGCAATAGAAAGCTGAAAAGAAAGAAAGAGTAGAGAAGAAAATAGAAAAAATATGAAAATCGATGGAAACAATCAAAACGTAAAAAAGAAAGACAAATATACAAAAGAAAGAAAAGAAGGAAAGAAAGAAAGAAAGAAAGAAAGAAAGAAGGAAGAAAGCTGATAATGTGATATGGAAATTTATCATGAAGGTACCATTTATAAAATGTTTTCAACAAAAGGACATAGAACAAAAACAATTGCCCAACGAGTTAGAACTTTATGAAACTTTTATTCCATAGAATGAAATAAGAAATTTTTCGTTGTTAACGCCGAGTTTGAATTCAAATGTCTACATGCCTAGAACAATAAAAAAATTCTTATGGGTGACCAGCTTAAGATGGACGCGCCACGCCCGTTACAGTCTGTGACCCTACGCAAAGCAATGCATCTACGGGACTAGCTTGCTAACCATTAGACCATGTAGAGAATAAAGAAGTGATGTAGAAGAAGTGAGAAAATAGAAATAATGAAGAATAAGAAGTGTTGAGAAGAAATGAAGAAGAAGCACTGACGAAGCAATGAAGAAGAAGAAGAAGGAAGAAGAAGAAGAAGAAGAAGAAGAAGAAGAAGAAATGAAGAAGAAGAAGCACTGACGAAGCAATGAAGAAAAAGGAGAAGCGATGAAGAAGACAAAACCATGAAGAAGAAGAAGAGAAGAAGAAGAAGAAGAAGAAGAAGACACGAGTAAATATTTGGAATCAACTGAATGTTCGAACAGCAAAGGAGCAAGAATAATGAACAGAGAAAAACAAAGATAGGATGAAGAAGAAAAAAAATAAGGGAGTTGGAAAGAGATCAAAGGTAAATAAAATTATGGAGTACAGAATGAAAATCTCTAGAAGAAAAACACAAAAGTGATTAGTTGATTTTAATGGCAGGACAACCCGTCAAGGGAGAATGACAAAGGCAAATAGTTCAATTAATCATGCAAACAGTAATATATATATATATATATATATATATATATATATATATATATATATATATTCTTTCACACACACACACACACACACACATAACACACACACAACACACACACATGATGTAATTGGTTTATTAATACATTATAAGCAAATACAGAGGCTCAGATGAGTACGATTGCTCTTGCTCTGCAGAGACTGTTTTTGCGTCTGAGGTGGAGTGCCACACCTACCACCAGCTCCTAAATTTACCCCACAAGTCTCTGAGCCACTCATACGTTGATTTGGCGAAGACAGGTATCGAACCAAGAACCTTGCGAATACCGACACAAACGCTCTCCCGACTGAGCTAAACCGGTCCTTCATCTGTAAGTACAAGTGTGAAAAAACTCGCAAACAACTCTTTCTTCCTTCTTCTTATTCTTATAGTAAATAAGGGTAATTTTCACCTTTAGTTGTTAAAATTCCTAGCAAATAAATTAGAGTAACCTCCCTTGACTTTCACTTTGAGACAAGACGGTAGCTATTTTGAAAGTCTCCGTGCGAAATAAACAAATCTTAGAATCGTTTCGAAAACAATACAGCTGCATGCTTTAACACAAAAATATCATGAAATGTGTTCTTAATAACAATTAAGTTCATTTCAGAAAATTTTATGCAAGGAATTTAGCCAACTGACTTTCACTTTGAAACAAGACGGTAGTAATTTTGAAAGTGTCCGTTCGAAATAAACAAATCTTAGAAACTTTTTCGAAAACAATACAACTGCATGCTGTAACACAAAAATTTCATAAAATGTGTTCTTAATAACAATTAAGTTAATTTCAGATAATGCGCACGCACAATTTTATGCTAGGAATTTTAACAACTAAAGGTGAAAATTACCGTAATTAGAAGAAATAAACAAAGTTGATACAAAGATGAAAATCATAGCGTAAAAGAGAAAAAAAAGTACTAGCATCACTAAGGAATCAAGTCTTGAAAAGAGTGAACCAAATAGGAAGAGATAAATAGATTTGTAGAATATATCCCAACAGACGGCATATTTGAACGGTCTAATTTATGCAAGAGTGAAGGTTTGGTTTGGTTTGGTTTGTTTTGTTTTACGGCATATCAACCTCAGTGGGTCATTTAATGCCGATAAAGTTTTGAAATAAATCAATTCTTAATGGATAATACAATTTTTAATAAATACATTTTTCTATTTAACCCATAGATGGGACCCTAACAGGTACTACCACTCCGGGTCAGAGTGGACTAGGGAGCAATGGTGATGAACGGGTGCTCCACATTCCCCAAACCTCCAAAACTGGAACCTTACCATCAGATAGAGTTTAACGTCATTCACAGGACATGTAGACACGCAGCCACCGCCTTCTAGCACCCATATGATAAAAAAGGGGTTGGGGCTTGCCATAAGGGCAATAGGGTTGGGAAAATCATATAGGTGCTAGGGCTTGACGTGACCAGCCGATTGATCGGAGAGGGCCTCTCCGACCGCCCGTCTAGCCCAAGATAGGGCCAAAGTGGAGTATTGCATGTCATGAACTGCTCATCAACCTGGGCTCTATCCTTAAGCATCACGGGTCGCCACCCACGGCCAACAGGTGGCCCCATTGGGGGAGTCTTACCCCTCTGCGGAGGTGCAGTCGGTGCATTCTAACGCCCCAGCCGACAGGGCGGAAAGAGTGAAGGGGGTCGTTGACAAACCTGGCATACTGATAAAGAACTCCGAAAATAAATAAAAGAAAATAAAAGAAAGAAAAGGTTGATGATAAATGATACTAGGGAGATAAATAAAATATCTATGTGAAGTGAAAAAAAACGCTAATAAAAAGAAGGTACATGAGGATACAAAGAATTTGAGGAAAAAAGTGGCGAAGGACAACCACAGAGAAGACAGACAACCAAACTAGGAACAATAAACCAACAACTGGCTGACTTCTGATTTAGGTCGGTATATCAAAACAGAAAGTTTTTGGGTGGTCCCCAACGGTTTACAGTTTTAGGGGATTACGGTTCTTTTTAATTACGTATTACTTTTAAAAATAAACAACAAAAAAACAAATTAACCCAAATTACTATACATTTAATGTTGAAAAATATTTTTTAAAACTAAGTTTAATTGAAATTATACATTGCAATACTAACACAAACAACTGTCAATAATAGACTCAATAATTAATTTCAATGGTTAATTAAATATACAGTAATTTGTTTTGTTTTTTTAAAATCAATACGTAATTAAAAACAACCTTAATGCCCTAAAACCGTAACCCAATTCGCAAAATGTTAATTCATAGACTGTAGTTTGGGACCACCAAAAAACTTTCCGTTTTAATTTTCCGACCTAAATCAGAAGTCAGCCCAACAACTATTGGCAAAGGTAGATCAAGAGATACCATCACATGATACAACAAAGCAAACAAAACAAAACATTGAAAAAAAAATGAAAGCAGATTACACCACCATGTAAAGGGAGAGACAAAAATTATCCGCACTTTCCCCATAGTCATCGGGGTGGGCTAAAGTCGGTATCAGTCATACAGCGAAGGAGTCTATCCCCTCTGTAGAGGTAGAGTTGAGTATTCTTCTGTCCCAACCGACTAGGTAGTCGTTATCAAAGACGGAAAAAATAGACGCGGCTCAAAGAAGAATGGAGGCAAACTAGCGAAAAAAAACCCTGATATATTTGAAATCTATTTACTCACTTCGAATTACATATAATTTGTAATAATAGCATTACATATAATCCAATATTCATTTGTGTATAATACGCAATAACTAAACAGAGAGAAAGATAGACCCACTCATCTAAAAGCAACGTAAGTAAGTAAAGTCATCGGGGCGGCCTAATGTCGCTAACGGCAACAACGAAGGAGTCTATCCCCTTTTCACTGGTTCTAGATCAAGGAGATTATTTTCGCATCTGAGGCGGCACACCTACCTTCAACTCATCACGTTACCGTACAGATTTCTGTGCTCCTCATACGCTGAGTTGGCGAGGGTCGGTATCGAACTCGAAACCTTGTGGTTCCTAGTCCGACACTCTACCGACTGAGCTAAACCGGCCCTGAGCTTTCCCCATGTCACATCTGTATTATTGTCACACTGCGTTCTGCACTGTTGGGGTCACATGATTGAATCGAGCCTAATCCACTATTTAACTAGGAGTATGTACCAAGGAAGTGACCCAATTTCACCGGTCGGAAGGAGTATCACGAACTGAAATCTTCGGAGGCTTTCTGCAAAATACGGAAACAGTGCATTACTGTGTATAAGTGTGTATGAGTAGATAAATAAGTTTAAAAGTAGTCGGACAACCATGACGAAGAGCGAACAGGACGTCCGTCAACCTCGATCACTGAAGAGAAGATTAAGCAAACTCGAGGGATGGTAATCATCGATGAATTAGCTTGCATATTAGTTAGGGTTCTGCCAATCAAATTATTCACGATGAGCTCAGCTTCCATAAAATAAGAGTGTAGACTATCTTTTAATCTCCCTCGTAGATATGTTGTATAGCCGCTTGACTAGTCTTCAATAAAACCACACACGTATATATAAAAATAGGACCCGTCTTTATTTTCTTCGGTGCGTGGGTGGTGAGGGGGAGACGAGTGTTCACAATGAAAATGCCGGGTGGCTCGCGAAGGCGGCGATGAGTGTTCACAATGGAAATGCCCGAGGGTTGATGACGGGAGACGAGGTTATCTTCTCGGCTGCTGCTGGGGACTGATCTCATACCCTTCATCCGCTAGGCCTTTATATACAATAAATATGCCTACATGCTTTTATCTTTTGATCTGATAACGGATATATATATATATATTTCTTTATCTTTCTCTTCACCGGAAGACTCGGCTTCCATTTTCCTTTTTTCTTTTATCTATTTCTTCATCTTCTCCCTGCTTCTTAATCGGAAGACCTCTCTTCCGTTCTCCCTTTTTTTAAATATATTTTTTTTATCTTTCTCTATGTCTTTTGACCGTAAGAGGAATTTTCCGTTGCAAGAAATGCAACAGATAAAGTGTAGGGAAAATAAAGGAAGCATGTACAACTGAAACAAAATATTTCTGGAGCGAATTGTAGAAATAGAGAGTACAATAGAAAAGTCAGCATGCCTAATCAATATGACAAGTGATTTGCAAGAAATTGAGGAAAGGCCGGAAGCCGAAACAAATCTTGAAACCATAGGAAGAACTCTAAATAAAATTGTAAATTGGAAGGCACCATGCTTCGATCTGGAATATGGCTTCTCTTCGATGTACGACAGATTAGCACAAATACGTAAATACTCGCAAAGGGCATCGATTCTTTAATGGGTGACAAGAGGAAAAAAACTACCTAAATTCAAAAAGATTCCCCAAAAAGGAACCACCTCACAATAATCACAGATCAGTAATATGTCTTACAAATGATGTGAAAAATCTTTACTGCACGGATGAGTGATAGAAAGAGATATTGGCTTTGCAGCCACCGATTTCTTCTTAAAGAATAGTAATGATATCGGAAAGGTAACAGAGGGAAAATTGACCGATCATAGGTGGACCTAAACATATTGAGAAAAGTAAAAATAGGGAAGAAAAATCGAACCCTCTCATGAACACACACACACACACACACACACATATATATATATATATATATATATATATATATATATATATATATATATATATGTGTGTAATATACCAAGCGTGTTGGTAGATCCTTGCGGAGAGAAAAAACCCGGCAGAGTTTGATTGTAAAAATATACTACCAAACATCAACCAGGAAGAAAAAATTTTTTGAAAAAAAGAAAAGACCAAGATATTCGTACCAACAAAAAATAATCTATTGGTATAATATTTGGCCAAAAGAAAAAAACAATTTATATGTATATATATGTATATAAGATATATATATATATTCATATAACCGCTAGGAGAAGCTAATTTGTAAAAAGTGCTCGATACCTAAGTAGAGCCAAGTAATAAAGATAATCTACTGAGTCAGACGAACCTACTATTAGTTTCGCAATAAAGCTCTTCAGGGCTAAAATCTGACAGATTTTAGCCCTGAAGAGCTTTATTGCGAAACTAATAGTAGGTTCGTCTGACTCAGTAGATTTTCTTTATTATATATATATGCATATAGTTGTAGAAAAAGTTATCTGCCGACCGCGGTTTTGGTGTTACTATTACACCTTCTTCGGGGGAACTGAGTGGATATTTCCGGTTACTGAACTCTATAGAGCTAGATTGATTTAGAAAATGTCTTCAATTACTCCTGAAATTTAATCTTAATGGACCTGAGAGGCTGCTACTTGGTAGTTGGGTTTGACCTCCACCTATTTTGACATTCCTGGGTGGTTCATGATTTTATTTAGTAGTTCACCGTAATGTTATATTTTTATTACTCTTACCGCCATCTTCAACTTACTCTTTGACCTTTAGGGGGTCAGTTTGTCTAAATTTTGGCTAAGTTTTATTTATTTATTTCTTTACTTCTTCTAGTAGCTTTTCTTTGTTATTGCTTTATCTTTTTACTGTATTATGCCTTTGTTTATTAATTTTATATTATTGGTATTCTAATGCATTGCGTAATCTATGCATACATTTTCCTAGGAATTCATCCTTTTTATCAATTAAGTCATTTTTATTTGGGAATCTAATTATTTCTAACTTTTCATGTAGACACAAGCAGCATGGGTCCGTTAGACCTCGGCAAGCACTTGTGTCTACGGGAAAAGTTAGAAATAATTAGATTCCCAAATAAAAATGACTTAATTAATAAAAGACAACAGAGAATTTGGCAGTGGAACTAGCCACAGGAGGACAACATTGAATAGAGAATAAAATACAGGTTAACAATGATAACCGTTACATAACGCTGGCCTCCATGAAAAAAATTTTTTTTTTAAATCCAAAACACAAATGTTATTGTCACTTAGGGCCGGCTTAGCTCAGTCGCTAGAGCGTTCGGCTAGGAATCACAAGGTTCCTGGTTCGATACCGGCCCTCGTCAACTTAGCGTATGTGTTGCAGAGGGATCTGTACGGTAAAGTAAGGAGCTGATGGTAGGTTGTGGTGCCCCACCTCAGACGCTAAAATAATCTCCTTGGTCTAGCGCTATTGAAAAGGGGATAGACTCCCTCGCTGTCTGGCTGATACCGACATTAGGCCGCCCCGATGACTTTACTTTACTTACTTTAGAATGCTAATAGAAAAAAGACAAAATTAGTTAAAATCAATAAACAGTCGTATGAAGGATTTGAACCCGGACGGCTGAGTCCAATTTCTACAACAATAACCGTTATCTCACGCTGACTTCCATGATTAAAAAAAAACGCTCAGTGAATGCTAATATCAAAAAGACAAAATGATTTAAAATTCGTTTTAATTGAGCCAACTAATTCTTGTGACCCGTTCCATAGTTTTAACTTATTTGTTGCAAGTGTGTTTCATCAGAAATTTAGTGCATGGGTAGAAATCTCTCTCTCTCTCTCTCTCTCTCTCTCTCTCTCTCTCTTCTCTCTCTCTCTCTCTCTCTCTCTCTCTCTCTCTTCAGTCTCTTTTTCTCGATCTGTCTCACACACACACACTATCTCTTCTCAGTCTTTCTCTCTCTTTCTCTCTCTCTCATTCTTTTCTTTTATGTCTCTCTCTCTCTGTCTCTCTCTTTCTATCTCTCACTCACACATACACACACATACACACTCACTCTCTCTCTCAGCCTCTCTCTCTCTCTCTCTCTCTCTCCCAGTCTCTCCCATCTCTCTCCTCTCTCTCCTCTCTCTCTCTCTCCTCTCTCAGTCTCTCTCTTTTTCTCTCTCTCTCCCCCAGTCTTTCTCTTTCTATCTCTCTCACTAACACACACACTCTTTCTCAGTCTGTATCTCTCTCAGTCTTTCTCTCTTTTTCTTTCTCTTCTCTACTTTTACTCTTCTCTCTCTCTCTCTCTCTCTCTCTCTCTCTCTCTCTCTCTCTCCTCTCTCTCTCTCTCTCTCTCGTGGATTAGAATCAATTAAAAAGATTGTCAAAAAATAAACTAATTATTTGCTCGTAAATCAACGTGGGTGATTTTTAATTTCTCATTAGACCTGCAAAAGTTGCTAAACTCTCATCTTTGGAGATTCAGTTTCTCTCCGGCGTCAGAAGTAAAATAATTTTTAGATCAACGATAACTAATTAGAATAAATGTAAATGAGTGCTGAGGTCTTTAAAATATTTCCCTGTAAATTATACGGATTCCTCATATATGTGATAATGATTCCGTTAAAAGACAAATCCAGTCTCTGCTGTATATTTTAACAGGATATATTTGTCTTTTTTTATGGAATTAGATAACCTTTAATGTTTTTTTTTTCGTTGACAATCAAAAAGTAGTTATTTCAGAAGTGTTTTTTCAATATGTGAATGATTAAACGAATTTAGCATTTTCAGATAAAAAGGAAGTGGTTAAATTTAAAGTATTAGCCGAGATATGAGACTTTTAAAAAGTTAATGCTCTTCATAGAACACTTTTTCGACAAAAAATCAAAATCTTGGTTTATTTTTATTTTTTCTTGTACAATTCAAGGGGTAGATTACAATACTACCGGAGAAATTGGTAAATTTAATGTATTGGCCGAGATACAACACCACTGAATTAGTGATATTCGTAGTGAAAATATTGGGCAAAAGACAAATTCTGGATTTTATTGTTATTTCTTGTAGAATTCCAGGTGCCGATTACAATGCTACCAAAGAAATTAGTAAATCCATTGTATTAGCGGAGATATGAGTGTTACGTTCGCCTATCGTTTTCAACGTTTACAACGCTGTTTCATCAGAGACCAAAGAAAATGAGTGGTGCACATGCAAAAATTAGCAAAGAACAATAAGACATAATACATATTTTTATAACATGACTTTTATTCAGAATTTATAAGCCGGGAGGAGGATGAAATAGACGCCGACAGGCTAGGGTTAATAAAGTCATTAGGCGGAATCTCTTTCATATCAAAATAGCAATTTTTCATCACGGAATAAGTTTTTACTTAGCTTTTATGGGTTGGTTCATCTTCTGTTGGTTATTCTTGGGATATGTCCTTCTTTTGGTTAGCTTGAAGACGGAATAAGCGGTGCTTTCCTTCTCTTCTGATTTGTCGCATAGTCTCGTTAAGATTATTATCTTTGGAAGATATCCTAAATTTATCTGGCCTGCATGAAGGTGTGTTGCATTGCGCGTCGTCACTGTACTAAATTGCAATAGTTTTATCTTCGTTGTAAGGGATGACAATAACACCAAAGGTATCCTCCAGAAGTTTATTGAAATAAATTCAAGCTTCTTAACTTCGAGAGAGAGCGTCAGTTTAATTAATATATTCAGTCTTTAGACTTTCGGTCCTTCGATTAAATTTCTGGGCGACAAGCTTTTTCAGTTGGTAAGTATCAAGGCTAGTTTTCCCAACACAACTACACGAGGTCCCGCTCGGCCGACTACTGACCCCGATCACCTCCCTCTCTCTCCGCGTGACTGCCTCCGGGGCTAACTGACGACTCTGTCTCGGGCCCTCGGTTCTTTTATATTCATAGCTACACCCACGTATTTTTATCTCTTGATCTGATAACAGGCAGTTGTAAAAACTTCTTTGTTTAATAAAACCGGAAATTCACATTTCCGTTTGTACAATATATAACAGGTGATTATCGGGGTTCCAACTGTCTGCAGTAGTCAAATTTTCTTCATGGGGACGATTTTTCGCCCTTCCTCAACGAGGTTGGGAATCCCACTGTGTTTGACGACCGGGTCCCGAGTGAAAACTAAACTCATGATAGGGATCTCTTTCTTCCCCCCCCCCCAAAGAGAGGTGGGGTGTATTTCTGTTCATCCCTTTGCCTTCCTCTTCTTCAGAGGCCGGCTGACGTGACATGACCAAGCAGATCTATTCCTATTCCTTCCGGTAAAATACGTTGCTTCGACGTGCTGAAGTTGGGGTCATTTTCTGGGACTCCCTACCTCAACTCTGGCGTCAGAGAGTCCTAAGAACATTCTAAAGGTTTCTGATTGCTGACAATTGATTATACATAACATGAGTCTTTAGAATATTCCTGAATTATTCCTATTCATAGTGCACATTTTCGACAAAAAAATAACATATTGATTTTATTGTACTTTAGTATTATTTGGATTATTCGGGCTATTGTCCTCATCTTCATTGTTATCTGTACAACGTTTCCGCCGATGTGCCCTCCGGCCTTCTTCAGGTATATCTTGTCGAGCTCGGGAACTTTCTCGGACTCGGGAACCTTCTTTTTTCGAACTCGGGAACCTTCTTGTCGTAAACGGGAGCCATCACAGAACTTTGAGCCTAACTCTTTATCCAGTCAATGGGGATATCCTGTTCTCATTCCGCTAACCATAGCTAGGTTACAGGTGTTAAGCTATGTTAATAATAATTCTATGTTACTGCTGCCCCTGACCAAAAGGTTCCTGAGTATGGAAGAGTATGACAAGTCGAGCATGGATGTCATAATCGTACGCAAGTGATGTTGGAAGTTTGAAACGATGACGAGGTTTAATGTTTCATCATAGCTCCTACAATTATGCATCAACCAAAATGGTGATATGTCAAAAAATAGATATATGTGTAAACTTAAAAATGATGTAAACATTATTGACTGATGGAATATCTGTAATCCACCACTTAAATTTATTGACTTAGCAAGGTCACATGGTTTAAACCCCGGCCAATCAACAGCCCGAATACGTGGTTAGTTAACTATTTAATCGCTGATATTGAAAGCCGTTAATTTGCACTTTATTGGACACTGACGACACTGACACTAAGGAACACTCAAAGAACAATTGAAGTCTCATACCCAACATTAAGGAACACCAAGGAGCAACCCAAAGTTTATTCACTAAGGATCTGACGCTACACCTCGCAAGACAGTGCTCTTGTTTTGAAACCTAAGAATGGCCACAAAAATCGAAATATTGACAATAAACAATAAACGTTTTCTGTGATTTCTAAATATTGTGTAGAATATGTGTGCTTCAATAGACAGTCTGTTTCTACCGTTTGTGATTTTCAAACATTTTTTTTCTGCATTCTCTTCTTTTCTTTTCCAGAAAAATGACGCGAAAAAATTCTCCTTACAGAACTTAGTGTACAATAAAAAACTAATAAAGAAATGTACGAACACAAAAAATCGTTAATCTTCTATGTACTGAAGAACAACATTGTATCAACTAAATAGAGAAAAAAAGAATGACTAAAAGTAAGATTATAATTCGTTTTCCAAAACCAGATCATGAGAACAAATTCTGCGAAGAAAATAACGAACGCAAAAACACGAATCAATACAAGTGGAAGAAAATGGTGCACGCAAAGAAGAAAACTTTGTAAGATGAAAGCCATATATACTATATCATATATATATATATATAATATATATATTTATAATATTATATATGTGTGTGTGTGTGTGTGTGTGTGTGTGTGTGTGTTTACGGGGAAATCTCAACTGGCCAAACGTCGTCGGTGCAAACCCAAATTGAGGTTTAAGGGACTGTCTCAAGGAACTCTGAAGAACATGCTATTGCTGTTGAGGACTGGAGAAGCTAGCTTGGTAATAGACCTAGCTTGAGAGAGCCCACTATCTTACCTGTCTGTGGAAGAATTTGAGTCCAACCGAATCAAAACACCAAAAACTTGAAACGCGCAATTAGACAAGGGGTAATTTTCAACAAGCAACATTCAAAGTGGAAGAAGTGTCCAACATGTGTTATGTGGAAGAGATATGTCTCTCCGGGGCTCTGGCCTGCGTGAGTTCATCTGAGAAAACACAGGGAATGGAAAAACAGGGAAAAGTCAAATAACAAACTGGCATATAAATATGATTGATAAAAAAAAGAAAAGGAAAAAAGCAGGGAAATTGGTCCTTACTCGAATCCACCGAGTTGACGGCCATCATGTATGTTTAATGTATATGACACTGGTTAATACAATAATAAATATATAAATAAATTATATGGTATAATGTATATATATATATGTATATATATATGTATATATGTATATTATAATATATATATATATATATATTGTAATATATATATATATATATATATTATATATATGTGTGTGTGTGATGTGCTGTGTGTTGATGTGTTTGTGTATTTGTCTGTGCCTGTGTGTGTGTGTGTGTGGTATGACAGCAATATTTCATACTGACCAAACGAAAAGAAAGATCGAATACTTATATTTATACCGTTAAAGTTTCAGTGTTTACAGAGTGCCTCGACCTATTTATGATAGAGCATATATAAGTAGTCTAAACAGAAATTAAAATCACTCATCACGTATGTTGATGTTTGAATGTTGACTGTGCAATACTTTGGACTCTTCACGAGTGTAGCTGTTTAACTAGAAAGTGATACATAATACATTTAAAGAAACTCTCATGAATCCAAACTTTTCTTCTAACCAACCAAGAATTTTTAACCTAACTTCTTTCTACCACACCTCACTCCCAACAAGCGCTCAGCCACCTCCTCATTCCAATATTATAAGAGCGTACCCGATTACGACAAGAAGGATCCCGAGTCCGAAAGAAGGTACCGAGTCTGTATTTCGACAAGAATTACATGAAGAAGGCAGAGGGCACATCGGGCCGAAACGTTGTACGATAAACAATGAAGATGAGGACCCAATAGTCAAATAACGCAGATAATACTAATCATCAAGGCCTCTCCAAACATTCAGAAGAAATACCCTATTATTTATATATTCTTACCTGACT
>CM042142.1:101220190-101253944 GCA_023376005.1 Doryteuthis pealeii | reverse complement strand
AGAGGAGATTTTGATAGCAATACACAAATTAGACTTCCGTTATCACTGTCAATCGTTATTTTGTTGTATAAAAATACAATTGCAAGTTATTAGTATGTTGACAAGACCATCAGTATCAATGATATAAATAATATTATGAATAATTGAGGTTTAAATAAAAAATAGATTTAAAATCATGAAGAATGTAGCATACATAATTAAGGGAATTGATACTTGAGTATTGATATAGTTTCGGTTACAGACAGGCAAACACACAATCTTCATTATAATAAGATTTATAGTAGATTATTTTCTTCCATGTGAAACTAACAATAGTTGCTCAATTCATTAGATCTTCTTCAATCTAGAAGAATGACGAGATCACTGGTGTAGTTGCCAACTGGTTATACAGAAATGGCTATTTATATGGTAGATTATGCGTTAAATTTTTAGCAGTCGAAAAGAAGGTTTTACTCAAATATTCGTAACCATTTAGTTGTAGGGTGCAGTTACATGAATGGGGCGTCCAGTCAGGATTTAACTTAATATTCGGTAGTAATGGATCTGCGTGGTTAACTTGTTAACTATTACACGCAATGGGATGTCCGAACAGTCAACCAGTATATCGAGCCCAGTCATCGTGACAAAAAGCATAAAGAGAGAGAGAGAGACAGACAGACAGACAGACAGAGAAAGAGAGAGAGAGAGAGAGAGAGGGGGGAGATAGAGAGAGGAGTGAAATAGTTATGTGAATATACAATAAAGACAAACAAATTTTCCTCAGTCATGTATGTTTTCTGACTTGAAATAAAGATTATTCCCCTTAGATTGTCAATAGTCTAAAGGTAGAAGATAGTTTTCTCAAAGATGAACATGTTACTTAGATTCTACGGGTGTCAACTCTTATGTCATCTTATTTATGCCGATTTTATGCCGATTGCATTTTTTCATTCATTCATGCTGGGTATTCAATTTTATTAAAACCCATTTCTTAAACTCATTTTTTTTTTATCTATATATACCGCATACATGGCATTGTTAAGAATCTGACCGTCATCCTTGGCCAGTTGTAAAGAACTTAAAGTAAATAAATAAGTAGTCCTGAGTTATAGAATCTTTTGGTAAATGAATAAGTCCTGAAACTATAGAATCCTTTAGTAAGTGAATAAGTCCTAAGTTTTGGAAAGTAAGTCCTAAGTTTAGAATCCTTTGGTAAGTGAATAAGTCCTGTGATATAATCCTATGTTCCGTCGTCCACGAAGATTCAAGTAGTTCTGAGTAGGTATGACAGAACAGCCAGTATAAATAATAACATCAGCAGCAAGAGCACTGCCAGTGATTGGACAATAGGTTGGTCACATGGTTATCGGCGAGTCTATTAGTAGAAGCGGACATCTGACACACACCTTATATCAGAAATAACCACAGGCACCCTAACAGGTACAACAACCCCGGGTCAGAATGGAACTGGAAGTAATAGCAATGAAGGGGGATTCCTAGCTCCCCAATGCTCTAGCATTGGAACATCACTAATAAATGAAGTTTAATCTCATACCCAGGACACTAAAACCCTCAGTGACCGCGCTTCTAGCACATATATAATAAAAAGGCTCGGGGTTTTGCAATAAAATCAATAGGGTCGAGTCAATCGTATAGATGCTAGGGATTGACATGACCAATCAATTGATCTGAAGGTACGTCTCTGACCGCTCGCCAATCCAAGGATCAATGTGGAGTGTTACACGTCATGGGCTTTTTCCGTCACCCTGGATTTTATCTTTACACATCACGGGTATCCCCCCACATTTGATCCCATTGGGGGTATCTTATCCCTCTGCAGAAGGGCAGTCAACATAATCTACAGCATCAGATGACACTGCGGGCAAAGTTGAAGAGGAAAAGTCACTAGATTATCACAATAGCATAAAGAACATAAAGCAATTATCTTGAATAATACAATATGCCTTTAATCACGGATTTTCTGATTGGGTTGAACATTACATATTTACTGACAGCATATTGCACTTAGCCAGCGTCTTTTTTTTTTTTCAGTTTTATTTTTTTGCTGAAATGGATGGCGACGCCCACCATCAGCTTACAGATACTATAACACACAAATCATATTACACTGATGTGCTAATCATGCACTCAGTTGGTAAGGACTGGTATCGAACCGAGACTTAAGATTCCTAGATGAATGCTCTACCGACTCACCTAAAACGACCCACTAAATAAACTGGTCTATATTACAATTAGCAAGCGCGTGGTGTAATGGTTAAAGTCATGGGAAATGGAATCGTCGCCCCGAGTTCAAATCCTGGACTTGGTAATTGCATTTCACTTAGCGCTAATACCCTTGGGATAGCTATGAATCCTAACCCTCCTCCAGCTATGGGTAAATAGTAGGGCAGACTGGGCTCTTTAACCTTGGTTAGGCAACCGGTCTAGGAGAAGGAAAACTCTGAATTAAAACCTACTGAACTCTGCTTAAGAAATTGACTTGTGTCGCACCCTGCTCGTGCGGAGGGGTTGGTAATATATATATTACAATTAGTAGAAAAGGATAATCCTTTTTTCTTAGTCACTTCATAACTGGATGTAAAATTCTTAATTTATTTTTATAATGCCTCCATTTAGGCGGGATTTTTTATGGTCATTTTTCAAATACAGTTTTTTTTTGTTTTGTTTTGTTTTGTTTTTGTCATCATAAACCATTAAAATATAATCAGAACATCTGTCTTAACTAATTACGTTTTGCCCAGAAAATTATTCCTCATGCGATCCATTGTGTCACGGTAATAAATTGATAATAATTGAAGTACTTAATCTTGTTATTCCAAATAATACGGCATTTTACTTTTGACATGTAATTCATTAATTTCACAAAAAGGTTCCAAAGATTCTAAAAATAATTCATCAAACTTTTCATGCTGACATACTTAAATGTGCCAGACTCTTTCATAGCCCAACAAAAATCCACAGAGTATAAATCATATATCAACCAATATAAGTTAATATATCCTTTTTTTTTATAGCCTACGCAATAAATTGCAAAAAGAAATATCTATTTTAATTAAAACTTGCTTTCAACCGCTACTTTTCTTTCAATATTAAAACATTTATGTTCTTTCATCTCATTGCAGAAATGTTTTGATGTTTGGTTAGCTTGTGGCAATGCTCGTATATATTAAATTCATTTATATTCTGCACTTTTTGTATATTTTGTTTTTATCAGCGTCTCCGTAATCTCACTGACAGACTGCTCTTTTTATTCACTATTGCTTCACTAGCACGTGCCTACAAAGTGATCGAATTTTAACGAACATAAATTTAAAGATTACCAAAAAAATCGATGACCAAACCCAAAGTAAACAGAATCAGTATGAACAGAATCTGTATGCCAAAATTTATAAAACGAAGCAAATATTTTGTGTGTGATATCGGGGAATGCCAAAAGTACCCATTTAGTAACAAATTAACTTACTGTCAGTCATACAGAAAACCCCACTTCACGCAGACCTGGGACGTAAAGCGGTAGTGAGCGTTTCAATCCTTTGATGGGTTGACTTTAGTAACAGCAGACACATAATACTAATCGATATCTAATGGTCTCGACTATCAAAACTTAAAACATAGTAACTTTAATATGGACATAACAAATGTGGCAGCTTAAGATTAAATCCGATAGTTACAGACCAAAAAATATAACATAATTCATTGATTGATTGATGTTAACAGCATTTTTATCTCATATAGATGTATTCTATAGAGGGTAGGGAATTGCATTTCATGTACGTTCATATCTACATCTTTTGGGCATTTGTTTCTGTAGAGAAGTGGGAATATATTTAATTTTATGCGGTTCGTCTTTTTCGCTTTTTTATTGAGCTTCTTGCTCACTAGTGCAAATAATCGAAGGCCTTAAAAAGTCTATTTACACACATGCGCATTGATGTAATTGCAAATGGCGGACGTGCCGGAAAAAATTAAATATATTCCCACTTCTCTACAGAAACAAATGCCCAAAAGATGTAGATATGAACGTACATGAAATGCAATTCCCTACCCTCTATAGAATACATCTATATGAGATAAAATGCTGTTAACATCAATCAATCAATTGAATTATGTTATTTTTTGGTCTGTAACTATCGGATTTAATCTTAAGCTGCCACATTTGTTATGTCCATATTAAAAGTTACTATGTTTTAAGTTTTGATTAGTCGAGACCATAGATATCGATTAGTATTATGTGTCTGCTGTTACTAAAGTCAACCCATCAAAGGATTGAAACGCTCACTACCGCTTTACGTCCCAGGTCTGCGTGAAGTGGGGTTTTCTGTATGACTTGACAGTAAGTTAATTTGTTACTAAATGGGGTACTTTTGGCATTCCCCGATATCACACCAAAATATTTGCTTCGTTTTATAAATTTTGGCATACAGATTCTGTTCATACTGATTCTGTTTACTTTGGGTTTGGTCATCGATTTTTTTTGGTAATCTTTAAATTTATGTTCGTTAAAATTCGATCACTTTGTAGGCACGTGCTAGTGAAGCAATAGTGAATAAAAGAGCAGTCTGTCAGTGAGATTACGGAGACGCTGATAAAAACAAAATATACAAAAAGTGCAGAATATAAATGAATTTAATATATACGAGGCATTGCCACAAGCTAACCAAACATCAAAACATTTCTGCAATGAGATGAAAGAACATAAATGTTTTAATATTGAAAGAAAAGTAGCGGTGAAAGCAAGTTTTAATTAAAATAGATATTTCTTTTTGCAATTTTATTGCGTAGGCTATAAAAAAAAGGATATATTAACTTATATTGGTTGATATATGATTATACTCTGTGGATTTTTGTTGGGCTATGAAAGAGTCTGGCACATTTAAGTATGTCAGCATGAAAAGTTTGATGAATTATTTTTAGAATCTTTGGAACCTTTTTGTGAAATTTAATGAATTACATGTCAAAAGTAAAATGCCGTATTTATTTGGAATAACAAGATTAAGTACTTCAATTATTATCAATTTATTACCGTGACACAATGGATCGCATGGGGAATAATTTTCTGGGCAAAACGTAATTAGTTAAGACAGATGTTCTGATTATATTTTAATGGTTTATGATGAAAAAACAAAACAAAACAAAACAAAAAAAAACTGTATTTCAAAAATGACAATAAAAAAATCCCGCCTAAATGGAGGCGTTATAAAAATAAATTAAGAATTTTACATCCAGTTATGAAGTGACTAAGAAAAAAGGATTATCCTTTTCTTACTAATTGTAATATATATATTTACCAACCCCTCCGCACGAGCAGGGTGCGACACAAGGTCAATTTCTTAAGCAGAGTTCAGTAGGTTTTAATTCAGAGTTTTCCTTCTCCTAGACCGGTTGCCTAACCAAGGTTAAAGAGCCCAGTCTGCCCTACTATTTACCCATAGCTGGAGGGAGGGTAGGATTCATAGCTATCCCAAGGGTATTAGCGCTAAGTGAAATGCAATTACCAAGTCCAGGATTTGAACTCGGGGCGACGATTCCATTTCCCATGACTTTAACCATTACACCACGCGCTGCTAATTGTAATATAGACCAGTTTATTTAGTGGGTCGTTTTAGGTGAGTCGGTAGAGCATTCATCTAGGAATCTTAAGGTCTCGGGTTCGATACCAGTCCTTACCAACTGAGTGCATGATTAGCACATCAGTGTAATATGATTTGTGTGTTATAGTATCTGTAAGCTGATGGTGGGCGTCGCCATCCATTTCAGCAAAAAAATAAAACTGAAAAAAAAAAAAGACGCTGGCTAAGTGCAATATGCTGTCAGTAAATATGTAATGTTCAACCCAATCAGAAATCCGTGATTAAAGGCATATTGTATATTCAAGATAATTGCTTTATGTTCTTTATGCTATTGTGATAATCTAGTGACTTTTCCTCTTCAACTTTGCCGCAGTGTCATCTGATGCTGTAGATTATGTTGACTGCCCTTCTGCAGAGGGATAAGATACCCCCAATGGGATCAAATGTGGGGGGATACCGTGATGTGTAAAGATAAAATCCAGGTGACGGAAAAGCCCATGACGTGTAACACTCCACATTGATCCTTGGGATTGGCGAGCGGTCAGAGACGTACATTTCAGATCAATGATTGGTCATGTCAATCCCTAGCATCTATACGATTGACTCGACCCTATTGATTTTATTGCAAAACCCGAGCCTTTTTATTATATATGTGCTAGAAGGCGGTCACTGAGGGTTTTAGTGTCCTGGGTATGAGATTAAACTTCATTTATTAGTGATGTTCCAATGCTAGAGCATTGGGGAGCTAGGAATCCCCCTTCATTGCTATTACTTCCAGTTCCATTCTGACCCGGGGTTGTTGTACTGTTAGGGTGCCTGTTGGTTATTTCTGATATAAGGTGTGTGTCAGATGTCCGCTTCTACTAATAGACTCGCCGATAACCATGTGACCAACCTATTGTCCAATCACTGGCAGTGCTCTGCTGCTGATGTTATTATTTATACTGGCTGTTCTGGTCATACCTACTCAGAACGAATCTTCGTGGACGACGGAACATAGGATTATATCACAGGACTTATTCACTTACCAAAGGATTCTATAACTTAGGACTTACTTTCCAAAACTTAGGACTTATTCACTTACTAAAGGATTCTATAGTTCAGGACTTATTCATTTACCAAAAGATTCTATAACTCAGGACTTACTTATTTATTTACTTTAAGTTCTTTACAACTGGCCAAGGATGACGGTCAGATTCTTAACAATGCCATGTATGGGTTATATAGATAAAAAAATGAGTTTAAGAAATGGGTTTTTAATAAAATTGAATACCCAGCATGAATGAATGAAAAAATGCAATCGGCATAAAATCGGCATAAAATAAGATGACATAAGAGTTGACACCCGTAGAATCTAAGTAACATGTTCATCTTTGAGAAAACTATCTTCTACCTTTAGACTATTGACAATCTAAGGGGAATAATCTTTATTTCAAGTCAGAAACATACATGACTGAGGAAAATTTGTTTGTCTTTATTGTATATTCACATAACTATTTCACTCCTCTCTCTATCTCCCCCCTCTCTCTCTCTCTCTCTCTCTCTTCTCTGTCTGTCTGTCTGTCTGTCTGTCTCTCTCTCTTTATGCTTTTTGTCACGATGACTGGGCTCGATATACTGGTTGACTGTTCGCGACATCCCATTGCGGTGTAATAGTTAGCAAGTTAACCACGCAGATCCATTACTACTGAATACTAAGTTAAATCATAACTGGACGCACCATTCATGTAACTGTACCCTACAACTAAATGGTTACAAAATATTTGAGTAAATACCTTCTTTTCGACTGCTAAAAAAGTAACGCATAATCTACTATATAAATAGCCATTTCTGTATAACCAGTTGGCAACTACGCCAGTGTTCTGGTCATTCTTCTCCATTGAAAAAGATCTAATGAATTAAGCAACTATTGTTAGATTCACAAGAAGAAAATAATCTACTATAAATCTTATTATAATGAAGATTGTGTGTTTGCCTGTCTGTAATCGAAACTATATCAATACTCAAGTATCAATTCCCTTAATTATGTGCTACATTCTTCATGATTTTAAATCTATTTTTTATTTAAACCTCAATTATTCATAATATTATTTTATATCATTGATACTGATGGTCTTGTCAACATACTAATAACTTGCAATTGTATTTTTATACAACAAAATAACGATTGACAGTGATAACGGGAAGTCTAATTTGTGTATTGCTATCAAAAAATCTGATTTTAATAAATATGTGCTTGGTATTATTGATTTGGTTTTTATCCTAATGAATATATGACCAAAAATCTCGGGAATACATCTTTAAAAAAATTGTTAACAAAACGAAACCAATGTAATTTCATTTTTTACTTCCTATTTTAAATGAATAGTTAAATTAGGAAAATTAAACACTGGATAAAGGGTGTTGATGGAAGAGTTAAGCTTCAGTTGTTCTATTTTTCTGTTATACTCCCCTCTGTTTCAAATCTTTTTATCTGCATTATTATTTAGTTTCATTAGCCTTTCTAATTTAACATAATGTTTTATTACATTAAAACTTAAATTTAACATAATATTTTATTAAATTTAACATAATATTTTATTACATTAAAACTTAAATTTACCATAATATTTTATTAAATTTAACATAATATTTCATTACATTAAAACTTAAATACTTACACCCGGAGGGTGCATATATTTGCTAGTACACATGAAAATGGTTACAATGGAAAATCCAGTATTGACACACTCTGGGTAATGTGAATGAACGCATATTTCCCGGTTAATACTGCAGTTCGTCAACAATAAATATAAATCCACTATAAAACTTGAAATCGCACTTCACTCATTCATATTTTCAGTCAACCACCTTACTGATTATTCATAATACAATCTTAAGTGATTCTGCCAAAATAGGCAACTAATTTAAATATTTTCGGAAGATAAATGAATTTTCTTCATCTATTTTCTGAGTGATTAAGTGAATTGCATTATACACTAATAAATACTAATCTTTTCTCTTAAGCTTTTTGTTTTTGTTAATATTTTCTTTTTTGTGATAAGCAAAAAAAAAACAAAAAAACATTAAAATAATGCATTTGATTGCTTCAAGACAAAATTCAGACGAAAATCTCATGTTTATTTAAAATATAAAGCTCGTATTAATTCAAGAAATTATTAAGGGTAATTGAATATCTTACGAAAAAACTAGAAGGATATTTTTGATTCTTATAAAGAAAAAATATATATATATTTCTGTTTTTGTTAAGCTGCATTCACACACACACACACACACACACACACAAACACGCACACACACACACACACACATAAACATATTATATTTATGTATGGAATGTGTCGTGTCTCTCTCCCTCTCTCTCTCTCTATATATATATATAATATATATAGAGGAGAGAGAAGAGAGAGAGTAGAGAGAGAGGGAGTGAGTGAGACACACATTCCACATATCCATATTATGTATGTGGATGTTGTATGGTGTGTGTGTGTGTGTGTGTGTGTTGTGTGTGTGTGTGTGAATGCAGCCTCAACAAAACAGAATAACATAGTGATATTTAAATACCCTTAAAGATGTTTTTAACGCAATTTTCAATATAGAGAGCGATATTTTTTTCTAATTTGTGACTAGATAAGAATTCTTGGATTTGGGTTCGCACTCAGAATCTTTTTTTAATTAGCAGAATTAAGGATATAACGAAGATAATTATGAAATGCTAATGAGAACGTTTACTCCTTCATAAATAGACACATGCACTCATAACGGGGTGGCTGTTAAAACGGGAAACCCTTTGGGTTCGTAAAGGTCTAGTTCTAAATTAAACCCCAACTACTGGATAACTGCGCATCGCTCCATCAATGATATAGCATCTAGAAAATCAGAAATGAATCTTTTATATTTCCATTAATTTCACTGACTTTTACACAGATGTAAGATGAATATCTTTATTATAATGGAGATTGGTGTTTTTCTGTCTGTACCGAACTTATTTACTATACAGACAACAATACTCTTTTTGTTTACATAACATTCCTATGATTTATTTTTATTTAAACCTTCAATTATTTAATAAAATTGTTTTACATCATTAAAACTGTTTATCATATCTACATGATATTTTCCACGTACCCCACTTGTCGGGTCAGACACAAGGGCCTATTTATGTGGGACCACCCACAAGCCGAGACTCATGGGGTGGCGGTTGAAAAATTGCGTCGATCCGTCGGCATTCCCCCTCAAGGGGGGCGCCTCAGGCGTCTGGGCAATAAACCTAGCCCTGCCCCTTTAAATCAAGGGGGAGGTGTGCCTGGGGGATGGCCCCTGGGATCGACGCTGTTAATTATTCAATGGTCCAGAGGCCGAACCACTGTTGACCATATCTACATACTAAAAACATGCAATTACATTTATATATACAACAAAATAGTGTTACAGTGTGAATGGGAAGGCTGATTTGCATATTGATATAAAAATTTTGATTTTAATAAATATATGCTTAGTATTATTGGTTTCTAACTGTTTGGTTTTATTTTAATGAATATAAGCAAAATCTCTCCAATGATCTTTAAATGAAATCCATTAACAAGAAAAAATAAACTGTCATTTTATTCTTTACTTTCCTCTTTTCATAATACTTAAATTAGAAAAAATAACAATGAAAGACGGGAGTGTGGAAGAGTAAGTTTCGGTTGCTTCTATTTTCGATTATACCCGCCTCTGTTACAAATCTTTTTATCTGCATTCTTATTTAGTTTTCATTACCTCTAATTAATACAATATCTTATACATTAAAACTTAAATACTTGCACCCGGAGGGTGCATATATTTGCCAGTATAATAATAATAATAATAATATAATTGACTGCAAACAAACTGCTGAAATTGCCGTTGTCTCTCCTTTCTTTTGGCTCTCCTTTTCCGTGGCGGCTTCTTTCCTCTCTTTTCACCTCCTTTTCGTTCTTGTCTGACAAGGAGTCACCAGGTCGCACGGTCTCTGCGCAAGCCTCCCGATGTGTTGGTGTTAATGTGGCAGGTTTCATGTTTCTCTTACAGACATCTTTAAGCGCAGCGGTGGTCTCCCTACTGATCGGGCGCCCTCGCTAATTCAGACGAGAAAATGACAGTCACCAAGCACTATTGATTCCCTATTATATCTAACTTAGATTATATGTTCTCGATATTGTGCACCTCTTATAAGTATAGCAAACTGCATTATATATTATAACATTTCCTGATTCTAAATACTGTTCCATTCTTTATTTTAAACCAATTCTAGAAAAAAACCGCTAAAGCACAACACGGAAATCAACTGCAGACCAAGAAGTAAAAGGATTGGAACAACTAATTGCGTAATTTCCAGTGTGAGGAAGGGGCGACAACCGGAAGAATTAAATGAAGCCATAAACTGTTATCACTCGGAAAGAATTGGGGGAAAATAAGAGGAATGGAGAGAGAGAGAGGGGAGACGGAGAGAGCGTGGACAGAAACAAAAAGAAAAGGAATTAGAGTAGGAGAGGGGGAGAGAGAGAAGGAAGGAAAAATGGAAAAGAAGTAAAAGAATTGATATAAAGAGGAGAAAGGGAAAGGAAGGTATTGAGAGGACGAAAAAGGAAGAGAAAGAGAAAGAGAGATTGAAAAATGAGAAAGAAAGAAACTGAGGAAGTGAAAGGCAGAAGAAAAGCAAGAATATAATAGAGGAGAAAGGAATGAGTAAAAAAGTGATGGAAAGAAATTGATACAATAGAAGATTCAGTTTGGTTTGGTTTGGTTTGGTTTGTTTACGGCATATCAACCTCAGTGGGTCATTTAATGCGCGATAAAGTTTTGAAATAAATTAATTCTTAATGGATACTCAATTTTTTCATGAACACATTTTTCTATTTAACCCATAGATGGAGCACCTAAAGTTGATTACCACTTATTATTTCAGCAAGCATCAGGTTAACTAGGAGCAATGGTGATTGAAAATGGTACTCACATTCCCCAAACGGTCCAGAACTGGAAACCTTACCATCAGATAGAGTTTAACGTCATTTCCGAAGACCAGTAGACCTCAAGTCACCGCCTTCTAGCACCATATGATAAACAGGGGTATGAACAACCAACAGGCTTTGTTTATAGTGGTTGAAGGCGTGTGTTGACTATCCGCACTTTTTGGCACAGTCGATAGGAAAGATTGATGCAAAGGAATAACACAAACAATCAACGCTGACCTCAGATTTTTGATTCAGAGTTTTCCTTCTCCTAGACTGGTTACATACCAAGGTTAAAGAGCCCAGTCTACCCAACTATTTTACTCATTAGCTGGAGGGAGAATATATGGATTATACCTTCCCAAGGGTATTAGCATATTGAAATGCAAACAGCCTTGTCTAGAATTTGAACTCGGATGACAGTCCATTTCCCAACGACTTCAATTATGCAACACGCCTCATAGTATATATATATATATATATATAATATGTATAATATACATTTAAAAAATCTAAATTCTGGAATATAATATATATTATATATTATATATATTACTATATTATATTATATTATATTCAAAAAAATCCAGGCAACTGTTTTCAGCCGTTCGTTTACAATTTTTATATAGACGACCGACAAACAAAAGAATCTCGCCAGATTTTCTTATTTACTGTGATACATTTATTTTTTCCTTAAACTACGAAAGCCCTGCATGGAAATCTATTGAAATAGATCGAAACACTGCCTGCGTAGGCGAAATAACATTACTCGTTTCATGAACTTGTGTTCTTTCAATTTTTCATATTGCATACTGTCGGATTTCACTTCCACTTCTTCACACACCACACACACACAACACACATATACACATACACTCTCTCACACACACACACACACACACACCACACACACACACCACACAACACATATAATATATATATCATATAATTTATATATATATTAAGAAAATTTTGAAAACGAAATGTTCCAAAAAATAAGATGATTATTTACTCGACGCTAAACGTTTCGGTTTATTTAAACCTCATCGCGATAGATTATGGGGTGAAAAAATTTTATGGATGTTTGTAAATGACAGAAGTTAATTTCTTCACCCCATAATCTATCCTGATGAGTTCAATAAACCGAAACGTTTTAAGCGTCGATAATAAATTCATCTTTTTTGGGAACACTTCGTTTTTTCAAATTTATTATTTATTTATTTCCATATTTATTCGCTATATATAGTTATATATATATATATATATTATATATATTATACTACAACGTTGCCTATGTGTACATTAATTCAAACACCTACATGTTGATTATAATATAGGCCACTGTTTCCTTCTAGAAGAATCTTTGATCCGCGGATGAAAATCTTCTAAAAACACCGAAAGCAATGTTTGCCATTACACAACGTGCCTTCAGAGAATTATCCAATAATTGTTTTTCTTCCTGCAATCTTCATCTTCTTAATGGGATGTCTTATTTTCACCAGGTTTTCTGTATGTCTGAAGATATACATTGATGAACTCGCTTGGTATTCTCAGCTTCTCTAGAAATTATTTATTGTCGGAAATATGCTCACCGGGATTTGATCACATTTTTAATCTTACACTTTTATTGAAAAATTTGGTTTTACATGTATCGTTGTTTTTTTCCTTATTACACACACACACACACACACACACACAACATATTATATATATTATATATATATATATATATATATATATATATATATATATATATATATATAATCCAAAAGTCCAGAGAAGAAATCTTCTTACGACACAAGAGTTTTTATTTTTAAAAAAACCAAGTCGCAGTTTGAGAGCTCAATGTGTGCTCTTAATGTTAGAGTCATAGAGCAAATATATAATTAAAGAAATAACAATACTTAGAGATTTAGCGTTATAGTCTATTTCAGGAGCTTGACGAATAGTCTAAATCTCCCGACTCATCATTGCGCATGATGTAATTTTATATTACTTTTAAAGGCATTTAAAAACGGATTTTTTATTTATATATTTTTTAAAATTTTTTAGAGTTTTATAGTCCTGTGATATGAATTCAAATATATTTATATATATATATATATATATATGTTTATTTACTTCTCATATATATATATATATGTTAAATATATATTATATATATATATTAAATGGATGCTATATACACAAACTCCGTGCGGCGTGGTGGCTGTCATTTTTCTATGTCTATGCTATCCTGTCTTAGCATATATATTTATTTACTAAGCTTAACTTAGATGTGCACAAGGCCAGAAGTATGGGAGCGCTCAGTGAGAATCAAACTCTCTAACAATGGTCTGCGTGTCTAGGTTGCTAACCATTATACCACTTGAGGTGCCCTGTCTTAGATATATATTATATGCTCCATCACTGATGTTAGCCCATTATTTAAATATTAGTAAGCTACATATATACATATATAGTTGGTGTAATGGTTAAAGTCATGGGAAAGTTCAAATCCTGGACGTTTGTGTGATTGCATTTCACTAGCGCTAATATCCTTGGGAAAGGTTATGACTCCTACTCTCCCTGCAGCTATGGGCAACTAGTGGGCAGACTGGCTCTTTAACCTTGGTTAGGCAACCGGTCTACGAGAAGGAAAACTCTGAATTCAAACTGCTGAACTCCGCTTAAGAAATTGACCTTGTATACGCATCCTGCTCGCTGCGGAGGGTTTGGAAATATATATATACATATATAAATATTGTTGTGTGTGTGTGTGTTCGTGTTTGAGAGGAGAGAGAGAGAGAGAGAGAGAGAGAGAGAGAGGAGAGAGAGGAATTGGAAATATTATTATAGAATTTGTTTCTTCTTTAAATATAGCTTGTCAGAAAATATTTATTGTCTAAAATATGAAATATATATTTTAGATATATTGTCACAATGTTATGTGTGATTTGTGGTGCGTTCATTTTTGAATGTAATATTTTTATATGTAGGCAGCGTGTTTACATTCTTAAATATCAGGTATTCAAAAACCTGAAATACGCAATTTACCATCAAAATCTATACCTACATAGCTCAAAAATAGTTTAGCTTATTCCACTATAAAGATTAATGACAGCATTTTTCAAAAAGCAAACAAAGACTCAATGACTTCCCCCCCCCACCTCGCAAAAAGAATAAGGTGTCTACAAAATATATCTAGCAATGCCTAAAATATCACGAAAAAATATCGAGACATTCAGATAAGATTTCTTCAAAAAACAATACAAATCTATGCAAACAATTTCAATTAGATAGAATACTTAACTATACGCATCCTCATCATCATCATGTTACGCTGTCAGCGCGGATATCCTGAGGAATCTCTCTCCATCCGTCCCTTCGCTCATCATTCTCGGGAGGTCCTCTATGCAGCATCCTGTATCCACCACAGAGCTGGTCAATGTACGTCTTTGCTGGTCGGCCCACACTGGCGTGTTCATTGCTGGTTGGCGACGTCGCTATGAGTTCGTCTTGCTTCTCTAGCAGTGTCCTGCGTGTCTTGTCCGTCTTACTCGGATGGTTTGGGTGATAATGTGCAGGTGGCCGTTCAGCTGTTTTCTCGTAGGGTGTTTTTCCACGTCTTGTTCAGGATCACCCGCAGCATTCTTGCTGAGCTCCAATCTAGTTTATTCTCTAGTCGCTTAGTAAGGGTCCAGGTGGTGCAGCCATAGAGCAGCACTGATACGAAACGCCTGCTACTAGTGCAATTATTTGATTAGATGAAATACTTGAACCATACAACTGTGGCAAAATATGTCTTTATTAGTGGAATAATACAAACTATACCGCTGTGTGCAAATTATCTGTATTAGTATAGGAATAGTTGAAACTATACACATCGTGCAAAAATATTTGTATAAGACAGGAATACATGATATCAAATAACATTGCAACAAAAAATATGCATACAACTGTGCATAAAAACATTCCATAATAACCACTGAGTAGGAGTTTGTCCTCACTGGGGGATCTATACTCCTGACGTTGGCTGAATTAACCGTAACTAGTAAAAGACTATGTAGAAGATACGTCACCATGTATGCATCTGGAGCAATGCCATTAGCCCTGTCGATGGTGCTTTAGAATATGCTGTATTCTTGCAAAATAAAGGGTGTCATAGTGTTACTAATCTATGCGGTTGCATAAGTATTATTGTCATCCGTTGTTATTTCTAAAGGATGGCCCTTTTCATACACGGGCGGACTTTCCATGGAATAGTACAGAGCCGCCCGAAATACGTGAAGTCACGTTTCAGTTGGACGTTCACAGTGAAGGTGTCCTGCCTTAACTGTAACTCACTTGCATACGCGCGCTATGTTTAGTCAGATGTTAGTTACATGAAAAGTTTAGTAGAAATAAAAGTTTAAGAAAATAACACGGTCTTGTGATTAATGAATGTCTTGGTAACAAGACTGATCTAGAAGAAGAAATGAGTTAGTGCGACGACACCAAGACGATAGAAAGACTTTTTGGTTTGGTTTGGTTTGTTTTACGGCATTATCAACCTCAGTGGTCATTTAATGCGATAAAGTTTTGAAATAAATCAATTTAATGGATATACAATTTTTTATAAAATACATTTTCTATTTAACCCATAGATGGAACCCTAACAGGTACTACCACTCCGGGTCAGAGTTAGGACCAGGAGCAATGGTGATGAAGGGGTGCTCCACATTCCCCAAACCTCCAAAACTGGAACCTCACCATCAGATAGAGTTTAACGTGATTCCCTGGACATGTAGACCGCAGCCATATGATAAAAAGGTGGCTTGCCATAAGGCAATAGGGTTGGGAAATCATTTATAGTGCCTAGGGCTTGACGAACAAGCCGATTGATCGGAGGGGCTCTCGACCGCCCGTCTAGCCCAAGATAGGGCAAAAGTAGAGTATTGCATGTCATGAACTGCTCATCACCTGGGCTCTATCCTTAAGCATCACGGGTCGCCACCCACGGCCAACGGGTGCCCATTGGAGGAGCTTACCCCTCTGCAGAGGTGCAGTCGGTGCCATTTCTACGCCCCACGGACAGGGAGGGATAGAAAAGACGTCAGAGAAGAATGAAGAATAGAAGTAAGTAATAAGGGTATACAACAATAGGTATGACACTAAATGCAGCTGATGGTTAGCTTCCAGTTCTGAAATCGCTTTTTGTGGAGTATTATCCCTCTGCAATTGCGGATACTAAGATTTTATTAAAATTATTTGAAACTTTCTGATTTTCTTTCTTTCTTTCTTTCTTTGTTTTCTTTTCAGAACTTTTCCATTATTTACAATATGGCTTTCCTCTTCGAGAATCTACACTGAATGTATTGGCCAATATTTTTCAACACTTACAATAATCTTTGGCACAAGGCAACAAATAATGAGCACTGAGAAAATATTGATTTTTGATACATTGGAATGTATGATATCCAATAGGGCAGATTGTGAGAGAGAGTCATGGAAATCATCAACCATTAGTCAGGCACAAGGTCATGAGGAAGTGCACCGGTCTCCTGCCTCAGAAATTGTACCCGGCGACTATCAAAATAACGTCCCCAGCTATGTTTCGTCTTGGCCGTGTTACTTGAAAGAAGCAACCAACTTAAGGCGTTAAATGTATTATTGGGGGGGGTCTTCTCTTTTTTTATATGAACCAGGAAGATGGATGGATAGATATATATAAACATAGTAAAAAATGAACAATTGAGGTAGATAGATAGAATAGATATGAAGATAGATATCCATCTTCATATCTAAACAAGAATCACGACAAATTTCTATAAATAAACAAGAATTACGACAAATGTATTACGTGATATATCTATTATAAACATTTTCATCAATATAAATGATGGTCTTTTTTTTTAAATCTCTAATATTTCATGAAAAAAGAAAAAAACTTTATTTTTTAAACATTATTGATTATGTTCTGCAAAATTGATATTTTGTAGAAATCCTTTCAACACAGTAAAATAAATACAATAAACTGATCTTTTCTGAACATTTTTTGAAAACTAAGAAGAAAAATGTAGGATGAGTGAGTATATGACTTACGCACACCAGAAAACTGAGACATGCACACATATCAACACAACAAAATGTCCCACCCACATTTCCACCATTGCCACAAATGATTGTCCACGCAGTTAGAATTCGAAAAACATTTAATTCTGACAGACGAATACATAATTGCGGAAACACCGGCGTCACATAAATCCCTATGTATGTACTTATAAATAAATATATATATATATATATATATATATATAATGATTTGATGATGATGATGATGAATGATTGGAATCTCCCATCGCTTTTCGACGTTACGGAAGATCCATCG
Organism: Doryteuthis pealeii; assembly: GCA_023376005.1. Taxonomy (NCBI): domain Eukaryota; kingdom Metazoa; phylum Mollusca; class Cephalopoda; order Myopsida; family Loliginidae; genus Doryteuthis; species Doryteuthis pealeii. The sequence goes on along the minus strand of CM042142.1, from coordinate 101,236,053 downwards.
AACTTACATTGACATGTTTTTTTTTACTAGTTTTTGCCTCTCGTGACACTTTACTTCAGCCAGTGACTTAGCAAACAATCCGCCCAGGTGATGCGAAAGATGAGCGTTCATGAGGTTGAGTGCACCTTGGTATTAGAAGTGTTCTTTTCTTCATTGCCTGCCATTTTCAGAAAGATCAATTATGCTGAACGAAATATATATATATATATATATTAGTAATCCACGACACGTGCTTTCAACTTATCAAGTCTCTTCAGTGTGGCTAGACATTTTGGTGAGCTACCTTACAGCGGGATAGAATCCGATCGTTTCATCAGCAGTCGGCAGATTAAGGCGCTTGGCTATTGTCACCCACAGAATGCGAAGGGTGATTTTAACTGTTCAATATATATATATATATATATATTTATATATATATTTATATTATATATATATATATATATATATATTATATTATATAATATAATTTTAAAGAATATGAACAAAAAGACTAGAGATTTGCATTATAGTATTTCGGGGACTTAGACAAGTGTCTAATTCTCCGACTCATCAGATGCGAATATGAATTCTTTATTACTTTTAAGGATTTGAAAACGCCCCCCCGATTTTCCCCTTCCCCCTCCTTTTAATGTCCGTCTTGCTCAGCTGCTAGAGTTAATAAAAGATGTGAATAAAAATAGAATAAAAATAAAAATAATAATAAACAATAATATAAAAAAACAAAGATATTTTGACCGCTTGTCCAGTAATTGTTAGGATTACTGTTAAATCAATCCATTCCAGAATTCAGGCCACCCCTGTCATAGAGAGAGTGTGAGTTTTGTTTACCCTTCCTTATTCTATTATTCTTCCATCCCTCTATTATATTTTTTCTCTTTCAATGTCTCTCAAATATTACATACACACACATACACATATACATGTCTAAAGCTCCCCGAAAATAGTCTATAATGCAAAAAATCTCCTTATAATAACTATATATAATATATATATTATCTATATATATAATCGAAAAGTCCAGAGAAGAAATCTTCCTTACGACATAGGAGTTTTTTTAAAACAACTTGTTGCAGTTTGAGAGCTCAATGTGTGCTCTTATTGTTAGGGTCACAGAGCAAATTTATAATTAAAGAAATAACAAAAGACTTAGAGATTTTGCATTATAGACTATTTCGGGGAGCTTAGACATGTATATGTGTATGTGTGTGTATGTATATATTGAGCGACATTGAAAGAAAAGAAAAAATATAATGGACGGGATGGAAGAAAATAGAATAAATTAAGGTAAACAAAACTACTAAATAAATGAACAGGGGTGGCCCTGAATTCTGGAATGGATTGATTTAACAGTAATTCCTAACAAATTACTGACAAGCGGTCAAATATCTTTGTTTTTTATTATTATTGTTTATTATTATTTTTATTTTTATTCTTATTTTTATTCACATCTTTTATTACTCTACAGCTGAGCAAGACAGGACAATTTAAAAGGAGGGGAGGAAGGGGAAAATCCGTTTTCAAATGCCTTAAAAGTAATAAAGAATTCATCATTCGCATCTGATGAGTCGGGAGAATTAGACACTTTGTCTAAGCTCCCCGAAATATCTATAATGCAAAATCTCTAAGTCTTTTGTTATTATCTAATTATATATATATATATATATATATATATATATATATATATATATATATATATATATTATATATTATATATATATAATATATATTATATTGAAACAGTTTAAAATCCCCTTTCGCATTCTTGGGGTGACATAGCCAAGCGCTTAATCTGCCCGACTGCTGCTGAAACGATCGGATTTCTATCCCGGCTGTAGGTAGCTCACAAAATGTCTAGCCACACTGAAGAGACTTGATAAGTTGAAGCACGTGTCTGTGGATTACTATATATATATATATATATATATTTCGTTCAGCAGTATTGATCTTCTGAAAATGGCAAGGCAATGAAGAAAGAACACTTCTAATACCAAGTGCACTCAACCTCATGACGCTCATCTTCGCATCACCTGTGGGATTGTTTGCAAGTCACTGGCTGGAGTAAAGTGTCACGAGAGGCAAAAACTCAAGTAAAAAAAACATGTCAATGTAAGTTGATGGATCTTCGTACGTCGAAAGCGATGGGAGATTCCATCATCATCATCATCATCATCATCATTATAATATACTATTATAGTATATAATATATATAATATATATAAATTACATAGGGATTTATGTGACCCGGTGTTTCCCGCAATTATGTATTAGTCTGTCAGAATTAAATGTTTTGAAAATTCTAACTGACGTGGACAATCATTGTGGCAATGGTGGAAATGTGGGTGGGGACATTTTGTTTGTGTTGATATGTGTGCATGTCTCAGTTTTCTGGTGTGCGTAGGTACATATACTCACTCATCCATACATTTTTCTTTTAGTTTTCAGAAATGTTCAGAAAGATCAGTTTATTGTTTATTTTACTGTGTTGAAAGGATTTCTAAAAATATAATTTTGCAAACATAATAATAATGTTAAAAAATAAAATTCAAATGGAAATATTAGAGATTTAAAAAAAAAAGACCATCATTTATTTGATGAAAGTTTATAATAGAATATCACGTAATACATTTGTCGTAATTCTTGTTTATTTATAGAAATTTGTCGTGATTCTTGTTTAGATATGAAGATGGATATCTATCTATCTATCTATCTATCTATCTACCTCAATTTGTTCATTTTTTACTATGTTTATATATATCTATCCATCCATCTCCATTGGTTCATATAAAAAAAGAGAAGACCCCCCCCAAATACATTTAACGCCTTAAGTTGGTTGTTTTCTTTCAAGTAACACGGCCAAGACGACATAGCTGGGGACGTTATTTTGATAGTCGCCGGGTAGCAATTTCTGAGGCAGGAGACCGGGATGCACTTCCTCATGACCTTGTGCCTGACTAATGGTTGAATGATTTCCATGACTCTCTCTCACCATCTGTCCCTATTGGATATCACTACATCCAATGTATCAAAATCAATATTTTCTCAGTGCTCATTATTTGTTGCCTTGTGCCAAAGATTATTGTAAGTGTTGAAAAATATTGGCCAATACATTCAGTGTAGATTCTCGAAGAGGAAAGCCAATATTGTCAAAATAATGGAAAAGTTCTGAAAAGAAAAAACAAAGAAAGAAAGAAAGAAAGAAAATCAGAAAGTTTCAATAATTTTAATAAAATCTTAGTATCCGCAATTGCAGAGGGATAATACTCCACAAAAAGCGATTTCAAGAACTGGAAGCTAACCATCAGCTGCAGTTTAGTGTCATACCTATTGTTGTATACCCTTATTACTTACTTCTATTCTTCTATTCTTCTTCTGACGTCTTTTCTATCCCTCCCTGTCCGTGGGGCGTTAGAATGCACCGACTGCACCTCTGCAGAGGGGTAAGACTCCTCCAATGGGGCCACCCGTTGGCCGTGGGTGGCGACCCGTGATGCTTAAGGATAGAGCCCAGGTGGATGAGCAGTTCATGACATGCAATACTCTACTTTTGCCCTATCTTGGGCTAGACGGGCGGTCGGAGAGGCCCCCTCCGATCAATCGGCTTGTTACGTCAAGCCCTAGCACCTATATGATTTTCCCAACCCTATTGCCCTTATGGCAAGCCCCAACCCCTTTTTATCATATGGCTGCGGGTCTACATGTCCAGGGAATCACGTTAAACTCTATCTGATGGTGAGGTTCCAGTTTTGGAGGTTTGGGGAATGTGGAGCACCCCTTCATCACCATTGCTCCCTGGTCTACTCTGACCCGGAGTGGTAGTACCTGTTAGGGTTCCATCTATGGGTTAAATAGAAAAATGTATTTATAAAAAAATTGTATTATCCATTAAGAATTGATTTATTTCAAAACTTTATCGGCATTAAATGACCCACTGAGGTTGATATGCCGTAAAACAAACCAAACCAAACCAAAAAGTCTTTTCTATCGTCTTGGTGGTCGGTCGCACTTAACTCATTTCTTCTTCTAGATCAGTCTTGTTACCAAGACATTCATTAATCACAAGACCGTGTTATTTTTCTTAAACTTTTATTTCCTTAACTAAACTTTTCATGTAACTAACATCTGACTAACATAGCGCGCGTATGCAGAGTGAGTTACAGTTAAGGCAGGACACCTTCACTGCCTGACGTCCAACTGAAAACGTGACTTCACGTATTTCGCGGGCTTTCTGTACTATTCCATGGAAAGTCCCGCCCGTGATATGAAAAGGGCCATCCCTTTAGAAATACAGGGGATTGACAATACTCTTATGCAACCGCATAGATTATGTAACACTATGACACCCTTTATCTTTGCAGGGAATACAGCATATTCTAAGCACCATCGACAGGGCTAATGGCATTGCTCAGATGCATACATGGTGACGTATCTTCTACATAGTCTTTTACTAAGTTACGGTTATTTCAGCACAACGTCAGGAGTATAGATCCCCCAGTGAGGATCAAACTCCCTACTCAGTGGTTATTATGGAAGTGTTTTTATGCACAGTTGTATGCATATTTTTGTTGCACATGGTTATTTGATATCATGTATTCCTGTCTTATACAAATATTTTTGCACAGATGTGTATAGTTTCAACTATTCCTATCTAATACAGATAATTTGCACACAGCGGTATAGTTTGTATTATTCCTATCTAAAAGACATATTTTGCACACAGTTGTATGGTTTCAAGTATTTCTATCTAATACAAATAATTTGCACCTAGTAGCAGGCCGTTGTCGTATCAGTGCTGCTCTATGGCTGCACCACCTGGACCCTTACTAAGCGACTAGAGAATAAACTAGATGGGAGCTGCACAAGAATGCTGCGGGTGATCCTGAACAAGACGTGGAAACAACACCCTACGAGAAAACAGCTGAACGGCCACCTGCCACATATCACCCAAACCATCCGAGTAAGACGGACAAGACACGCAGGACACTGCTAGAGAAGCAAGGACGAACTCATAAGCGACGTCCGCCTGTGGAAGCCAGCACATGAACACGCCAGTGTGGCCGACCAGCAAAGACGTACATTGACCAGCTCTGTGTGGATACAGGATGCTGCATAGAGGACCTTCCGAGAATGATGAGTGATAGGGACGGATGGAGAGAGATTCTCATGGATATCCGCGCTGACAGCGTAACATGATGATGATGAAGATGCGTATAGTTTCAAGTATTCCTATCTAATTGAAATTGTTTGCATAGATTTTTATTGTTTGAAGAAATCTTATCTGAATGTCTCGATATTTTTTCGTGATATTTTAGGCATTGCCTACAATATATTTTGTAGACACCTTATTCTTTTTGCGAGGTGGGGGAGTCATTGCAGTCTTTGTTGCTTTTTGAAATGCCTGTCATTAATCTTTATATTTGGAATAGCCAAAATATTTTTGAGCTATGTAGGTATAGATTTTGATGGTAAAATTGCGTATTTCAGGTTTTCGAATAACCTGATATTTAAGAATGTAAACCACGCTGCCTACATATAAAAATATTACATTTCAAAATGAACGCACCACAAAATCACACATAACATTGTGACAATATATTCTAAAAATATATTTCATATTTAGACAATAAATATTTTCTGGACAAGCTATATTTAAAGAAAGCAAACAAATTCTAAATAAATATTTCCAAATTCTCTCTCTCTCTCTCTCTCTCTCTCTCTCTCTCTCTCTCTCTCTCTCTCTCACACACACACACACACACACACATATATTTATATATGTATATATATATTTACCAACCCCTCCGCACGAGCAGGATGCGATACAAGGTCAATTTCTTAAGCGGAGTTCAGCAGGTTTGAATTCAGAGTTTTCCTTCTCGTAGACCGGTTGCCTAACCAAGGTTAAAGAGGCCAGTCTGCCCTACTAGTTGCCCATAGCTGCAGGGAAGAGTAGGATTCATACCTTTCCCAAGGATATTAGCGCTAAGTGAAATGCAATTACCACGTCCAGGATTTGAACTTTCCCATGACTTTAACCATTACACCACTATATATGTATATATGTAGCTTACTATATTTAAAATAAATGGGCTCAACATCAGTGATGGAGCATATATATATATCTAAGACAGGGGCACCTCAAGTGGTATAATGGTTAGCAACCTAGACACGCAGACCATTGTTAGAGAGTTTGATTCTCACTGAGCGCCCCATACTTCTGGCCTTGTGCCACATCTAAGTTAAGCTTAGTAAATAAATATATATCTAAGACAGGATAGCATAGACATAGAAAAATGACAGCCACGCATTTTGTATATATCCAATATATATATATATTATATATATATATATACATATATATATATATATATGAGAAGTAAATAAACATATATATATATATACATATATATATATATTTGGAATTCATATCACAGGACTATAAAACTCTAAAAAATTTAAAAAATATATAAATAAAAATCTGTTTTTAAATGCCTTTAAAGTAATATAAAATTACATCATTCGCATCTGATGAGTCGGGAGATTTAGACTATTCGTCAAAGCTCCCTTAAATAGACTATAACGCTAAATCTCTAAGTATTTTGTTATTTCTTTAATTATATATTTGCTCTATGACTCTAAATTAAGAGCACACATTGAGCTCTCAAACTGTGACTTGGTTTTTTTAAAAATAAAACTCTTGTGTCGTAAGGAAGATTTCTTCTCTGGACTTTTGGATTATATATATATATATATATATATATATATATATATATATATATATATATATATATATATATGTGTGTGTGTGTGTGTGTGTTGTGTGTAATAAGGAAAAAAACAACGATACATGTAAAAAAAACCAATTGTTTCAATAAAAGTGTAAGATTAAAAATGTGATCAAATCCCGGTGAGCATATTTCGACAATAAATAATTTCTGGAGAAGCTGGAGAAGTTACCAAGCGAGTTCATCAATGTATATCTCTCAGACATACAGAACCTTGGTGAAAATAAGACATCCCATTAAAGAGATGAAGATTGCAGGAAGAAAAAACAATTATTGTATAATCCTCTGAAGGCACGTTGTGTAATGGCAAACATTGCTTTCCGGTGTTTTTAGAAGATTTTCATCTGCGGATCAAAGATTCTTCTAGAAAGGAAACAGTGCCTATATTATACAACATGTAGGTGTTTTGATAATGTACACATAGGCAACGTTGTAGTATATATATATATATTTATATATATATATATTATATATGCGATAAATATGGAAATAAAATAAATAATAAATTTGAAAAACGAAGTGTTCCAAAAAGATGATTTATTTATCGATTAAACGTTTCGGTTTATTGAAACCTTCATCAGATAGATTATGGGTGAAGAAATTAACTTCTGTCATTTACAAAACACCATCAATTTTTTCACCCCATAACTATCCCGATGAAGGTTAATAAACCGAAACGTTTAAGCGTCGATAAATAAATCATCTTATTTTGGAACATTTCGTTTCAAATTTCATATATAATATAATATATATATATATACCGACAGTATGCAATATGAAAATGAAAAAACACAAGTTCATGAACGAGTAATGTTTATTTCGCCTACGCAGCAGTGTTTCGATCTATTTCAATAGATCTTCATCAGGGCTTCGTTAGTAAGGAAAAATAAATGTATCACAGAAATAAGAAATCTGCGAGTTTCTTTTGTTTTGTCGGTCTTCTATATAAAAATTGTAAAACGAACCTGAAAACGATGATAGGATATATATATATATAATAATATATTATATATATATATATGAGGCGTGTTGCATAATGAAGTCGTGGGAAATGGACTTGTCAATCCGAGTTCAAATTCTAGACAAGGCTGTTTGCAACATAGTGCTAATACCCTTGGGAAAGTATGAATCCATATATTCTCCCTTCCAGCTATGAGTAAAGTTAGACTGGGCTCTTTATTGGGTATGTAACCAGTCTAGGAGAAGGAAAACTCTGATTCAAAAATCCTGAGGTCAGTCGTTGATTGGTTTTGTGTTATTCCTTGTGCATCAATTCTATCGACTGTGCCAAAAAGTGCGGAATAGAAACACACGCCTTCACCACTATAAACAAAACTGTTTTGTAACTTTTATCATATGGGTGCTAGAAGGCGGTGACTGAGCTACATGTCTAAATGACGTTAAACTCTATCTGATGGTAAGGTTCCAGTTTGGACGTTTGGGGAATGTGGAGTACATTTTCACCATTGCTCCTAGTTAATATGTTGCTGAATAATAAGTGGTAATAACTGTTAGGCTCCATCTATGGGTTAAATAGAAAAATGTGTTCATGAAAAATTGAGTATCCATTAAGAATTAATTTATTTCAAACTTTATCGGCATTAAATGACCCACTGAGGTTGATATGCCGTAAACCAAACCAAACCAAACCAAACCAAACTGAATCTTCTATTTGTATCAATTTCTTTCCATCACTTTTTTACTCATTCCCTTTCTCCTCTATCTATTTTTCTGTTGCTTTTCTTCTGCCTTTCACTTCCTCAGTTTCTTTCTTTTCTCATTTTTCATCTCTCTTTCTCTTTCTCTTCCTTTTTCGTCCTCTCAATACCTTCCTTTCCCTTTCTCCTCTTTATATCATTTCTTTTACTTCTTTTCCATTTTCCCTTCCCTTCTCTCTCTCCCCCTCTCTCTATCTCTAATTCCTTTTCTTTTTGTTTTCTGTCCACCTCTTCTCCGTCTCCCTCTCTCTCTCTCCATTCCTCTTATTTTCCCCCAATTCTTTCCGAGTGATAACAGTTTTATGGCTTCATTTAATTCTTCCGGTTGTCGCCCTTCCTCACACTGGAAATTACGCAATTAGTTGTTCCAATCCTTTTACTTCTTGTCTTGCAGTTGATTTCCGTGTTGTGCTTTAGCGGTTTTTTTCTCAAGAATTGGTTTAAAATTAAAGAATGGAACCAGTATCTTAGAATCAGGAAATGTTATATATATAATGCAGTTTGCTATACTTATAAAGAGTGCACAATATCGAGAACATATATATCTAAGTTAGATATAATAGGGAATCAATAGTGCTTGGTGACTGTCATTTTCTCGTCTGAATTAGCGGAGGGCAGCCGATCAGTAGGGAGACCACCGCTGCGCTTTAAAGATGTCTGTAAGAGAAACATGAAGACCTGCCACATTAACACCAACACATGGGAGGCTTGCGCAGAAGACCGTGCGACCTGGTGACTCCTTGTCAGACAAGGAACGAAAAGGAGTGAAAAAGAGAGGAAAGAAGCCGCCACGGAAAAGAGAGCCAAAAGAAAGGAGAGACAACGGCAATTTCAGCAAGTTTGTTTGCAGTCAATTATTATTATTATTATTATTATTATTACTGGCAAATATATGCACCCTCCGGGTGCAAGTATTTAAGTTTTAATGTAATAAGATATTGTATTAAATTAGAAAGGTTAATGAAACTAAATAAGAATGCAGATAAAAAGATTTGTAACAGAGGCGGGTATAATCGAAAAATAGAACAACCGAAACTTTACTCTTCCATCACTCCCGTCTTTCATTGTTATTTTTTCTAATTTAAGTATTTAGTGAAAAGAAGTAAAGAATAAAATGACAGTTATTTTTTCTTGTTAATGGATTTCATTTAAGATTCATTGGAAGAGATTTTTGCTTATATTCATTAAAATAAAACCAAACGTTAGAAACCAATAATACTAAGCATATATTTATTAAAATCAAATTTTTAATATCAATATGCAAATCAGCCTTCCCATTCACACTGTAATCCACTATTTTGTTGTATATATAAATGTAATTGCATGTTTTTAGTATGTAGATATGGTCAACAGTGGCTTCGGCCTCTGGACCATTGATATAATTAACAGCGTCGATCCCAGGGGGCCATCCCCCCAGGCAACACCTGCCCCCTTGATTTAAAGGGGCAGGGCTAGGTTTATTGCCCAGCGCCTGAGGCGCCCCCCTTGAGGGGGAATGCCGACGGGATCGACGCAATTTTTCACCTGCCACCCCATGAGTCTCGGCTTGTGGGTGGTCCCACATAAATAGGGCCTTTGTGTCTGACCCGTACAAGTGGGGTACGTGGAAAATATCATGTAGATATGATAAACAGTTTTAATGATGTAAAACAATTTTATTAATAATTGAGGTTTAAATAAAAATAAAATCATAGAGAATGTTATGTAAACAACAAAGAGTATTGTGTCTTGTATAGTAATATAGTTTCGGTTACAGACAGAAAAACACACAATCTCCATTATAATAAGATATTCATCTTACATCTGGTTAAAAGTCAGTGAAATTAATGGGAAATATAAAAGATTCATTTCTGATTTTCTAGATGCTATATCATTGATGAGCGATGCGCAGTTATCCAGTAGTTGGGGTTTTAATTTAGAACTAGACCGCTTTACGAACCCAAAGGGTTTCCCGTTTTTAACAGCCACCCGTTATGAGATGCATGTGTCTATTTATGAAGGAGTAAACGCTTCTCATTAGCATTTCATAATTATCTTCGTTATATCCTTAATTCTGCTAATTAAAAAAAGATTCTGAGTGCGAACCCAAAATCCACAGAATTCTTATCTAGTCACAAATTAGAAAAAAAATATCGCTCTCTATATTGAAAATTGCGTTAAAACATCTTTTAAGGGTATTTCAAATATCACTATGTTATTCTGTTTTTGTTTGAGCTGCATTCACACACAACACACACACACCACACACACACACACACACACATACACACAACATACATATATGGATATGTGGAATGTGTTGTCTTCACATCACTCCCTTCTCTTTCCTCTCTCTTTCTCTCTCTCTCTCTATCTATATATATATATATATTATATATAGAGAGAGAAGAGGGAGAGAGACACGCACACACCATACATATATATATGTTTATGTGTGTGTGTGTGTGCGTGTTGCGTGTTGTGTGTGTGTGTGTGTGTGTGTGTGTGAATGCAGCTTAACAAAACAGAATATACTATATATTTTTTCTTTATAAGAATCAAAAATATCCTTCTAGTTTTTTTCGTAAGATATTCAATTACCCTTAATAATTTGAATTAATACGGCTTATATTTTAAATAAAAGAGATTTTCCGATCTGAATTTTGTCTTTTGAAGCAATCAAAATGCATTATTTTTATGTTTTTTTGTTTTTTTTTTGCTTATCACAAAAAGAAATATTACAACAAAACAAAAGCTAAGAAGAAAGATTAGTATTATAGTTGGTTCATAATGCAATTCACTTAATCACTCAGAAAATAGATGAAGAAAATTCATTTATCTTCCGAAAATATTTAAATTAGTGCCTATTTGCAGAATCAACTTAAGATTGTATTATGAATAATCAGTAAGGTGGTTGACTGAAAATATGAATGAGTGAAGTGCGATTTCAAGTTTATAGTGGATTTTATATTTATTGTTGACGAAACTGCAGTATTAACCGGAAATATGCGATTCATTCACATTACCCAGAGTGTGTCAATACTGGATTTTCCATTGTAACATTTTCATGTTACTAGCCAAAATATATGCACCCTCCGGGTGTAAGTATTTAAGTTTAATGTAATGAAATATTATGTTAAATTTTAATAAAAAATATTATGGTAAATTTAAGTTTTAATGTATAAAATATTATGTTAAATAATAAAAATATTATGTTTAAATTTAAGTTTTAATGTAATAAAACATTATGTTAACATTAGGAAGGGCTAATGAAACTAAAATAATGCAGATAAAAAGATTTTTGAAACAGAGGGGAGGTATAACAGAAAAAATGAACAATGAAGCTAACTCTTCCATCACACCCTTTATCCAGTGTTTAATTTTCCTAATTTAACTATTCATTTTAAAATAGGAAGTAAAAAATGGAAATTACATTGGCTTTCGTTTTGATTAACAATTTTTTTAAAATGTATTCCAGATTTTTGGTCTATTTCATTAGGATAAAAACCAAATCAATNATCAGCTACGCGTCTTGAATTCAGGGAGTTCTTCCTTCTCGATCGGTATATTAGACCGGTCTCTACTTGACCCGAACCAAGGTATTTAAGAGGCCCAGATCTATGCACACCTGGACCTAGTTGCTCATCCATAGCTGTGAGAAGACTAGGTACGTGATTTAATACCTTCCCCAACTAAGGGATGATTTAGCGCCTAAGTGAAATGGCAATTACCACTGCCCGTCCATGGATGAAGACTTCCCCACTACTTTAACCATTACACCACATATATATGTATAATGTAGACCTTACTTATATTTAAACTAATATGGGCTGCTCAACTCACAGCGCGTGGAGCCCAGTATATCATATCATAACGATGGAAGGAAGGCAGAACCATCATGCCCAACACTGTGGGTAAGCTACTTTCATCTGATTGTACCAATGGCTCGTTCAAGCGCCAAATCAACGAATACGGATGACACGCAAGTAGCAAATTGTTACGAGATTTTTGATTTTCTTCACTGGGCACCCCATACTTTCTAGGATCTTGTTCCCACATCTCAAGTTAAGCACTTAGTAACATTAAATATATATCATTAAAAGATAAGGGTAGGATCTCCAGCATTCAGACAGACGCAACAAATGACAGCCAAAATTTATATTGAGATAGTCATTTATATATATAATATTATGTGAATAATAATATATGAAGACAGGTAAAAACATCGTACTCATACTATATATATTATAATAATAAATTACGCCAATACAAACATATATTCATATAAGTATGGAATTCAGTATCACAGGACTATAAACTCTAAAAAAATTTAAAAATATATAAATAAAAATCTGTGTTTTTAATGCCTTTTAAGGTATATATTAAATTCATCATCCTCGCATTCTGATGGAGTCGGAGATTTAGACTATTCGTCTAAGCTCCCTTTAAAATAGACATATAACGCTAAATCCTCTAAGTATTTTGTTATTTCTTTATTATCATTTTGCTCTGTGACTCTAAAATTAGAAGCACACATTGAGCGTCTCAAACTGTTACTGTTTTTTAAATAAAACGTCTTGTGTCGTAAGGAAGATTTCTCTCTGGACTTTTGGAATTATATATATATATATATATATATATATATATATATATAATAGTATATTATATATATTATATGTGTCTGTGTGTTGGTGTTTTTGTAATAAGGAAAAAACAACGATACATGTAAAAAAAAACAATTGTTTTCAATAAAAGTGTGAAGATTAAAATGTGATCAAATCCCGTGAAGCATATTTCGACAATAAATAATTTCTGGAGAAGCTTGAGAAGTTACCAAGCGAGTTCACCAATGTATATCTCTCAGACATACCAGAGAACCTTGGTGAAAATAAGACATCCCATTAAAGAGATGAAAGATGCAGGAAGAAAAAACAATTATTGTATAATCTCTTGAAGGCACGTTGTGTAATGGCAAACATTGCTTTCCGGTGTTTTTAGAAGATTTTCATCTGCGCGATCAAAGATTCTTCTAGAAAGGAAACATCGCCTATATTATACAACATGTGTCTCTTGATAACATGTACAATTGTAACAGATAGACAACATTGTAAGTATATATATATATAATATATATACTATATATATATATATTTATATATGAAAGGTAAAATGGATATGAATCCGACAATATGTGTAGAAAGTTTGAAAATTCCGCGTCCTGACTGTACTGATCGAGAGCGTTCTGTGCCTCGTGATAATTTGTTTCGTCTTTCCGTTTACAATGTTGCTTGATAAAGACCTTCTTATGGTCGAAACAGATTTCTGTCAGCAAAACTTTTTAACGTCTTGTGTTTTTTTCTACAAACTTTCTACACACCACACACACTACACACCACCACCACACACACACAACTATTTATATATAATATATAAATATATATATATAAATAGTATATAATATATATATTATATGATATATATATAGTATATATATGGGAGTAAATATGGAATAAATCTGACAGTACTAAGAAATTTGAAAAAACGATGTGTTCCAAAAATAAGATGAATTTATTTATCGACGCTTAAACGTTTCGGTTTATTTAAACCTTCATCAGGATAGATTATGAGGTGAAGAAATTGATGGATGTTTTGTAAATGACAGGAGTTAGAAAAAATATTTATAAAAGTTTGTAACTCTATTTGTTCAGCGTTATATTTTTTGAATATTTTTCTCCACATTAAATAAGTTAAATAATAAGTGGTAATAACTGTTAGGCTCCCATCTATGGGTTAAATAGAAAAATGTGTTCATGAAAAAATTGAGTATCCATTAAGAATTAATTTATTTCAAAACTTTATCGGCATTAAATGACCCACTGAGGTTGATATGCCGTAAACCAAACAAAACCAAACCAAACCAAACCGAATCTTCTATTTGTATCAGTTTCTCTCCATCACTTTTTCTCTCATTCTCTTTCTCCTCTATCTATTTTTCTGTTGCTTTTCTACTGCCTTTCACTTCCTCAGTTTCTTTCTTTTCTCATTTTTCATCTCTCTTTCTCTTTCTCTTCCTTTTTCGTCCTCTCAATACCTCCTTTCCCTTTCTCCTCTTTATATCAATTTCTTTTACTTCCTTTTCTCATTTTCCATTTTCCCTTCCCTTCTCTCTCTCCCCCTCTCTCTATCTCTAATTCCTTTTCTTTTTGTTTTCTGTCCACCTCTTCTCCGTCTCCTCTCTCTCTCTCCATTCCTCTTTTATTTTCCCCCAATTCTTTCCCGAGTGATAACAGTTTATGGCTTCATTTAATTCTTCCGGTTGTCGCCCCTTCCTCACACTGGAAATTACGCAATTAGTTGTTCCAATCCTTTTACTTCTTGTCTTGCAGTTGATTTCCGTGTTGTGCTTTAGCGGTTTTTTTCTCAAGAATTGGTTTAAAATTAAAGAATGGAACCAGTATCTTAGAATCAGGAAATGTTATATATATAATGCAGTTTGCTATACTTATAAAGAGTGCACAATATCGAGAACATATATATCTAAGTTAGATATAATAGGGAATCAATAGTGCTTGGTGACTGTCATTTTCTCGTCTGAATTAGCGGAGGGCAGCCGATCAGTAGGGAGACCACCGCTGCGCTTTAAAGATGTCTGTAAGAGAAACATGAAGACATGCCACATTAACACCAACACATGGGAGGCTTGCGCAGAAGACCGTGCGACCTGGCGACTCCTTGTCAGACAAGGAACGAAAAGGAGTGAAAAAGAGAGGAAGAAGCCGCCACGGAAAAGAGAGCCAAAAGGAAGGAGAGACAACGGCAATTTCAGCAAGTTTGTTTGCAGTCAATTATTATTATTATTATTATTATTATTATTATTATTATTATTATTATTATTATTATTACTGGCAAATATATGCACCCTCCGGGTGCAAGTATTTAAGTTTTAATGTAATAAGATATTGTATTAAATTAGAAAGGCTAATGAAACTAAATAAGAATGCAGATAAAAAGATTTGTAACAGAGGCGGGTATAATCGAAAAATAGAACAACCGAAATTTACTCTTCCATCACTCCCGTCTTTCATTGTTATTTTTTCTAATTTAAGTATTTAGTGAAAAGAGGAAGTAAAGAATAAAATGACAGTTATTTTTTCTTGTTAATGGATTTCATTTAAGATTCATTGAAGAGATTTTTGTTTATATTCATTAAAATAAAACCAAACAGTTAGAAACCAATAATACTAAGCATATATTTATTAAAATCAAATTTTTAATATCAATATGCAAATCAGCCTTCCCATTCACACTGTAATCCACTATTTTGTTGTATATATAAATGTAATTGCATGTTTTTAGTATGTAGATATGGTCAACAGTGGCTTCG
>CM042142.1:101215190-101217690 GCA_023376005.1 Doryteuthis pealeii | reverse complement strand
GACAGTTTCACCAGAAAAATCAGGTCAGACAGCAAGTAAAATGTTAAAATTCTAAGTCAAATAAAGAGATACGAAGTATAAACAGCTTCCTGTTCAACATCCTCAAAAAAGCAAAATAAGATAGGTATATGTGTATTTTTATGATAAGTAAAAAAAAGATAAAAAAAAATTAAAATCTTTGTCTAGACTTTCTTATAATTTTTTTTTAAATGATAATTTTTTTTTATCTTCAAGTTATCTTATATATATATATATATATAATATATATATATATATATATATATATTAATTAATTAAAGTTGGCGGAGTGACGAGGAAGCCTATCCCATTTTAGCAAGCACTAGACCAGGGAGATTGTTTTTCAGAGGTGGAGTAACACACATACCCCCACTTTACTGTACGAATCCCAATTTTACCGCACCCATCAGATTAATCAATCTCTGATACTCGTGCATTAAGTTGGCGGGGACCAGTATCGAACCCAGAACATCGCGATTCCGAGCCTCATTTGATCACATTCCATGAAAGTATCTTGGTGTAAACTTATGACAGGGGTCCGGGGTGGCGTTCGCTACACATCCCCTCTTGACCATCGTGTGTCGGCTGCAAATCCAACTGTTGTGCCCTTGATCGAACCGCATCCGGGGATGGGACTAAAAGCCCCTCCAAAAGAGAACAATTAAACAACAACAACACAGAGAGAGAGAGAGAGAGAGAGAGAGAGAGAGAGAGAGAGAGAGAGAGAGAGAGAGAGTAACAAAGAAAGACAGCTTCGGGTTCACATGTCAAATCTGTACAAAGAGAGGTGTACGATTCACATTCATTTTCCTTTTGTTTCCCATTCATTCTTTCCGTATCTGATATGTTCCTTCTGTTGCGATGATCCTGTCTAGCCGTGGGGAAGGGTCCTTCCCCTTCTCTAGCCAGGGAGTGGCCCTCCCCCTTCTCTGGCCAAAATCAGGATTTGCAACTTTTATGATCTAAGCAGTTCCAAAATTGGACTGTCTTGACTGCCTCTCTAATCCATACCCCCTTCTCTTTGGTCCCAGAATTAAACATTTCCTCTCCACTCCTAATTCTCGTGAGATCTCGCCATTAGCCCGCGGGATTTGAAAATCCTGTCTCTTTGTTTGAAGACCACCCACAGCTGATCCTTATCCGAATTTTATCTATTTAATTCCTTTCCATAAACAGACCAGTTATATATATATATATATATATATATATATATATATATATATATATATATTGATATGCAAATTTGAAAGCTTCCAAAGACACTCCCATGGAATATGACCACATAGAGTCAACGGTGGTTGGTGACTGTCAGTTTCTCGCATATGCATATATATATATATATGGAGGCGCGTGGACTAATGGTTAGAGTCGTAGGAAATGGACACGTCAACCCCAGTTCAATTTCTGGACGAAGTTGTTTGCATTTCACATAGCGTTAATACCCTTGGGAAAGTTTTGAATCCAATTCTACATCCAGCAATGAGCAAATAGCAGGGCAGGCTGAGCTCTTTCACCATGGCTAGGTAACCAGTCTAGGAGAAGGAAAACTCTACATTCAAACCTGTTAAACTCCGCTTAATAAATTGACCTTGTGTCACATCCTGTTCGTGTGGAGGGGTTGGTATATATTAATATATATATATATATATATATATTATATATATATAAGCTAAGGTAGGAGCCAACGGCGTCTATATATACTGATATTGGTCTGAAGATCGCATAGGTGAGAAACAGTCAGTAACAAGGTACCATTGACTCTACCTTAACTTAGATATAAATGATTTATCAATGATATTGAGCACTGTTTACTTATAAATTATTTACATAACGTACGGCGCAACGTAACTGACAGTTTCTCGCTTATGCGATTTTCAAACCATATCGGAAAATCACATACGCGAGAAACTCGGTGACTAGATGGTGGTCCGTTGACTTCGTGTCCATAGTACCCTAACTTATATATATATATATATATATATATATATATATATATATATATATATATATATGATTTTATATATGGAAATGGTGACTTACCGATGAAATTGGCCACAATGGTTAGTTGATATAAGTTTCACAATGAAAAGACAGCGATATAACAAATATAAAGTGCTCAATACGTAAGTAGAGCAAATGTATTATTATGATGATATACACAGGAATGACCTACCCGAGTTTCACCATAAGAATCTTCAGCGTTAAATCCATCAAAATATTGATTAATTGCAGCCGATTGTACACGTGTATTTAGTTGTGTTAACCGTCAATGACAGACTCGCAATTAATCAATATCTTGATTAATTCAGTGGATTTAACCCTGAAGATCCTAATGGTGAAAATCGAGTAGTTTATTCCTGTGTATACCATCATAACATATATATATCCAAAAATCTTATTCACTTCGCCGAAGGGCATACGGTCTGTTTGTTGTTATTATTCTCTCAATAACGCCCCCTTACCTATTATGGTAGAGGCGTGT
>CM042142.1:101190190-101210190 GCA_023376005.1 Doryteuthis pealeii | reverse complement strand
GTTTGCCACGCATAGTATGTGACAACTATCGAAGATAGAACTCGCTATTCAGTATTAATAGATGAAAAAGAGACCTTTTTTATTTCAGGCCTAAACACTAGGTATAAAATAACCTTAGATATGATTAGAAATGACATATTGTTAAAATCATACCGTTAAAAGATTAGAAATGACATACCGTTAAAATCATACCATTAAAAGATTAGAAATGACGTACCGTTAAAAGATTAAAAATGACATACCGTTAAAATCGTACCGTTAAAAGAATAGAAATGACATACCGTTAAAATCATACCGTTAAAAGAATAGAAATGACATACCGTTAAAATCATACCGTTAAAATATTAGAAATGACATACCGTTAAAAGATTAGAAATGACATACCATTAAAATCATTAAAAGATTAGAAATGACATACCGTTAAAAGATTAGAAAGATTAGAAATGACATACCCTTAAAATCATACCGTTAAAAGATTAGAACTGACATTAAAATCATTAAAAGATTAGAAATGACATACCGTTAAAATCATACCGTTAAAAGATTAGAATGACATACCATTAAAAGATTAGAAATGACATACTGTTAAAATCATACCGTTAAGAGATTAGAAATGACATACCGTTAAAATCATACCGTTAAAAATTAGAAATAACATACCGTTAAAATCATACCGTTAAAAGATTGGAAATGACATACCGTTAAAATCAATCACTCACTCGAGACGGTACCAGAAAGACTGAAAGAAAAGCTGCTGACAAGGACAACAAAAAAGACAGCACTGCAAAGCTTTTCAACAAACTCAAGAATCCCCTGATACTTTATTTCTTCTTAGATGAGAGAAACTTCAATCAGGATTAGATGGTGAACTCACACAACCACCGTTAGACTGCTCCGTCCCTAAAAGATATTGATATGGTTAATTTTGCTAGTATAAAAACGTATTGAATGTTTGGAACAAACAAATAAATAAGATGGTGAACTCACAGAACCACCCTTAGGCCGTTCTGTTCCTAAAAGATATTGATATGGTTAATTTTGCCAGTATAAAGATGTATTGAATTTTTTGAAAAAATTAATAACATAAAGATCTTATTTCAAAAATACCTGTATGATTTGAAGGACTCTAATCAGGTTTCTAAAGCTCATGTTAGCCCTTTTCTTTCCTTTGTTTAACACCTCAATATTTTACGGCTGATATATTTTTCTGGAATTCGTTTTTCAAATTTAATTTAATGAGAGAAATCAGGAAAAAACGTCAGCTTCCGATGAGATTTTTTTTTTGTTATAATTCTTTGTTTCGAATTCAATCGAGTTAAACATTTTCGAATGTAGAGATGCAATTAGTTTCAGGAGATGACAATTCCGCTTTCATAACATGTTTAGGAAAATTCTTAATTTCATAAAATGACTGGGATAATTTGTAGAACTACCAGTTGCGGAATTAAGAAAATAGTGCAAACACAATTTAAGTTTGTTTGTTTATTTTGTTTTACGGCATATCAACCTCGATGGGCCATTCAATGCCGACAAAGTTTTGAAATAAGTTCATTCTTAATGGACACTCCATTGTTTTTATAAACACATTTTTCTTTTTAAACCATAGATGGGACACTCACAGGTACTACCACTCCGGGTCAGAGTGGACCAGGGAGCAATGGTGATGAAGGGGTGCTCCACATTCCCAAGACCTCCAGAACTCGAACCTCGCCATAAAATAGAGTTTAACGTCATTCCCAGGACACGTAGACCCTCAGTCACCACGTTCTAGCACATATATGATAAAAATAGTTGGGACTTGCCATAAGGGCTATAGGTTTGGGGCAATGATATAAGTGCATGGGCTTGAAATGACCAGCTGATTGATCGGAGGTGGCCTCTGCGACAGTCTGTCTAGCCTAAGTAAGGGTCTAATTAGAGTGATGCATGTCACGGACTGCTTAACCGACAGGATACCATCCTTAAGCATCATCGGTCGCCACATCCGGCCAACAGGTGGCTCCATTCGAGGAGGTCTTACCTCTCTGCAGAGAAGCAGTCGGTGTATTCTAACGCCCCAGCCGACAGGGCTAAAATACAATTTAAGGTTAGTTGATTGTTGGACTGAATTCTCTGAATGAATCAGTGTATTATAGAAACAACGCCTTGTACAAAAAAAACAGAAAAAAAGCAACAGAAAAAGTTACAATCAAGGTAAAAATTACAAGGAATTTTGTCTAAATGAACCAATATATAATAGCAAGAACGCCTAGTAATAGAAAAATAGAAAGAAAAGTAATGAAGGAAATAATTGCAATGATATTTGTCTGAATGAATCAATCTATAATAATAACATTATGGAAGCGCGTGGTGTAATGGTTAAAGTCATGTGAAATGGACTCGTCAAGCCGAGTTCAAATCCTGGATGTGGTAATTGCATTTCACTTAGCGCTAATACCCTTGGAAAAGGTATAAATCCTACTCTCCCTCCAGCTATGGATAAATAGTAGGGCGGACTGGGCTCTTTAACCTTGGTTAGGCAACCGGTCTAGGAGAAGGAAAACTCTGAATTCAAATCTGTTAAACTCCGCTTAAAAATGACCTTGTGTCACATCCTACTCGTGCGGAGGGGTTGGTGAATATATATGATAGTAACTAACTTGTACCAGAATCAACCCTATCGGTCGTGCTAATACTGTTTCCCCCACAGAAAGTTTTAAAAAATAAATTCGTCGAGGTGGCCTAATGTCGGTATCAGCCAAACAGCGAGAGGGTCTATCTCCTTTTCTCTAGTGCTAAGACCAAGGAGATTGCTTCTGCGTCTCAGGTGGCGCGTCACACCTACCATCAGCTCCTTACTTTACCACACAGATCACTGTGCTACTCATACACTGAGTTGGCGAAAGCCGGTATCGAACCAGGAACCTTGTAGTTTCGAGGCAGACGCTCGACCAACTGAGCTAAACTAGAGGGGTAAAACCTCACAAATAGGTGGTTGCTCTGCATCTGGTTGTGAGGCTCCAGTTCAGAGTACCCCTTCGTTGCCATTAATTCCAGATCCATTTTGATTCAGAGTGGTCGTACCTATGGGTCAAATAAATTTGTAAAATTATCAACATTAAATAGGAATATTGAAGAGGAAATAATTTTTTCAAACGAAATAATCATTTTGTATTAGATAGAAATACTTGAAACCATAAAAATGTTCGCAGATTATTTGTATTGGATGAAAATACTTGATATCTATTAATAATGGAGATTCGCTTCTGGTTTTTGTCTGTAACAAAAATTACGTCACATTACCCAAAATCGTCATATCAAAGAATAAATACACTCAAAATTTCAACATGCAACATTAGACAGTCCTCATTGTTTTTTAAAACAAGTTTTAATAAATACATGACTGGTATTATATATCTATATATAGTTTGTTTTATTTTAATACATATTTAAAGTTTACATTTCAAATTGTTTTATTTTTTAATTCTTTAATGAATTTGATGATTTTACTTACTTAGGGTACAAACTCGCTGACATTGAATTTTTTTACTCCCACCCCTCAGACAATATGTTTCAAAAATCTATTTTACATCACCCGGACTGTGTTTTTTTTATTTTGTACTAGTCCTATTAATGTACAGAAAATGTTATGAAACAGCTGTACAACAAATAATGTCGGTATCAGCCAGACATTGAGGGATTCTATCCCCTTTTCACTAGTGCTAGACCAAGGAGATTGCTTTGCGTCTGAGGTAGCAGGTCACACCTACCATCAGCTCCTTACTTTACCGCACAAATATCGTCGTCAATCATGGCTCGGATATCAACAACGAAATCGGGAGCTATTTCCTTATCAGAACCAACAGAGTGAAGCTTCCGAGCATTCAAATCTTTTCTTATTTTCTGCACTGTCCTCAGATCTTTGTATTGGAGCTTCCGGCGTGAACGCCAAGTAGTGCAGCGTGTCATTAAAAAATTTCAGGAGCTTGTTAATTGCTTCATGGTGCTGCTATTATCACAAACAGTGCCCAACTGACTCTAGTTTGCCAAACAGTCGATAAATCCTGAAGCAAACTAAGTGCATTTAATAAATTTGAAACGGCGACAATTTACCCATCGCACTCAGTATTATCAGGTCGCAGTGACATGGAACACTGATTAACATTTCGTGAAGTTTCTTCGGAAAATATTGGTTGAATTGAATCATTATTCTCACTATTGTACATTGATTCGCACAGACAGGTTTCGCGATTGTTGGCTTTATTGCAAAATTTCCAGCAGATTTTCTGTTTTTCTAGTACTGTCTCATTGATTGATTGATTGAATTTAACGGTATGTCAACCCGTCTAAGGTCATTTTATACCTAGTGCTTAGGGAAATATTGGCATGTATAAAATAAAAAGCTAGGATTTGAAACGTTAATTTACAAGGTGAACTGACAGTTCCTCGCATTGGTTTTATCTCTTGGTTATCTTCTTTTTGATCTTGATTAATTTGTTGATTGATTGATTTTAACGCCATTCCAACCCATCCCAACCTGTATATGTATACACAAACACACACACGCGCATACACACACACACACACACACACACACACACACATATATATATATATATATATATATACATGTATATATATATGGGTTGGAAAATATGGAAATATTTATATATACTAGCAAATATATGCACCCTCCGGGTGCAAGTATTTAAGTTTTAATGTAATAAAATATTGTATTAAATTAGAAAGGCTAATGAAACTAAATAAGAATACAGATAAAAAGATTTGAAACAGAGGGAGTATAATAAAAGATTTGAAACAGAGGGAGTATAATAAAAAATGGAACAACTGAAACTTACTCTTCCACCACTCTCGTCTTTCATTGTTATTTTTTCTAATTTAAGTATTTAGTTAAAAGAGGAAGTGAAGAATAAAATGACAGTTATTTTATCTTGTTAATGGATTTCATTTAAGATTAATTGAAGAGATTTTTGCTTATATTCATTAAAATTAAACCAAACAGTTAGAAATCAATAATACTAAGGACATATTTATTAAATTCGATTTTTTAATATTAATATGCAAATTAGCCTTCCCGTTCACACTGTAAACCGCTATTTTGTTGTATATATTAATATAATTGCATGTTGTTAGTATGTAGACATAGTTAACAGTATTGATAATGTAAGACAATTTTATTAATAATTGAGGTTTAGATAAAAATAAAATCATGGAGAATGTGATGTCAATAACTAAGAGAATTGTGACTTGAGTAGGAATATAGTTTCGGTTACAGACGGAAAAGCACACAATCTCCATTATAATAAGATATATTTATATAAATATGGGTTGTAAACCTGACGGTATGGATTTTTTTGAAGATCGCACAAGCGAGAAACTGTCAGTTACCAAGCGCAGTTGACTTCATGTCCACGCAACCCCAGCTTAGACATATGGGCTCTATCAACGATATTAAGGACACTACAGATAAGTATACCAAACTTTTATATATATATATATATATATATATATATATATATAGGGTCATCCACAGACACGTTTTCGACTTATCAAGTCTCTTCAGTGTGGCTAGACATTTTGTAAGCTACCTACAGCCGGAATTGAAATCCGATCGGGTGTCTGTCCGACACCTTAACCATAAGGCTGTCATCACTTACAGAATGGGATGGGGATTTTAACTGTTTTAATACACACATCGCTTTGTGTGTAAAGGCCTTCACAGAGTGCTCCATTCCTTATATAGAAGAGCGTTATATATATATATATATATATATATATATATATATATATATATATATATCATAGTGATCAACACAATGACAATGGATAAAAGACTAAAAAGAGGAATGAAAGGAGAGAAAAAATTGTTTATTGATAAAAGAAGGGCCCTTTCGTCCGGTGCTTTCCAAGTTTTACACCTGGAATCGATTAAAAGTCAAGTTGTAGATTAATCACAACAGGAATGGATATGGAATAAGGACTAAGGAATAAGGAATAGGTTTGACAAGAGAGGGGGGGACGAAAATAAAACTAAAAAACCCATCAAGTCACATGTATATATATATATATATATATATATATATATATACGGGTGGTGCGACGAGCAGCGAGCTCAATTCTCACAGGGTACCTCATAATATAGATGTTGTGCCGCAACTCAGCTTGAAAATACATATCCATTTTTACATTGTTAAAAGAAAATATATTTTCCTAACATAGATACATATACACTTACACACACTCACACACAAATACACACACACTCACACTCACACACACAACACACACACAAACACACACACACACACACACACACACAACAATATATATATATATATATATATGTATATTTGACACAGCTGTTGTTTACAACCAACTAAATGACGACGACAATGATGACGTTAATGGTAACAAAAACAATTGACCTGAACCTGTTTGTGCAAGTATCTTATATATATATATATATATATATATATATATATATATATATATATATATATATATATAATGTAAGTAAAGTAAAGTCGTCGGGGCGGCCTAAAGTCGGTATCAGCCAGTCAGCGAGGGAGTCTATCCCCTTTTCAATAGCGCTAGACCAAGGAGATTGAGGTGAAGCGCCACACCAACCATCAGCTCCTTACTTTACCGCACAGATCCCTGTGCTACTCATAGGCTGAGTTGGCGAAGACCGGTATCGAACTAGGAACCTTGTGATTTCTAGCCGAACGCTCTACCGACTGAACTTTTGATAGACATTCTATGATCAATTGTGGAGAATTAAAATTCAACCTACCCTATATATATATATATATATATATATATATATATATATATATATGTCCATAACCATATTCATGCTTCTATTTGGAAGCGTTGAAAGATTCTAATCAGCCTTATACCGAGAAATAGTAGTATTGCCCTAACAGAGATCTCGTTATGAAGTCTCATTGTTTTTCTGTATTGCAGTTACATACATATATAAAAGCATGGAATTTTAAGCAATATATATATATATATATATATATATATATATATATATATATATATATACAAGGTGTGTCAAAAAACGTATTGAGATTTTTTATACTTTTTGACACACCTTGTATTATAAAAAAAAATCAAATTTCAATTCTCTGTTCATTTCTATATAGTATATATATATATATATATATGTGTGTGTGTGTGTGTGTGTGTGTGTGTGTGTGTGCGTTTGTGTGTCTGTAATATGCATCTATATACATACCTGTTTCAACATGTCTCAACTTATGTAATACAGACGTACGATGTTTCAAAATATATTCATATATACGTCATATATATGTAAATGTGTGTGTGTGTCTGTCTGATTGGTTGTGTATATGCATGTGTTAGTGTGTGAAATATGTGACTGTACATATATGTATTCATGAAACATGACTCTATTTAATATATTCTGTGTTTTGTATTTATTTATATATGTAGGTGTGTGAGTGTGTGTGTTTGCATGTGTAAGATATGATTATATAGGTAAATGTGGCATCAAACATTGCTCAAGCTATTTAATAAACACATATAGTGTTTCATTTATATACATACATAGATTCATTCATTCACACCCACACACCTCATATATATATATATATGTATATATATATATATATATAATATATACCGTCATCCGATTACAGATTTTCTCCTGACCATATAAATACATATAGAAGAGATCTATACCTATACATGCGCACACACACTCAGGCACGAACACGCACATATTTACACATACACGAACCCGCTCGCACTCATCCATAGATAAACACACACACACACACACACACACACACATATATATATATATATATATATATATATGTATTCTCTTATCCAATTTCAGATTTTTTCTTGAACACATAAATACATACAGGAGATCAATACACACACACACACACACACACACACACACACACACACACATATATATAATATAATATATATATATATATATTCCGTTATGTAATTTCAGATTTTTGCCCGACCACATAAATACATTCAGAAGGAGATCTATCCACATAAACATATACACACGCACACGCACACGTCCAATACACATACATATACACATACACGGGCCTGTCCTCACTCACTACTCCATAAACAAACACACGCACACATACACATATGTATGTAAACACACACACACACATACACACACACACACTCACCACACACACACACACACACACACACACACACACACACACATATATATATATATATATATATATTCCGCTATGTAATTTCAGATTTTCGCCCGATCACATAAAATACATACAGAAGATTTATACACATAAACATATACACATGCGCGCACACACACACCAGACACACACACACACACACACACACACACACACACGTGCTCATACACACACACACACACACACATACACAAACATGGGCCCGACCGCATTCATCTATAAACAAACACACACACATACACAGACACATATATGTATATATATATATAATATATATATATATATATATTCCCGTTATGTAATTTCAAATTTTCGCCCGACCACATAAATACATACAGAAGGTGATCTATACACATAAATATATACACACGCACGCACACACGCACACACATCACACACACATATACACACACACACACACACACACACATATATATATATATATATATATATATATATATATATATATATATATATATATATATCCGTTATGTAATTTCAGATTTTCGCCCGATTACATAAATACATACAGAAGGAGATCTATACACATAAACATATACACACGCACGCACGCACACACACACACACACGCACACACACACACATACATATATATATACACACACACATACACAAACACGGACCCGCCCGCCTTCATCTATAAACAAACACACGCACACACACTTATCCCCCCATAATAATAAATTTATTACCAAAACATACTATCCTCACAACCACCAACCGCAGTAGACTTTGTCGCCATCTCTTACATTTTCCTCTTCTTCTTTCACTTACCTTTTTTTCCTTCCTTCACCACCTCAGCATCCGTGGTTGGTCTGCTTGTACACATTACGTTCGTCTGTCTGGTGAAGTTGATTATTGCAGTGAACTCTAATGTCGAGTCGTCCTCGTCGTGATCGATGCATGATTTGTACGACCCCCCGACACCTAGCTTTCTCGGAGGAACACACGTTATGTCAAAGCGTACCTCGATCGGTCACGCTGACATTTTCACCAATGCTCTTAACAATGACGTCAACGAATCAACTTGCCCCGCCTCTATTCGCGCACGGGTCCGCTCCACGCTGCATATTTCGCGCGCGCAAAAAAAGATTAAAAAAATAGGCAGACACAGGTATTTGGTGAGATAAAATATTAGCATAATAATCTATATATCAAAAGATCGATACGCAAAACTCATATTTATATTTGTATGTGTTACTTGGTCACTTCAATGCCCAGTTAACCGTGTTGTATTGATCATCATGATAACGTCATAGAATAAACAGACTAAAAGTAAAAAAGTAAAGTCGACGGGGTGGCCTAATGTCGATATGAGCTATACAGCGAGGGAGTCTACCCCTTTTCACCAGCCTTAGACAAAGGAGATTATTTAGTATCTGAGGTGGAGCGCCACACATACTATTAGCTCCTCACTTTACCGCACTGATCATCCTTTACATACCTGTGCTACTCATACGCTGAGTTGGCAATGGCCGGTATCGAACCAGGAACCTTGTGATTCCTAATAATCAGACTAGAATCCTCATATTTATTGTCATGTCACAATGTTTCAGTCAATAGTTTTGACTGATTGATTGATGGGCGGATTTAAACGACATGTCAACCGGTTTGGGGGTATTTTATGGCGCGAGGTTAGGAAATTACGTCTATTGTAGTTTAAACAATTTTTGCGTTGTTGATTTTAAGTTTTTTTTAACTTACGAGTTTTCCGAGTTACAAGCTGTCACTCGGTTGCTTTGTGTTGACAGCTAAAATTTGAGGTACGAGTGAGCTTCCATATGTTAATAACTTCACTAAAAACATTTCAAATTTATTACGTAAATGAAAAATACTTTTCATAAAAAACATTAAAACATATTACAGCACATAATTTATTACATTCTATGGTAAAACTTGCAAATCATACTCAAAATCCCATAATATTACAGGGTGACCCACAAAAAACAGAACCCAAATTATTTATTTATTTTTACATTAAAGTAACCCAAAACCCCAACCCTAACCCTAAACCCTAACCTTAACCCCCTAGTTAAAATCAACAGTTTTATTACAAAATTTGTGGGTTCTGTTTTTTCTGGGTCATGGGATTTTGAGTATGATTTGCAAGTATTACCCATTCTGTTTTATGTTTTTATACAATACAATGCTATTTTTCTTATCAAAAAACGTAAGAAAAAATGATTTTTTTTCGAGTCCTATCGAATTTTTTAAAAGCAGATCTATTTGACCCATAGATAAGACCCTTACATATACTACCACTCCAGGTCAAAGAAGAACTGGGAATAATAACAACGAAGAGGTTCTCTACACTATCCAGATCTCCAGAACTGGAGCCTTAGTTTGAGATACAGTTTTGATGTCATACCTTCTGTGGTAAATATAATGTTTCTCTTTACTAGTACAAAATAAAAAAAACATCCTCCGGGCGATGTAAAAATAGATTTTCGAAACATATTGCCTGATCAATCAAGCGCGGGTAAACGGCGGAAGTAGCCAAATGCCTCGTCATCTAATTAGTGGACGAGCATGAACGGAACTCTGCAGTGATCGGCAGTGCCCTGCAGGCACGGCGCAAGGTTTAGGGTTAGGAGTCGGCTGTACCCGGCGAATCTCCATTATTAATAGATTTCCTAAGATTTATTTTATCATTTGTATTAGATAGGGATACTTGAAACCATATAATTGTGTACAACTGATGTCTACAAGATATCAATACTTCAAACCATAGAGCCGTGTACAAATTATTTTTATTTGATAGGAATACTTGAAACCATACAATAGTATGCAAATTATTTGTATTTGATTGGAATACATGATATCACATGACCACGTACACGAAAAAACAAATATGAATATACAATTAATGTAATTCCCCGCATAAAATAACCCTAGACAAGTTGACATACCCTTAAAATCAATCAATCAATCAAGCCCAATGATAAAGAGAAAAGGCAAGAAACTCTGGTCGCTATGGTGATGATAACCGTTTATTCATTAGAGATAATATTTCCCTTTCCAGACCCCACCCCAGGAATGATGCAATTTTTGGTTATTTTCATATTGACTGGCCAGAAGCGGCTTCCCAGAGTAGAGTGGGGGGGGGGGTAAAAGAAAGGTACTCTCACAGATTCATTATTGTTGGATCGTGAGTTGGATCCTCACAGAATGCCCTATTAAAAATCCCTACATAAAAAAGACCGTGTGTTGATCCCGACACTATGAAAATAAAAAGTAATGTCTCCTATTTAAAATATCAAATGCAAAAAAAAAAAAAAAAAAAAAAAAAAGAATCCCATGCTGGTATCATTTAAATTTTATTTTTTTAATTATCTTCACGTATATAAATCAAATCTTCATTATGTTTGCTCAAAATCCAAGATAGTGATAGTGAATGTTTATATATATTTACTTAGTCGTTAATTGTTTTATTTTCGAAGTTTGCTCCGGACATACAGATACACACAACTGCCCTTTATATATGTATAGAAGATCTTAAATCTTTTATTCAATAATTACTGTAGCTAGTATCTTCATTTTTATTTTTATTTTTCTTTCTTTTTTAAATATTCATTATTAAGTTTTATGATTTCCGGAATATTTTAGTCTTTGAATAAATAAATCAAAATTCGATTGAGATTGAAATGTAATGCTTCTCAACAATGTGTATAGTGTAGAACGGATTCCAATAAAGCCTCGCCCTATCGGCTGAGGTGTTAGAATGCACCGACAGCACCTCTACAGCGGGGTAAGACTCCCCCAATGGGGCCACCTGTTGGCTGTGGGTGGCGAGCCGTGATGATTAAGGATAGAACCCAGGTGGCTGAGCAGTCCATGACTTGCAATACTCTACTTTGGCCCTTTCTTGGGCTAGACGGGCGGTCGAAGAGGCCCCCTCCGATCAATCGGCTGGTCACGTCAAGCCCTAGCACCTATATGATTATCCCAATTCTATTGCCCTTATGGCAACCCCAGTCCTTTTTATCATATGGGGGCTAGGAGGCCGTGGCTGAGGGTCTACATGTCCTGGGAATTACGTTAAACTCTATCTGATGGTGAGGTTACAGTTTTGGAGGTTTGGGGAATGTGGAGCACCCCTTGATCACCATTGCTCCCTGGTCCACTCTGACCCGGAGTGGTAGTACCTGTTAGGGTCCCATCTATGGGTTAAATAGAAAAATGTATTTATAAAAAAAATTGTATTATCATTAAGAATTGATTTATTTCAAAACTTTATCGGCATTAAATGACCCACTGAGGTTGATATGCCGTAAAAAACCAAACCAAACCAAACCAATCCAATTTCCATGATTAGACTGAACCCAAGCCTTAGTAGAATATTCTCTGTTAGGTCTAATTGGGGTTTTGTATATTTTTAAAACAACATTTGCGTCTCTTGATATAGAATTTCTAACCATACAGCTTATCATTCGATATCATAGACAAAATATGATTGTTAGCTTTAAAGGTAACATCAAAGCCAAGTCATCGTTCAGATTCCTCGTTTACTTATTCTCATTTATTTGTATTTATGTTGCTTTATTTGTATTCTACTTTAATGTCTTTGGATCTAATATATACTACTTTACATTCTATGATAAATTATAATTTCTAGATATTTCCAAATATGTTCTTTTATTTTTTACTGACAACATCCCTATCACGTTCGTAGACTTAATGTTACATAATTATTGGATACCTAATACTTCTATAAGGTAGTGTAGAAACATAATGGCGATTAGTGCAGCTGATGGCCTTGAGAGTGAGTGACGGCGCTTGACCTCACTCTCACCTTGCCTTCCGGGGATAAATCGTGAGAACCGGAAGACATAGAAGACCCTATCTTCCGGTTTAAGGAGTAAGTAAGTTTCAGTCAGTTAGCAAGTAGGAACCGAGCTCGTAGGATGTGCGCAGATGTCTGGTTTGGGGATTTGGAAATAAAGTAACATCAACGTAAATCGAAGTCTTGTGTTTATTACCCAAAAACTAACAATGCCACAGGGCTTCTGATAAGGAGAAATCCCTAACAGAAACCAGACCCGAAGTCCCCAAGAAAGTCCAGACCTTATAAGAGACCAGACGCTAGACCAGACCAAGATAGACGATCAGAATAGCAAAGCCGGCCAGAAGAATAGATGTCCAAGATATAGAAGCAAGTAAGAAGTAAAGTAAAGAAGGGTATACAACATTATATCGATTCGGTACCGTGAAAACCTCAGTACGTAACATTAAAATATATATAGCCTCAAGCCATTTTACTATCGAGACAATAGAAAGACACCGGCAAACACTCGGAAAACGCAAACATTATTCATTGTAAGGGAAAGTGTCTTTAATGTTTACTCAGACATTTAACGCCTGTACATGCGTTTATAATCAATAATAACTATTTTGCGGAAAAGTGATGATTATACGAAGGGTAATCCCAAAAGTAAGGTCTTCAAAGCGTTGGGAATGTAGGGAAACTGTTGGTGGGCTATTGGATACGCTGTTGTGTTTGTTGTGCATGCGCCTGTCTTCCCCTGCTACCGCGCTTAGTCTCGGCTTTGCAGTCGTTTCTGAAGGCACCTCAGACTTGTGACACAATAACTAATGACGTGGAACCAGGATGGTGGTTTGAGTCATTAGTTAGGGAAAATTTTGAGTATAGTTAATGGAAAAGTTTGAAGGATGATGTCAGAGAGGACGCGTGGTATTGTTTTTGATTAGAAGAGGAGTGACATGGCGAAGGGGGGAGAGGAAGAGTGAGAGGTGATAGTTGGTGAGATTGAGTATGGCCGCCGACGGGTTCAGACAGGCTGAGTCCTAGTCTTTCCCGTGCGATGATCATAAAGATAAAATAAAAACTTCTTGATCAAGTAACAAAAAGATGGCTTTGTAGTTCATTTGATTTAAACAAGCACAGCCCTTAGTCAGAAGAAGCCCTTAGAAGAATTCAACTCCGTTAGTTAGAAGTCAAACCTAGTAGACAACAATATGGCGGCCGAAGAACATTATGGGAGGATCAGCAGGAAGCAAGTAAGATCTCCTCTCCAAGTAAGACTAATCTGTCTATCTCTCCAATATCTCTCTATCTCTGAAGAACTTTCTTATCGAAGAACTCCACACTCTCACTCTCCAATTAGCGATGACAAGGTGCGTATGTGATACGTATCACATTTGGTACCGTGGCCAAAATAGTATCAATGTGGTACGTGCACATATAGTTTCATTGATGCTACCGCCAAATTCATGCAGTTATTCGGTTTTTGAACACAAAAGACATTAAAACGATTGAAAATCATCGCCAATTAACGGAAGTGTATGGTGAATCATGCATAGATGTCATAAACGTCCGCAAGTTGTGTAGGAAGTTTGCACTGACGACGAGGTTCAACGCCATTCTCAACAATATGGCGGCGAGCTGGTATGACATGCATGCAACACTCCACCCTGGCCCTTACTTGGGTTAGACGGTCGGTCGGAGAGCCCCCCTTCGATCAATCGGCGAGTCACATCAAGTCATAGTACGTATATAATTTTCCCGATCCTTATTGCTCTGATGGCAACCGCCAACACTTTTTATCATATATGTGCTAGAAGGCAGTAACAGAGGGTCAGTGTCATGGGTATGACGTTCATCATCATCATGTCACGCATGCAGCACGGGTATCCATGACAATCTTTCGCCAGCCTTTCCTATCATTCATTACACTTGGAAGCTCCTCTGTGGATCAGCCAGCATCTTCACATCACTGGTCAATGTAGGTCCTTGCTGGACGCCCCACAATTGCATGTCCATGTGTTGGCTTCCACAGGAGAACGTCGCTTATGAGTTCATCCTTGCTTCTCCAGCAGTGTCCTGCATGCCTTTTCCGTCTCACTCAGATAGTTTGTGAGATGGGGGGCAGGTGACCGTACAGCTGTTTCCTTGCGGGGTGCTGTTTCCACGACTTATTCAAGACTGCACGCAGCATTCTTGTGCAGCTCCCATGTAGCTTATTCTCAAGACGCTTTATTAGGGTCCAGGTGGTGCAGCCATACAACAGCACCGACACAACCACAGCCTGGAAGAACTGTCGCTTCAGCTTGCCAGGGAGATCGGACCTCCATATGACTGATAAACTATTTGTCGCTGACCATGCCTTTGCTATCCGTGTATTAACATTAGTAGTGAGGTTCTAATTCTGGAGTTATGGGAAGTATGAATTGCCATTTCATTATGATTATTCCAAGGTTCACTCTGACCCGGAGTGGTAGTACCAGTTAGGGTTCTATATATAGGATAGATAGATAAAAATTGTGTTTGAAAAATGAGTTTTAAAGAACTGAATACGCAATAGAATGAAAAGAATTGCCGAAAAAAACAACAACAAAAAACAAGTAAAATATTGCCGAAAAGAAAATTTTAGTATTGAGGGTCTCGATTCGACCTGGAAAGGTTTTAATTTTCTCACAAAGTCGACTTCCAAAATGGTATGATATTTTGGGATATGGCCTCTAGTAGTATAGTTGAAAAATATCACACACTGATATGCAGACATTCACATTTATTGTTAAAGATTTCTTCTGAAATTGGACAAGGTTTGTGAAATGTTCTCTTCGGAAAATATTGAATCATAAATAAAAGAAATTCTGATGTTCACCTTTGCCATTTTTTAATTAGTGATTTGCCACCATTTATGTTTTAGCTTTTAATAGTTACGTGATTTTTTAATTAATTTAACAATTTCCTTATTCTCAATGTTTTCTACTTTTACACCTTCAAAAGATTATTAAATTCATTATCGATTTAAGTTATACTGCAGCTTTTTTGGCTATGAATACTTACTTTTGTGCAAAAAAGGCGACATCTGGTTATGGTGGAGAAGGATCATCCAGTGGTCGAAAGAAGCAAACTAACAACAACAACAACAACAACAACAACAACAACAGACTTTTAAATGTGGAATATTTTCTTTGCAGTCATTGAGAATATGGGATATTAAAGGGTTAAAAAGATATCATTACTGACGGTATAAAGTTGTTTTGCTAAGGGGATTCCCCATCTCCTTTTGACACTCCAGTTTTGACCGACTGTCTGCCTGACCCCAAGCCCGCCACTGAGACTCTCGTTGGTCAGTCTCTATTTCTCTCTATCTCACTCTCTCTCGTTCTCTTAGACACACACACACCTCTCCCCCCCTCTCTCTCTCTTGGCCAGAAACGTTCTTCCGGTCTGCAACGACTCTCGACTAAAACTGATTACCTGAGCCTGCTTCAGAGTGCTTCGACCTCCGAGGCGGCTTGGTTATAGAATTAATAGCATTGATCCCAGGGGGCTATTTCCCCAGGCAATACCTGTCCCCTTGATTTAAAGGGGCAGGGCTGGGTTTATTGCCCAGTGCCTGAGGCGCCCCCTCGAGGCGGAATGCCGACGGGATCAACGCAATTTTTGCACCCGCCACCCATGAGCTTCGGTTCGTGAGTGGTCCCACATTAATAGGGCCTTGTGCCTAACCCGTACACGTGTGGTACGTGGTAAATATCCTGAAAGCTCACATACATACGTACCACTCGCTTGACACACCATTCTATCACGTAACGGTTGAAGTGGTGATCAACATTTCGATTTTGAGTTTTGAAATATAAATACATTTGTTTACACAATGTCACGTAGTTTAACTTTCTTTCGCTTCAATACTCATATCAATTACATTACGTCATTGCCTTTCTTCTTTGATGTATGTTAAGAAACCTTGCTAACATAGCAATTACAATAGATTCAATATGCTTTTTCCAATTCTTTTATTAAAAAATAGCTCAAAATATGAAGAACTAAAGAAAAACCTAAATATTACGGGTATTTTTTTTTTCGAGAAAAAATATACAGACGTCGTTTTATATCCTGAGGATTATATACACTGGGGCCAAAAAAAAACCATGTCCCTTTTTTCTCGTGGATGAAACATTGGTTTTCTATAAATATATTCTTCGGGAT
The DNA here is from genome assembly GCA_023376005.1 of Doryteuthis pealeii. Classification (NCBI taxonomy): domain Eukaryota; kingdom Metazoa; phylum Mollusca; class Cephalopoda; order Myopsida; family Loliginidae; genus Doryteuthis; species Doryteuthis pealeii. Next base: position 101,192,976 of record CM042142.1, on the reverse strand, counting down.
TACTTTTATCCTTAAAAGATTTATAATTGTTTGAAAAGGAAAATATTTATACTTATTCATATTTATAAAAGGAATATATTTATATTTATATAGACAGACACACAGGCAAATAGAGTTAAGATTGTGACTTACTTGCTTCTTTATCTAGTCGCCATGTTTTCGTTTCCTTCTTCTTCCTTGGCCGGCCGCTGTGTCTAGTTTTCTAACTTCTTGCTGCTTTATTTTCTAAGAGCTTCTTTTTAATTCATGCATTAGTCATCTACAAGACTTTTTTTTCTTTGATCAAAGATTTTATAACTGCCCATCCTGATTCACCGCACGGTTTGAGTTACAACCTCTCTACCTGACGTCTGGTTGAAAACTGACTTCCTAACTAACTCTATCCCATGACTCGCGAGATTCCACCTCTGCGGTCAGTTGGGGCCATAAGCGTTACTGGTATTTTTCTATCCCGTGATCTGAAAAACAATGGCCCCTTAGAATTCTCGCTAAAAAAAACCCACGCCACCACACAATTATGCAACATAATGAAGCTGTGAGACTTTTTTCTAACCATTACACTACGATATGATGTCCCTCTTACCCAGCCCATTTGCTACAGGTAGGATGTGACACAAGGTTGTGAGTATGGGGCATCCGGTGATGATCGAATTCGCTATTCAGTAGTAATGGATCAGGGGGACTGGTTTATTTATCATTACACTGCGATGAGACGCCCAAATGAGCCCGAGAAAGTACTTAGATAAATGAACACTTAGTAACAGCAAGTCTAGTTAGCAAGATGAGACTTGTGTACCAAATGAAAGAGTGCTAAATAAATAACAATGTACATTAAATTTTAAATAAATAGGATGCGACCATCGCGTAACGGTTTTCGTTGTCGGAAATAAACCCGTCGAGCCGTGTTCAAATAGTGGACAAGGCAGTTTGTGTTTCCTTTATGTCTAATGTTCTTTTGGGAGACACGGATCCCTTTCTTCTACCCCCATCTATCGGAAAAAAGTGGGGAAGACTGAGCTCTTTAGCCTTGGTATGGCAGCCGGTCTAAGAGAAATAAAACTCTGAATTCGAACCTGCTGTGTAAGTCGAACCAGCGATCGTTCCTTGCTAGCAGTATCACATAACCCAGCACAGTTTATCACGTGTTTCCAGGGAGGAGATAGAGGAGCATGGCCTAACGGTTATCGTCTCAGATACCCGACGGTTACCCGATGATTATTGTCTTAGGTACTCAACGACCCGAATTCAAATATTTGACCAGGCTGTTTACATTTTACTTTCAAGTTAATATCATTAGGAAAGGCATGGATTTATATATTCTCCTTCCGGCTATGGATAAAAAGTAGGTTTGACTGGGTTATTTAGCTTTGGTACGGGAAGCGGTCTAGGAGAATAAAAAATCTGAATTCAAACCTTTTGTATTCCGCTTAAAACACTTGACCTTTTGTCGCATCCTATCCATGATGGAGGGGTTTGTTGAATACCTACTCTGAGAGGAGATGGGCATCACCAAGTAACCCTCCTATTGTAAAGAGAGATCCCATGAAGGAGAATTATTCGGTAAACCACCCTGATGATCTAGAAAGATTATGAGAATGAAGGTGAGAACCTATGTTACTCGGAATCACTTTTTTCCTATATAGGATATAAAATCGTCTTACAATCATTTTGGTTTAATTGCCTAAGCTCTATCGACATCAAATAACGATTATATAGCGTTTTAGATGAATTTTTATTTATTAGAATTGTATTAGTATTATTTAGATTATTCGGACTATTGTTCTCATCTTTATTGTTATCTGTACAACGTTTCGGACGATGTGGCCCCCGGCCTTATTCAGGTATTTCTTGTCGGATGTTGTACAGATAACAATAAAGCTGAGGACAATAGTCCGAATAATCCAAATAATACTAATTAGTATGCCTCATCTCAGAAATACGGGGAAATATGCAGATAACAATAAAGATGAGTACAATAGTCCGAATAATACAAATAATACTAATTATTATGCCTCGTCTAAGAAATTCAGGGAAATATGCAGATAACAATAAAGATGAGGACAATAGTCCGAATAATACAAATCTTCTTATTATAATGAAGATTGTGTGTTTGTCTGTCTGTAACCGAAACTAAATCACTATTCAAGTCACAATTCCCTTATTTATTGACATCACATTTACCATGAGTTTATTTTTATTTAAACCTCAACTATTGATAAAATTGTTATACCTTATTAATACTGTTGACCATATCTACCTACTAATAGCATGTAATTGTATTTATATATACAACAAAATAACGGTTTACAGTGTGAACGAGAAGGCTAATTTGCATATTGATATTTAAAATTTGATTTTAATAAGTATATGCTTAGTATTATTGATTTCTAATTGTTTGATTTTCTCTTAACGAATCTGAACAAAGATCTCGGGGATAAATCTTAAAAGAAATCCATAAACAAGACGAAAGAACTTTAATTTTATCAAATACTTCATAATCTAACTAAATAGATAAATTAGGAAAAATGAAAGACGGGAGTGAAAGAAAATGATGGAAGAGTTCAATCTAAAGCTGTTCTATTTTTCGATTATACCCCCTCAGTTTATCAATTTCTTAATAGTTTATAATTTGATACACTATTTTATTACATCAAAACCTAAATACTTGCACCCGAAGGGTGCATATATTTGCTAGTAATACTAATTATCAAGCCTCATCTTAGAAATTCAGGGAAATATGTAGATAACAATAAAGATGAGGACAATAGTCCGAATAATACATATAA
>CM042142.1:101170190-101185190 GCA_023376005.1 Doryteuthis pealeii | reverse complement strand
GATGGAAAAGTTCTAGTAGTGAGTCCTAACTCATCTAAACCTCTTATACTTGCATCATAATTGCAAATACTATTATGTGTCTCTGTTCTCGTAAACAGTATATATATATATATATATATATATATATATATATATATATTTGTGAATAAAAAGGCCTTAAATACCATGGGTATCGTGATTATAACCATTTCTACTCGTGGGTATCTGGGGACCACAAAGCTTCGTCAGACCCCATTTATATTTTATTTAGAGTCTAAATGGTGAGGCTCCGAAACCATTGGTAAAACGGACTCTCAATTGTATTGTAAACTGTAATTAAATATATATATATATATATGTGTGTGTGTGTGTGTGTGTGTGTTTATTCTATTTAGTCAATTTGGTGTATTCATAGACTCGATTTTATTATATAATTCCGACAAAGAACTCTCGTTCACCAAATGGTAAGAATCCTACTCAATAATAAGAATCATAGTCGATAGCCGCTGCCAAGTGGAATCAAATTCGCCGAAAGTGAAATTATCCAAATCAGCGTTTAGAAGAACATAATGAAATCCTATCAAAATTAAACGAATGCTGACATTTTCTTTTATTCATAAATGTCGGGGGATCTTTTATTAATTCAGTAATTTCTTATTTAGAATATAAAAGTAGACCCAAAAGTTATTACTTTCTATCTTATCGTGATAGCACACGAGGTCTGTTGATCGTTGATGGCAGTAGAGTTTGAATTTGTTCACTAACAAACTTTCTCGTCTTTTTTATAGATAACAACAAGCGACAATTTGATAAAGTATTAACTTGGTTAGCGGTGTCTATTTCATCCTTAATATATTTATATATATTAAAATTTTAAGGATTTGGTGTTTATTTTTTTTTTTTTATTATTCAACTTTCCTTTTTAGCAAACGCGATGTCTCAACAGTCTTAGTTTTTGTAGTCAGAGGATGGGCACTTTCGACAAACACAATTACTGTTAGGATCCCATCTATGGGTTAAATAGAAAAACACAAAAATTAACAAAATGTGATTATCCATTAAGAATGAATTTATTTCAAAACTTTGTCGGCATTAAATGACCCTTCGAGGTTGATATGCCGTAAAACAAACCAAACCCAGGTCCACTCAGGTAGTACCTCTTAGGGTCCCATCTATGAGTTTTATCAAAACAGTTTTTAAAAGTATGTTTTAAAAATTTGAATACCCAACAAGAATGAAAACAAACACGTCAGGGGTTGACATGCCGTAACCACCAACCAACCAACCAACCAACAACCAACCAACCAAACCTGAGACTCTTAAGACGTGCCAGATTGCTCTATTTGACAAGGGAAAATGCCATGTAGAATGTGTCAGCTTATTTTGATTGCAGCTTAAAAGAGTTTATGTTGAAACTGGATACTAATTTGTCAAATGGGACTTAATCAGCCGTTTCACCCCCCCTCCTACACACACATATACCTTAACAGCACGTGATGCAATTGTTAAAGTCATGGGAAATGGACTCGTCGCCCCGAGTTGAAATACTGGACGTGCTAATTGCATTTCACTTAGCGCTAATACCCTTGGGGAAGGTATGAATTCTACTCTCCCTCCAGCTATGGGTAAATAGTAGTGCAGACTGGGCTCTTTAACCTTGGTTAGGCAACCGGTCTAGAAGTAGAAAAACTCTGAATTCAAACCTGTTAAACTCCGCTTAAGAAATTGACTTTGTGTCACATCCTGCTGGTGCGGAGGGGTTGGTAAATATATACACATACCTTAACAGCTTACGGTCACCATACTACAAAAGGACAACTTTTCCTGAAATCGAATTCATGTAACTAAAACGATAATTGTACAAAAAAAAAAAGTGCTCTGTTTTTTTAATTATTCCCTCAAGATTTGATGTCATCTATCGTCGAGTTCTAAATGTTTGTTCTGCTAAAAGTGATTATTCCTGCTTCTAATCGTTGAAGAATCAACAGATCTTTGAAAAACGGAGTAATTCCTTCATGTGGTTTTGATTACGTAGCGTGACAAAAAATGGTTAGTTCTATTTACCGACAGAAGCATTAAAGTGAAAACATATTCTGCTACTAATATGCCAAGAAAAAAATACGGCGGAATAATCAGACATGTCACGTTCGACCTAAAGAAAACAAACAAACAAATAAACAAGAAAACAAACAAACAATAATAAACAAACTAGCAGTCGCATATCAGACATTTGAATCTATAATAAATGTTTTTCTTTCTTTTCTTGAAAACAAAAAAAATAAATAAACAAAACATTAAATGACAGTTTTGTTTTTGTAATCATCTAAGACAAGGAACAAGTTTAGCGTAAAAGTTTTTCCTATAGTAAAATGGCATTTATAATGCATTCCTATGGTAAAATGGCCTCTCCAATGCATTCCTATAGTAAAATAGCCTCTCCAATGCATTCCTATAGTAAAATGGCCTTTCCAATGCATTCCTATAGTTAAATAGCCTTTCCAATGCATTCCTATAGTAAAATAGCCTTTCCAATGCATTCCTATAGTAAAATAGCCTTTCCAATGCATTCCTCTAGTAAAATGGCCTTTCCAATGCATTCCTATAGTAAAATTGCCTTTCCAATGCATTCCTCTAGTAAAATGGCCTTTCCAATGCATTTCTATTGTAAAATGGCCTTTCTAATGCATTCCTATTGTAAAATGGCCTTTCAAATGCATTACTATAGTAAAATGTCCTTTCCAATGCATTCCTATAGTAAAATGGCCTTTCCAATGCATTTCTATAGTAAAATAGCCTTTCCAATGCATTCCTATTGTAAAATGGCCTTTCAAATGCATTACTATAGTAAAATCTCCTTTCCAATGCATTCCTATAGTAAAATGGCCTCTCCAATGCATTCCTATAGTAAAATGGCCTTTCCAATGCATTATATAGTAAAATAGCCTTTCCAATGCATTCCTATTATAAAATGGCCTTTCCAATGCATTCCTATAGTAAAATGGCCTTTCCAATCCATTACTATAGTAAAATAGCCTTTCCAATGCATTCCTATAGTAAAATAGCCTTTCCAATGCATTCCTATTATAAAATGGCCTTTCCAATGCATTCTTATAGTAAAATAGCCTTTCCAATGCATTCCTCTAGTAAAATGGCCTTTCAAATGCATTCCTTTATCAGACCAAACTTGTTTTAAATGTCGCAAACATTTTGAAAACGAAATACTGAAATCTATCATTTATTAAGACCAGGACATTCAAGGCGTCCGTCGAGGTATAATGGTTAGCAGGTTAGCCTCGATACTACAGAAAAGCGAGTTCGGTTCTCGCAGGATGACCCACAGTTTTGATATTGTGTCAAATCCTATCCATAAGATAAATAATGTTTGGAACAAGTACTTTTATTTTGGTTATTTCGTATAAGTCCAACATAAACAAAGGGGAACCACCCTTGACTGATAAATTATTTGTTTATTTTCCCATTAAACTAACCCTAAACCCTAACCCTAACCCTAAACCCTAACCCTAACACCGTCTTCTTTTTTCCTAGTAGATCAATAAATAAATAAATAATTATTCAGTCAAGAGTGCTTCCCCTTTGTTTATGTTGGATTTATTGGAAATAACCTTTATTTTTGTAGTTTTTTACCATAATGTCTCAAGCGGCTCTAATTCTAAACTTCATCGTAAAATTTAAAATTCTAAAATGAAGTCTTGTTCTTTATCCATCAATTAGCCTTATCAGCCACAAAACGGCTTTGCATTTTCTGAAAAATAATTGGTTATTTCCTAGTTGAGTAACATGAGTGACCCAGAAAAAAAAGAACCCATATTATTTGTTTATTTTACTATTAAACTAACCCTAACCTAATCCTAAACCCTAAACCTAACCCTTGTTGGACTTAAACTTTTAAAAAAATTAAAATTAACAGTTTTATTAAAATTTGTGGGTTCGGTTTTTTTCTGGGTCACCCTGTAGTATTATGTTACTCACCTAGGGGGGTTAGGGTTAGGGTTAGGGTTAGGGTTTAGAGTTGGGGTTTAGGGTTAGTTTAATGATAAAATAAATAATTTGGGTTCTGTTTTTTCTGGGTCACCCTGTAATATCATTTTAACTTAACTAGGAAATAACCGAATAATTTGTACTCAACTGCTAGAAAATGCACTAAAAACATACTTATATAACCTACGATAACCTATTACGCAACACTTTTCCCTGATTAATGCACCGGTGTTGCTTTGTTTCAATTTGCAATTGAATTTACAATAAGGTAATAATTTTATATATGCATTTTGTACCGAGGTTAAATTCTTCACAATTATTTGATTGCTACGATCGATTTTCTTTCACCAAATCCCTTGTTATTAGATATACCTTAAAGTTATTTATATCGATATTATTCCTCATATATCCGTTTCTATATTATATGGAGCCGCGTGGTCTAATGGTTAGAGTCGTAGGAAATGGACTCGTCGACCCGAGTTCAATTCCTGGACGAAGCTGTTTGTATTTCACATGGCGCTAATACCCTTGGGAAAGGTATGAATCCAATTTCCCCTCCAGCTATTGGTAAATAGCAGGGCAGACTGGGCTCTTAACCATTGCTAGGCAACCAGTCTAGAAGGAAAACTCTGAATTCAAACCTGTTAAACTCCGCTGAAGAAATTGACCTTGTGTCGCATCCTGCTCGTGCGGAGGGGTTGGTATATATATATATATATATATATATATATATATATATCCGTTTCTGTCCCTTATTTTGAAGAAAAAACAAAAGAGAAGAATTATTCTAGATTAGCGGAACTACCCGATGCGATGTGTGTGTGTGTGTGTGTGTGTGTGTGTGTATGTGTACATTATTCAATCTATTATCATTTTTAAATAACAAAATGAAATGAAATAATAATTATAGAAATGTTCCGCACACAAAGAAATATCGACCTTCCTCAGAGTAAATCCTTATCTTTTTAAATAAAATTCGTTGTAATATATATATATATATATATATATATATATATATATATATATATATATATATATATATATATATGAGAAGTAAACAAAGAGACGATGTGTTTTGATATGGCTTTTTTTAGCCGACAGTTTTTGCTATAGACAAAGCGGTCTTCCTCTCTATAGCTCTGATGATGAGGCTTAATAGGCTGAAATGTACATACAGAGATTGATTTTTCTCGATTTGCTTAGCCTTTCATTTAAATAGGTATTCATTAATTATTAATCAATTAATTTTCAAAAATTAAGTACGACTTCATTAAGCACATATTCTCAAATATATATATATATATATATATATATATATATATATATATATATATACTAGCAAATATATAAGTATTTAAGTTTTGATATAATAAAATATCATATTAAATTAGAAAGGCTAATGAACTGACTAAGAATGCAGATAAAAAGATCTGCAACAGAGGGGTATAATCGAAAAATAGAACAACTTTGAAACTGGTAAATTTAACTATTTAGTTAAAATAGGAAGTAAAGGATAATATTACAGTTATTTCTTCTTGTAAATAAATTTCTTTTAATATTTTTTCACGAGATTTTTGTCTATATTTCTTAAGATAAACCAAACAATTAGAAATCAATAATACCAAGCCCATATTTATTAAATAAAATTTTAAATATCAATATGCAATTAGCCTTCTCGTTCAAACTGTAAACCGCTATTTTGTTGTATATATAAATACAATTGCATGTTTATTAGTACGTAGATATGGTCAACAGTATTAATAATGTAAAACAATGAAGGTTTAAAAGAATGAAATCATGGAGAATTTGACGTAAATAATTAAGGGAATTGTGACTTGAGTAGTAATATAGTTTCGGTTACAGACAGAAAAACACACAATCTCCATTATAATAAGATATATATAAATATACATAAATATACATAAATATGGTGCGAATGCCCACATTAGTGAATAATGTAACAACGTTCGTTCTTTTTTGCAGAATTAAAGTTTTTTTGTTTGTGAACTGATTTGACATTTTTCACCGACCCAAACACCACGGAGTAAATGAGCTCTGATGATGATTTTTGTAAAATCGAAATATTGATCAGTATCAGCTATGATTATATTATAAATTGTTTTCTCTTTAACAGCATTGTGTGATGTTTTCATTCCACCTTTTCATACTCATATATATATATATATATGAGAGAGAGAGAGAGAGAGAGAGAGAGAGAGAGGAGCGGAGGAGTGAGAAGGGGGTGAGAAAGTTAGAAATAGTGGGTAGGGAGAAAGGGATAGAATGAAACAGACAAATCAACAACAGATAAAATAGGTATAAGCCTAATGAATATAATTATTTAATTAGATTGCTTACCGAAAACAGTACTGAGTGGATTGAGTTAAATCAATGAACTATTATGTCTTCTTACAGATGTGATAAACTTGAATCAAATCTAATATAACATACAAATATCTAGATAAACATTTAGAAAAATTCCTTTGAACAAGATAATCGTTTAAATCAAATTTTTCTATTTGTCATTTTAGACTATTTTTGATAGGGTAATGAACTTAAAATCCTGTTACTTTGATAGGCAGACGTAAATTAATTAGAAAGAAAACATGTCTAACCAGCTTACTGTCATATTTCCTCTCATTCATTTATTACTATCTTCCTTCGTGTTACTTTGTTAAATTCTTCTGTATACGGAAACATTAATTGTTAGCTAAATTGGATGGAGTAAAACAGACAACTATAGCGTCTCATTTTAATATATTTAATTATTAACGAGTTCGTCTTTTTGGATATAATATAAACTAGCCAAAAAAAAAACGTCCTCCGGGCGTTTTAAAATCAGATTTTTGAAACATATTGCCTGAGGTGTGTGAGTTAAAAATTCAATGTCAGCGAGTTTGTACCCTAAGTAATTAAAAGCGTCATTTATTTATTTTATGGGTACTAGAAAATATATGCACCCTTCGAGTGCAAGTATTTAGGTTTTGATGTTATAAAATATTGTATCAAATTAGAAACTATTTAGAAAATGATAAACTGAGGGGGTATAATCGAAAAATAGAACAGCTTTAGATTTAACTCTTCTATCATTTTCTTTCACTCCCGTCTTTCATTTTTCCTAATTTATCTATTTAGTTAGATTATGAAGTATTTAATAAAATTACAGTTCTTTCGTCTTGTTTATGGATTTCTTTTAAGATGTATCCTCGAGATCTTTGTTCAGATTCGTTAAGAGAAAACCAAACAAGTAGAAATCAATAATACTAAGCATATATTTATTAAAATTAAATTTTAATATCAATATGCAAATTAGCCTTCTCGTTCACACTGTAAACCGCTATTTTGTTGAATATATAAATACAATTACATGCTATTAGTAGGTAGATATGGTCAACAGTGTTAATAAGATATAACCATTTTATCAATAATTGAGGTTTAAATAAAAATAAATTCATGGTAAATGTGACGTCAATAACTGAATTATGATTTGAATAGTGATTTAGTTTCGGTTACAGACAGACAAACACACAATCTCCATTATAATAAGATTAGTAATTCATTTGGTGTTATTCATTGTTCTTATTTCATTATTTGTTTACAAAATAAGAAGTTGTCCCTGGTTTTGAATAGAAGAAAAAGTAGCTTGTGTCTTTATTTCCGAACCAGTTCAGTTACAATTGATAAAAGATACAAAACTGTCTACCTTGTCACTTTATTCTTATCTAAAAAGACAACAAGCGAAAATTTATTTTATAATTAGATAGTTCTCTAAAAATAGAATTAGAACAGCTTAACGAATTTCTTAGTTACTGCAAATAATTCTTCTTATAATAACTAGTACAAAATAAAAACATCCTCCGGGCGATGTAAAAATAGATTTTTGAAACATATTGCCTGAAGTGTGTGAGTTAAAAATTCAATGTCAGCGAGTTTGTACCCTAAGTAAGTAAAATCATCAAATTCATTAAAGGATTAAAAATAAAACAATTTGAAATGTAAACTTTAAATATGTATTAAAATAAAACAAACTATATATAGATATATAATACCAGTCATGTATTTATTAAAACTTGTTTTAAAAAACAATGAGGACTATCTAATGTTGCATGTTCAAATTTTGAGTGTATCTATTCTATGTTATGACGATTTTGGGTAATGTGATGTAAGCAGTGACGTAATTTTTGTTGCAGACAAAAACCGGAAGCAATTTTCCATTATTAATAGATATACATTTACCAACACCTCTATAAGAGCAGGATGTGACACAAGGCCAACTTCTTAAGCGGAGTTATGAAAATGTTCACAATTGGAGAAATAACTCAATCCAAAGTCCTGAAGAAGATCTAACAGACTGAAACGTTACAACGTCGACATCATTACCTAGAATAGACAACCATTTTCTACAACATCCCGTATTTGTCTACCTTTCTCCACACACACACACACACACACACACATATATATATATATATATATAGAGAGAGAGAGAGAGAGAGAGAGAGAGAGAGAGAGAGAGAGAGAGAGAATATAGGTTCGTGAGTCGAGTAATCTGGGAATTAATAGAATTGTGATAAGTGTCTTGTGATACGTTTTGGGGATGACTGTAGGGGTTATTTTCCCTTACTTGTCACGGTTTTCCGTTAGATGGCGGTGAGACAGGTATTATGTAAAGGCAGTACTGCCAAGATCAAATTCTCTTTATCTTTGACTCTCCAGCCGTCAGAGCTAACACATGAGTTGTGTCTTTGTCCTTTAGAACTGAGGGCTTATCCTAGTTCTAAAGTCATTCTGTGTACCTGCTACACGAGTCCTACATCCTCTAGTTTCAGAGAGACCCCTCGCACCAGCACCTAATTTGTTTAAAGCTTAACTTTGGCGGTCTAGCGGGAACTGATGTTTTAAATGTAACGAGACATCAAGTAAAATATAGTTTCGATATGACACTGAAAGAATGGGGTATCAAGTGAGGATTGAACTCATAATGTATTTACCTAGTTTTACCGCAGGATATGACACACGGCCAAGTAAATGTAATTTTTAAAATTCAGAATCTTCCTTTTATTAGACTGGTTACTTTACCAAGGCTAAATAAACAAGTCTGTCATAGATGAGGGGGGAAAACAGAGGAGTTCTTGTCTTTCCCAAGTAAATTAATGTGAAGTGAAATGCTCTGCTTCGTCCAGGACTTGAACTCGGGTCACTGATTTTTTTTTCCTACGACAATAAACCTTATACTAATCGCACCTCAAATTGAACACACTATTCAGTAACAAAGGGCTTGTCAATCATTACACTTCGACGAGATACCCTCATATTTCTTTTTCTTACTCCAGCCTTCTTCAGGTATTTCTTGTCGGACTCGGGAGCCTTCTCGAATTCGGGAACATTCTTTTCGAACTCGGGAATCTTCTTGTAATCGGGAGCCATCACAGAAGTACGTATGAAGGCTGAACACCTTTTCTATTTTTAATTCCTTCTTTCTTTCTTTCTTTTTCTTTTTCTTTCTTTTTCTTTTTCTTTCTTTGATTACTTCTTACTTTATTTTCACTTTCTTTAATTCCTTTTTTCTTTCTTAAATTCCTTCTTTCCTTCTCTCTTTATTTTTCTTTCTTTCATACATTCTTTCTATTTTGACTTCCTTCTTTCCTATTTTTGTCTTTATTTTTCTTCCTTCCATTCGTTCGTTCTTTCTTTCTTTAATTCTTTTCTTCATTCGGAGTCTGAAAATTCCAACTCACTTCTATTAGCCGAACTGTCCTGTTCTCCACTGCTACATACACAACGCTAGTACATTTAATACAATAAGATCTGGCTTTGAACCTTTCATTTAAAGGTCCCGCGCTCTAACAACTGAGCTGGAATGTCAACTGCAAACATGTGTCCTGTTTAATTTACTTGCCAACTTTTAGAATAATTGTTGATATCAGCCAGACAACGGGTGAGTCTACCCACTTTTCACTAGTCCAAGATTGTTTTATTTCAGATGGAAGGCCACACCTACCATGAGCTTCAAACTTTACCCCCAGGATCAAAGCTGTGTATATTTTACGCTTATTTCTACACTATTTGTGGAGTTGCTACTTCAGAAATCTTCCCCATATTATTTGATATTCCTACCTACAACAAATAATTTGCACACAGTTGTATGATTTCAGATATTCCTATCTAATAGTATATTTTGAGTATTTGTCTCATAAAAAGATTTTATTCAAGTATTCAAGTATTCCTATTGAATACAAATAGTTTTTAAACATTTGGTCCATGGCTGGGACACTAACTAGACTACCATTCCTTGTTGAGGTAGGTTTGTGATTAATTGTTCGAAAGAATTGAATTCGGCTTTTAGAAGATCATTAGTAGTTTATTATTAGCTTTATATTGTGGAGCTGCAATTGTGTATGTGCGTGTGGTGGTTGTAATATGTGGTTGTAATGTGTGGTTTTAATGCGTGCGTGCGTGTATTCATGCGTTCTTAAGTGTATGATGTATGGGTGTATGCCATGTGTTGGTTCTAATGTGTCAAACTATGGACTGTACACGTGTAATTAACCATTAAATTCCTCAAAGAGGTTCCAAATCCGCCAACAATCATCGGTCATAATTCTTGACAGTTTTTGGATTTAATTCCACGGATTTCTGAAAAATAAACATCTATTATCATAGAGATAATCTTCATGGTATTCATTTATTTTTAAGATGATTATATCTGGTCCCTCATGTGGATAGAGGAATTCTTCAGTTTGAAAATCTAAAGCCATTCTTAGACAACTGTCCGTGCTTTCATATAATTGACAAATGTAATTTTTCATCCTCGGCTGCTGTGTGTCACAAAGATGTCAGGATAGCCAGTGGACAGCTTGGTGGGTCAATCAAACCCCATGGCCTGTCCGTTATAGAAGCTATAACTGACAGGCCATGGGGTTTGATTGTTTCTACCACACCCTCGATCGAACATCTACAAGCTCTGCGTAACCATTAGCTGATTTGATTCCTCATGTCAGGAAACTATTTCTTCAAATCTTCGGCATTCTCATTTTCTTTCTACTATTGGTCGAACCGTTTCAATGGCTTTGAAGTTCCTGTCGTCTTTCTGAAAGTGTTTTGAAAGTGTACCCAGTGCCCTAATGATTATCGAATCAAATTCTCGATTTTAAGTTTCATCGACTTTCCAATGATTAACATTGAGTATAACTGCTATAGTCTCTAGCTGAGCGCGTATAGGGCCCACAAAAGAGGGGAAGAGGTTATTTAAAAAGGAACCTCATATCCTATGAATTCAGTCACTATCAATGGAAAATAGAGACAGTCGACTGATAGACATGGTGACTCAGGTGCTATTAGTCAGCCTCTATCCCCAAGGAAAACTGCCGAGCCAGAAAAGAAGGAAAAAGGCGACAGTAGCTAGACTGTAACCGATTTTGGAAGGCCTACCTTCGTGCATTGTCTTTGATAGCTACCCAATAAAAAAAAGTCGTCGGGGCGGTCTAATGTCGGTATCAACCATGCAGCGAGGGAGTCTATCCCCTTTTCACTAGCGCTAGACAAAGGAGATTGTTTTAGCATCTGAGGTGGAGCGCCACACCAACCATCAGCTCCTTACTTTACCGCACAGATCCCTGTGCTACTCATACGCTGTTGCGAGGGCTGGTATCGAACTAGGAACCTTGTAGTTTCTAGCCGAACGCTCTACCGACTGAGGGAAAAGCAATTAGAATTGAACTAACTAACAATGGTCTGCAAGCCTATCCCGATAACCGTTTCACAACTCAAGGCACAGAAGCAAAGTCGTGAAGGAAGCTCATTTTTCAGACCAATTTACTGTTGTAATGAATTCAAGCAGCGTTAACTCTCCCCTCTAGAATGACCTTATGTCAGACTAAACTAAACCTAATAAATAACGCATCACCCATTGAACCTTTCAATTAACTGTGGCCTCACAGAGTTCTGTGGGTTGACTACGTGGTCTCTATCATTAGCATAAACAGAACAGTGTTTTGTTGCATCAGGTGCATGTTTTTCCCGGTAAAAGTCGTTCTTTTTTTTTTTTCTTTAGCAAATTCATTATTTATATTTTCTATTCGGTTTATGATTATCATCACAGAAACTATGTGTTTTTTTTCTCCCTTTGTATAGATGACAAGTAGGTCGAGTTGTCTGGCTTGTGATGACATATTCTATCAGCACAGCAGAGTGCTTATTCTTTTTACCAATTAATCCACTGGCCTGTGTCAATGAACTCTTTTAAAAAACCAATAATTTGATTCCATCTGTCTCATTGTTCTTTCTTATTGTTATGTTTTGCTTCTGTTTTTTTTTCTTTAATGTTATTCAAAATAAATATCTGGGCACTTTATGTGGTATAATGGTTAGCTAACTAGATTAGTATACCATTGTTAGTGATTTCGATTCTTACTGAGTGTCACAACGCTTAGTAACTAACTATGGTGTCTAAACTTGTGTCACACCTAAGCTACACTTATTTTGGTTTGTTTTGTTTTACGGCATATCAACCTCAGTGGGTCATTTAATGCCGATAAAGTTTTGAAATAAATCAATTCTTAATGGATAATACAATTTTTTTTATAAATACATTTTTCTATTTAACTCATAGATGGGACCCTAACAGGTACTACCACTCCAGGAAGCAATGGTGATGAAGGGGTGCTCTACATTCCCTAAACCTCCAAAACTGGAACCTCACCATCAGATAGAGTTTAACGTCATTCCCAGGACATGTAGACCCGCAGACACCGCCTTCTAGCACCCATAGGATAAAAAGGGTTGGGGCTTGCCATAAGGCAATAGGGTTGGGAAAATCATATAGGTGCTAGGGCTTGACGTGACCAGCCGATTGATCGATGGGGGCCTCTCCGACCGCCCGTCTAGTCCAAGATAGGGCCAAGGTGGAGTATTGCATGTCATGAACTGCTCATCCACCTGGGCTCTATCCTTAAGCATCACGGGTCGCCACCCACGGCCAACAGGTGTCCCCATTGGGGGGAGTCTTACCCCTCTGCAGAGGTGCAGTCGGTGCATTCTAACGCCCAGCCGACAGAGCGGTAAGTTACGCTTAGTAACTAACTATGGTTTCCCATCGTGGTATAATGATGAGCAAGCTAGTCTAAAAAAATTCATTATTATTGAGAAGCGAATTCAATCCCTGCTGAATGCTCCGTATTTGTGGCCTTGTGTAAATTCACATTTATGGTAAAAGTATTTCCTCTCTCTCTTTCTTCTTTACTTTCTTTTTCCTTCTTCCCTTGATCTCCTCGTTCGATTTTCTCACTCATATTGTACGATAATATGAGTGATTCAGTTTCTCTTTTGAGGTTTCCCTTTCTTAGCCATATCCAGGCCTCATGAAATATCCACATAGTTGTTTTTCTTACCTCTGTGTTTTCCAGTTTTTTTTGTTATTGTATTTGTTGTTGTTGAGGACTTGTTGGAAACCATCCAAATAAGACGAAGAGAACGCGCTGGACAACGAGGAGAACTAAGGATGAACTCATAAGTGACGTTCTCCTGTGAACATTTTCACATGGATACACCAATGTTTACCGATAAGCAGAAACTTACATTCATCAGCTCTGTACGGACACTTGATGCTGTGTTGAGGACTTGCCAGAAGCCTTGACCAATAGGGATGGCTGGCGAGAGAGAGAGAGAGAGAGAGAGAGAGAGAGAGAGAGAGAGAGAGAGAGAGAGAGTCATGGGAATTCGTGCAGTCAGTATGGCTTGGTGATGTTTATGATTCATAAGTCTTTAACCCTTCGTCATTACTGATCTAGCGTATGTTTAACACGTCAGAAAATCGTTAATAATATTAAGTCAGCGTTATTAATTCTCAGTAAACATACAGCTGAATTTAATTCCCATGTTTGTTACTAGAATATATTGACTTCGAACGGCGTGTTATTGCATTTGCTGACGGCGTCTTTCAGGCCAGTTCCTGATTATTTCCAGAGAACAGCCCATGAATGTTGATGAAACTTAGACACCAAATATCTTTCTGGAATACATTAGTACCAAAAGTAGATAGAAGTGAGGTGTAGCCTCACTCAGTCTTAAAACGTTACCATCCTTTATTATTACAAGGGTAATCCCAAAGTTAAGGTCTCCAAAATGCTGGTGACACCGGGAAACTGTTCGTGCGGTTGTTGGCAACCCTTGTACTTACTGAGCAAGCACTTGCGCCTGTCCCTGCACTTGCCTCGCTAAGTCTTAGCTTGGCAATCATTTCTGATGGAGCTCTCGATTGACGATACCACCAAGCGTGAAGTTCGCACTGTTATTCGGTTTTGGAACGCAGAAGGCATTAAACCGCTTGAAATTAATCGACTATTAACGGAAGTGTATGGCGAGCCGAGCATAGATGTCAGAAACACCCGCAAGTGATGTAGGGAGCTTGCAGCGACGAAGCTCAGCGCCTTTTTCAACGATATACAAAATCTGCCACAGCGCCTACATCAACATGCATCAACCGAAATGATGATTATGTAGAAAAGTAGATCGATATTCAAACTTTAAAATGATGCAAAGATCGTTGACAATACGTAATAAACACTTCTGTGATTTCTAAATATTTTGGAGACCTTAGCTTTGGGATTTTTCTTCGTATTTCTTATGTTATCTGCCGATTATTCTAATGTCTTCTAACCTTCTTTTCTCTGGGGTTGTGTTGTCTATTTCTCTCTCATCGGGTCATGTCGACTGTCTCACTCTGCTTACATCTTAATTCTTTTTAGAAAAATCATTACATATCAAGTCTATTTAATATAAGACAGAAAATCATATTAGATGGACCTGATATGTAATCATTATCCATTTGAAAAGGACACTTGAGAAACCAAAGGCCCCTAAATAAATTTATATCTGACGAATTAATATCATATATATATATATATATATATATATATATATATATATATATGTGTGTGTGTGTGTGTGTGTGTGTGTGCGTTGTGTTGAACTCGGCGGTCAATTAATTCTTGTCTGACGAGTTTCTTTTCTATCCTTTCTAAT
>CM042142.1:101162690-101165190 GCA_023376005.1 Doryteuthis pealeii | reverse complement strand
TCCCAAGAAGTGAGTAGAGTGCTAACTGGCCATGATAATGGAATGAAATACTGTGAGATCTCCACTGAACTCAATGTCTCCATCAATATTTGTATAGTTATTATACGATAATGGAAATAACATGGCGTGACTTGTGGATCTGCCTCGAACAGGACGTCCGCGTAAATTAAGTGAACGAACAGCTACATCCATTTGTCGGCAAGTAATTCTAAACCCATTCACAAACCGGTGGTGAATTTCGGAAGGATCTGCAGGCAGCTGAGACAAAAGTGAGCAAAAAATGCAATTAGTCGGACACTCCAGCGAGAAGCATTGCATTCTCGGACTCTTAGAAAATCTCATCTTCCGAAGACCAGTCACGTGAAGTCTCGTCTACTCTTTGCTTACAATAAATCCCAAGGAGATTGCTTCGTTCTTAGACGAACAAGATGAAAACTGTTGTTCGAAATCCAGTACGTTACTTCCTACACCACGGGGTCTCCTTCATTATAATTTCTTTTTTAGGAGGAGGAGGTGGTGGATGAGGGGTGGTGGATGAGGGGGATGGATGTGGAGCTCTCAAAGTGACTAGCGAGAGGAGAGCCTCTTTGGTTTGATTTCAAAATTTCCCTTCTCCTTCGGCTGCCATACCAAGGCCAAAGAGCCCAGTCTGTCCTACTATTTACCAAGAGTAGGAGGGAGGATAATTGGATTCGTACCTTTCCCAAAGGGATTAGCGCTATTTGAAAAGCAAACAGCCGCATCCAAGATTTGAATTTGTATCACTAAGTCATACGACGGTAACCATTACACCACGTGCCTCCAAACTATTTGACTTTTGTTGTTATAATAACTGTTGGAACTCGTATATCTGAGTTAAAAATAATAGGAAGAAACACAACGAGTATTAAGTTAGAAGAAAAGGTTTACTATGCAAAAATAAAAGTTAAACAGATTAATTAGCAATTTGAAGCTTAAATTAAAAATCCCCGTGAGATCTTATTGTTTCTCTCTTCGACGGACATTATTTATAGGAAAAACAGACGAGTCCCTTCTAATTATTTAGAATTTTAGGAATGTCTGAAACCATCGTTTTAGAAAGTTGAAAAGATTTCTCTTCATCAGGAGAAGATTCTGTATTCATAAGAATTGCATATCCATCAAGAACTAACAAATTAGCAATAGACATATTGGTACAGAGGTCGATTAATTTCCAAAGACATCTATCATTACGGCCAGGCCCAATGTATTCACCAAGTATATGCTGCTCCTTGACACGAACACTGGCATTCATGGCTTCTAATATTTCCTGGAAAATGCTACAAAGTTTTGGAGACCATCCTTGTTTATCTACTGGCATTATGTCAGCCAATTTTGAGTGAACATGGCAATTTATTTTAAACATTTATCAGATAGATAAAAAGAAACACTGTAAAAATGAGCATGTTGATATTTTTATTTTTACTTATAATACCGAACAAAATTAAAACTATTTTATCAGTGCAAGAAACTTAAAAGGGACTCTCTTATGTCAGAGAACAACAGGGGTTAGGGATTAACCCCCTTTATCAGGCTGGCGAATTCGGCCAGTTATATATATATATATATATATATATATATATAGATAGTACTCGCTATATAGATATGAATATTCATCTCTCTCTCTCTCTCTCTCTCTCTCTCTCTCTCTCTCTCTCTCTCTGAATATATATATATATATATATATATATATATATATATATATAAGTAAAGAAATAACAAAAGACTTAGAGATTTAGCATTATAGTCTATATATATATATATATATATATATATATATATATATATATATAAAAGTAATTGGTAATTTGCTTGAAGCATTGTTAAGTATGTTATAAAATAATAAAATTCGAAGGCAATACAATGCGTAAAAAATAAAGACAAAAAGATGTTTTATATGTCTAATCGATTTCAAAGCAAAGCTTTATCATCAGAGTGTATTTTCAGAAAAATTTCTGAAAATACACTCTGATGATAAAGCTTTGCTTTGAAATCGATTAGACATATAAAACATCTTTTTGTCTTTATTTTTTACGCATTGTATTGCCTTCGAATTTTATTATTTTATATATATATATATATATATATATATATATATATATATATAAATTTAAAAAAATAAAACTCTTGTGTCACAAGGAAGATTCTTCTCTGGACTTTTGGATTATATATATATATATATATATATATATATATATATATATATATATATATATATTAAGATACGGGAAAATTAACAACCTTTAACAAGCTCTCGGCCCGTGATGATGACCACTAAGGGACTACTAAGAAACCCGCTCATGTGAGGAAGAACTTTGTTAATGTAAATAGGTGGTTGTACAATATATTGTGTCAAGTATGTTACATGAATAATCATGGTAACTGATATTCGTGTACTATTTATTACATTTTCTATAGTACCTCATATTGCTCGCATCTAGGTATCATCTAAAAAGACTAAAATAGAAATATTCAGTAGAAA
>CM042142.1:101142690-101157690 GCA_023376005.1 Doryteuthis pealeii | reverse complement strand
GTAGTTAAATCCCGCCTAGTTAATCATTAATGAATTAACTTTAAAAAAAAAAAATAGGTTTGACTTCAATTAAGCACATATTCCCCCAAATATATATATATATATATATATATATATATAATTTTTTTTCTTTGGCCAAGTATTATAGTATCAACGATTATTTTCGGTTGGTACGACTATCCTGGTCTTTTCATTTTTTCAATTTTTTTTCCCCAGGCGATGTTTGGTAGTATATTTTTTACAAGCAAAACTATTTGCCGTGTCGTTTTCTTACCGCAGGAGTTTACCAACAAGTTATATATATATATATATATATATATATATATATATATATATTCAAATGCCATTTGAAACATCTTTACCTGATGATTGCCTCGCATGAAACCAATATGGTCGTGAATGTTCCTTAGTCACCTAATAAATAGATATGTAAAACCTTTATATATTTATTTTATTATATTATATAACAGCTCTATTTTATATTGAGCACTCTACCAATAATACTACCTTTGGTACACCATTCCAGCAAAAGCTGAAACAGTGACCATCTCACACTATAGTATATATATATATTATATATATATATATATATATATATATATATATATAATTTCTTGTACAATTCCCTCGGGATCCCTTGTCCCATACAGTTGTACATAGTCTTGTACTCTCTGTGCTAGTTGGCTGCATTCGCTTATTATAGGTCTAGCAGCGGCTATCCGGCGGCGCCAGAGTACAGGGGAATTTTTTTAAGTTAATCCCACATATTCATTATTACTGAATTGAGAATTGAATCCGCGTGGAATGCCTCATTTAAATCCCTGTGTCAAAAAAATAGACCTTGCATTGATCCAGTTACTCTAAAAAGAAATGTTAATGTCTACTATCTAAAATATTAAATAAAATAAAAAATCCATTCTGTTATCATTTAAATTTTATTTTTTAATTATCTTCACGAATATAAATCAAATCTGTATTATTTTTGCTCAAAAACCAAGGCCTGGTGATATTTAATGTATATATATATTTACTTTGTCGTTAATTGTTTTATTTTCGAAGTTTCCTCCGGACATACATATACACACAACTGTCCTTTATATATGTATAGATGACGGCAAACAGTTCTAAAGAAATTTATTAATGCCTTAGACTACCATCAAAGTATGCTTATTTTATGATTGTTAACATTTCAAGACTAATAGGCTTATGAATGTCAAAGGATTGACGTACACGTGTAAATAAGACTTGAACTTTATCAACAGTATCATCTTAGATCTATAGTCGTGCTAATACAATATAATTAAAGATGAATTTATTGATCTTTTTCTCACTTTGCAAACAACATAATTATCATTGTCAGCAACGAAATAAAACCTGGTTAACATAAATATTTTAAATTCTTTTTTGAACGAATCTGGATTTTGTGGGCAATAAAATTTCTGATATTAGTAAATTGATTTCGTTACAACATAAATGAAAATAAAAATGGCATCAGGTTTTCTAAAAAAATTGCGAGGCATTATTTACAGAGAACGGGCTTCAGAGTACGGTTTTCGACACGGGAAATTTTATTTACCCTACCTTTGCAGGTGGTTTTCAGTGACACCTGCATATTTCAGCTTAAGCCCGATGTTATAGGGGTCATTTTCAGGATTTTATATAGCACACTTGTTGTTCCCATTATGGCCTCCTAGTGACATGTGGTTAACTCCCAGTTAAACCATTAAGCTTGCTGTATATTTAGATGAGTAATTGTTTAGAAACAGAAAGTACCGTAATTAGTACTTAGAAATCTTAGACTGGTATTTACAGACAGACAGAAACACACACACACACACACACACACTCACATGCGAAAGAGCGTGATGCAGCGAATGAACGAGACGAAGCGAACGCACGGGATACATGCTTTTTGGGAAAAACAATACTTCCAGTTTGAATTCAAATTATTTTCTGTTTCTCTCTGAAAAACTCAAAAAAAAAAAATCACTCTGATGCAGGTCGTAAAAAATCTCTCTGTGTACGGAACATTTTATACATTTTTCCTATTATTATTATTATCATCATTTCAACTCCATCTGATTATTTTAATGATAATGATAACGTAAATCCGTATACATTTTGATAAACAGACCGAAACACATGTGTAAGTGATATCGATTAAAAGTGATATCGATAAAATTCATTTTTATCCATCTACATTTCTTTTCTTTACTCATTTTTCCTCATATTGTCGGATTCATTTTCCATTCTTACACATATATATATATATATATTCAAGATTTTAGATTTGTACTTATTCCAATAATAATCAACTCTTAACACAATTCTCCGATTACATGTTACTCTTGAGTCATATTCTGAGAATTGCATTTCGATTGTCTATTATGCTCCACCTCCTTTTTTATTTTTTAAAGGGAAATATATATTTTAAATTGGCCACAAGTGAAAATATGTTTTTAAAATGACATGAAATTTTGAACATTACTAAAACAGCTGTTGTATTATGTCAAGTCAAAAGTTTCCATCACGCACGCGAATCTTCATCATTCCTGTTTTCCCTGACGTCTCATAAATTTACGCGACTCTTCAGCTAAATTCTGTATTTCGTCATTAAAAAAATAATTTCATTCGTGTTTCGTTGCATTACTCGAAGAGATTTTCGATATTTATTAAATTGGGGCAGCTGTTTACCAGGAAGCGAGTGTTGTATGGTTCGACAGGTCTACAAAATGATAGATCTGAAGGTAGGTTGGTTATAGAAGAGGCTTTTTCTTCAACCGCTTAGTTATACGCCTCTTTCTTCGTATACCATCGTATCATCACAGTGACAGATTATCAACGTATTGTTATATAATGGGAGAGAGTAGAGAGGAAAAGAGATAAGGGAGATTAACTCTTACTTTTCTGCTTGTTCTATTTCGTCACTTAACGTTAACGCGACCGGCCACTCTTTGGTTTGGTTTTACGGCATATCAACCTCAGCGGGTCATTTAATGCCGAGAAAGTTTTGAAATAAATCAATTCTTAATGGATAATACAATTTTTTTATAAATACATTTTTCTATTTAACCCATAGATGGGACCCTAACAGGTACTCCCACTCCGGGTCAGAGTGGACCAGGGAGCAATGGTGATGAAGGGGTGCTCCACATTCCCCAAACCTCCAAAACTGGAACCTCACCATCAGATGTTTAACGTCATTCCCTAGACATGTAGACACTCAGTCACCGCCTTCTAACACTCATATGATAAAAAGGGTTGGGGATTGCCATAAGGGCAATAGGGTTGGGAAAATCATATAGGTGCTAGGGCATGACGTGACCAGCCGATTGATCAGAGGGGCATCTCCGACCGCCCGTCTAGCCCAAGATAGGGCCAAAGTGGAGTATTGCAAGTCATGAACTGCTCATCCACCTGGGTTCTATCCTTAAGCATCACGGGTCGCCACCCACGGCCAACAGGTGGCCCCATTGGGGGAGTATTACCTCTCTGCAGAGGTGCAGTCGGTGTATTCTAACAGTCGACCGGGGTAATACTACAGAGGGGTAAGACTCCCCAAATGGGCCACCTGTTGATCGTGGGTGGCGACCCGTGACGCTTAAGGACGGAGTCTTGGTGGATGAGCAGTCCATGACCTGCAGCACTCCACTTAGACCCTACTTAGGCTAGACAGGCGGTGAGAGAGGCCCCCTCTGATCAATCGGCTGGTCACGTCAAGCCCTAGCACCTATATGATTGTTCCAACCAATTTCTTTGTGCAGCCTCCAAGAAAATTGGACCCCTTAAGTGCATTATATTTTCTCGGATTAGTCGTATATGGAGTTTAGCATTGTAATCTAATATTCAAATGGTGGTGACACGTGATTTATGAACACACAATGGTCGCTTTGAACAAATACCTGTTCTTATTGGCATCTGACAGCAAGAGAGATTACAGGTAAATTGTTTGCCCTGTTAATACTCAAATTACAAAATAGGTAAAAAAACATGTGTCAACTTACTAGAAAATACTGTCACATTTCCAGGAACACACACACAAACACACACACACACACACACACACACACAGAGACACACACACACACACATAATATATATATATATATATATATATATATATATATATATAGTCATTAAATAGTTCTTGCTTACTTTTACTTTAAGAGATGAATCTGGTTTTAGTTTTAATCTTATTCATTAACTCTAATATTTCAGGTAGACTACTATCTATTTTCAAATAATTTTATGAGAGAGCGATATTAAATAGATCGTGCTTACTTTAACATTTCACAACGGAAGGGAAAACGAGAAAGAGGAGGTGGAGAGAAACAAGATTAAGTCTTATAGAAGAAGAAGAAGAAGAAGAAGAAGAAGAAGAAGAAGAAGAAGAAGAAGAAGAAGAAGAAGAAGAAGAAACGTATTATAGAAGATGACAAAGAAGGAAAAAAACAGATTAGGTTTGATTAAGTTTCTTTGTTTAATGGTATATCAACTATCATGGGTTATTTAATTCCAAACCGATCCTTGTAGAAAAACAGAAATGCTACATCTTAATCTATAGCTGAGGCATGAGGGGATTTACAGTTTTCCCAAGGGCATTAGTCCAAAAGTGAACGTAATAGTGGGACTAGAGTTCGAACTCGTTTACTACAATTTCGCGGTACAGAGCCCCCCAAAGAAGAAGAAGAAGAAGAAGAAGGTAGAGCAAAATTATTTAATCTTAAAGATGAAGAAGAAAAAAGATCATCAACAAGAACAAAAGAGTATCACAAGAGAAAATTTTCATAAGGATCATTGGATTGGTAAAAGAAAAAAATTAAACATTAAATAGTCATTTGTTTTCAACTTGGGCGTTTTTTCCTCTGAAGAAGTCAATACTAATTTCCATCGTCCAATTTATATGACGTTGTTAATCATACATAAAATTGGAGACAATAATCTAAGGAGCATATAAAAACGTATCCACTTATTAAACACAAAGAGAAACTCATGAACAAACCAACAATTCCCAGTATGCTTCACTCCAGCCCTTTTATATTTAACTTTGCATTCAAAATATGGGACATACCATTGGACAGGCGCATTAAAATTCAAGGCGCCTGCAGTAGTACAATAGTTATAGTCCTTATGTCACACACAAAATTATAAGCAAGCAATAAACAAAACCCCACTTCATACAAGACTAACGCACTCCAATATACTCAAACAAGAACAACCACAATGTGAAACATGTTAAACACCTTTGACAGTTAAACACTTATTCATGGAATGCAGGTTTTTTGCTCACATCAGAAACCGTTATTTTAAAGCAAACAATATGAAAGATCTATTTGAAAATGTCAGCATGGAGGATATTCGCTCTTTTTTGAGGGAAATAAAATTATACCATAGAATATAGACATGAAACAAATCAATACCATACAACATAATCCCCAATAATGATAACACATTGTTAAAACCAATTTCTAAAAAGTATAAATATAAATACACGATATGTATAACTTCCTAACCGTTAGGCATGACATAACCCCAGCCGGGTTGATATGCCGTTAAAATCAATAAACAAACAAACACACAAATCAAATACTTTCCAAAGACATAATATCAATGTCTAAATAAAAAATAGAAACAGCCTGTCTTCATTTTCCGTGTCTGAATGGAAGTTGAGATGTTAAAAAAAGAGAATGTTATAATTTGGCGACTGCTACGTATCATCGATTTAGTTTGTCTTCCATTTAAAACCAGTATTTTCTAGTACCTATTATAAATAAAAGTTGTTTTTTTTTCTTTGGAGATTTGTAAAATAAGCAAAGAAAAACGAAGCATACAGATAGGAGGTCATCAACATTTTTTTTTAATATTAAAACTACATCAGGTGTTTCTGTCTTGCAATATAATACACTGCTATGTTAATTTCACAATAATTGTCTGTTTAAATGTCTGAAGAAAAGAAGGTTTCAAGGAGGACAGTATTTTCAAAGCTGTTAAATTACAACTTGAGACGGTGACCACGAAAAAAAAAGAAGTATCGTAAATGTTTTCAAAAGAATAAATAATCTGTTGTTACTATTATGGACTGGATGAACTTGTCGACAAATAATGGAGGTAGCGAAATAATGCATGCAATTATACGAAGGACGCTGTTTATATTGACAGTCGTAAAACAGGATTATTGTGGTTTTACGGCGGTCATATCAACCGCCATGAATTTAACTGAAAATCTTATTATAATGGAGATTGTGTGTTTTTCTGTCTGTAACCGAAACTATATTACTAATCGAGTCACAATTAACATAGTTATTTTCATCACATTGTTCATGATTTTATTTATATTTAAACCTCAATTATTAATAAAATTGCTTCACCTTTTTATTAGTGTTGTCCATATCTACATGGTATTTACCGCGTACCCCACTTGTACGGGTCAGGCACAAAGTCCCTATTAACGTGGGACCACCACAAAGCCGAAGCTTATGGAGTGGCAGGTGAAAATTGCGTCGATCCCGTCGGCATTCCCCCTCAAGGGGGGCGCCTCAGGCACTGGCAATAAACCCAGCCCTGCCCCTTTAAATCAAGGGGGCAGGTGTTGCCTGGGGGATGGCCCCCTGGGATCGACGCTGTTAATTATATCAATGGTCCAGAGGCCGAAGCCACTGTTGACCATATCAACATACTAATAACATGCTATTGTATTTATATATACAAAAAATAGCGGTTTGCAGTGTGAACGGGAAGGCTAATTTGCATATTGATATTAAAAATGTGATTTTATTAAATATGTGCATAGTATTATTGATTTCTAACTGTTTAGTTTTATTTTAATGAATATAAGCAAAAATCTCTCCAATGAATCTTAAATGAAATCCATTAACAAGAAAAAATAAGTGTAATTTTATTCTTTATTTCCTAATTTAACTAAATAGTTAAATAGTAAAATTCAGCAATGAAAGACGGCAGTGATGGAAGAGAAAGTTTCATTTCTATTTTTCTATTATACCCCCACTCTGTTTCAAATCATTTTATCTGCCATCTTATTAGACTTTCTAATTTAATACAATATTTCATTACATTAAAACTTAAATACTTGCACCCGGAGGGTGCATATATTTGCTAGTAAGAATAATCGACTATTAATGTGAATATTAAAAAACAGAGGGGGAAAATAAAAATTTAACTCAACAAGTTTTTGTTGAGGGGATTGGCCAAAAAGAAACGAGTCCAACTCCTTGTCGTAGGCTAAACTTTCTTTTGGTCAACACAGACTTCTTCTTCTTCTTCTTCTTCTTCTTCTTCTTCTTCTTCTTCTACTTACTCCATTTTCCTCTCTCTAACTACCCCCCCACTCCTTCATATCCATGCTGTTATCATTTAAATTTTATTTTTTAATTATCTTCACGAATATAAATCAAATCTCTATTATTTTTGCTCAAAAATCAAGCCCTGGTGATATTTAATGTGTATATAAATTTACTTTGTCGTTAATTGTTTTATTTTCGAAGTTTCCTCCGGACATACATATACACACAAGTGCCCTTTATATATGTACTAGAAGCGGCTAACAGGTGTCGCGTGGGTAGAGCAGGGGGTAAAAAAGGTAGTCTCGCAGATCCATTATTGTTGAATCACGGGTTGGATCCTCGCAGAGGGAGAAAATAAAAATTTAACTCAACAAGTTTTTGTTGAGGGGTGGCCAAAAAGAAGCGAGTCCAACGCCTTCTCGCAGGCTAAACTTTCATTTGGTCAACACAGACTTCTTCTTCTTCTTCTTCTTCTTCTTCTTCTTCTTCTTCTTCTTCTTCATCTTCTTCTTCTTCTTCTTCTTCTTTGGCCGTCGTCGAAATCCTCTAGCAGCAACACTCGTGTCTGCCTCCCTCGCCTCCCGATGCCTCCCTCCATTCATCCACAGGCCTGCGTCCATCATCCGGGCGTCCGTGCTTTACAGTCGGGATTCTTAACTTAATCCCAGTTGCCGGAATACCCATAGCTATCATCCGGGCATCTGACGCTCACATACGGGACAGTGGCATCTCGACTCCGGTGCCCGCGCCAAAGTGTCCCCTTTTCGCATTCTGAAGGACGCGGGTTCGATCCTAGGTCAGCCTAGCCCGCTTCCTTCGAGAATACGGCAAGTTCTCATGTTCGCCACTCAATTCGTGTTCTCTGTCACAGTACTTATAATAAAATTTGAAGTAAATATTTGACCGCTTATTCTAAAATTCCACTTCCGGTTCATATTGTTGACTTGACTACCTGTCCACTGTGTCGGTGGGGTTTAGAATATGCTAAAAGCATGGGTATGATACCAAACCAATCAGATTTGAGGCTCAGTTCTGGAGATCTGGGGGGGGGTTTGAGTAACCATTCATTGCCATTGCGTCATTGCTTCCTTCACTTAGTGGTTCTCACGGGGGGCCATGTGGACCCCTAGAGACCATATAACATTTAAGATTACCATATCACGTTTTTTTCCGGCCAGGCAAGCACAAACATTCTATTATAGAAATAAAATAAGATTTTGAAATATCGCCTGGCTATGAACCCATTCATAGCCAGGTAGATAAAAATCAAAGTAGTTCATAGATAAAAAAAAAAAGGTTGAGGACCAAATATTTACACTTTATTATA
The DNA here is from genome assembly GCA_023376005.1 of Doryteuthis pealeii. Classification (NCBI taxonomy): domain Eukaryota; kingdom Metazoa; phylum Mollusca; class Cephalopoda; order Myopsida; family Loliginidae; genus Doryteuthis; species Doryteuthis pealeii. The sequence continues at coordinate 101,149,062 of CM042142.1, read as the reverse complement.
TATACTAGCAAATATATGCACCCTCCGGGTGCAAGTATTTAAGTTTTAATATAATAAAATATCATGTTAAATTAGAAAGGCTAATGAAACTGAATAAGAATTCAGATTAAAATATTTGGAACAGAAGGGATATGATTGAAAAATAGAACAGCTTTGAAACTAACTCTTCCATCATTTTCCCTTACTCCCGTCTTTCATTGGTAAATTTTCCTAATTTAACTATTTAGTTAAAATAGGAAGTAAAGAATAATATTACAGTTATTTCTTTGTTAATGGAATTCTTTAAGATTTATCCCCGAGATTTTTGTTCATATTCAATAAGATAAAAACCAAAACAATTAGAAATCAATAATACTGAACACATATTTATTAAAATCAAATTTTAAATATCAATATGCAGATTAGCCTTCCCGTTCACACTGTAAACAGCTATTTTGTTGTATATACAAATACAATTGCATGTTATTTGTATGTAGATGTGTCAACAGACTTAATGATGTAAAACAATTTTATTAATAATTGAGGTTTAATAAAAATAAAATCATGGAGAATGTGATGTAAATAACAAGGGAATTGTGACTTGAATAGTAATATAGTTTCGGTTACAGACATACAAACCCACAATCTCCATTATAATAGATATATATATATATATATATATATATATAATATATATTAACAAGGTGAGATTTACATTCTGTTTAGGTATTATGCTGCTCTGCTGGCATTTGAGGACTTTTTGTTCATTAAACGCTTATATATATATATATATAATATATATATATATATATATATATATATATATATATAATAACGTTTCTGTAATAAATTTATTTCGACCAATATATATATATATAATATATATATATATATATATATATATATAATTTTCATATCTATAAATACAGATTGTTGAAAAACGGCGATAGAGCATATATATACAAGTTAAGATAGTTTGATGGCACCGTAGACTATGTTTCTATGCTATTCTAGCTTATTCTAACTTATTCTAATATATATATATATATATATATATATATATATATATATATATATATATCATATTCATTATCATCCACATAAACCGTGTTTAGATGTATTACGTTTCCTCGGAGGAGCTAGAAATTAGCAGGCTACCTGCGATCAAAATCTGACCGATTTATCATCAACCGGAGTCTTTAACTACAAACTGTTCTTAACCTTTGAGCCATCAACAAATTTACAAACTTGAGCGATAATTTAACTGAAAAATACGTACATATGTACACATGTAAATGCCGTCAGAGAGAGCTCCATCCATTTTATAGAACATTGCCCATATATATTAAAGAGAGAGAGAGAGAGAGAGACAGACAGACAGACAGACAGACAGACAGTAATATACTTTTTACGTTATTCATTCCGGTTTCATTATTTCCTTCATTTTTCCTTTCTTCTTCTTTTTTATCATTTTAGCTTCTTTGTTTTTTTAATTTTTAAAATTCTTATCAAGAATCTACCTCAAGTTCAATTCGATTCTCACTGGTTGCCTAATACTTACAACCTTGTGTCATATCCTACTCGTTGAGGACGGGTCCGGTAAATACCAAACATCTTCCTTTCTAAATAAACTAACAAAAAAAGGTCCTCCAAAAATAAACTCGCAGCTCAATTAGTTTGCTATGTTTTCTTTTTTACAATATGTTGACGACAAATTCAAATAAAGAACACTTAACTGTTTTCTTCTGGAGTTTTTGATCGAATACAAAAGCAAAGCTAAGCTATAACTGTTTCAAAGGGGACTTTCTCGACGTCAACCAGCTACTTTTAAAATCGGATATTTTGTGATGTGCAAGGATCAATAATGTTTAATTTAAACTCGATAGTTACAATCAAAGGAAAACATAAACGTTCTAAATCAAGCTTATTCTACTCTTGACAAAACAGTGAAGGTCAAGAGATGATGTGAAAATCAAACGAAGATCAGTTGAGGAGGAAAGAATTTGAAATTGAAAAAGAGGTTTAAAATACTGAACAAATTTTTATATGTTAATTTTTTAGCAATATATTTGCCGAGTTCGCTTGTCATGATTATTTTCATTAATTATCGAATTTTATACGATATGCTCATTGTAACTGCCTTCAAGCAAAAAATATAAATAATAATATACTTTATTCAACAATGCTTCTAAAGCAAAATTACCTTAATCTCATTTCCTTATACCGGAGTATAGGCCTAAAAAATTGCGATCTTCTCAACGTCCACTCTACTTTGTATAGTAGTAGTAATAGTGACGTATTTACCCTTGACAAGCTGATTTCGCATGCATCGTTCGCTGCGAATCGGTGGCCCAGTGGTAAAGTCTCAAATTTAGTTAATACCTTATATAATATTGTGCATGTGTTATTAACTAAATTAATAGGCAAATACAGACTTAGTCTCAATCTAAAGCCTACTTATTTCCATAATCCAGTGCGTTCAGTTGTTAAAGATAACTGCATTAAAGGCATGCTATATTTTTGATACTTTTCAATAAGTTAGGCTTCTACTTATGTTGGGATATGTTTGTTTCACTATTAAAAGTAAAATCTATAATATTTGTGATTTTCTAAGCCTCAAATTGAAAATATAGTTAAAACAAATTTTACTTTTAAACAGAATCAAACGGTGTAAGCAGTCACCATCCATCCAACTCTGTGAAATGACCTCTAATTCTCTTTAAAACTTTCTCGTCGGATCATTTGATTATAATATATATATATATATATAAATATATATATATATATATATATATATATAAGTAAAGACGTCGGGGCGGCCTAATACCAGTATCAGCCAGACAGCTAGGTAGTCTATCCCCTTTTCACTAGCACTAGACAAAGGAGATTATTTTAGCATCTGAGGTGGAGCGCCACACCTACCATCAGCTCCTCACTTTACAGCACATATCTCTGTGCTACTCATACGCTGAGTTGGCGAGGGCCGGTATCGAAGCAAGAACCTTGTGATTCCTGGCCGAACACTCTACCGACTGAGCTAAACCAGCCCCTTATATATATATATATATATATTTATGATGGAGAAAGAGAAAGGAAAAAGAGCAAGACATTTTCTTGCCTGCCAGGATCGAACCCGCGTCCTCCCGCATGCAAAAACAAATGCAATTTGGGCACTGGACGGACGCGAGGTTCGACTGATGTGCCCGGATATTTGGGTAATGTGTCCATTAAATAACCAAAGCGAGTGGAGCGTGGCGTGACAAGCAGAGAAGCATTCGGCCTACGTGGGACGGCAGTCAGTAAAGATTATTTTGACGACGACGACAACGGATTTTTCAGCTGCTGGTCGAAGACTGTTGACTCAAATATCTATTTCCCCCCTCTATTTCCCCTCTCTATTTCCCCCCTTCTATAATATTATATATATATTTACCAACCCCTCCGCACAAGCAGGATGCGACACAAGGTCAATTTCTTAAGCGGAGTTCAACAGGTTTGAATTCAGAGTTTTCCTTCTCCTAGACCGGTTGCCTAACCAAGGTTAAAGAGACCAGTCTACCCTACTATTTATCCATAGCTGGAGGGAGAGTAGGATTCATACCTTTCCCAAGGGTAATAGCCCTAAGTGAAATGCAATTACCACGTCCAGGATTTGAACTCGGGGCGACGAGTCCATTTCCCATGACTTTAACCATTACACCACGCGCTTCCTACAATAATATTATATAGCATACAGCTAGAATTTGACACAAGGTCACAAGTATTGGACATCGAACGAGGATCGAATTCGTTTTCCTCGAATCCTTATCATTAACACTATTCCGAGAAAGTAACATTTGGCGACCTGAGAACAAGCTGATTATATATCACCAAGTGGATATTTTTTTTCTGTTCCGAGCGTAAGTGTTTACAAGTTAAACATCTGGTAATGAAGTGGTTTCCCAAATTCCGAATAGATTTATAGGTTCTACAACATTGAATACTTAAGATGATACATATCAGCAATAATTTAACGCCTAAATAAGGCAGCATATTCCTGTCAGGTTAAGAAGGGGACTTAAATGGTGTGAAATGACTAAAACTAACATTATGTTCTCGGTTTTGCCAGGTTTATATAATATTAGCGGGACCCATGGAATTTCCACGAAACGAAACAAAAATCAAGCGGAGCTATTTAAGCCAGAAACGATGATTTGCAATTTCATCTTTTATCTTCTATACATATATAAAGGGCAGTTGTGTATATGTACGTCCGAGAGAAACTCCGAAAATAAAACAATTAACGACAAAGTAAATATATATACACATTAAATATCACCAGAGTTTGGCTTTTGAGGAAATATAATAGAGATTTGATTTATATTCGTGAAGATAATTAAAAAATAAAATTTAAATCCAGCATGGATTTTTTTCATTTGATATTTTAGATAGTTGACATTAACATTTCTTTTCAGGGTAGCTGGATCAATGCAAGGTCTATTTTTTTTAATAGGGATTTAAATGGGGCATCACACGACAATGCAACTCACGATTCAGTAATAATGGATCTGTGGGACTATCTTAAAAAATACCCTCAACCCAGCCACTTCTTTACTACAGCTTTCACTTCCTCGTCACTGGAATAATGTTTACCTCTCAAACCCTCTTTCTTGGGACCAAAGAGATGCAAACATTATTTTATATTCATATAAATATTGAATGAACGTGATTCCCTAACCTAGGGGTATGAAATAACCCAAGATCAGTTGACAGGCCGTTAGATTCAATTAATCAATATAAAATCATTAGTATAATCCAACAAAATATTTGTTTAATTCTTTGTATTCACGTTTAGGGAGGGAAATAATTATACTGTCTCGTCCTCAAATTTTAGGAATCATTCAGTCGGTAGAGCGTTCGGCTAGAAACCACAAGGTTCTTAGTTCGGTCCTCGCCAACTCAGCGTATGAGTAGCATAGGGATCTGTGCGGTAAATGAGCTGATGCTAGATGTGGAGCTCCACCTCAGACGCCGAAACAATCTCCTTAGTCTAGTGCTATTGAAAAGGGATAGACTCCCTCGCTGACCGGCTGATACCGACTTTAGGCCACCCCGACGACTTTACTTACTTTACTTATTATGTACAATAAAACAAAACAGTAGGCATTAGTAAATTTTTGTCATAGTATCACTTCTCACCTTCCATATATAATTATATTTATCTCTACAATACGAGCTTTGACTTAAAAGTAACCGGATTGGGTGAGCTATCGGTGAAATATGGATAAGCGGATTGTGTTATCATCTGGCAGGATATCTTTAAGAGTATATAACTGTAATCTTAGCTTTGGTGCAACCATTGCTTTTTTTTTCACTTGCTTATGTTTACACTCCTTTATTTTTTTTCAGGTCGTTCAGTTATGAGCACCGAGGACGAACGATAAATACTGTGCAATGAAATAAACCTGAAATTCGGGTCGGTTGGGAAAAAACTCACCACAAGTACTTGAAATGCTTCAGCATGTGCATGGAGATAAGACCATCTCGTGTTTTGACACTGGAGATTCAAAGAAGGGCACGTGGAAGGATTCTAGGAGTAAGGGAATTCGATAATTAGGACTGAGTTCAACAAATTGGGTGTAGTGATCGTCAGTTGATTATTCGTATGATCGCAAGTGAGCAGGACATGAAAAAGGCCAGTATTTGGAAGATTATCACACAGAATTCCAGATCCCATTACTTTTCAGATAGATGCACTGGCTCACATCGTCCTCAGCACCCGGTAGTACCTGACTGTGTTGAGATTTTTTAGTATATATATATTTACCAACCCCTCCGCACGAGCAGGATGCGACACAAGGCCAATTTCTTAAGCGGAGTTCAACAGGTTTGAATTCAGAGTTTTCCCTCTCCTAGACCGGTTGCCTAACCAAGGCCAAAGAGCCCAGTCTGCCCCACTATTTACCCATAGCTGGAGGGAGAGTAGGATTCATACCTTTCCCAAGGGTATTAGCGCTAAGTGAAATGCAATTACCACGTCCAGGATTTGAACTCGGGGCGACGAGTCCATTTCCCATGACTTTAACCATTACACCACGCGATTTTTTAGTATATAAGGTGTGTGTTAAAAGCCCACTCCTCCTTATAGACTCGACCACAACCATGTGACCAAGCTCTTGGCCAATCACTGACAGTACTCTGAGGTTGATACAATACTTAAAAGGACCATACAGATCATAACTACTTTGACTTTCATTGACGACGGACATAGGATTAAATCACTGGACCTTTAAGAATACACAGGATGACTTATTCGCTTACCAAAGGATTCCATAACTCAGGACTTACTTACTTTAAGCCCTTTTCAACTGGCCAAGGATGGCATTTAAAAACTTTACAGGTTATGGGCCCAGG
>CM042142.1:101085190-101137690 GCA_023376005.1 Doryteuthis pealeii | reverse complement strand
TTAATTATTAACCAAATTCATTAATTATTAACTAATTCATTAATTATTAACCAAATTCATTAATTATTAACTAATATTAATTATAACCAAATTCATTATTATTAACCAAATCATTAAATATTAACTAATTAATTTTCAAAATAGGTATGACTTCAATTAAGCACAATCCTCCAAAGTTTGTCGGCTAAATGCCGTATCAAATAAACACATTGTTCATTTATTTACTCTCATATATATATATATATATATATATATATATATATATATATATATGTATATATATATATATATATATATATATATATATATATATATATTCATAGAGAGGAAGGAAAACCCAACACCGTAATTCCATAATAAATTTATTTCGATCAAAATGGGGCCTATATAAATCTAAGTTGATTTAATATAGCTCCCCAAAATCCAGTCTCATCAGATGGGAGAATCAAGTTATCTGAATTGCAAAATTTTCTTCTCAAAAAATAAAATAAAAAATTAAACATTAAAAAAATAAATTAAAAAATACAACATTTTTTTCTATACATTGTAAGACTGTCACCATGGTGACAGGAAGTCAAATGAGAAAAAAGGATATACTTTGAGTTCTGGCCTCTTAGGTGAATGGTAGTCAGACAAAATTAAACTATGAATTAAACTATTGAATGAATCTGAGCAAAAATAATAGATGAATTAGAACCAATTAAAATGAAATGTTTTTCAAACATAACCCAATCCTAAAACTAAGGAATATTCTAATATGAATTTTGTGTCATTAAACTAAGCAGGAAAAATATCTTTAGGAGACAAACACTGATTTGCTCAGCTTTAGTATAACAATAGATATACAAACCCCTTTGTAAGAGCAAGATTTGAACTCATGTTGCAGAGTCCATTTCAAATGATGATAATCATTGCACGATGTGCCTCCACTAATGCTAATATATGTATTTACCCAACCATTCTATACTAGTAAGATGGGATACAAGATCAATTTTTTAAGCGGAGTTTAACAGGTTTTAATTCAGTATTTTCCTTCTCCTAGACTGGTTGCCTAAGCAAGATTAAAGAGCCCAGTCTGTCCTTCTATTTACCCATAGCTGGACAGAGAGTAGTTGGATGCACACCTTTCCCAAGGTTATTAGCGCTATGTGAAATGCAAACAGCCTTGTCCAGGATTTGAACTCGGGTCCATTTCCTATGACTTTATTTATATTTGTGAAGATAATTAAAAAATACAATTTAAATGATAGCAGCATGGATTTTATTTGTCATTTAATATTTTCGATATTAGACATTAACATTTCCTTTCAGTGTAGCTGGATCAATGCAAGGTTTATTTTTTACATAGGGATTAAATGGGGCATCCCACGAGGATTCATATTTCTTTTTTGTATATTTTGTAAATTTCATGTTTCTCTATTATCATTATTTTTTTATTTTGTATTTAAAGTAATAATGAATAGAATACCATGTATACAAGGGCAAACGTTTGGTCGAAACACGTATCGGCATTCCAATAAATAATTTTTATCCATACAACATTTTCTTCCAATTTATCTTTCAACATAATTGTTGGATTCACTTCCATCTTTCAACCCACACACACATACGCACACAACACACACACACACACACCACACACATAATATATATATATATATATTATATTATAATATATACTGTATACCAACTTATTTTACTAGATAAGAAACATGATCTATATATTTAATGCTCGTGTTCCTTAATAGTACGACCCATTATCATCTGGGAACACCAATTGTTTAAAAAAATGAGGCCATCCAAATCGTCCAAGATGAAATACGTAAACTGTAAATCCTGATTGTCTGGTGTCGTGACCTCAGCTAAATAATGGACCATTACGATTTTTTTATAAAAAAAGGAAAGGAAGTAAAGGACATGCTACACAGAAAAAATATAAGAAAGAAGGTGAATAGAAGAAAGATTGAGAAAGTGGGTAATTGCACGGAAGTGATAACGCCAATTTGTTTCAATTGAACATAATGAAAAGATAAAAAGAAGGAAAAAAAGAAAGAAATAAGTGTGAGATATATATATAGAGAGAGAGGGGGAAGTTAAATCAAGATTATTATACTTTTTACATATTGAATTATTTACAATAGCTCTTAAGTAAACATATCAAACATTGTAATAATTACATTGATATACTGTGGTATATCCACAGGTCCTGCTATTACATAATCGTGTGCAAAAAAAACCTTAAGAAACAACTACGCAAAAAATATTAAAAAAATATAAATATGAACGTACAATCAACGTGATTCCCTAACCTCTCGGCATAAAATAAACTTAGACGGGTTGAGATGTCTTTAAAATCCATCAATCAATCAATTATTTGATTTCAAAGTTATAATTCAATATTTATGGTTGGGAAGAAATTATTCTAAAACTCTAATAGACTAAATGTTTCTGTAATAATATGTGCTTTAGGATATGATTTTTTATCTAAGATAATCCTGGATACTTCTGGAAGAATAATTAGACTGAATTCTGTCCAGAAAAATAATGAAATTATTTAGAATTTTCAATTTAGCATTAATCTTTCTGGTGCGGCACACACACACACACACACACACACACACACACACACACATATATATATATATATATATATATATATATATATTATATATATATATATATATATACCGCACCAGAAAAATGAATGCTAAATTGAAAATTCTAAATAATTTCATTATTTGTCTAGACAGATATATATATATATATATATATATATATATATATATATATATATATATATATATATATATAATGAGGGATAGTTTTAGCTATTAAAACAGGTCATATTATATTTATGTCTTATATTCACCTACTTGTAAAAGTAATTCGCTCTTAATTTTCGCTTCCAAAATAAAAACCCAATCAGGAAGTATTTGAAAATACTCTTGCAGCAAATTTAATTTAATTACTGACTCATCCCTTCTTAAATTAGATTATTTCCTTTAAACGGTGAATGTCATCCAATACATTTGCCATAACCAAAATGAAATATCTTAAATAAGTTTTGTCGCGGAAAAGTTTACTGGAAGATGAAGCCTTTTGAAGACTAATGGAGCATCACGTGGGATTAATGGTATTACTAATAAACAAACTTTTACTGAATTTTAATGTTTTAAAAATACAGTTGTAACTTGACTTACGAGTGCCTGGGTTTTATATATTATATATACTAGTACAAAATAAAAAACACCCTCCGGGCGATGTAAAAATAGATTTTTGAAACATATTGCATGAGAGGTGGGAGTAAAAAATTCAATGTCAGCGAGTTTGTACCCTAAGTAAGTAAAATCATCAAATTCATTAAAGGATTAAAAAAATAAAACAATTTGAAATGTAAACTTTAAATGTGTATTAAAATAAAACAAACTATATATAGATATATAATACCAGTCATGTATTTATTAAAAACTTGTTTTAAAAAACAATGAGGACTGTCTAATGCTCAAATTTTGAGTGTATTTATTTTATGTTATGACGATTTTGAATAAGGTGACGTAAGCAGTGACGTAGTTTTTGTTACAGACAAAAACCGGAAGCGAATCTCCATTATTAATATTAATAGATGAAGGGAATTAAAACATTGGGCGCGTGTTGTTAGGGTCAGAGTCGTAGGAAATGGATTCGTCGACCCGAGTTCAATGCATGAGGGACATTCATAAATTAACCGCTGCAGGGGATACATTTAGAGTATTGTAAGGGCAGCTTTTTAAAGGTTTTATCTGGGATCGAACACTTATATTTGGTACCGCTAGGAAATTCGCAACTATCTCCGTAATGTGGCCATGTATTTTCACGAATTTTTGGAGATTTTCGCTACTCTTTTTTGTTACTCTTTTTGCTACTCTATTCGCTATCATTTTTGGCTACTCTTTTCGCTGTGTCCCGGATTTGATGTTAAACTGCATTTGGAGCTCTGTGGAGTATGGAGTACCCCTTCATCACCATTACGCCTTCGTCCACTTTGACCCAGAGTGGTGATACCTGTCAGGGTCCCATCTATGGCTAGATTGAAAAAGGAGTTTTAAAATACGTTTAAAAATTGAGTTTAAAAACAATGTTGAATCCTCATCAAGAATGAATAAAACAAAACGTCTTCGGCATAAAATAACCCAACGAATATGCCGTGAAATCCAACTAGCCAACCAACCAACTCTTTTTGCTACTCTTTTTCGCAACTCTTTTCGACACTCTTTTTTGCAACTCTTTGTCTGAACGTTTCATATCCTTCTGTTTTTCTTTCTTCATTCTTTCATTTTAATTCTGAGATTAAGTACCTTAGCTAGAAACTTTTGAATTGTTTTTAGTGCCTCATACTTCTGGCATTGTACCAAACTGAGCTTAGATTAATGAACTATAACACTTGATCATATGAACACAGACCTATACGATCTCTACCCAGCGCCCAACCATAGGCTTCCTAGCATCGTTCATGGTTGAACAGTTTCCGGAATATGAACCATGAGAGCTACTTCTCTATTCTTACTTCGCGCTACCGAGTCTACCCGTCAGAAGATTTTCTGTTCAGAAGGATACAAGAATAAAAATGAAGAAAAGGCTATCAAGAATTAATGGCGTATAAAATTCATCTCGTATTTTCTTTTTGTTCTTTAGTCGCTTATTCACTTTTCAACCCAAAATTAATTCTTAATGCATAATTCCTGCTGTTTAATTTACGAGTCAAAGAACAAAACCTTGTAGTAAAAGAAAACAAAAATATCGAATACATCAGTTTACCCCTTGCGATTTTTTGTGTGAATTTTATAAGATGCTTTTTCGTTGATGTCTGAGTGACAGCAAGTCTCCTAAGCTTTCCAGAACTCTTCGAAGTATTCTATCTGATTTTAACAATGCTGTGATCTGGATGTTCACGATTCTTCCTCTGATCTCCAGTTTTCCCAGTCTCTATCCCCTGCATTTGAGTAACGTTCCAAGTACACTAACTACAATAGATTTCACTGTCACCATGTTTCCCAGATTTTTTAGCCCTCTTGCAAGATCCTAGTATTTGCACATCTTTTCACTTTCTTTTATTTATCGTCCGCTATGGTCCGCTAGAACGGCAAAATCCATTAGGTCTGACATTCTGGTCAGGATTGGATTATCCGTTTGTGTCTCAAATCCCGAGCATTCTCAAATTATGGTTTGCGCAGATACCATTTGTCAGTAAGGTCAAATTTTAATCTCTTGCACAATTCCCAGGGGATCACCTTTCACACTCAGTCATGTCTATTTTTATATTCCTTTTGTGCCAGTTTGCTATATTCGCTTATTATATTTCATCGTTGTTACTACATAACATACACTTACCTTTTTATTACGTATTATCAATTTTTGTTTTGAAATCATTAGTACCTATGCCATCATTTTGCGCAGCTATTAACAGCGACTCATTATTATTATTATTATTATTATTATTATTATTATTATTATTATTATTTCACTCCATTCGAGGTTTTCACGCCTGCCTTAGTCGGTGGTTCCCTGGAGGCTGAATAACAGCAAGTTTACTCAGGTCTTCAGGACTCTTCTGAGTATTCTAGCCGATCTCAATAGTGCTGTAGTCTAGATGATCTCGATTCTTCCTCTGATTTCCAGTTCCTCCAGACTCTTTTCCAGACCCTTGGGGATCGTTCCAAGGGCACCAATTACAATTGACACAACCTTCACTTTTATGTTCCCCAGTTTTCTTAGTTTTATGGCAAGGTCTAGATATTTGTGTATCTTTTCGCTTTCTTTCACTTTTACTCGGTGATCGGCCGGGACGGCAAAATCCACGAGATGGACAAGTTCTCATCTTCTCGTTACTCAACACTTGGTCTGGTCTCCTTGCCGAGATTAGGTGATCCGTCTGTACCTCAAAGTCCCATAGAATGTTGTGCGTCTCCATGGCAGATTCAGGTTTGTGCATATACCATTTAGTTGAATGGTGAAAATTGAATTTCTCGCACAATTCCCAGTGGATCACCTTTCCCATCCAATTATCATTATTTACTCCTTTTGAGTTTTCACATCAGCATTAGCTGATGGTCTTTCACTGGAGTCTGAGTGATAGCAAGTCTCCTCAGGTCTCCAGGACTCTTCTGAGTATTCTGGCCGATTGCAGCAGTGCAGTGTTCTGAATGGTTTCAATTCTTCCTCTGATATCCAAACTTTCCAAACCCTTTTCTAATCCTTTTGGACTGTTCCAAGTGCACAACTACAATTGGTATCACTTTCACTTTCATATTCCATAACTTTTCAGTTCTCTGGCAAGGTCCAGATATTTGTCCATCTTTTCATTTTCTTTAGCTTCACCCTGTGATCTGCTGACACTGCAAATCCACCAGTTGACAAGTTCTTTCTTTTTGTTTATCAACACTAGGTCTGGTCTTCTTGCTGGGATAAGGTGATCCGTTTTTATTTCAAAGTCCCAGAGAATTTTATGCGTTTCGTTCTCAAGAACAGATTCTGGTTTATGCATATACCATTTTGTTGTGTGGTCAAAATTTAATTTTTTGCATAATTCCCAGTGGATCACCTTCCCAACCCAGTCGTATCTAGTTTTATATTCTCGTTGTGCTAGTTTGCTACATTCGCAGAGTATTATTATTATTATTATTATTATTATTATTATTATTATTATTATTATTATCAGACCAGATCCAAAGGCTAACCGCAAATAGTTTTGTTTTCAAACAATACCTCAATTTCCTACTGTCTTTTGTTAGTCTCTCTCCTGTGAGCAGAAGTATTAACTTTGGCAATCATCCTCTGGGTATTCTGCTGATAAAAATCCATCTTGTGTGAGTAGTTAACATAGCTAACATTCTCTTTACATACTACGTGACAAAACCTCTTCAATTCAATCTAATAATGTCAGTGATTCTATTTCGTATTCCACGGTCATTTCTTTTATTGTCGCTTTTGATATGATTTATTGCGAGAAACACCACATTTTTTTTAGTATGGATCAAAATGTGTTTAATAATTAAAAGATGTTATCTCCGAATTTTAATGATTTAAAATATTGTAACTACTACCCATAAGTAGTAAGCAGATGATATGTTGGAAAGATTTGGAATAGAGTGCAAATGTTGGTTTTGGTTTGTAGACTTCATGACCAAAGTAGTTAAGAATCTATTCATTAGACGATTTATCCTTAATTGGCTCGACTTACCAATATTAAAGCCCTTGAACGGGCGAAGATCGCCAGCATCGAGGCCATGCCACTAAAATTTGTTTTTTATTCTATTTAATTCTTTTTTTTTTTTTATCTTTATAATTTCACTAGCAGCGGCTACCCGGCGTCGCCTGGGTAGAAGGGTATATTTTAAAGTTAGTCCCGCATATCCATTATTAGTGAATCGTGAGTTGAATCCTCGTGGAATGCCCGATTTAAATCCCCATGTAAAAAATAGACCTTGCATTGATCCAGCTAATTTGAAAAGAAATGTTAATGTCTACTATCTAAAATATTAAATGAAAAAAAAAATCCATGCTGTTATCATTTAAATTTTATTTTTTAAATTATCTTCAAAAATATAAATCACATCTATTATTTTTGCTCAAAAAACAAGCCCTGGTGATATTTAATGTATATATATTTACTTTAACGTTAATTGTTTTATTTTCGAAGTTTCCTCCGGACATACATATACACACAACTACCCTTTATATATGTATAGATTATACTTTCTTTCTTTCTTTCTTTCTTTCTTTCTTTCTTTCTTTTGATTTCTTTGCTTTCATACTCAATTTTTAATTGCTTTTGTCTTCATTATAATTTCCCTTTTTCTCCCTTTCTTTCTTTCTCTCCTCTCTCTTTCTTTTTCTCTTGTTCATTCTTTCTTTCTTTCTTTCTTTCTTTATGTCACTCAATCCTCAAAGGCCGCTGGCTGTAACTCATTCAGCCATTTTGGTTTCTACGCTAACTGTACATAAATGTTAGGGCACTAACAATTATGTAACATGATTTTACTAAGTTTTCTTTATTCCTCATTCTTCTTTGCTTCTTTCTGTTTGTTTTCTTTCCAAATATGCGCCTTTCTCCCACTCTTTCCATCTTTCCACTCCCACCTTTCGACTGAAACAACATTTCACCTTTTGCACTCGTTCAATAAACTCGAAGGTCGCCAGATCCGGGGACACACTCACAAAACAGTCGCCATAGTTTCTAGTCAACACGATACTTGGCACCCAGTATCCGTTGTTAACGACGCCGGCGTTGAGATATCATGAAATCAGTATTGGCCGGCACAATAAGCCGGATATGGACGCGTGATATTGGAGAGCAACGTAAACTGCCAATACAAACGTACTACTCATTGATTTCGTTATATATATATATATAATATATATATATATATATATATATATATATATATATATATATGCTATTCCTAGTTGAGTAACATGAGTGACACAGAAAAAAAAAAACAAGAACCCAAATTATTTTTTGTATTTTCTTATTAAACTAGCCCTAACCCTAAATCCTAACTCTAACCATTGTTCACTAACTTAAAAGAAAATTAAAATTAACTGTTTTATTACAAAATAGGGTTAGTTTAATGGGGAAATAAATAATTTGGGTTCTGTTTTTTCAGGGTCACCCTGTATTATTATGTTACTCAACTAGGGGGTTTAGGGTTACGGTTACGGTTACGGTTTAGGGTTAGTTTAATGGGAAATAAATAATTTGGGTTCTGTTTTTTTTCTGGTCACCCTGTAATATCATATTACTCAACTAGGAAATAAACACACAACACACACACACACACACACACCAACACACATATATTATATATATATATACTGATTTCATGATATCTCAACGCAGGCGTCGTTAACAACGCTCTTCTAAGGAATGGAGCACTTTGTGACGGCCTTTACACGCAAAGCGATGTGTGTATTAAACAGTTAAAATCCCCTTCCATTCTGTAAGTGAAGACAGCCTAATAGTTACGTGCCGCCGACTGACACCCAACCGATCGGATTTCATTTCCGGCTGCAGGTAGCTTACAAAATGTCTAGCCACACTGAGGAGACTTGATAAGTCGAAACACGTGTCTGTGGATGACCCTATATATATATATATACAAGGTGTGTCAAAAAGGTATCGAGACTTTTTGCGCTTTTTGACACACCTTGTATTCTGAAAAAATAACGTTCTATTCATTCTTCATTTCTATCTTGGTAAATACAGCATTAAACTTGGCACTTTTTACAGTATTCTAAAAAAGGTTAATGAAGATAACGTTATTTTTTTCAGAATACAAGGTGTGTCAGAAACTACAAAAATCTTGATACTTTTTTGACACGCCTTATATATATATATATATATATATATATATATATATATTAGTTGTTTTTTAAGTAGCGAAAGTTCATTTACCAAGAGGAAAATTAATGAAACGTTTATTTTCTTTAGAATATTCCTCTTGAAATTCAACATACTTATTCTAGCGAGTTTTCTCTTGGTCGAAGCACCTCTGAAATGTCTCCTATGAAGCTGATCTGCCAAATTTATTTTGATTCTCTTCATATCCACAAATTTTACCCTTAAGGGGAACGTTAAGTTTAAGAAAGAAAAAATGTTCCACAAATTTAGCTATGGTGAGAATTAAGGTTATTGTACTTGTAAAATCTCGTTTTTCTTCAAAAAATGATTTTCAAAATTATCGAAACTGCTAATCGAAAAGTACTGAGAATGTTTCAGCTTCACACAGTCTAGACACTGTCTAGACATCTAGTCATCACCATTTTCTCAGCTGTACGCACATTTTCAATTTGTTCAAAATTATCGAAACTGCTCGAAAAGTACTGAGAATTTTTTAGGTTCATATAGGAGTCTAGACACTGTCTAGACGTCTAGTCATCACTCCTTTATTCAGCTGTATGCACATTTTCAATTTGTTCAAAATTATCGAAACTGCTCATTGAAAAGTACTGCGAATTTCTCAGGTTCACATAAGAGTCTAGACACTGTCTAGACGTCTAGACATCACCCCTTTACTCAGCTGTATGCACATTTTCAATTAAATCTTGTATTCTAGAATGAACCAGTTTCTGGTGCAATGTAGAAAATGAAACTTTCGTTTTTGTTTTTTTATTTATTTTAAAGACGAAAGATGATAACCATATATAAAGATAACATCTTTAGCAAACGTACTAAGTTCAGTCATCGTTTACGAAAGACTAAGTATCAATGTATGAAATTCGTTTTAAAGTGTGGTCAGCAGTTATGCTATTCGACGCAACCATAAAAGTTGGAAGCGCGTGGTGTAACAGTTACCGTCGTAGAAAATGGACTCGGCACGACGAGTTCAAATCCTGGACGAGGCTGCTTGCATTTCACATAGCACTAATACTCTTAGGAAAAGGTACGAATCCAACTATTCTCCCTTCTGCTGTGGGTAAATAGTAGGGTAGACTGGGCTGCTTAACCTTGCTATGACAACTGGAACACTCTAAATGCAAACCAAAGGGGCTTCCGTCTCGTTAGTCAAAAGGTACTTGATTTAAAGTATGGTCAGTAGTTATGGTATTTGACGCAATCATAAAAGTCGGAGGCGCGTGGTGTAATAGTTACCGTCGTAGAAAATGGACTCGGTGAGACGGGTTCAAACGCAGGATGTGTCTATTTGCATTCTTTATAACGTTAATACCCTTGGGAAAGGTATGAATCCAATTACTCTCAGTCCAGCTATGGGTAGATGATTCTGAGCTCCTTGATTATGGCAACGTTCTAGGAGAAGAAGTCTCTGAATTGAAACGTTATTCTTCTTCATCTATCTGTGGGTGGTTGTTATTCTGGTGGTTCTAAAATTCCCCTTATGGATATGGGTCTGGGCTAGGTTTCTGGGTCGTCTGCAAAGAATAATGAGGAATAAAGAAAACAGTGAGTAACCTCATAGGAATCATGCTTGAAGTAATAGAGCGGGAGTCTGTAAAATAAAGGAATAGATGAATTAGATTTTCGTCTGTTTCTTGTCGTAGGATTTCTTGTTCTGTTGTCTGTGTCCTTTGCTTTGTTTTTCATTAACGAATACAAAACTTTGTCAATTTACTTAGACGGCTTTTATTTTATAAATTCAAGTCAGACAAGCACGCGGCGAGAATTTGGCCTCTAACGGACAGACCGCCATTGCGTCCGTGTCGTCTCATAAACCAGCCAGATCTAACTTTTTCACATTGGCTCTGTCCAATCAGAGCCGAGGTGAGCAAATCAACGAACTCCGTACTTTTCTCTGAAACCAATATGTTAATCTTTACTATATTACAGTACGTAATTTAGTTGTAACCTATCAATTATTTAACAACAGCAAAGGAGAAAAGAACTTGTTTTATATAACAGGTTGCACTAGAAAAGTTACTTCCACAAAAAGAAATGAATTCTCTTCTATAATATACCTAACAAAAATACATGTTCAAATAATGTCAGAAAGGAAAGGTACTTGTTTTATATAACAGGTCGCACTAAAAGAGTTACTTCCACAAAAAGAAATGAATTCTCTTCTATAATATACTTAACAAACATACATGTTTAAATACTGACAGAAGAGAAAAGAACTTGTTTTATATAACAGGTAGTAGGAGATAACTTACTTCCACAAAAAGAAATGAATTTTCTTCTATAAGAAGATATATTTAGAAAAATACATATTCACATACTGACAGAAGGGAAAGGAACTTGTTTTATATAATAGGTAACAGAAGAAGAGTTACTTCCATAAAAAGAAAGTAATTGCCTTCTATAATATACACAACAAAAATACATGTTCAAATACTGACAGAAGAGAAAAGAACTTGTTTTATATAACAGGTAGCAGAAGAAAACTTACTTCCACAAAAAGAAATGAATTTTCCTCTATAATGTATCTAAAAAAATACATATTCACATACTGACAGAAGAAAAAAGGACTTGTTTTATATAACAGGTCGCACTAGAAAAGTTACTTCCACAAAACGAAATGAATTCTCTTCTATATGAATTATCTTCTATAATATACCTAACAAAAATACATGTTCAAATAATGTCAGAAGGGAAAGTAACTCTTTCAGTGCGACACTAAAAGAGTTACTTCCACAAAAAGAAACGAATTCTCTTCTATAATATACCTAACAAAAATACATGTTCAAATACTGAGAGAAGAGAAAAGAACTTGTTTTATACAACAGGTCGCACTAGAAGAGTTACTACCATAAAAAGAAAGTAATTGACTTCTATAATATACCCAATAAAAATAAATGTTCAAATACTGACAGAAGGGAAAGGGACTTGCTTTATAGAACAGATAGCAGAAGAAAAGGTACTTCCACAAAAAGAAATGAATTGCCTTCTATAATATACCCAATAAAAATACATTTTCAAATACTGACAGGAGAGAAAAGAACTTGTTTTATATAACAGGTAGCAAAAGAAAAGTTACTTCCACAAAAATAATGAATTGCCTTCTATAATATACCCAACAAACATACATGTTCAAATAATGTCAGAAGGGAAAGGTACTTGTTTTATAGAACAGGTCGCACTAAAAGAGTTACTTCCATAAAAAGAAAGTAATTGCCTTCTATAACCCAACAAAAATACATGTTCACATTCCGGGAGAAGAAGAAATGGTGTTACAAGAAAATAACTTCATCTTTTTTCTTTTTTTTTTTTTTTTTTTTTGGCTATTGCATTTTGTATTCTTCGTCAAAATCATTTTTAGGAAGGATGAACGCCGTTATATCAGCTTTTTTTAACCGAGATGCCAAAGAAAGATCATTCCTGCCAGTTTAAACTATTTACCTTTATTTAAGAAAAGAATGAACCTACTATACCCCACGTGATTTAACTACACAACAAATCGTTTTCCAAAATAAATCAGTTTCTTTATATAAAAAAAACGTTAAAAGAATTAAAGAAAGTTTTCCTCGAAGAATCGATTATGTTTTTCCTTTTTTTTTTTTTTTCTTTTTTGCAGAAAATCTCCATGGAATTGAGGCGAGATAATTAAAAATGAATAAAAGATTCAATAAATCAATGTGCACTTGTTTTTTATTCGAGCATTCGAATTGGTCGTTGCGTTTGCGCCTGCGCAGACGATAAGTCTTTTGGTGTGGAGAATATACAGATGCATTTAATAAACGTTTAGACGTTCTAAAAGTTTCCTTTCAGCACCTGGTAATCTGTAGAGCTTTCCAGTCAAACTACAACCGAGACGTTCACATAAGAAATCGATGGTGACCTCTGTATGTATTTTAACTGTTTGAAATTATTATGAATAGCCAATCAGGTTTGATTATATGTCTATTGTGTATATTGTAGACAGCTTTTAATAGAATTATTGGTGTATAGTTGTCTACACTATACATAAGAATAGTTGGACCATATGACCTTTAGACACCCCTTTTTGATCTCGATTAAGAAAGGACATGTTTTTCATTTACACCGTTAATACACGGTTGTTTTAACAGACGATTTTTAGATTTAAAAAAATTATGAAACTAACCACTAACCCTAACCCCTAACCCTAACCCCTAACAAACAACCGGGTATTGACGGTGTAAATGAAAAACATGTCCTTTATTAATCGAGATCAAAAGGGGTGCCTAAAGGTAATATGGTCCGAATAGTTGGTAATTTACGCAAACCAAAATCGATTATTTCTCATGGAGATTGATAAATTGATTGATTTAAAGGGTACGTCACGTCTTGGGTTATTTTATGCCAAGAGATTAGGGAATTGCGTTCATTGTACGATCATATATTAATTTTTGTGTAGTTGTTTCTTAAAAGTGTGTTTCTTTTGCACAGTTATATGAGATCCGCCATTTCTATCTAATACAAATAACATGCACGCAATTGTATGGTTTCATGTATTCCCATCTGGTGTCAAGTAATTATTTCTATTCAATGATAGTTGTTTGTTTGCACATAGTTATATTGTTACAAGTAACTAATAATAATCCTTCGTAAACAATCATAACAAAGTAACTATTTTAAGTACAAATAATTTACACACAGTTATATGGTATCAAGTATTCCTATCGATAATAAATAAATTCTAAACAGATCTCTTTGACCCATAGATGGGACTCTAACAGGTACGGTCACTATGAGCCATAGTGGACTTAGGGGTATTTGCAATGAAGGGGTGCTCCATACACCTCCGCATCTCCAGAACTGGAGAGTCAAAATCAGTTCTAGTTTAGCGTCATACACAGGACACCCCTTTTTAGAGGAAGTCTTACTTCTCTGGATTATAAACATCACCAACAGGGCGGCAAAGAGAGCCAATGACAGCAAAAATAAAAATAACACAAGAACAAACACCGCCCTATAATTTGGGGCCATATAATACTGCACCTTACCCGCACCCACAATGGGACACCAGAAGTGGCGAGATGCCCCCTCCGATCAATCAGCTGGTCGCGTCAAGTCCTAGTATCTATATGATTGTCCCGACTGTATTGATCGCATGGAGGTATTAGTGTCATGGGTATGATGTTAAACTTCATCTAGTAGTGAGGTTCCCATTCTGAAGCTCTGAAAAGTTCGGAGTATCCCTTTATTGCCATTACTCCCGGGTTCACCCGTACCTGGACTTTTAGTACCTATTAGGTTCCCATATTGGTTAAATAGATTTACAAAATGAGTTTAAAATGTTTTTTGAAATCCCTACAAGAATACATGTAACAAATATGTTTTGCATGAAATAACCCAAGGATTGACATGCCGTAAAAACCTACCAACCAACCAACTAAAAGTAGGTCTAAAACCCCTACATGAACAATTCAGAAGACAAGCGAAGGAAATTACTCATTCATGAGATATAGTCTGTATTGCTGATAATAAATAGTTAATTTTCTTCTAATCCAAACATATCAGTGTTCTGCCCTGTCGGCTGGGGCGTTAGAATGCACCGACTGCACCTCTGCAGAGGGGTAAGACTCCTCCAATGGGGCCACCTGTTGGCCGTAGGTGGCGACCGGTGATGCTAGATGATAGAAACACAGGTGGCTGAGCACTCCATGACTTGCAATATTCCACTTTAGGCTTTTCTTGGGTTAGACTGGCGGTCGTAGAGGCCCCCTCCGATCAATCGACTGGTCACGTCAAGCCCTAGCACCTATATGATTTTCTCAACCCTATTGCCCTCATGGCAAGCCCCAACCCCTTTTTATCATATGGGTGCTAGAAGGCGGTGGCTGAGGGTCTACATGTCCTGGGAATGACGTTAAACTCTATCTGATGGTGAGGTTCCAGTTCTGGAGGATTGGGGAATGTGGAGCACCCCTTCATCACCATTGCTCCCTGGTCCACTTTGACCAGGAGTGGTAGTACCTTTTAGGGTCCCATTTATGGGTTAAATAGAAAAACATGAGTTGATAAACAAAATTGTATTATCCATTAAGAATGGATTTATTTAAAAACTTTATCGCCATTAAATGACTCACTGAGGTTGATATGCCGTAAAACAAAACAAAACAAAACAAAACAAAACAAAACAAAAACATATCAGTGTTGTATACCCACTTAGTGAATCGGGTATATACATGTAGAGAGAATTCTTATGGACGATGATGTTTCATAATCTATGTGGTGTCATAGATTATTGGCAACCCCCAGTATTTCTGCAGGGATGATCCCTTTCATATCACGGACGGAAAATTACTGACAGTTGAAGTCTCGCACGTCACGTGATTTTGAATTAGTTACTCAGTTCGAGCCGATATCTACAGCAGGGGAGACATCCCGTTTGCCTCGGCTGACTCAACTCAGCGCGCTGTGTGTTAGTTTAGTAAGAAAAAGAAACTTAGTTAAGATAAAAGTCTTAAAGAATAACATGGCATTGTTGATTGATGCATGTCTTGGCAAGAAGACTGACAAAGAAAG
Source organism: Doryteuthis pealeii (assembly GCA_023376005.1). NCBI lineage: Eukaryota > Metazoa > Mollusca > Cephalopoda > Myopsida > Loliginidae > Doryteuthis > Doryteuthis pealeii. The sequence continues at coordinate 101,121,771 of CM042142.1, read as the reverse complement.
ACAAGGAATCAAAAAATGAAGAACTAACAGGATAGAATCCAACATGGCGGCCATGACTAGAAAGAAAGGGCTAGGTGATTGTGAATGGTCAAACGAAGAAGAAAGGAAGTAAGTTATGCATCTATGCATCTCTATCTGTTTACCTCTCCCCTCTCTCTATTAAAAAAAACTTTCGTTGTGTATGTGCACAACATGGGGGTATGTTAAAATACTGACAGAAGAGAAAATAACTTGTTTTATATATCAGGTCGCACTAGAAAATTTACTTCCCTAAAAAGAAAGTAATTGCCTTCTATAATATATCCAACAAAAATATATGTTCGCGTGGAGAATTGGGCCTCTAACGGACAGACCGCCATTGCGTCCGTGTCGTCTCATAAACCAGCCAGATCTAACTTTTTCACATTGACTCTGTCCAATCAGAGCCGAGGTGAGCAAATCAACAAACTCCGTACTTTTCTCTGAAACCAATATGTTAATCTTTACTATATTACAGTACGTAATTTAGTTGTAACCTATCAATTATTTAACAACAGCAAAGGAGAAAAGAACTTGTTTTATATAACAGGTTGCACTAGAAAAGTTACTTCCACAAAAAGAAATGAATTGCCTTCTATAATATACACAACAAACATACATGTTCAAATACTGACAGAAGAGAAAAGAACTTGTTTTATATAACAGGTAGTAGAAGAAAACTTATTTCCACAAAAAGAAATGAATTTTCTTCTATAATATAGCTATAAAAATACATATCCACATACTGACAGAAGGGAAAGGGACTTGTTTTATATAATAGGTAACAGAAGAAAAGTTACTTCCATAAAAAGAAAGTAATTGCCTTCTATAATATACCAAACAAAAATGTGCCCAACATGGGGGTATGTAACAATGAGATGTGTGGGAGGCATTAGAGGAATTCGTATAATGCTCCCACATATTTAAAGTCTTTATCTCTCACTTATGTTCTTGAAAGGTTCGAGTAGGTGATTGGTACCTTAGTCTGTCTCTTGCTTAATTGGGACATTTCTAAAGATTCTGGTCTGACTTTGGTTCTTCTATTGATTACTCTGGTTCAGTAGAAGCTGAGTCGCCATTATTCACAAAGACGACATAAGGCTTATATTCTGAGTGATCACGTCCTTTTATTTTCAACATGACTTCTCAACCGCAGCCGGGGTGAAGCAAAAGACGATATCTACATCATAGGGCCTATAGCTAGTGGGAGAATATTTGGATTCGTACCTCACCCAAGGATATTAGCAATACCGGTTTCTCTGAATGTTTGAGATGAGGCTTGAAGATTAGTATTATCTGTGTTATTCGGACTATTGTCCCCATCTTCATTGTTATTTGTACAACGTTTCGGCCGATATGCCCTCCGGCCTTCTTCAGGTATTTCTTGTCGGACTCGAGAACCTTCTAATAATAATAATTAACACAACTCCTACCCCAGCTATGGTTAGTGGAATGAGAACAGGATACCCCTGTGGACTAAATAAAGGGTTAAGTTCAAAGTTCCGTTATGGCTCCCGATTACGACAAGAAATTTCCCGAGTCCGAGAAGGTTCCCGAGTCCGAAAAGGTTCCCGAGGCCGACAAGAAATACCTGAAGAAGGCCGGAGGGCATATTGGCCGAAACGTTGTACAAATAACAATGAAGATGGGGACAATAGTCCGAATAACACAGATAATACTAAAAACTACCGGGTCTAGAATTTGAACTCGTTTCGTCGTGTCCATTTCCTACGATGGTAACCATTACACAATGCGCCTCAATAGTAAGGTATCAAAAATAAAGAATATATAATCATCTGAAACAATAAATTCTAACCCCAAATAATGTCACGGGGGATGTGTGGGGATCTGATTAAACTAACCATTGTATTCGGTTAAAAGTGTGTGAATCGTCTACTGGCGAATTGCCTCGAGATATTGATTGTAGATATGGTAAAATTAATATTTCGTCAAGTGAGTTTTGTTCTCTTTCTATCATTCAGCCATGCCAGTAAATTCCAAGAGGAGACAGGCGAACATTGACGAAAACAAATGATTTATTCCGGCTTTAATATGCTGGCTGGTTATATCACTTGAACATAATACTGTAGGCGGCAGTCTGACATTTCTTCTGTTCAATTTGTCGAATTGGCTGAAATTTTCAACTTCTGTTTTCTTAACAGACTGGCAAGTTACATGTGGTCACTTCTTGTATTTGTTATGCACACAATAATACGGAGACAAAAGCTGGACAGACGACCAGGTTATGCGAAAAGGACTAAACCACGCTCGATTATCAGAGTTAAGCAACGGTGAGCCTGGTCAGTACTTTGCTGGGTGATGCCTGTGTGCTTGATTAAACAAAGCCGAGTAGATAATAACACGACCCCCCCCCACACACACACAAAAAAAAAACGAAATTATGATCATATTATGCGAAAGGTAAATATTTACACCACATTCGGCCGGGTTAGCTCAGTCGGTAGAGCTAAAAACCACAAGGTTCCTAGTTCGATACCGGCCCTCGCCAACTCAGCGTATGAGTAGCACAGGGATCTGTGCGGTAAAGTAAGGAGCTGATGGTAGGTGTGGCGCTCCACCTCAGATGCTAAAACAATCTCCTAGCGCTATTGAAAAGGGGATAGACTCCCTCGCTGACTGGCTGATACCGACTTTAGGCCGCCCCGACGACTTTACTTTACTTTACTACAGTTAAGCAGTGATGAGCATGGTAAGTACTTATGTGGGTGAGGCCTGAGTGCTATATTAAATGAAGCCGAGTAAATAACACGAAGACAAATACAGAAATTATGATCATGTTATGCGAAAAGCACTGATTACCAAAGTTAAGCAACGATTAGCCTGGTCAATACTTATCTGGGTGAGGCCTGGGTGCTAGATTAAACAAAGCTGAGTAAATAACACAAAGACAAAACCCGAAATTATGATCATCTATACATATATAAAGGGCAGTTGTATGTATGTGTATGTCCTGAGGAAACATTGGAAATAATACAATTAATGACAAAGTAAATATATATATATACACATTAAATATCACCAGTTCTTGGTTTTTGAGCAAAAATAATGCATGTTTGATTTATATTAGTGAAGATACTAAAAAAATAAATTTTATGATAATATCATAGATTTTTTTTTTTTAATTTAATATTTTAAATAGTAGACATTAATTTTTATTTCCAGAGTGGCTTTTTACATAGGGATTTTAATGGGGAAAACTACGAGGATCCAACTCGCGATTCAATAATAATGGATTTGTGTGACTAATTTTTTTTATCTTCCCCACTACACAGGCAATGCCGGGTAGCCACTTCTAGTATTATGTGAATGGCAGATAATTAGACCAGATTATCGAATTTAAGCAGCGAGGAACATGGTATCTACTTAGATGGGTGAGTGTTGTGTGCCAGATAGCTGAGTCAATAATAGCACATAGAGAGAACCCAGAAATATGATCAAGTTATCTAAAATACAGTAAATTACAACAGACTGCTAAAATTAAGCAGTGGTGAGCCTGGTCAGTACTTAAATATATATATATAATATATATATATATATATATATGTATATATATATATATATATAATATATTCAACCGAATAAAAGTTTTGAACAACATTGGTTTTTTTCCTCTAAACTTAAGGAATTAATCAAGTTTAATATCTTTAAATAGATAAATTTGAATGTTTTTTATGCAATTATGCAATAATTTAATCCAAATTAAAACACACAATTTAATTAAAATTCAAACAAATTCATATTTTCTTTTCGTCAAAGTATCCACCACAAGCATTTATACTGCAGAGCGAATTCTTGGCATCCTCTCTAGTAACTTGTAAATGTATGTTGGTGAAAATGATCCCAAGTAGTGCGTAGATGATTAAACAATTTATTGCTTCGAAACTTGACGATCAATTTCGTCCCAGACTTGTTCAATTAGTGAAAGATCTGGATACTGATGAGGCTATGTCATGATTTGGCAAAATTCCCCTTATCTTCCTTTGATTTTAAATAATTTGTCCATAGTTTTGAGCTGTGTTTTGGATCATTATCTTGTAAATCAAAATTGTGTCCAATAATGCGGCAACCAGAAGGTTTGGTTTGGTTTGTTATGTTTTACGGCATATCAACCTCAATGGGTCATTTAATGCCGATAAAGTTTTGAAATAAATCAATTCTTAATGGATAATACAATTTTTTTATAAATACTTTTTTCTATTTAACCCATAGATGTGACCCTAACAGGTACTACCACTCCGGGTCAGAGTGGACCAGGGAGCAATGGTGATGAAGGGGTGCTCCACATTCCCCAAACCTCTAAAACTGGCCCCTCACAATCAGATAGAGTTTAACGTCATTCCTAAGACATGTAGACCCGCAGCCACCGCCTTCTAGCACCCATTTGGTAAAAAGGGGTTGGGGCTTGCCATAAGGGCAATAGGGTTGGGAAGCAATCAGAAGGAATTGAATGCTTTTGTTATATCTAATGATACTCATGCGTTTGCATAATGACTTTAATTTGACCAAAGTCTCCAGCAATCTTACTAAAACATTCCCAAACTATTACAACATCAACATTCTGTTTAACAGTCGGCACAATGGAATATTTACTCATTTGTTCGGAAGGAGTTTGTTTGAGAAACAGTCTTCGTTTACTTCCCAAAAGCTTAAATTTGGATTCATCAGTCCATAGCTCTTTTTTTCAATCTTGTAATGTCTAATCCTTCTAATGTTATTCTCATTGTGTTATATACCCCTTTAATCGGGTGTATATGATCGGTGGAGAGTTCATCTCAGATGAGAGAGAGAGAGAGAGAGAGAGAGAGAGAGAGAGAGAGAGATTAGATTAGAGATGATAGGTGGGATTCTTACTTCGTAACCTCTTCTTAACTGATTCTTCTTCTGGGTCGTCTAACTTGTCTGTTCTCAGGTTGGGCTTACTTCAATGATTTCGGCTGGGTTGATTTTCCTTCTTGTTTTCTTCGTGCTCGGCTGGTCTGGTCATTGTCTTTAATATTTAATTAACAACAAGACTTGGTGTTCTTTATAATAAAGCTTGTATTTCCCCACCGCAGGGAAACCGACTCACCAGAGCCAACAATCGCGTCTGTACACCTTAGAAATTGGGCCGCATCCCTAACTAAACTTATTCTCACGCGTCTGTAATGGAGCGTTTTTAAGGGGGTCAAAGGATATCAACCATTCATAACTGTCTGTAATTTTCCATGGACTCCAAGATTTTAAGTCATGCAGATGTTAATTTAAATATTCTAACTACAGGTACGTTCATAAATTATGACTGCTCATATATTATGTAACATATCCGCTGCAATTGATGATACTGCGGGCCTTCCAGATCTTTTCTGTTAACATTTGCGTCGGTTTCTGCATGGCGCTACAGGCAATTATACAGCCAATTTTTTTATGTCTATAATTTTCTAGAAATCTTACGATCAGAATACCCTTCAATAGAAACGATATTCCCTTAGATTCTAATCAGTTTAGTTCTTGGCATGTTAACGGTTTGTGAAAATTAATTTTTATCACACATCTAGTTACTTTTTTTAAAATTCTTCAAGTCCAAACAACCATTTCTTGTACCACTACTTAGAAGTACATATAACCAGACGACCAGAATTTCTGTGGGGGAATCCCCATTTCTAGGCAATAGCTACAATCCAGCCAATCAGATGTGCCCTTACATTTGAGCCTTGACCCAGTGTATTTAGCTGGCAGTAATTTACTATGGTGAGCTTAGTTGTGGCACAATACCAAGAGTACATTCCTTACTTGCCATGGCTCTGTTTGATGCAAGGGAACACTAGACGTAATTAACTCCCATGTCTGCCAATAGGTGCTAGGTGGCATAGCAAGATGCAATATCAAAAGAGAAGCAGCAAAGTTAAATCATCTTTCACTTTCTAGCCTTGACAGAGCTAACAGCATGTCTACAGTCTATCTAGATGGAATTGAACCACTACCAAGCAGTGGAGTGGAAATATTTGTAAATTTCGGCTCTACAGTTCTGAAAAAGGTATTAGGCTGGAGCGATATTTCCAAATCTCGTACAAATAAATTTATGATACTTGTAGAGAAATTTGTTTGAATTTCAAAGGAGAACGTTACTTATGAGTTCGTCCTTCCTTCTCCAGCAGTGCCCAGCGTGTCTTGTTCAACTTACTTGGATGGTTTGTGTGATAAATTGTCGTACAGCTGCTCATTTGTGGGATGCTGCTTCCAGGACTTGTTCAGAACAGCACACACCATCCTTGCTTTGTTCCCATCTAGCATTTTTTCCAAGTGTTCCATTAAGATTCAAGCCATACTAATATAGTTACAGCTGGGAATAAGTTTTGCTTTAACTTATCAGAGAAATCAGATTACTATATATATTTACCAACCCCTCCGCACGAGCAGGATGTGACACAAGGTCAATTTTTAAAGCGGATTTCAACAGGTTTGAATTCAGAGTTTCCTTCTCCTAGACCGGTTGCCTAACCAAGGTTAAAGAGCCCAGTCTGTCCTACTATTTATCCATAGCTGGAGGAGAGTAGGATTCATGCCTTTCCCAAGGGTATTAGCGCTAAGTGAAATGCAGTTACCACATCCATGATTTGAACTTGAGGCGACGAGTCCATTTCCCATGACTTTAACCATTACACCACGCGCTTCCTAAACAGATTAATATATGATTAATAATATGTCTATAGCAGTCTATGCCTTTCCCTTCATATATTGACATTGATTTGAATGTACATAATAAGTGGATTTATTTATGAAAATATGCAAATTTAGTCTTTTTATGAACTAAGAGAAACAATTCAGGGTGCTCCTAAAATTTTGGTCGGTAGTGTATAATCTCTGTGTAACAAATAGAATCTTTAGTACTTTTGCTATTTTCTCAGTTTTCCTATTTAAATTCAACTTTTGTATTTGTTAATAATGTATAATACTCATTAATTCTGCATAAATCAATAAAGTGTTTTTTTTTCTTTTTATGAAATGAACTTTCAGATACTTCGTGACTAATCCATTTTACATGTTTTATGGTAAAAAAAGATTTTACTGATTAGATCTATGAGAATCTTTAATAAAAATTAACTTCTTCCAAATTTGCTTGTCTGATTTGCTAACATCATAGGTGTTATACAGACAAAGGTTAGTAAACGACTCTTGTAATGGCGGTGGTCACGATTGCTTACTATGCTATTTGTTTGTTTGTTTGTTGTTTTGTTTTACGGCATATCAATTGTTTTCGGGTTATTCAAAGCCGATTCAAGACATTTTGATATTCGGTTTCTTACACTACCTGCTGTTACTTAAATGGTCACATATCAACTGTTTTCCGGCTATTCAAAGCCGATCCAAATCATTTTGATATTCGGTTTCTTACATTACCGTCTGTTGCTTAAATGGTCACCCATCCAAGTATTGAACAGGCTCATAGCTGCTTAACTTCGGCGATCAAGCTGGATCCGGTGTTTTCAACGTGACTTGACCGCATTCCTTTACTAATACGTTTATTATCATATCTATTATTTGGAATCATAATACAATCAGTTTATATTTCAATTATCTCCAACGTATATTAATAATAAGTCGCAAATAAAATCCTTATACTATTGTTCAATAAATAATTAAATCTTATTATAATTGAGATTGTGTGTTTTTCTGTCTGTAACCGAAACTATATTACAACTCAAGTCACAGTTCCCTTAGTTATTTATATAACATTCTCAAGGATTTTATTTTTATTTAAACCTCAATTATTAATAAAATTGTTTTACATTATTACTACTGTTAACCATATGTACATGATATTTTCCACGTACCCCACTTGTACGGGTCAGGCACAAAGGCCCTATTTATGTGGGACCACCCACAAGCCGAGACTCATGGGGTGGCAGGTGAAAAATTGCGTCGATCCCGTCCGCATTCCCCCTCAAGGGGGCGCCTCAGGCGCTGGGCAATAAACCCAGCCCTGCCTCTTTAAATCAAGGGGGCAGGTGTTGCCTGGGGGGATGGCCCCCTGGGATCGACGCTATTAACTCGTAAAGATCCAGGGCCGAAGCCACTGGACCCCCGGTGTTGACCGGATCTACATAGTATTTACCGCGTACCCTACTTGTACGGGTCAGGCACAAAGTCCCTATTAACGTGGGACCACCCACAAAGCCGAAGCTCATGAAGTGGCAGGTGAAAATTTGCGTCGATCCCGTCGGCATTCCCCCTCAAGGGGGGGCGCCTCAGGCACTGGGCAATAAACCCAGCCCTGCCCCTTTAAATCGAGGGGGCAGGTGTTGCCTGGGGGGATGGCCCCCTGGGATCGACGCTATTAACTCGTAAAGATCCAGGGCCGAAGCCACTGGACCCCCGGCGTGGGCCGGAGCTACATACTAACAACATGCCATTATATTTATATATACAACAAAATAGCGGTTTACAGTGTGAATGGGAAGGCTAATTTGTATATTGATATTAAAAATGTGATTTTAATAAATATGTGCTTAGTATTATTGATTTCTAACTGTTTAGTTTTATTTTAATGAATATAATCAAACATTTCTTCAATGAACCTTAAATGAAATCCGTTAACAAGAAAAAATAACTGTCATTTTATTCTTCACTTCTCTTTTAACTAAATACTTAAATTAGAAAAAATAACAATGTAAGACGAGAGTGATGGAAGAGTTGTTCTATTTTTCGATTATACTCCCCTCTGTTTCAAATCTTTTTATTTGCATTTTTATTTAGTTTCATTAGCCTTTCTAATTTAATATATTATTACATTAAAACTTAAATACTTGCACCCGGAGGGTGCATATATTTGCTAGTATATCTAATAGAATTCCATATAAATACTGTCACTGTATGAGTGAAAAAACCTTTGTGTAAACATTGTGAATATTTTAGAATTCTCATTTATTAATAGTTTTCTATGTTAGGTATGGCTACTCTTATAGCCGAGAGTGTTTCGTCTCCTTTACGACCTGGGCAAATGCATTCAGAGCTGCCGAATTAGCAAAATATTGCAAAACCTTTGACTCACCTTACTACTTTTACTTAAGCTTGTATATGCACAAAAATGAAAAGAAAAATTTGGATAAATAGGGGAACGTATGTTTGCTACAGGGATGTGTTTATATATGTATCCTTGAATTGATTTATAGCTCATTTGATCATCCATAGATTAATCAGTTTGATAAATTCTTTGTAATCTTCTCTGCTAGATCCTGACAGTTAGCCAATCGTCTCTAGATTCATCTTATGCCTAAAATAACTAATATACCATCGTATGAGTTATAGCTATGGATGCTGCAAAAAACTTACTCAGACTTTTTTTTAGGTTAGGAGATTATTCATTTTATTTATTTTTGTATTTAAGATTATAAATTATTGGTCCTTGGTTTCGGTTTATTGACATATAAATCTTTGTGGGTTATCTGATGCCACAGCCATCCTTGGAGAACAGTAGTAGTACTATTTCTCTGAATGTTTGAGATGAGGCTTGAAGATTAGTATTATCTGCGTTATTCGGACTATTGTCCCCATCTTCAATGCTATTTGTACAACGTTTCGGCCGATATACCCTCCGGCCTTCTTCAGGTATTTCTTGTCGGACTCGGGAATCTTCTCGGACTCGGGAACCTTCTTTTCGAACTCGGGAACTTTCTTGTCGTATTCGGGAGCCATCACGGAACTTTGAACCTAACCCTTTATTTAGTCCACGGGGGTATCCTGTCCTCATTCCGCTAACCATAGCTGGGGTAGGAGTTGTGTTAATTAATTATTTTTCTAACCGCTTTCACTCAGGATTGAACTCGGGTACCAGAGCTAAATGTCACTTAAGGTTCCCGAGTCCGAGAATGTTCCCGAGTCCGAGAAGGTTTCCGAGTCCGACAAGAAATACCTGAAGAAGGCCGGAGGGTATATCGGCCGAAACGTTGTACAAATAACAATGAAGATGGGGACAATAGTCCGAATAACGCAGATAATATTAGTAGTACTACTATTTAACCCATAACAACGGGATGAGGGGATTCGTATATTTCCTAAGGGTATGTAATAGCACGATTAGAGTTCTAACCCGATTACTACGAAGTCAGAGTCCAGCAGGTTAGCCATTACGCCACGCGCACTCGCCTTTAGATTGTTAATCCTTATTTTAAACTAACATACCTACACGTATTACATAGGGTAAAGTAATTTGTGCTAAAATATTTAATTCATTCATGCCTCTCATACATATCCCTTTCACTGGATATACAATTGTAAAGTTTTTAAGTGCCATCCTTGGCCAGTTAAAAAGGGCTTAAAGAAAGTCCTATGTTATGGAATCCTTTGGCGATCCTTTGGTAAGCATATAAGTCGTATCCTGCGTATTGGTAAAGGTCCAGTGATTTAATCCTATGTCCGTCATCAAAGAGTGTCGACGTAATTATGACCAGTAGTGTCGGGGTTCAGTATTGTATCAACCTCAGAGTACTGCCAGTAATTGGCCAAGAGATAGATCATATGATTCTGGCCTTGTCTATAAGTAGGAGCTGGCATTTAACACACACCTTATATGTAAGAAACTCAACAACAATATTGCTCATTATATATATGTTCTTGTTTGGCCTGGATACCCTAAGAAACTACGCATGGAGAGTCAATGAATTCCTTGAGATTTTTGCCGACGCGTCGAAAATATGTTGTAAATAATGCTTTTAATAATATCACTAACAAAGCAATACATTTCGTTAAAGAAGGAAAACATTCGCGTGAAAATAAGCGCAGATATGGTTAAGCAAGGCACAAAGTGGAGTTAGGTGGAGAGGAGAGTAGCCTCGACAGCAAAGAGCGCCAGAAAGAGGGAGAAAAAACAGCAGCCCCAGAAAGCATTACAGTTTGTGTGTTGTCAGTGCACCAAAGACTGTCACACAGTAATTTGCGCAGATGCAGATAGTTTATTCATAGACCTCATAAACATAATTTTTTGCAGGTTAGCCAACACTGATGTGTGTATTTCTAAGATTACAGAGGAGAGCTTCGCTTATTCGTTCCTCCTTACTTCTCCAGGAGTGTTTAGCATGTCTTAGTAGTCTTACCTGTAATTTAGTGAGATGAGAGGTAAGTGGCCGTACAGCTGTTGTTTCGTGAGGTGCTGCTTCCAGGATTTATTCAAAACAAAATATACTTGTGTGGTTCTCATCTAGCTTTTTACTCCAGGCATTTTGTTAGATCCCAAGTGGTGCCATCATCAAGTCGTACTGACACGGCTACAACTTTTCTTCGTTTTGATAATTGTGTCATGGTTATATATCCACTCTGTCGGATGAGGCTCTAGTATACGCCCACTGTACCTCTACAGAGGGCTAAAATCGACAATTGACAGGGGGTATCAAGCTATGATGCTTAAGGACGGAATCCTGGTGGCTGAGTAGTCCACGACATAAAACTCTCCAATTGGACCCTTTCTTAGGCTAGACGGGTGATCTGAGAGACCCCCTCCGATCACTCGGCTGGTCACCTCAATCTCTAACATATGATTGCCCCAACTCTTTAAACCTTATATCAATCCCCAATCTTTTAGTGCTAGAAGGCGGTGTTAGAGGGTCTTATTGTCCTGGGTATAACGCTAAACGGCATCTAATGATGAAGCTTCAATTCTGGAGGTGGATTACCCCGTTATTGACATTAATCGCAGGTCCACTCTGACCGGGAGTGGTAGTACTTATTAGGGTCCCTTCTGTTTTTAACTAGAAAAACGAGTTTAAAATATGTTTGAAAAGTGAGTTTAAAAAAATTTAATAACCATCAAGAATTAATAAAACAAAACCTACAAGGGTTAACATGTTGTAAAATCCAACCAACCAGCCAGCATGGTTATATTTGTTAAAAAAATATCTATAGAATTGCAGGCCTTATTTATTAATCAACCACCAAAAAACGGTGTTTTCATAGTCATAAATACTGTATGATTGTTCTAAGTGAGGTGAATTGTTATATTGGAATAATTGAAATAAAATCTCAAGTCAGAAGAAAAATCTTGAATAAAACATCTAAACATCGAGACTTTTGACATTTGCGATAGATTCAATATAAGATAAAGCCCAATTTATTTTTGTTGGTTTCTTTGGTTTTTTTTTTTTTTTTCTTTTTTCTTACCTTTGTCGACACATGGGTAATTGAAAGATAGATAGATATATGGCGGCCTTTTCATATATACAGATGTGTGTATTAAAACAGTTAAAAAACCCTTCGCATTCTGTGGATGACGATAGCCGAGCGGTTAAGCTGTCTGCCTGATGCTGAATCGATCGGGTTTCTATCCCGGCTGTAGGTAGTTCACAAATGTCTAGCCACACTGAAGAGACTGGATAAGTAGAAACACGTGTCTGTGGATGAATATATATATATATATATATATATATATATATATATATATTTGATGGACTCTCCTGTCGATCGACGTATGAGTGTTCATACAATGAACATCCACACAGTGATTTATTTATAGTGGTGAAGGCTTGTGTTGGACCATCCACACTTTTTGGCACAGTCGATAGGAAAGAATTGGTGCATCAAGGGTTGCCACAAACACAATCAACGACTGACCTCAGGAATTTTGAATTCAGAGTTATCCCTCTCCTAGACTGGTTTCCTACCCAAGGCAGAAGGACCCAGTCTGCCCTACTATTTAACCCATATATATATATATATATATATATATATATATATATATATATATATATGTGTGTGTGTGTGTGTGTGTGTGTGTGTGTGTGTGTGATATGGTTGCTATATCTATAAGTAAACAGTGCTTAATATCGTGCATAGGGTTTGTATTTTAGGGTAGCGTGGATATAAAGACAACGGTGCTTCGTTACTGACAGTTTCTCAGCTATTATTCAAATATATTTGAGATAGATAGACAGATATAAAGTTATGAGAGTGTAAGTAAATTAAAGATACAAGTCTATAGACCTAATTGTGTACGTCTGTTTGTATAGTTGTATTTTATAGGCGCCTCAGAATTTGGATCTTATGAATTAAAACTTCGTATTGGGCATCGTTTGGTATATGGAATGGTTATAAACTGATTGGCTGGCTGGCTTGTGACCAAAAATGTAAGTTTTGAACCACCCGGAAGTCATTATCTTTGGAAAAATCTCTCGTATTTTAATACATACAAAGGGAGACAACTTTTAATTATTCTAATTAAGAAGTAAATTTAATACATAAATTAATTGTTTTACTATAGATATAACCTATTTTTACCAGTAAATTCGACGCCCCACAGAAGAAAAACCTTAAATATTTGTAATAATTCTAATTTAACGCATATAACATGGTTTTATTTGAAAGGAAATCTTTTTTGAATAATGCCGAGTAGTTGTAAAACAATTATAAGCTTTAAAATATTTGTTTAGAGATTGTATAACACGCACGACAAGAAACTTCTTTATAATTATACAATTAAAAAAAATGATATCGTTGAAATTCAGACGAAGAAAATTCGATATTTTTGTTCTACCCCCAAAAATAAAATATTTATTCAATTTCTGAAAAAGGGAGTTTGCCAGTCATACTCTTAAGAAATCTAGACCTCCCCAAGTCTTTACAATGGCATCAGATTGATTATCAAGAAGATGAATCAACACATCATTGAATTTCAACATTGCAATGAAATTCGAAATGGAATTATTTTCCTGTACAATTCTGGGTGTCTTAATTAGCATGAATATATTTATACTTGTGTGTGCATATATGTGTGCTAATTCTGGGTTAGTATTTGAAGAAATTGACACGAAATGATTGTAGACCAATGGTTCTCAACCTTTTTTTACCCATAGACCCCTTTTACTCTGGTGGACCCTCCCATAGCCATTCGATTCATTGTAATTTTATAGTAAAATACATTTTGCTTGCATAGTTCCCAGCAATTTTTATATGGTCTCCGGGGGTCCACATGGACCCCCGGTGAGAACCACTGTTATAGACAGTGAAAAAAATAACTACCAAGAAGTCATTTACTAAGCTTAGCTTAGTTTGTCCTAAGTAAATATTGGGCACTCTGTAAGAACCGAATTCACTAAGAATGGTAATCATCTAGCTCAAAGCCCTATCGGTGGGGCGTTAGAATGTACCAACTGCACATCTGCAGAGGGGCAACACTCCCCCAAATGGGGCCACCTGTTGACCGTGGGTGGCGACCCGTGATGCTTAAGGACGGAGTCTTGGTGGAAGAGCAGTCCATGACCAGCAACACTTCACTTAGACCCTTACTTAGGCTAGACGGGCGGTCGGAGAGGCTCCCTCCGATCAATCGGCTGAAGAGGCCCTTCTATCAATCAGCTGTTCACGTCAAGCCCTAGCACCTATATGATTGTTCCAACCCTATTGCCCTTATGGCAAGCCCCAACCCTTTTTACCATATGGGTGCTAGAAGGCGGTAGCTGAGGGTCTACATGTCCTTGGGAATGATGGTGAACTCTATCTGATGGCGAGGTTCCAGTTTTGGAGTTTTGGGGAATGTGGTGCACCCCTTCATCACCATTATTCCCTGGTTCACTCTGACCCGGAGTAGTAATATCTGTTAGAGTCCCATCTATGGGTTAAATAGAAAAATGTATTTATAATAAAAAATTGTGTATCCATTAAGAATTTTATTTCAAAACTTTATCGGCATTACATGACCCACTGGGGTTGATATGCCGTAAATCAAAACAAACCAAAAACTGTTGTCCAAAATGTTAGCTTCAAGTAACTATTCTTAGTACAAATAATTTACAGTTATATGGTATCAAGTATTCCGACTGAATATGAATAATTTTCAAACAGATCTGTTTGAGATGAGATCCTAAGAATGACTACCACTCCAGGTCAGAGTTGACCTGGGAGTAACAGCAATGAACGGATACTCCACACTCCCCTGATTTCCAGAAAAGAAGCCTCACCATCAGATGCAGTTTAACGCCATATACACTAAACACTTAGTGCCAATACCCTTGGGAAAGGTCTGAATCATCCTCTCCCTCCAGATATGGGTAAATAGTAGGGCAGACTGGGCTCTTTAACCTTGGTTAGGCAACCGGTCTAGGAGAAGGAAAACTCTGAATTCAAACCTGTTGAACTCCGCTTAAGAAATTGACCTTGTGTCACAATCCTGCTCGTGCGGAGGGATTGGTAAATATATATATTCACTGAACAAGCCAAATTCAATTATATATTAGTTTTCCATCAGTTTTAAAGTCTCTTTGAAATGATCACAGATCATATTTTTATATGGAGGGCTGGGTTAGCTCAGTCGGTAAAGCGTTCGGCTAGAAACCACAAGGTTACTAGTTCGATACCGGCCCTCGCCAACTTAGCGTATGAGTAGCACAGGGATCTGTGCGGTAAAGTAAGGAGCTAATGGTAGGTGAGGCGCTCCCCCTCAGACGCTAGTAAAAAGGGGATATACTCCCTCGCTGATTGGCTGATACTGACTTTAGGCCACTCCGACGACTTTACTTTTAATTTTATATGGTGTCTAATGTAGGGGTTGGTAAATATATATATATATACACTGAACAAGCCAAATTCAATTATATGTTAGTTTTTCATCAATTTTAAAGTCTGTTTGAAATGATCACACACATTCGTTGTAGTATCATATTCTTATATAGCGTCTAACGTTATGTTATAACAGACATATGCATTATTTCAATGTTATGTGGGCTCTATCAGAGTGTATGTTTCTATCTGAGACTGTGTGTTTGTTTCAGAAAAACTGTTGGACTAAAATCCTTAGGAAAAAAAAAATAATATGATTTTTTTTTTTTTTCATTTTTTCTTTCTTTCTCTAATGTCCAGATAATAATCATCACATTTTATCAGAAGACTGAAAATAAACTTTTAGCGCCAGAAAGACGAAAAAGTTTAAAGGTATCGATCGAAATGGGTAAGCAGACGGTTTTACGGTTATCTCCCCTTCCCATGAGAAGAAAGCGAGGGGAAAAAATAGAGAAAGAAATTGATGGAAAAAAATTACACGCTGAAATATCAAAGTATGGTAACCCTAACGTGCCATATTAATATCTACTATGATATGAAGCCAAACAAAGTGATAAATATTGCCAGACGAATGTTTGAGTTCAGACAAAAGTTCATCAATGTTGATTTTTCGCTCAGGAGTCTACTTGACGGTTGGGAAAGTTATGGTGTTCTCAAAGGCAGTGGAAATCCAAATGTCTGATTTTCAACGGTGTATTTTTCAACAAAATTCTCAATATAACAGACAAGAGCGAAACGGGCGAAACGAATTAAATTCGTAAGTCAAGGTACCACTGGGAGGGCTGGAACGTATTAATGACTTTTTAGTTTATTTCAATGGAGAAAACAGATTTAACATACGAGGAAATTGCGTTACGAGCGAAACGAATTAAATTCGTAAGTCAAGGTACCACTGGGAGGGCTGGAACGTATTAATGACATTTTAGTTTATTTCAATGGAGAAAACAGATTTAACATACGAGGAAATTGCGTTACGAGCGAAACGAATTAAATTCGTCAGTCAAGGTACCACTGGGAGGGCTGGAACGTATTAATGACTTTTTAGTTTATTTCAATGGAGAAAACAGATTTAACATACGAGGAAATTGCGTTACGAGCGAAAGGAATTAAATTCGTAAGTCAAGGTACCACTGGGAGGACTGGAACGTATTAAAGACTTTTTAGTTTATTTCAATGGAGAAAACAGATTTAACATACGAGGAAATTGCGTTACGAGCGAAACGAATTAAATTCGTAAGTCAAGGTACCACTGGGAGGGCCGGAACGTATTAATGACATTTTAGTTTATTTCAATGGAGAAAACAGATTTAACATACGAGGTTATGCTTATTAGAACTCTTCACTTTTTCAGATATATTGTTTGTTTTGTTTTGTTTTACGGCATATCAACCTCAGTGGGTCATTTAATGCCGATAAAGTTTTAAAATAAATAAATTCTTAATGGATAATACAATTTTGTTTATAAACTCATGTTTTTCTATTTAACCCATAGATGGGACCCTAACAGGTACTACCACTCTGGGTCAGAGTGGACCAGTGAGCAATGTTGATGAAGGAATGATCTACATTCCCCAAACCTCCAGAACTGGAACCTCACCATCAGAGTTTAACGTCATTCCCAGGACATTTAGACCCGCAGCCACCGCCTTCTAGCACCCATATGATAAAAAGGGGTTGGGGCTTACCATAAGGGCAATAGGGTTGGGGAAATCATATAGTTGCTAGGGCTTGACGAGACCAGCCGATTGATCGGAGGGGGCCTCTCCGACCGCCCGTCTAGCCCAAGATAGGGCCAAAGTGGAGTATTGCAAGTCATGAACTGCTCATCCACCTGGGTTCTATCCTTAAGTATCACGGGTCACCACCCACGGCCAACAGGTGGCCCCATTGGGGGAGTCTTACCCCTCTGCAGAGGTGCAGTCGGTGCATTCTAACGCCCCAGGCGACAGGGCGGTTCAAGGTTCTTGCAACAATAACTATCCGGTTATTGTACTGAGGTCAACCGCGCCAAGAGCTTTCACACAGCAAATGTGTTTAGTTGTTTCTGTGGTATATCAATATCAAATTATATGGCTCTCTGTAGATAACAAATTCTCCTTGGTGTATTGGCTAACGAGCTAGTCTGTGACATCATAGTAAGGGAGCTCGAACTCCAGTCCTATTATTACATTCACTCTTGGACTAATACATTTGGGAAAGGTATGAAACCCCTTATCCTCCTGGGTATGTGTTAAAAAGTACCACTTCTGTTCTTCTGCAAGGACGGCTTTGACATTAAATAACCCAGGATTGTAAACACAATCTTACTCTCACTATATCCATATAACGTACTTCAAACGTCATTAGATCTCATAAAAGGAAAAGGATTTACGTTAAAATAGGTAAGAAGCAGGTGATATCCCGTAGAGACTATTACGGATGCGGATTACGCAGATGAGCAGGCTCTTCTTGCAAATATGCCTGCACACTCACTGCTACATAGCCTAGAGAAGGCAACAAGGAATATCGGCCTTAATATGAATTCCGATAAAACTGAGTTCGTGTGTTTTAAACAGGTAGGAGACACTCGATGGTAAACTTCTAAATCGGTGGACCATTTCACGTACCTAGGTAGTAATATCTCATCGACAGAAAGCCATGTTAATGCATGCATAGGGAAGGCATGGTCTGCTATAGACGTATTATCATTCATATGGAAATCTGATATCACTGATAAGTTAAAGCGACAAATTTTTCCAAGCCTTTTTTGTATCAGTGCGACTGTACGGTGGCATCCATTTGACCCAAACAAAACGCATGGAAAAGAGGAGGGGAGGGGGAGGAGATCTCAAGTACCTTTTGACTAACGAGACAGAAGACCCTTTGGTCTGAATTTAGAGTTTTCCGGTTGCCATAGCACGGTTAAGCAGCCCAGTCTACCCTACTATTTACCCATAGCTGAAAGGAGAAAAGTTGGATTTGTACCTTTAGTAAGAGTATTAGCGCTATATGAAATGCTATCAGCCTCGTCCAGGATTTGAACTC
This sequence comes from Doryteuthis pealeii, assembly GCA_023376005.1. Taxonomy (NCBI): domain Eukaryota; kingdom Metazoa; phylum Mollusca; class Cephalopoda; order Myopsida; family Loliginidae; genus Doryteuthis; species Doryteuthis pealeii. The sequence continues at coordinate 101,103,189 of CM042142.1, read as the reverse complement.
GTCTTACCGAGTCCATTTTCTACGATGGTAACTATTACACCACGCACCTCCAACTGTAATGGTTGCATCGAATAGCACAACTACTGACTACACTTTAAATCAAGTACCTTTTGACTAACGAGACGGAAGCATCTTTGGTTTGAATTTAGAGTGTTCCAGTTGTCATAGCAAGGTTAAGCAGCCCAGTCTACCCTACTATTTACCCACAGCAGAAGGAAGAATAGTTGGATTCGTACCTTTCCTAAGAGTATTAGCGCTATGTGAAATGCAATCAGCCTCGTCCAGAATTTGAACTCGTCTTGCCGAGTCCATTTTCTACGACGGTAACTATTACACCACGCGCTTCCAACTTTTATGGTTGCGTCGAATTTTATACATTGATATTTTGTCTTTCGTAAACGAAGCCTGAACTTAGTACGTTTGCTAACGATGTTATCTTTATCTAAGTTTATCATCTTTCCTCTTTAAAATATTAAAAACAAGAGAGAAAAAAAAAAACGAAAGAAAAAAGTGCATAATTGATAAAAAATATATAAGCGCGAAATATTTTAAAATTCACGAAAAACTTTACTTATACTACACTAGCACTAATATTAGTCATCAACGTAAATTGAAAAAGGTTTAGAGAAAGAGTCGATGGCAGATAGAAAAGCGAAGAAAAACATGAAATGTCGGCTTTGGCACCTTAAAAAGGTCGTCTATGAAAAACGTATTTCCGAAGTCTGAACCTCCGTCTAACCTTATTCTTTATTCTCAATTCCATCAACAGTAAAGGAATGGCGCTAACCAAAAAAAAAAAAAAAAAAAAAAAAAGAAAAAAAAAACTTTTGGGAAATAGAATAAAATAAGTATAAAATGAAATAAGATAAGTATAAAACAAAATAAGAGAAGTTTGAAAATGATTATAAAAAAAAGTTTGTAATGAAAAATCTTGATAGAATTCAAGAAGGAATAACTAAACGTAAAATAAAACATAAAGTAAATTTAAAAATACGTAAAAAAAAAAAAAGGTCATTTTAGAAATGCCAAGCTCGTGATTTTGACATTTTTGTGAAAAAATCAGAATCTTGATCCAAGGGTCATTCGAAACTGAGCAGAAGTCTATGTCTATGAATATATTTTTCTGTGTCTTTTCTACTTGAACACTCGATTATCGTTTCTATACACATTTTAAGTGAAGAGATTTTTTCAAGATGGCTCGCCAGATTGGTAAGTTGGTTGGATTTTACGGCATGTCAACCCTTGTTGAGTTATTTTATGCCGAAAATGTTTCTTGTTTTATTCATTCTTTTGGGGTATTCAATCTTCTTAACCACTAAAAATTTGATGACAGACCTGGAGTCTGGATCAATTCTGATTTACCACCATTTCGAATAGCCTTAAAATAAATACCGCCCTGTCGGCTGTGGCGTTAAAATGCACCGACTGTACCTCTGCAGAGGGGTAACACTCTCCCAAATGGGGCCACCTGTTGGCCGTGGGTGATGACCTGAGATGCTTAAGGGCGGAGTCTTGGTGGATAAGCAGTCCAATACTCCACTTGGACCCTTACTTAGGCTAGACGGGCGGTCGGAGGGGCCCCCTCCGATCAAAAGGCTGGTTACATCAAGCCCTAGCATCTATATGATTGCCCCAACCCTATTGCCCTTTTTATCATATGGGTGCTAGAAGGCGATGGCTGAGGGTCTACATGTCATAGGAATGACGTTAAACTCTATCTGATGGTGAGGTTCCAGTTTTGGAGGTTTGGGGAATGTAGAGCACCCCTTCATCACCATTGCTCCCTGGTTCACTCTGACCCGGAGTGGTAGTACCTGTTAGGGACCCATCAATTGTTTGAATAGAAAAACGTACTCATAAAAATTGTGTATCCATTAAGAATTGATTTATTTCAAAACTTTATCGGCATTAAATGATCCACTGGGGTTTATATGCCGTAAACCAAAACAAACCAAAAACAAATATTTTTGTGAGATTAAGATAATTTTTTTTTCTTTAAACCAATTCCAAATAATGCAGAGTTTATATTTATGGAAAAAGTTCTGAAAAAAAGAAAATTACATTTTGCTTTTGTTTTTTAAATTCCCCATATTTTTTTTATGACTCTCGTTATGTGCGTCAAGTATCCCTATTCCATTCTAACTCTCGTCAACTTAGCGTATGAGTAGTGCAGCTTGGGTAATCTGATCTGTGTGGTTGTGTGGTAAGCTGACGGCAGGTTTGGCGCTCCACCTCAGACGCCAAAACAATGTCCCCGGTATAGCACTAGCGAAAAGGAGATAGACTCCAGCTTTAAGGAATCAGTACTGTAAGAGTTCAGGTAGAAAATAAGGATGTGAATAAGATATTGCAATATGTTTATTTCTTATTTCTCCCATATATTTATAATTATTTACTTAGCGTAGCTTAGTCGTGGCACAAGGCCAAAAGTATAGGACACACAGTGAGAATCGAACTCACCAACAATGGCTTGCTAATCTAACTTGCTAACCATTACACCACATTAGGAACCCTCTCCCATATATTTATAATTATTTACTAAGTGTAGCTTAGTTGCGGCCCAAGGCCAGAAGTATTGGACACCCAGTGAGAATCGAACTCACTAACAATGGCTTGCTCATCTAACTTGCTTAACCATTACACCACATTAGGAGCCCTCTCCCATATATTTATATATAAATATCTGAACTGAGTCACGTATGAGGGAGCAAAGAAAATTATTGATAAACTCGATGCTTAAGAATAGAAAAAAAGTCCCGAAAACTTATAAAGAAACAAAGATGCGATATTTGGATGGGAGATAAAGCTGGAATCATAAATAAATAAAAAATCTACGAAGTGAAAAGAACTTATCTTTTTTTTTAATGTAATATATGAGGAGCCAACTGCACGAAGACGAGAAAAAATATAAAATATTACAAAACTTAAAGTCACAAGCATAGAATACCGTAATCAGTGAATCTTAGCTGAGAACGACAGTCTCAAAAGATGCCAGAACAAGTCCTTGTTTACCCAACGACCACAGAATATGACACAAGGTCAAATTTTTAACTGTTTTTGGATCCGGTTTAAATCAGTCGGTAGACCATCTACCTAGAAATCGTAAGGTTCCAGGTTCGATACCGGTCCTAACCAACTCAACGCGTGAATAGTGCAACTTTTGTTATTTGGAAACATCTGGAAGCTGGTGGTAGGTTTAGTGCACTACCTCAGTAAAAGGTCTAGCGCTAGCGAGAATATAATCACTCACTGTCTGGCTGATACCGACAACAGGCTTTTTTCATGCTACTGCAGCAGTGACGGGCATGTCTTGTTTGTCTTATTTAGATGGTTTGTGCGATAGGCGGTAAGTGTCTCTACAACTGAATTTTGGTGGACTGTTGCTTTCAAAATTCGTTCAGGTCTGAGCGCAGAATACTTGTGTAGTAGAAGCCACAGTCCCAAAGCAATTTTCGTTCAGTTCTGTCGGATATAAAAAAAATGGCCCAATATTTACGTAATAATTAAGAGAAAATCACAAAAAGAGTATAGTTACTTTTCGCACATAGTTTTATTGGGTTCAGGACGGAGACTGTTCTGGTCGTTACAATAAGTATTGCATATCCCCAGTTGCTTTTTGTTTACAGATTCAGAAATGCTTTAATTCTGGTCGATTTATGTCTATCTATGCTTTATTTATCGGGTGTGATGGTAGGTGTGGCGCTCCACCTCAGACGCTAAAATAATCTCCTTTGTCTAGCGCTATTGAAAAGGGGATAGACTCCCTCGCTGATTGGCTGATACCGATTTTAGGCCACCCCGACGACTTTACTTACTTTATTTATGCTTTATTTATCGGGCATCTCTTATCGCATGAAGGCACACAGAGAACAAATCTTTAAAAAGGCAGCGACAATCCACTGTACAAACATTTTCCAAGTCAGTTCGAAGAAATTGCAAATGCAACGACATGGACATGTTTGCACAAGGGGAAAAATCTAAAGACAGAAACTGAATCACTATTAACAGCTACTCGGAAGAACGCCATGAGAATCAATTATATAATGACTAAGATAGATAATTCACTAGTGAATAGCAAATGTCGTCTCTGAGGAGCTTGAGACTTGACAAGCCAGTACATAATAAGCGAACAAAAGCGAGTTAGGGAAGGAATTGTGTAAAAATAGGATGGAAAGAATGATTCACTGAGGACCGGGAATGACTGCTATTTGACCGTATGTGGATAATGTTATCTGCACAAAGCAGAATCTGCCCCAGAGATTGAAAAACAAAATTATATTGGAATCATACAACACAGGTTCTAACATTAAATCTAATGGTTGTAAAAAAAAAAGAAAAAGAAAAAAACAACAGAAAAAAAACAGGAAGAGGTAATATTAGATGGATAATGACGTTGCTATAACAGACTACAAAAGCCAGTTTAGCTCGATCGGTAGAGCTTCGGACAAGGAACCACAAAGTTCCGGGTTCGATACTGGCCCTCGCCAACTCAGCGAATGAGTAGCACAGGGATCTGTGCGGTAAAGTAAGGAGCTGCTGATAGATTTAGCGCTCCACCTCAGATGCCAAAAAACAATCTCCTTAGTCTAGAGCTAGTGAACAGTGGATAGACTCGCTCGCTGTATGGCTAGTACCGACTTTAGGCCACCCGACGACTTTTTTTTACTTTTTTACAGTGGAGGCGCGTGTTGTAATAAATGTCATAAATAAATAAAAGGATGAGTGGCCTATTGTCGGTATTAGACGGACAACGAGGGAGTCTATCCCTTTCTCGCTAGCGCTAGACCAAGGAGGTTATTTTATGCCTCTGAAGAGGAGCAACACACCTACCGTCAGCGATCCACTTTACCGCACAGAAGCAGTGCTACTCATACGCTGAAAGGGCGAGGGCCGGTATCGAACCCGGAAACTTGTGGTTCCGAGGCGGACGCTCTACAGATAGTCATAGGAAATGGACACGGCGAGATGAGTTCAAATACTGGACGAGTCTATCTGCATTTCACATAGGGCTTATACCCTTGGACAAAGTATAAATCCATTTATTTTCCCTCCAGCTATAGATAGATAGTAGGACAGATTGGGCTCTTTCACCTTGGTTAGCCACCAGTTTAGTAGAAGGAAGACTCTGGATTCAAATCTGTTAAACTCCGCTCAAGAAATTGACCAAGTGTAACATCTGGCTCGTGTGGAGTGGTTAGTAAATATATACAACAGACTACAGGGTAGAATTTAAAGAAAGTAAACATAATTAATCAGAAAAATGAAGAAATCCATACATATATAAAGGGCAGTTGTGTGTATATGTATGTCAGGAGGAAACTTCGAAAATAAAACAATTAACCACAAAGTAAATATATATACATATTAAATATCGTCAGGGCTTGATTTTTGAGCAAAGATAATAGAGATTTGATTTATATTCGTGGTGATAATTAAAAGATAAAATTTAAACGATAACAGCATGGATTTTTTTATTTAATATTTTAGATAGTAGACATTAACATTTCTTTTCAATGTAGCTGGATCAATGCAAGGTCTATTTTTTTACATGGGGATTTAAATGGGGCATTCCACGAGGATTAAACTCTCAATTCAATAATAATGCGGGATTAACTTAAAAATACCCCTCTACCCAGGCGATGCCGGGTAGCTAATGCTTGTAGAATATAAAGCTAACAGTTTTTCCACTAGTTTTTGGAGTGCTGGGAACGATCATGAATATCTTTTTTAAATTAGAGAAACTAGAATTCCGAAGAATAATTAGAACCATCTAGACAACAGCAATAGTGAGAATTGCTAGAAATTGCTGAACCCCAGTGAAAACTTGCTGTCGCTTGATCGCTAGTTTAAGCAACTAGTTAATAAAAAGAAAACAGATTTAAATCGATTTTTTTTTTGTTTGGTTTCTTTATTTAATGGCATATCAACCTCCGTGTGTTATCTAATACCAAGGCCATACTTGTAGAAGAACAGTAGTGGTATAATTTAACCCATGTTACGGAGTGGGTGGATAGGAGACGAGGCTAAGTGGGTGGGTAAGTGTTTGTGAGGAAAGGTTTTCCCCCCCTCCCGTTCCTCTTCCCCTTCTATAAAACACTTGTATGATACCTTGATAATTCAATAAAGCGACTGATGACGCCGAGCTCAAAGCTCTAGCGAAATATATCCTACATAAGTTTGTCTGAGTTTTGTTCTTGTGTTCCTCATATCTCTACCACATTTGCAGTTTGTACACCAATCTGTATATATTAATACACTTGTACCTCTGTGTGTCACGCCCTATCTTTACCTCAGATTAATAATTGTTTTTTCTGTTTTCATTGAGAAGAAAGAAAGGGAAGAAAAAGAACAAGTTACACATAAGAAAATATAGAAAATATAATAAGAAAGAAAGTGTGCACTATTCTTCTGTTATCCGTTCATAAAAGTACAAGAAAGGAGGGAAAAGAATATAAAAATTATAAGGACTCAAAAAAAAGGTGAATGTAGAGAAACCGGGAAAAATGGGTTAAAAGAAAAATTAGAATAAATTGTTTGAGAATGAGTAACAAGAAAATGATCAAAGTGAAGGAGAAAAAGAAATATTCTTTTGAAAATCACAAATTAAAACACTCAACATAAACCTTTAAAAAGAAACGTATCCACTGATTTAGAACGAACCGAGTGACTCTATAGAACATATTCTATTATTGTTGTACTTATTTACTCCCTGTGAGATATTCACACCAGATTTAACTGATTGATTTTTTAGTGATGTCTTAGTGACAGCTGATATCCTAAGACCTCCAGGGATTCTAGCTGATCTTAACAGTGCTACTGGCAGGATGGTCTCAGTTATCTATCTGGTCTCCAGTTGCCCCAAGTCTCTTTTCCAGACCTTTGAGGAGCTTACAATGACACCGTCTACAATTGGTATCACTGTCGTCTTCATGTTTCACTGCATTTTCAGATCTCTGTAGTAGTCTAGGGGGATTGAAAGGAGAAAGAGAAGTAAAATAAACAAAGAGCAAACAAAGATTAAAATTTAGAAGAGTAAACACTAAGCTGGGTGCCAATAATGTGACCGACGAATGACCCCGGAAATAGATTTAAAAATAAAAATGGAAGTTCTGGGTTTAAAAATAAAAAGATTAAAATTTAGAAGAGTAAACACCAAGCGGGGTGCCAATGTGACCGACGAATGGCCCCGGAAATAGATTTAAAAATAAAAACGGAAGTTCCGGGTTTTGACCGCAAACGGATGTGGCTCTCCCACCCCGGGACGAGAAACGGAAAAAGAAGAAAATCGGTCTCTTTTCGGGCAGTCCACGCGGGAAGCAGGTGGAACCTTTCGCAGTTCCCACTATGGGTTCGATATAGTAGTAGCAAACATGATTTACGACGGAGCAATTTGACCGTACCCTCTCTGTCTTTCTCTCTATCTTTCCTTCTCTCTGAAAAAGAACCCACGTGAATCAAAGAAATAAACATCCCCTGAGACTATATAACTTGCATGTGTTATTTCTGAACTGTTCTCTGCCCCTTGTTGATTAAAACTAGGTCTAATATTCAATAACGCAGATAATACTTATCATCAAGCCTCATCTCAAACATTCAGAGAAACCCGACAAAAATCTTCCATCGTTTAGTATACGGTTTTCAGCATTTGTCCATTCCTTGACTTTTACTTGGAAATCATTTTGGGGGGAGCGTGGATTTCAACTCAAGGAACAAAAATGTTTCGTGGGGCTAAATCTGGAGAATTTGACACCAGGAGAGAATGACATCTGATTTTATACTTCACAAAACATATCTTGATTTGATCCTTGTGTTGTATACCCTTTCTTAAATTCTTATCTCTGGTCATATTTTCTTCTGGCCGACTTTGGTTCTTCTATAATCTTGACTTGGTATATCTTCTAACATCTTGCGTCTGGGTCTGGAATCTTCTAAGGTCTGGACTTTCTTGGGGACTTCGGGACTGGTTTCTGTTAGGGATTTCTCCTTATCAGAAGCCCTGTGTCATTGTTAGTTTTTAGGTAATAAACACAAGACTTCGATTTACTTTGAAGTTACTTTATTTGTAAATCCCCAAACCAGACATCTGCGCACATCCTACGAGCTCGGCTCCTACTTGCTAACTGACTGAGTTGCTTACTATCCTTAAACCGGAAGACATGGTCTTCTATGCCTTCAGGTTCTCACGATTTATCCCCGGAAGGCAAGGTGAGAGTGAGGTCAAGCGTTGTCACTCATTCTTCAAGGCCGTGGGCTGCACTAATCGCCATTATGTTTCTATACTACCTTATATAAGTATTAGGGATCCAATAATTATGTAACACTTGTATATGGGGAATTTCCGTGCCATAGTGGTTAATGTGCTAGACTGCGACATCGTTGTAAGTTAGTTTGAAATCCAGTACGCTATTACGTTGACTGTCGGACTAATATCCTATGCAAAGATCTAAACCCCACATCCCCCAAGCTATTGATAAAATAGTACCATTACACGGATGTCTTTGGCATTGAATAATTTACGAAGGTTGACTTACCATTAAACAAAGAAACCAAACCTATGAAAGTATGCCCAGATTTAAGATTTATTTCAATTGATATTTTTCCTGTGTATGGTTAAAAACAGTCATCACCATCGCCTTGTTGCAACAGAATTTAAAATAAAATGTTCCTAAAACTGTTCACTTAGGACAAATACGACAATAACATTACAGTAGCTCCAATGCTAACCAACATGAATTAAACCTTTTTTTCCAACAAAATTCCACCTACTCTGTATCAGTTTCAAGCACGCTAAAATATCTTAGTGATGCGTACTTTTAAAAGTTGAATTTTATATATCGTTTCCTACCTGATGATGGCAAACTGTATTGCCGAAAGCGCTCGTTTTGAAACCTTTGGTGGACTGTTACACCAGTTACACCCCGACACCAAAAAGATGGCCCGAAAATTAGAAAGGATCAACCAATAACTTGTCCGACAAGAATTGTCTGTACAGTTCAACAAAACTTGTATAAAAGAAAAAATGCTGCCAAAATACACTTATATATATATATATATATAATATATATATATATATATATATATATATATATACTAGCAAATATATGCACCCTCTGGGTGCAAGTATTTAAGTTTTAATGTAATGAAATATCGTATTAAATTAGAAAGTCTAATAAGAATGCAGATAAAAAGATTTGAAACAGAGTGGGGTTATAATAGAAAAATAGAAAGGAAACTTATTCTTCTATCACTGCCGTCTTTCATTGCTGAATTTTACTTATTTAACTATTTAGTTAAATTAGGAAATAAAGAATAAAATTACACTTATTTTTTCTTGTTAATGGATTTCATTTAAGATTCATTGGAGAGATTTTTGCTTATATTCATTAAAATAAAACCAAACAATTAGAAATCAATAACACTAAGCACATATTTAATAAAATCACATTTTTAATATCAATATGCAAATTAGCCTTCCCGTTCACACTGCAAACCGCTATTTTTTGTATATATAAATACAATAGCATGTTATTAGTATGTAGATCTGGACAACACTAATAAAAAGGTGAAGCAATTTTATTAATAATTGAGGTTTAAATATAAATAAAATCATGAAGAATGTGATGTAAATAACTATGTTAATTGTGACTCGATTAGTAATATAGTTTCGGTTACAGACAGAAAAACACACAATCTCCATTATAATAAGATATATATATATATATATATATATATATATAAATTCAAGTGTCTCATTGATAGGATTCAACCAAAATTGAAAATTCAAACGAACATATAAGTATTTGCATATATATTTCTTACATATACGGAGTATTATAAATAGATGGATATATAATTACCTTATTTTGGATATAAATTTATTTCGACATATTGTCTCGTCAGTCCAGTCTTTGTTTTTGTTTTTTTTAGGCTCTTACACCCGGTCTCACTGATATGAAAAAAACGGGAAATCACACTCGTGAAACCGGGTGTGAGGTCTTCAAAACCAAAAAAAAAATAACAACAAAAAACAACAAAGACCGCACTGACGAGTGAATATGTCGAAATAAATTTACATCCAAACAAGATATATATCCATTCATATATATATATTATATATATATATATATATTATATATATATATATGTGTGTGTGTGTGTGTGTGTGTGTGCGTGTGTGCGCGCAATAGAGCACGAAAAATATACTTATGGCCTAAATTTGCAATTTATTCTTCTATGCGTGACCAACTAGTGATAAGTAAAAAAAATATTTACAAGCAATTTATTCCACTTCTTCCTGGTTATTATATCTTTTGAGAAAAAAAAGATCATGGTAATATAACAATATCAACAACAGCAGCAAACAATTACAATAATAATAATAATAATCTTATTATAATGGAGATTGTGTGTTTTTCTGTCTGTAGCCGAAACTCTATTTCTACTCAAGTCACAATTCCCTTAGTTATTTACGCTACATTCTTCATGATTTTATTTTTATTTAAACCTCAATTATTAATAAAATTGTTAAACATTATTAATACTGTTGACGATATCTACACATTAATAACATGCAATTGTATTTATATATACAACAAAATAGCGGTTTACAGTGTGAACAAGAAGGCTAATTTGAATATTGATATTTAAAATTTGATTTTAATAAATATATGCTTAGTATTATTGATTTCTAATTGTTTGGTTTTATTTTAATAAATGTGAGCAAAAATCTCGTGAATAAATCTTAAAAGAAATCCATTAGCAAGAAGAAATAACTGTATATTTATTATTTATCTCCTATTTTAACTAAATAGTTAAATTAGGAAAATTTAGCAATGTAAGACGGGAATGATGGAAGAGTATTTTTCAGTTGTTTTATCTTTCGATTATACCCACCTCTGTTTCAAATCTTTTTATCTGCATTCTTATTTAATTTCATTGGCTTTTCTAATTTAATATACTATTTTATTACATTAAATACTTGCACCCGGAGGGTGCATATACTTGCTAGTAATAATAATAATAATAATAATAATAATAATAATAAGAAGAAGAATTTTGAGCTCTCCTTTATCGCCATTAATCCAGGGTCACCTCTGACCCGGACTGGTAGTACTTGTTAGGGTCCCTTAAACAACACGGGTCTCCACCGACGGCCAACAGGTGACCCCATTTGGGGGAGTCTTACTCCTATGCAGAGGTGCAATCGGTTCATTCTAACGCCCCAGCTAAGAGGGTGACCTGACCACCGGGTTAGATACTTAGAAGAGTCCCGGACTTGCTGTCTCTTAGTCTCCAGTGATAAACTACCTGTTTGCAAGAATAAGAATATTGCTTTGTTGTTTGTTTGTTTTGTTTTTTGTTGTTGTTGTTTTTCCTTCTCAGGTGTGTGTATAGAAAGCCTTCTTTTATAAACGCCAAGTTTCTTTTGCCTCCATTGAAGTTGCTTTCTTGTTTCCCTATTCATGCTTAGTCGACTCGAACAGATTGTGTTTTTACTGATGAATCGTCGGTTGAGAGTAATACGAATTAACCCTAATCCTGGTCGCTGTGAAATCAATCGTATTTGCCTAAAAAATGTGCGTTTTATTTTTGGTTAGTTGGGTGCTTGATGTGTAATGGCGTAGCACCCCTTGCCAAATCTTATCATATATATATATATATATTATATATAATATATATAATGATTTTTATGAATCTTTCATTAAATTGATAAACAATAATTATGTTAGTTGTCGGTTATTCTGTTTAATGGCATATTAACGATTGTGGGCTATTTAATACCAAATCTTGTTTTATATATATATTATATATAATATATATATAATATATATATATATATATATATATTTGAAAGGAAGGAAAAACTCAACACCATTTATAAATTTATTTCGAACAAAATTGGTTGCCTTTATATAAGTTGATTTAACAAGGTTCCCCAAAATCAAGTCTCATCAGATGGATAATCCTCAATAATTGAATTAAATTAATTAAGAAAATTATTGATGATTATCCATCTGATGAGACTTAATTTGGGGAGCTTTGTTAAATCAACTTCGATTTATAAAGGCCCCAATTTTGACCGAAATAATTTTATCATGGAATATCGGTGTTGAGTTTTTCCTTCCTTTTAAAGATAAATATTGCCCTGTATATAATCTAAAAAGATTATTATACATTGAGCCCTCTGTAGTGATTTAAAGATGCACTGTATTTATACATACTGGATCATACAATAATAATACAGTGTGTCTTAGAAATCACATATAGAATCATCCCTTACTACCAAGTTTTGGATACCTCACATAAATATATATATATATTTTAACTTGCCAAATCTTTATATATATATTATATAGTGTATATATATATATATATATATATATATATATATATATATATATATATATATATATATATATAGTGTGTGTGGGTGTGTGTGTGTGTGTGTGTGTGTGTGGTGTATTTGGGCAGCATTCTTTCATTTATACATGTAAAATTACTTTCGGCACTTTGAAGTGCCATCATCAGGGGTGATGTGTTCCTACTCATGCGCTGATATGGCGAGGACAAGTATTAAAACAACTAAGATTCATCACCCAATTGTTTAGCTCTGTACAATAAGTTATTAGTTTTCCTTGTCCTAGACTTACCGAAAAGAACCCAGTCTGCTCTATTATTTTGCCCATAGCTGAGGGGAGGAAAGGCGGAGAAAGGATGCATTTAGGACTTTTCCCAAGGGCATTAGTGCGAACTGAAAAGCAACCAGCCACGTCCAGGATCTAAACTCGGATCGCTGATTCAGTTTACTCGGGCAGGTTTTCGTTACGCCAGCGAAATTTCCTGATGGATTTTTGGTTAAACATCTACATCCCTCGGACAGAGTTGGCTCCCTGCTATGTCTGTCACACACACAACCGTGTGCTACAAAAAATATGTACAAACACACACATAAAAAAAAACGCGCACACGCACTCATACATAAGCACACAAACTCACAAACACACATACTCACACACACAAATGCACTCATACACACACGCACACGCACACAAACACACGTACGCACACGTACAAACACAACTACAAAAAAAACACACAAAAATTGCAACATACACACACACACAAACATTCAAAACACATGCACACAAAACTCATACACACATGCATACACACACAATCACACATTAATACACAAACTCTGAAACGCACACATACATGCACACAACCACTTAAAAACACATAGATAGGTACGTATACAAATATGTGCGAATATGAAAGCGCGTGGTGTAATGGTTAAAGTCATGGGAAATGGACTCGTCGCCGCGAGTTCAAATCCTGGATGCGGTAATTGCATTTCACTTAGCGCTAATACGCTTCTTCTTTCCTTCGTTGTCTCCTTTCTTCCTGTCTGTCTATTTGATCCATTCATTTCTTTGTTTTCCTCTTTTTCTTCTTTCGTTCTACTACTCTTTCTTTATTCCTTCTATTTTGCTTCGTTTCTTTCTTTCTTTCTTTCTTTCTTTCTTTCAACCTCGTTCTCTTTCTTCCCTTCTTTTTCGTTTTGATTCTTCCTTGCTTTTTTCTTTTCTCCTTTTTTTCTTCTGAATCTTTTCTTTTTTAGGCTTACTTTCTTTCAGTCACCTTTTCTTTTTTTCCTTCCATTTCACTTTATTCAATTCCTTTTTATGTTTCCACTTCCTCTTCTTCCTTCTTTCGCCATTCCCTCCAATCTATGTAGATACTTATCTATCTATTTGATTCTTTCTTTCTTTCTTTCTTTCTTTCTTTCTAGATACCTAACTATCTATTTGATTCTTATCTTTCTTTCTTTCTTTCTTTCTTCTTTCTTTCTCTTTCTTTCTTTCTTTCTTTCTATATAGATACATAACTATCTATTTGATTCTTATCTTTCTTTCTTTCTTTCTTTCTTTCTTTCTCTTTCTTTCTTTCTTTCTTTCTTTCTATAAGATACATTAACTATCTATTTGATTCTTATCTTCTTTCTTTCTTTCTTTCTTTCTTTCTTTCTTTTCTTTCTTTCTTTCTATATAGATACATAACTATCTATTTGATTCTTATCTTTCTTTCTTTCTTTCTTTCTTTCTCTTTCTTTCTTTCTCGTCCTCTAAACTTTCTTTTAAAACTTTCTTTTTTTTTCTTTTGAAATTTCCGTTTCCTTTCGTTTATTCACCCTATCTTTTTTTCTTCTTTTTTTTTCCAAATATTCAAATTGATCTTAACTCATGTAAATCCGATTTTGCACCAGAATTCCAAACATTGGTCTTCAGAGGCGGCGAACAATTCCACGACAATATCTTCATTTCTACGAAACTCAAAGATTGGCATTCTTCTTGAAATCAAATTGCTCTTTTGTGTGAGTATATATATAGAGAACACCTGGATTCTGTGAATCTAGGATCAAATATGTGTGAGTGTATGTACTTGTGTATTTGAGAGAGAGAGAGAGGGGGGGAGGGCGAAGAGAAAGAGAGAGAGAGAGAGCAAGAGAAAGAGGAAAGAGAGAGAGAGAGAGAGAGAGAGAGAGAGAGAGAGAGAGAACAAGAGAAAAGAAATATAGAGAAGGAGAAGAGAAAGAGAGAGAGAGAGAACAAGCTAAGAGAAAGAGAGAGAGAGAGTAAGAGAAGAGAAAGAAAGCAAGAGAAGAGAAAGAGAGAGAAAGACTGAGATATATAGAGACTGAGAGTGTGTGTGTGTGTGTGTGAATGAGAGAGAGAGAAGAGAAAGAGAAAGACTGGGAGAGAGAGAGAAAAGAGAGAGAGACTGAGAGAGAGGAAGAGAGAGACCGAGAGAGAGAGAGAGAGAGAGAGAGAGAGAGAGAGAAAGCAAACAGAAAAAGAAAGAGAGAGAGAGAGAAAGACTGAGAGATATAAAGACTGAGAGTGTGTGTGTATGTGAGTGAGAGAGAGATAGAAAGAGAAAAACTGGAGAGAGAAAGAGAAAAGAGAGAGAGACTGAGAGACAGAGAGAGAGACAGACACAGACAGACAGACTGAGAGAGAGAGACTGAGTGTGTATGTGTATGTGTTGAGTGAGAGATAGAAAGAGAGAGAGAGAGAGAGACATAAAAAGAAAGAATGAGAGAGAGAAGAGAAGAGAACGACTGAGAGAGAGAGTGTGTGTGAGAGAGATAGAGAAAGAAAGACTGAGAGGGAGAGCGAGTGAGAGAGACGAGAGAGAGAGAGAGAGAGAGAGAGAGAGAGAGAGAGAGAGAGAGAGAGAGAGAGAGAGAGATTTTAGGTGCGAGCGTCCGTGTGTTGTGTGCCGAGACATAAGAGTGTTGCCCTTCTTTTATAAGAGAGTATTTCAAAATGAAAGGACAATGGGATCAAAACCTTTAGGTGCCATCACAGAATTGTGTTATTGTTGGCCAGCAAACTAATCAGCCGATGCTGAATCAAATGAAAATGGATATTAAACAATGAAAATCCAGTGACAGTTGCGTAATTATATCCTCGGGGTGAAATCAAATCAATCCACGTTCATTATTTATTTTTCTTTCTTTCTTTCTTTGTCTTTTCGTTCTTCCAATACTTCTTCGTTTTTCTTCCTCTCTCTTATAGCATCTTCCTTCCTGTTTTCTTTGATTTAGAAAGTGTCCCAACTTACGAGTTTTCCGAGATACGAGCTGCCGCTCGGTCGATTTTTTGCTTTGTGTTGAGAGTTAAAATTTGAGGTACGATAATGAGTTCACTAAAAATATCAAATGAATACAATATGGGAACCAATAATTAAGAAGGCTAGATAAGATTTTAAAAAAACTTTTAAAAAAACACACACAATATGAGTCTAGGTAAAAAAAATCATAAGTGAAGGTAGATATTCTAGTCAAAACAAGACAAGGTTTATAAGTTCCCAAAATTTACACTGAATTGTCCAATTGGACATATGGCCTAGATAAGGTAGTTAAGTTAAGACAGTTCTAAGTGACAGTTATCTCTGGATTCCGGGTTCAATCCTGAGTAGCGGCAGTAACCTAGAAAATAATTAACACAACTCCTACCCCAGTTATGGTTAGCGGAATGAGAACAGGATATCCCCGTGGACTGAATAAAGGGTTAAGTTCAAAGTTCCGTGATGGCTCCCGAGTTCGAATAGAAGGTTCCCGAGTCCGAAAAGAAGGTTCCCGAGTCCGAAAAGAAATACCTGAAGAAGGCCGGAGGGTATATCGGCCGAAACGTTGTATGAATAACAATAAAGATGAGGACAATAGTCCGAATAACGCAGACACTACTAGAAATATCAAAGTTTCCAAATGTGTTATGCCAAAGAAAAGTATTATTTATAAAAATAAACATTAAAACATATAACAGCCCATAAGTCATTAAATTCTAATTTATTGTTTTTATACAATATAGTGCTATTTTTTTAATTAAAAAACCCTTTAAAAATTTGGTTGTTTTAGGAGTGGGAATGGAAAGGATTAATGGCATTTCAGTTTATTTTAATGGGGAAATTTGATTTGATATATGAGGAAATTGACTTACGAGCGGAACGAGTTAAATTCGTAAGTCAAAGTAATATATATATATATATATATGTAAACACGGTTTGTTTTGAATGGCTTTTTGCCGATAATTTTAGGGAGAATAAGTGCTTAATTGGAGTCGTACCTAATTTTGAAAATTAATTAATTTAATAATTGAATTAGGCGCGGAATACCTATTAAATGTATGGCTAAACAAATCGGGAAAAATCAATTTTTTTAGGCCTCATCAGCCTGACAATAGAGAGAGAGACAGACAGACAGACAGACTGAGAGAGAGAGACTGAGTGTGTATGTGTATGTATGAGTGTTGAGTGAGAGATAGAAAGAGAGAGAGAGAGGAGAGACAATAAAACAACACAACACAACACACACACACACACACACACCACATATATAATATATATATATATATATATATTAGATCGGAAGACCGCCCTGTGCGTGATTTGAAACCGGACTGCCAAGCTGACAGCCCGATCCATAACCTCAACACTAAACGGACTTCTTAGATTTTATGATTTGTTAGAGTAGGTTAATCATTCCACTTCTAGTGACTTTATTACACGACGATATGATAAGTTGTAAACACGGTTTGTTTTGAATGGATTTTTGCCGATAATTTTTTGGAAGAATAAGTGCTTAATTGCGAGTCGCTACCCTAATTTGAAAATTAATTAATTAATAATGAATTAGGCGGGAATACCTATTAAATGTATGGCTAAACAAATTCCCGATTTGTTTAGCCATACATTTAATAGGTATTCCCGCCTAATTCATTATTAATTAATTAATTTTTCAAAATTAGGTACGACTCCAATTAAGCACTTATATATATATGTGTGTGTGTGTGTGTGTGTGTATGTTATTGTTATAAACTTTGTTATTGTGAACGTTGTTTTTTTGTATTTTAAAGCATAGAAAAAAACAGGAAAAAAAAAACAACAGCAAAAAAAAAAAAAAAACAGAACAAAAAGAATTTTTAATATTCTCAGCTGTTGTTCAGTCCTCTGCGTTCGATTAATTCCGATATTTCGGTGTGAGCATTCACCCTTTCTTTTGTCAAGGTATAGAGAATAGAGACTTTCTGCGAGAGAAGTGGAATATAAATATATCGGAGAAAAAAATTGATTGAAGTGAAAGGATGTCGTTGTTTAGCCCGTTAATTTTTTTTTTTTTTTTTTTTCCCCTTTTGAAATTGTGTGACGAACTCATCCGGGAAATCGATACGATTATATATTTATATAAATATATATAAATATAATAATATTATATATATATATATATTATGTGTGTGTGTATGTTGGTGTGTGTTGTGTTGTGTGTGTGTGTGTCCGAATCCCGATCCACGGATTAATATAATATATATATATATAATATATATTTTAATATTTTTATATGGTTTGTTGGTTTTTTTTTGGTTTGGTTGGTTTTTTTTTTTTTTGGTGTTGTTTTTTATTTTTTGTTTTTGTTGAGGGGGAAATTATTCTCTCCT
>CM042142.1:100985117-101085090 GCA_023376005.1 Doryteuthis pealeii | reverse complement strand
GCACATACGACTTAAATTCCGAGAAAATAAATGCACTTAAGGGGTCAATTTTTTGGAGGCACTGCACAAAGAAATTGGTTGGGAACAATCATATAGTGCTAGGGCTTGACGTGGACCAGCCGATTTGATCAGAGGGGCCCCCTTCTCACCGCCCGTCTAGCCTAAGTAAGGGTCTGAGTTGGGAAGTGCTGCAGGTCACGGACTGCTCATCACCAAGACTCCGTCCTTAAGCGTGCATGGTCGCCACCACGATCAACGGTGGCCCCATTTGGGAGTCTTTACCCCCTGTAGTATTACCCCGGTCGACTGTTAGAATACACCGACTGCACCTCTGCAGAGAGTAATACTCCCCCCAATGGGGCCACACTGTTGGCCGTGGGTGGCGGACCCTTATGCTTAAGGATTAGAACACATGGAGTAGATGCAAAAAACAGAGCGCCTGTCCGCCCTGTCGACTGCGGGCGTTAGAATGCACCGACTGCACCTCTGCAGAGGGTAAGACTCCCAATGGGCCACCTGTGGCCGTGGGATGGCGACCCATGATGCTTAAGGAAGCAGCCCAGGTGGATGAGCAGTTCATGACTTTGCAATATCCACTTTGGCCCTAATCTTGGCTAGACGGGTGGTCGCAGAGCCCTCTGATCAATCGGCTGCGTTCACGTCAAGCCTAGCACCTATATGATTTTCCCAACCTATTTGCCTATGGCAATCTCCAACCCTTTTTATCATATGGGTCTAGAAGGCGGTGAATGAGTGTCTACATGTCTTGGGAATGACGTTAAACTCATCTGATGGTGAAATTCCAGTTTTGGAGGTTTGGGGAATGTGGAGCACGCCATTCATCACCATTGCTCCCTGGTCCACTCGACCCGGATGGTAGTACTGTTAGCGTCCACATCTATGAGTTTAAAAATGAAAAGTTAATATAAAAAAATGTATTATTCCCTTAAGAATTGATTTATTTCAAAACTTTATCGCATTAAATGACCCACGGGGTTGATATGCCGTAAAACAAACCAAACAAACCAAGAGTGGCCGGTCGCGTTAAACGTTAAGTGACTGAAATAGACCATCAAGAAAAGTAAGAGTTAATCCCCTCATCTCCTTTCCTACTTCTACTCGTTCTCCCATTATATAACAATACGTTGATAACCTGTCACTTGTGATGATACGATTGTAGACGAAGAAAGAGGCGTATAAACTGAAGCGGTTTTGAAAAAAAGCCTCTTCTATAACAACCTACCTTCAGATCTATCATTTTGTAGACCTTGTTCGAACCATACAACACTTCGCTTCCTGGTAAACAGCTGCCCCAATTTAAAAATATGAAAATCTCTTCGAGTAATGAACTAAACACGAATGAAATTATTTTTTATGATGAAATACAGAATTTAGCTGAAGAGTCGGTAAATTATAGACGTAGGGAAAACAGGAATGATGAAGATTTCGCTGCGTGATGGAAAACTTTTTGACTTGACATAATACAACAGCTGTTTTAGTAATGTTCAAATTTTCATGTCATTTTAAAAAACATATTTTCTCTTTGTGGCCAATTTTAAAATATATATTCCTTTTAAAAAAAAAAAAGGAGGTGGAGGGCATAATAGACAGATCGAAATGCAATTTCTCAGAATATTGACTCAAGAGTAACATGTAATCGGAGAATTGGTTAAGAGTTGATTATTATTGGAATAAGTTACAGAAATCTAAAATCTAAATATATAGTATATATATATATATATATATATATATTATATTATATATATATATTATTTATATATATATTATGGTGTGTGTGTGGTAAAATGGAAAATGAATCCGACAATATGAGGAAAAATGAGTAAAGAAAGAAATGTTAGATGGATAAAAATGAACTTTATCGATATCACTTTTAATTCATTATCACTTACACATGTGTTTCGGGTCTGTTATCAAAATGGTATACGGGGATTTACGTTATTATTATTATTAAAATAAATCAGATGAAGTTAGAAATGATGATTGATAATAATAATAATAGGAAAAATGTATAAAATATTCCGTACACACAGAGATTTTTTACGACCTGCATCAGAGTTGATTTTTTTTTTTGAGTTTTTCAGAGAGAAACAGAAAATAAATTTGAATTCAAACTGAAGTATTGTTTTTCCCAAAGCGTGTATCCCGTGCGTTCGCTTCGTCTCCGTTCATTCCTGCATTCACGCTCGTCGCATGTGTGTGTGTGTGTGTGTGTGTGTGTGTGTGTGTTCTGTCTGTCTGTAAATACCAGTCTAAGATTTCTAAGTACTAATTACGGTACTTTCTGTTTCTAAACAATACTCATCTAAATATACAGAAGCTTAATGTTTAACTGGGAGTTAACCCATGTCACTAGGAGGCCATAATGGGAACAACAAGTGTGCTATAAAAATCCTGAAAATGACCCCGATGACGTATGGTTTAAAATGAAAAATGCAGTTGTCCCCGAAAAAGCACCTGCAAAGTAGGGTTAATCAAATTTCCTGAGTTCGAAAAACTGTACTCTGAAGTCCGTTCTCTGTAAATAATATCTCGCCATTTTTTTAGAAAACCTGATGCCCATTTTATTTTTATTTATGTTGTTAACGAAATCAATTTCTAATATCAGAAATTTATTCCCACAAAAATCCAGATTCGTTCAAAAAAGAATTTAAAATATTATGTTAACCAGGTTTTATTTCGTTGCTGACAATGATAATTATGTTTGTTTGCAAGTGAGAAAAGATCAATAAATTCATCTTTAATTATATTGTATTAGCACGACTATAGATCTAAGATGATACTGTGATAAATTCATGTCTTAAATTTACACGTGTACGTCAATCCTTTTGACATTCATAAGCCTATTAGTCTGAAATGTTAACAATCATAAAATAAGCATACTTTTGATGGTAGTCTAAGGCATTAATAAATTCTTTAGAACTGTTTTGCCGTCATCTATACATATTATAAAGGACAGTTGTGTGTATATGTATGTCTCGAGGAAAAACTTCGAAAATAAAACAATTAACGACAAGTAAATATATATATATACATTAAATTTCACCAGGGCTTGGTTTTTGAGCAAAAATAATACAGATTTGATTTATATCGTGAAGATAATTAAAAAATAAAATTTAAATGATAACAGCATGGATTTTTTTATTTATTTAATATTTTAGATAGTTAGACATTAACATTTCTTTTTAGAGTAACTGGATCAATGCAAGATCTATTTTTTTGGACACAGGGATTTAAATGCGGCATCCACGCGGATTCAATTCACAATTCAGTAATAAGAATATGTGGGATTAACTTTTAAAAATTCCCTGTTACTCTGGCGACGCCGGATAGCCGCTGCTAGACCTTAAATAAGCGAATGCAGCCAACTAGACAGAGAGTACAAGATAGGTTACAAACTGTGTGTGGAAAATGGATCCTGAAGGAATTGTACAAAAAAAATTATATATTATATATATTATATATTAATATATATACTATAGTGTGGATGGTCACTGTTTCAGCTTTGCTGGAATGGTGTACAAAAGGCAGTATTATTGGTAGAGTGCTCAATATAAAATAGAGCTGTTATATAATATAATAAAATAATATATAAAGGTTTTACATATCTATTTATTAGGTGACTAAGGAACATCAAGACCATATTGCTTTTATGCGAGGCAATCATCAGGTGAAGATGTTTCAAATGGCATTTGAAAATATATATATATATATATATATATATATATATATTATATTATAAAAACTTGTTTGGTAAACTCTTGCGGTTAAGAAAAGACACGGCAAAATAGTTTGCTTGTAAAAATATACTACCAAACATCGCCTGGGGAAAAAAATTTTGAAAAAATGAAAAGACCAGGATAGTCGTTTACAACCGAAAATAATCGGTTGATACTATTAATACATGGTCAAAGATAAAAAATTATATATATATATATATATATATTTGGGGGAATATGTGCTTAATTGAAGTCAGACCTAATTTTTTTTTCGGAAAGTTAATTCATTAATGATTAATTAGGCGGGATTTAACTACTTAAATGTAAGGCTAAACAAATCGAGAAAATCAATCTCTGTATGTACATTTCGGCCTATTAGGCCTCATCAGCAGAGCTATAGATACGAAGATCGCCTCGTGTGTGATTCGAAACCTGTATTGTCGGATCGGACAAGCAAGCCTCTTACCCCTACACCAAACGGAAACCTCGCAGTTTTTTCATCGCTTTATTAGGTAGTAGTAGTTACTCATATATATAAAATCCAGGATTTTCTAAAGCTAAAATTTAAGAATTCTCAATAACTAAGTTTAGAGCAAATTAATAAAGTTAAACCTAATGAGTCAGATACTATTTAACAGATTCGCTTAGGAGTTCATTCAGGGCAAAGGTCTGACAAAGAGATATATATATATGATTTATGGGTGACAACCTTTTCTAATAAGCTAATCTGTTCATTACTTGAAATGTTTTTTGCCTCTCAAAATCTTTTGCAATAATCTAATAGAATGAATATCTCAAGGGAAGGCGCGGTAAAAATATGCAATCTAATGATTTGTTCTCCTGTAATTATTTTTATGAATTTACACTTGTATTCTGAAGCGAAAATTATCTTCTGTTTATCAAGTCAAAGCCGGGTGATGCGTGGCTGTAGGTGTGTGTTGTGTGTGTGTGTGTGTGTGTGTGTGTGTGTCATATTCGCGCACGTACGTCTGTGTGTGATTTGTGTGTGTTTGTTCCGCGAGTCAATACACTATTACATCTATTAATGTCGATGAAATCTACTAACTTTTATAAAAAAAGATTAACTCATTTCCAAACCAAAATTAACCGAATTTCATTGTTTCTTGCGGAACGTTTATGCAATCAAAACCAGTTAATATTATATATTATACATTACCAAACTCTTACAGTATTGAAATACTGTAAACATATTATAATATAATATATATATATATATATATTTAGGTCCTAAGGATATCTGTTTTTCATAAAGTGGTTCTAATGTAGCTCAGATCGTCCGTGAGTTTAACCTTGGAACAGATCATCAAGGCACGGTGAACTAGTGTTTTAATTAGATTGATTTCGCGTCTGAGGGGAAAAATGTACCCTAGCGCGACCCTGGCTAATTTATCGTTTGGATTCCAGGAGAACGATTGTTTTGGAAATGCGAAACAGTCAATGATTTTAAGGACGACACTTTCGCAATTGTTTCTCCTCCAGATCAGAAAGCAGATGATTCTTTTCATGTGATCAACCAACTCCACCCAGCGTTGACTTTCACATGTGAATTTGAATAATAACGGTCTTTTTCCCGTCTTGTTTTTTGTTGATGACCGACCCACGTGCGGTTGATTACATTATAACGCAATAGGGTCCTCATATTAGTTGAGAATGGGCCGATTGTTGCTTTTTAAAACCGTCAAGAGAATTGGGCCCCGAAACGGTTTGCCAACTTTCTATTCTGATGAGCCTATTTCAGTTTTGTAAACATCGTTTGTTTTTTTTCATTATACCTTATTACTATATTATATTATATTATATATATATATATATATATATAATATTATATATATATATATATAAGAGATGTGTTTACTTTATAACATTACATATTCAAAAATTCATCTTTTCTGGTACAGATTTTCAATGATCCACTCTAAATAATAAATTCTGAGATCTTTGTTTAAGAATATTAATCTACTATAACTTATTTATGAGGAAAATGTATGTATATACACTCGCCTATACACGCACGCCCACCATACCCAACTAATAGAGTGTGGACAAACAGCAAGCTCACTATCCGTAACAAAGGTACAAGTGTATAGGGCATGTGTTATCAGCACCCTCATGTATTGGAAGCGGAAACCATGGACCTTATACTCCCACAAAGACGGCTCGGCTAAATACTTCTATCTTTGCTTCTTAAAGTATACTGGACAGGTTCTATATATAATATATTATAGGAGAGCAGACAGACAGACAGACAGACAGAGGAGACAGAGACAGAGACAGAGGGAGTCAGAGACAGAACAGAGACAGAGAGACAGACAGAGCGAGAGATAGATGAATATTTATATTCTATATAGCTAGTACTAAGTATATATATATTATATATATTATAAAATATATATAATATATATAATACACACAGATATATATATATATATATTAATATATATATTATATATATATATATATATATATATTATACGGGTGTGTATGGGGCTGTAAAAGTATTGTAAATATCAGAAATTTAAAGTTTTTTTTAAGAAAAATGATAAATTCAATCATTGCTACCAAATTCAAACTTACTCTGAATGTAGTGTTGGTACTACATCTCCCGACTAATAGGGACCATTACATCGTCGTGAATTGTTCTCATATTAATTCTGTACAAAAGAAACGATATCACCAGCATCGTTTCTCTTAGAGAAGTAAATTCGTAAGATATACTGTATAAGAGGAAATAGAAATAAGACATTTCAACATATAAATAGAATGAACAACTTTTGGACTCAAATCAATAAACATCGTTCAATATGAAGTAGTGTTCCTTATTTGCTATAACGACTGCCAGACATTTAGAAGAATTTGAACTGTCTATTGCAGAAATTGATTCCGCTTCTGTTGCCAAATTTTGGGATTCCTACAATTGACTAAAATCTAAACACTTTGCATATATTTTCCCTAGGTTTTGGACTTTAGAATTCTGAAGCTCTGGGGAGTGTGGAGTACCCTTTCATCGCCTTTAATACCAGGTCCACTCTGGCCGGAGTAGTAGTTACCTGTTAGGGTCGCTTCTATAAATAGAAAAAATGAGTTTAAAACATGTGTAAAAAAATTAGATAATAAAAATAAAAAATGTTGAATAACCCATCAAAAATGAATAAAACAAAACGTCTTCGGCACAAAATAACCCAATAATGGTTGACAACCTAGGGGGTGTTGGTCAGAAATTGTCTTGGCTCACATTAAAACCTCTGAAGATTTCCATCGCCTCGTTTTCACTGCATTGTGTTTTGCCACCATCATCTGATTAATCTGAATTCATGGTCGTTCGATCGGTCTGGTGTGTGGAATTCCGTTGACGTAATGGCTAACATGCTTGACTTTAACATCTCTATTAATATTGGAGATTCGCTTCCGGTTTTTGTCTGTAACAAAAATTACGTTCACTGCTTACGGTCCATTACTCCAAAATCGTCATAACAATAAAATAAACACACTCAAAAATTTGAACATACAACATCAGACAGTCCTCATTTTTTTTAAAACAAGTTTTAATAAATACATGACTGGTATTATATATCTATATATAGTTTGTTTAATTTTAATACATATTTAAAGTTTACATTTGAAATTGTTTTATTTTTTAATCCTTTAATGAATTTGATGATTTTACTTACTTAGGGAACAAACTCGCTGACATTGAATTTTTTACTGCCACCCCTCAGGCAATATGTTTCAAAAATCTATTTTACATCGCCTGGAGGCCGTTTTTTATTTTGTACTAGTATTAGTAACAGAGTTTGAACACCAGTCGCGCTTTTACGTTCACTTTCAAACTAATAATCTTGGGAAAGTATGAACCCCTCCATCCTTCCTTAAATAGTACCACTACAGTTTTTCTAAAATGATGGATTTAGCAGTAAATAACCCACGAAGATTTATATGCCATTAAACAAAGAAACCAAAAGTCTTTATATATATTTTGCAAACCCCTCCGCACGAGCAGAGAGTTTTCCTTCTTTTAGATCAGTTGCCTAACCAAGGTTAAAGAGCCCAGTCTGCTCTATTATTATCTATAGCTGGAGGGAGAGTAGGATTCATATATTGCCAATGGTATTAGCGCTATGTGAAATGCAATTACCCACGCCCAGGATTTTGAACTCGGTGCGACGGTCCATTTCCCATGACTTTAAACCATTCACCACCGCGCTTTCATTATTGTATGTATCGTACCAAACTCTTGAAAAAACTTTAATTGCTTCCTCGATGTATTTAACTATAAATATTTTGAGGTATAGAAGTGTATTTTATTACTCCTGACATGTCCAAACTTTTTTCTACAATATTTCTATTTTTAGTCTTTTTAGATGATACCTAGATGCGAGCAATATTGAGGTACTATAGAAAATGTAATAAATAGTATACAAATATCAGTTACCATGATTATTCATGTAACATGCTTGACCAATATATTGTACAAACCACCTATTTACATTAACAAAGTTCTTCCTCGCATGAGGGGGTTTCTTAGTAGTCCCTTGTGGTCATCATCACGGCGAGAGCTTGTTAACGGTTGTTAATTTTCCGTATCTTAACTTATATATATAATATATATATATATATATATATATATATATAATATTATATATCCAAAAGTCCAGAGAAGAAATCTTCCTGTGACACAGACTTTTATTTTTAAAAATTACTTGTACTATATATATAATATATATATAATATATATAATATATATATAAAATTGATAAAATTCGAAGGCATTTTACAATGCGTAAAAAATAAAACAAAAAAGATGTTTTATATGTCTAATCGATTTCAAAAAGCAAAGCTTTATCATCAGAGTGTATTTTCAGAAATTTTTTTCTGAAAAATACACTCTGATGATAAAGCTTTGTTTGAATCGATTAGACATATAAAAACATCTTTTTGTCTTTATTTATGCATTGTATTGCCTTCGAATTTTATTTATTTATATAACATACTTAACAATGCTTCAAGCAAATTTACCAATTACTTTTATATATATATAATATATATAATATATATATATATATATTATATTATATTGACTATAATGCTAAATCTCTAAGTCTTTTGTTATTCTTTACTTATATATATATAATATAATATATATTCAGAGAGAGAGAAGAGAGAGAGAGAGGAGAGAGAGATAGAGAGAGAGAGACGAATATTCATATCTATTTAGCGAGTACTATATATATATATATATTATATATATATATATATAACTGGCCGAATTCGCCACCCTGATAAAGGGGGATAATCCCTAACTCCTGTTGTCCTCTGACTCAAGAGAGTCCTTTTAAGTTTCTTGCACTGATAAAATAGTTTTAATTTTGTTCGGTATTAACCGTAAAAAAAATATCAACATACTCATTTTTACAGTGTTTCTTTTTATCTATCTGATAAATGTTTAAAATCAATTGTCATTTCACTCAAAAATTGGCTGAGATAATGCCAGTAGATAAACAGGATGTTCTCCAAAACTTTGTAGCATTTCCAGAAATATTAGAAGCCATGAATGCCAGTGTTCGTGTCAAGGAGCCAGCAAATATACTGTTGAATACATTGGGTCCTGGCCAGTAATGATAGATGTCTTTGGAAATAATCGACAGTGTACCAATAGTCTATTGCTAATTTGTTAGTTCTTGATGGATATGCAATTCTTATGAATACAGAAATCTTCTCCTGATGAAGAGAAATCTTTTCAACTTTCTAAACGATGGTTTCAGACATTTTCCTAAAATTCTAAATAATTAGAAGGGACTCGTCTGTTTTTCCTATAATGATGTCCGTCGAAGAGAGAAAACGATGAGACTCACGGGGCTTTTTAATTCACCTTTCAAATGCTAATTAATCTGTTTACCTTTTATTTTGCATAGTAAACCTTTTCTTCTATACTTAATATTTTCGTTGTGTTTCTTCCTATTATTTTTAACTTAGATATACAAGTTTCAGCAGTTATTATAACAAAAAAGTCAAATAGTTTGAGCACGTGGTGTAATGGTTACCGTTCGTATGACATAGTTGATACAATTTCAAATCTGGATTGCGGCTGTTTGCATTTCAAATACGCTAATCCCTTTGGCGAAAGGTACGAATCCAATTTATCCCCCTCCTACTCTGGTAAATAGTAGGACCAGACTGGGCTCTTTGACCTTTGGTATGGCAGCCGGTGAAGAGAAGGGAAATTGAATCAAACAAAAGAGCTCTCTCTCGCTAGTCTTTTGAGAGCTCCACATCCATCCCCCTCATCCCACACACACCTCATCCACCACTCCTCCTCCTAAAAAAAGAAATTATTAAATGAGGAGACCGACGTGTGTAGGAAGTACGTACTGGATTTCGAAAAAACAAGTTTTCATCTTGTTCGTCTAAGAACGAACAATCTCCTTGGGATTTATTGTTAGGCAAAGAGTTAGACGAGACTTCACCGTGACTCGTCTTCGGAAGTGAGATTTCTAAGAGTCCAAGAATGCAATGCTTCTGCTGGAGTGTCCGACTAATTGCCATTTTTTTTGCTCACTTTGTCTCAGCTGCCTGCAGTCCTTCCGAAATTCACCACCGGTTAGTGAATGTGTTTAGAATTACTTGCGACAAATGGTGTTAGACTGTTCGTCAACTTAATTTACGCGGACGTTCCTGTTCGAGCAGATCCACAGTCACGCCATGTTATTTCCAGTTTTATCGTACTAATAACTATACAAATATTGATTGGAGACATTTGAGTTCAGTGGAGAATTCACAGTATTTCATTCCATTTATCATGGCCAGATTAGCACTCTACTCACTTCTGGAGAAACTCTTTGCCTTTGTTCATTGGAAAACTTTCGCCAGTTCCAGCCATAAATTTCAGGAGTTCGTTCAAAGTGCACGCAGGCCCTTCAATCTGTAGGTTTTTTGTGTGCAACATGCTCAGGTCCAGTGAGTAACTGTTTGTAATAATTATAATCTATACATATATCAAAAAAGGGCAGTTGTGTGTATATGTATGTCCGGAGGGAAACTTCGAAAATAAAACAATTAACGACAAAGTAAAATACTAATATAACATTAAATATCACTAGAGCTTGGTTGGGAGAACAAAAAACAATGAAGATTGATTTATATTTAGGAAGATATTTTAAAAATTTCAAAATTTGAAAAGTTAACACAAGGGAAAAGTCATTTGCATGTTATTTGTTTATCTTTTTTTTGTATGTTTTTTTTCACTTGAAATAGTTTTGTTTTGTTTTGTTTTGTTTTACGGCTATCAACCTCAGTGGGTTCATTTAATGCCGATAAAGTTTTTGAAATAACATCCAATCTTAATGGATAATACAATTTTTTTATAAATAACAGGTACTACCACTCCGGTCAGAGTGGACAGGGAGCAATGGTGATGAAGGGGTGCTCCAACATTCCCCAAACCTCCAGAACAGGGAACCTCACCATAGATAGAGTTTAACGTTCATTCCAGACACGCAGCCACAGTCTTCTAGCATCCATTATGATAAAGGAGATTGGGGTTTTGAAATATGATATGATTGAGTGAATTAATTGCATCATTTATATCTTTCTTTCTTTTTACATTGTAAATCATTGAATGGAGATTTCTTATATGTTATATATTCTGTGGGATTTTATGGGGCAAACCAGCAGATCTCACTCGTAATAAGTAATAATGGATCTGCGAGACTAACTTTTACCAGGCGACGTCAGGTAGCTTGCTGCCTAGTTTAAATTGAATTCGATCTAAACTAAATTTCAATCTGTTTTTAAGTATTTTTTTTCAATTCATGCCAAACTTACACTGCATTTATATGTGAATAAGAATAGACAAAAATTATCGCTGTTTTATTTAGATATACATAGTATATTAAGTATTAGCTCCAGTCGGTTAGAGCGTTTGGCTAGAAATACACATTGTTCCTATTTTATAAGTTCCTTATAGTATTAGTTCAATACAAAGGTTTGATTTTGATTTATGGTCATCTACCCCCCCATTTATTTACTCCCATTTGCTACTTCCTCTACTCAAATCTCTCTCCAAGGAAAGGCTACTCACCTCCCATTTGATTCTCTCTTCAATCCTTACCCCAAAGATTGTCCCCTATAACCAATCCAAATCTTCCGCCTCAGCACAAAAACTTACCACCTAACTACTTCCCCCTTCTATAAAACACTTGTATGATCTGAATAATTCAATAAAAAGCTGATGAAGCGGGTTCAACATCCCAGCGAAATATACTACACATTTTTGTCTTGGGTTTTTGTTCTTTCATTCCTTTATATTTGACCTTCCATTCTGGTCGGATCATCCAACCCCTTTTCCTCTATATATTATAATATATATATATATATTATATATATATTTATATATAGAGAGAGAGAGCAGAGAGAGAGATAGGGGCGGGGAGGGAGAGATTTGTAGGCTTGGTTTCAATTAAATACATGTTTTAGCTCATATTAAATTAATTTGGGGACTGTGCAGAAATGGTCTAAACAGTCCAAAAATTACCCAAAGTCAGTTTGGTAGTCCTGGTACGAGCACTTCGACCAGCTTCCCAAATCCTTGTCTGTCATTTTTTAATAAAACATGCCACCAAGAAACCTGCCCTGCATATACATATGTGTATATATAATATATATATAATGTGTGTATTGTTATGTTTACGTATATATATATATATTTATATGTATGTGTGTGTGTATGTATTGTTTCGTATATGTGTCTGTGTTGTATTTGGTGTGTGCGTTAATCACATCATATGATGAAAAAGAAAAAATATGTGGAACGACAGCAGATGTCATTTGCAAAGCGCGAGAGGCAGCACGTTCCGTGCGCTTATCTTTTTACTTCAGTCAACTGCTGTACTACGTTTTAGCCAATCAACGTCGACCGAATGACGTATAATAACAGCGAAATAAGGGTACGCGTGAATGAAAAACCTTTTGTGTTATCTAAGGGAATCACAGATCTAAATAACTTCAGGTGTGTGCTGCTTAAATCTATACACAACTTCTACTTATAGTTCATACTTCTACGTCTGGTGCCGTAGATAAATGGATAGTTTTATGTAAACAGATTTAAGATAGATCTATGAAGGTACAGATAGTAAATCGAAGGTGTGAACAGAACTTGAGACGTATCGATATGATAATAGAACAGACGTAGCAGTGATTTGAAATATAAAAGTAGAAGTTGTGTATAATTTAGCAGCACACACCTTGAAGTTATTTAGATCTGTGTTCCTTAGATACACAACCAAAAGGTTTATACATTCACGCTGTCCCTTATCGCTGTATTATTACGTTCATTCGGTCGGACGTTGATTGGATAAATAACTAGTACAAGAGTTGACTGAAGTAAAAATGATACGCACGGAAGTGCTGCCTCTCGCCTTTGGCAATGACATCTGCTGTCGTTCCACCATATGTTTTCTTTTTCAATATATGATGTGGATTACGCACACACAAGATACACACAGACACATCATACGCAAACATACATACACACACACATACATATAATATATATATATATATACGGTAAACATACACATACACACTATATATAGTTTATATATATACACATATGTATATGCAGCAGGTTATCTGTGTAGGCATGTTTTATAAAAATGAAGACAAGGATTTGCGAAGCTGGTCGAAAGTGCTCGTCAGACTACCCAAACTGACTTTGGGTAATTTTTTTGGACTGTTAGGACCCAGTTTCTGCCACAGTCCCAAATTATTATATGAAGCTAAACATTGTATTTAATTGAAACAAGCCTACATCTCTCCCTCCCCGCCCCTATCTCTCTCTCTCTCTCTCTCTCTATTATATATATATATATATACTATATATATAATATATATATATGAGGAAAAGGGGTTGGAATGAATCCGACCAGAATGAGTCAAAGTATAAAGGAATGAAAGAACAAAACCCAGGACAAAAATGTTTGTAGTATATTTCGCTGGATGTTGAACCCGGCTTCATCAGCTTTATTGCAATTATTTCAGACATCAGTGTTTATAGAAGGGGAAGTAGTTAGGTGGGTAAGTTTTGTGCTGAGGGGAAGATCTTATTGGTTATAGGGACATCTTGGGGTAGATGAGAAGAGTCAAATGGGGAGGTGAGTAGCCGTTCTTGGAGAGAGATTTGAGTAGAGGAAGTAGCAAATGGGAGTAATAAATGGGGGGGTAGATGACCATAAAATCAAAATCAAACCTGTATTGAACTATACTATAAGGACCTTATAGAAATAGGAACAATGTGATTTCAGCCAAACGCTGCTACGACTGAGCTAATACTGAAGACTATACTATGTATATTCTAAATAACAGGACATATTTGTCTATTCTTAATTCAACATATAAATAGCATCGTGTAAGTTTGGCATGAATTGAAAAAAAATACTTAAAAACAGATTGAAAATTTCAGTTTAGAATCGAATTCAATTTTAAAAGCTAGCAGCAGCTACTGACGTCGCCTGGGTAAAGTTAGTCTCGCAGATCCATTATTACTTATTACGAGTTGAGATCCTCGCTGTTGCCCCATAAAAATCCCCACAGAAATATATAACCATATAAGAAATCTTCCATTCAATGATTTACATGTAAAAAGAAGAAAGATTATAAATGATGCAATTAATTCACTCAATCAATACATATTTCAAACCCCATCCTTTTTATTCATATGGATGCTAGAAGACTGTTGGCTCGCGTGTCCTGGGAATGACGTTAACACTCATATCTGATGTGAGGTTCCCGTTCTGGAGGTTTTGGGGAATGTGGAGCACCCCTTCATCACCATTGCTCCCTGGTCCACTCTGACCCGCGAGTGGTCACACTTACTGTCACTTTCATAAAAAATTGTAATTATCCATTAAGAATTGATTTATTTTCAAAAACTTTATCGGCATTAAATGACCCACTGAGGTTGATATGCCGTTAAAAACAAAAACAAAACAAAAAAAACATTTTCAAAAGCTGAAAAAAAACCATACAAAAAAAGAATAACAAATAACATGCAATGACTTGTGATTAATTTTCAATTTGCCAATTTTTAATATCTTCCTAAATATAAATCAAACCTCCCTCATTCGTTTTTTGCTCCCAAACCCAAGCTCTAGATGAATAAATTTGTGTACCCAAAAACTACTATATTAATTAACTTTAATCGTTAATTGATTTTAATTCGAAGTTTCTCCCGGCAAATACATATACACAAACTGCCTTTTTATATATATGTATAGATTATAATTTACAAACAGTTACACTCACTGACCTAGAGCATGTTGCACACACAAAAACCTACAGATTGAAAGGCCTGCGTGCACTTTGAACGAACTCTGAATTTATGGCTGGAACTGGCGAAAAGTTTTTCACAATGACAAAGGCAAAGGAGTTCTCCCAAGAAGTTGAGGTAGAGTCTAACTGGCCATGATAATGGAATGAAATTACTGTGAGATCTCCACTGAACTCAATGTCTCCATCAAATATTTGTATAGTTAATTATTACACGATAATGGAAATAACATGGCGTGACTTGTGGATCTGCCTTCGAACAGGACGTCCGCGTAAATTAAGTGAACGAACAGCTACATCCCATTGTCGGCAAGTAATCTAAACCCATTCACTAACCGGTGAGGGAATTTCGGAAAGGATCTGCAGGCAGCTGAGACAAAAAGTGAGCAAAAAAAATGCAATTTAGGTCGGACACTCCAGCGAGAAAGCATTGCATTCTTGGACTCTTAGAAATCTCACTTCCGAAGACGAGTCACGTGAAGTCTCGCTACTCTTTGCCTACAATAAATCCCAAGGGAGATTGCTTCGTTCTTACGAACAAGATGAAAACTGTTGTTCGAAATCCAGTACGTTACTTCCTACACCACGCGTTCTCCTTCATTATTAATTCTTTTTTTAGGGAGGAGAGGTGCTGTGGATGAGGGTGTGTGTGGATGAGGGGTGGATGTGGAGCTCTCAAAGTGACTAGCGAGAGAGAGCCTCTTTGGTTTGATTTCAGAATTTCCCTTCTCCTTCACCGGTGCCATACCAAGGTCAAAGAGCCCAGTCTGTCCTACTATTTACCAAGAGTAGGAGGGAGGATAATTGGATTTCGTACCTTTCCCAAAGGGATTAGCGCTATTTGAAATGCAAACAGCCGAATCCAAGATTTGAATTTGTATCACTATGTCATACGACGGTAACCATTTACACCACGTGCCTCCAAACTATTTTGACTTTGTTGTTAATAATAACTGCTGGAACTTGTATATCTAAGTTAAAAATAATAGGAAGAAACACAAACGAATATTTAAGTATAGAAGAAAAGGTTTACTATGCAAAAAAAAAGGTAAACAGATTAATTAGCAATTTGAAGGTTTGAATTAAAAAGCCCCGTGAGATCTCATCGTTTCTCTCTTCGACGGACATCATTTTATGGGAAAAAACAGACAGTCCCTTCAATTATAGAATTTTAGGAATGTCTTGAAACCATCGTTTTTAGAAAGTTGAAAAGATTCTCTTCATCAGGAGAAGATTCTGTATTCATAAGAATTGCATATCCATTCAAGAACTAAAAAATTAGCAATAGACGTTATTGGTACACTGGTCGATTAATTTTCCAAAGACATTCTATCATTACTGCCAGGCCCAATGTATTTCACCAAGTATATGCTGCTCCTTGACACGAACACTGGCATTCATGGCTTCTAATATTTCCTGGAAAATGCACAAAGTTTTGGAGAACATCCTTGTTATCTACCTGGCATTATCTCAGCCAATTTTTGAGTGAATATGACAATTGATTTTAAACATTATCAGATAGATAAAAAGAAAACACTGTAAAATGAGTATGTTGATATTTTTTTTTACGGTTAATACCGAACAAAATTAAAACTATTTTATCAGTGCAAGAAACTTAAAAGGACTCTCTGAGTCAGAGGACAACAGGAGTTAGGGATTATCCCCCTTTATCAGGGTGCGAAATTCGGCCAGTTATATATATATATATATATATATAATATATATATAGTACTCGCTATATAGATATGAATATTCGTCTCTCTCTCTCTCTCTCTCTCTCTCTCTCTCTCTCTCTCTCTCTGAATATATATATATATATATATATATATAAGTAAAGAAATAACAAAAGACTTAGAGATTTAGCATTATAGTCAATATATATATATATATATTATATTAATTATATATATATAAATATATATAATGTAAAAGTAATTGGAATTGCTTGAAGCATTGTTAAGTATGTTATAAAATAATAAAATTCGAAGGCAATACAATGCATAAAAATAAAGACAAAAAGATGTTTTATATGTCTAATCGATTTCAAAGCAAAGCTTTATCATCAGAGTGTATTTTCAGAAAAATTTCTGAAAATACACTCTGATGATAAAGCTTTGCTTTGAAATCGATTAGACATATAAAAACATCTTTTTGTCTTTATTTTTTACGCATTGTATTGCCTTCGAAATTTTATCATTATATATTATATATATATATATATATATATATATATATATATATAAAGTAAATTTTTAAAAATAAAAGTCTTGTGTCACAAGGAGATTTCTTCTCTGGACTTTTTGATTATATATATAATTATATTATATATATATATATATATATAATATATATAATTTAAGATACGGGAAAATTAACAACCGTTAACAAGCTCTCGGCCCGTGATGATGACCACTAAGGGACTACTAAGAAACCCCCTCATGCGAGGAAGAACTTTGTTAATGTAAATAGGTGGTTGTACAATATATTGTGTCAAGCATGTTACATGGAATAATCATGTGTAACTGATATTTGTTATACTATTTATACATTTTCTATAGTACCTCATATTGCTCGCATCTAGGTATCATCTAAAAAGACTAAAATAGAAATATTTCAGTAGAAAAAGTTTGAGACATGTCAGGAGTAATAAAATACACTTCCTATAACCCTCAAAATATTATAGTTAAATACATCGAGGAAGCAATTAAAGTTTTTTCAAGGAGTTTGGGTACGATACATACAATAATGAAAGCGCGTGGTGTAATGGTTAAAGTCATGGGAAATGGACCCGTCGCACCGAGTTCAAATCCTGGGCGTGGTAATTGCATTTCACATAGCGCTAATACCATTGGCAAATATATGAATCCTACTCTCCCTCCAGCTATAGATAAATAATAGAGCAGACTGGGCTCTTTAACCTTGGTTAGGCAACTGATCTAAAAGAAGGAAAACTCTCTGCTCGTGCGGAGGGGTTGCAAAATATATATAAAGACTTTTGGTTTCTTTGTTTAATGGCATATAAATCTTCGTGGGTATTTACTGCTAAATCCATCATTTAGAAAAAACTGTAGTGGTACTATTTAAGAAGGATGGAGGGGTTCATACTTTTCCCAAGATTATTAGTTTGAAAGTGAACGTAAAAGCGCGACGGTGTTCAAACTCTGTTACTAATACTAGTACAAAATAAAAAACGGCCTCCAGCGATGTAAAATAGATTTTTGAAACATATTGCCTGAGGGGTGGCAGTAAAAAATTCAATGTCAGCGAGTTTGTGTCCCTAAGTAAGTAAAAATCATCAAATTTCATTAAAGGATTAAAATAAAACAATTTCAAATGTAAACTTTAAATATGTATTAAAATTAAACAAACTATATATAGATATATAATACCAGTCATGTATTTATTAAAACTTGTTTTAAAAAACAATGAGGACTGTCTGATGTTGTATGTTCAAATTTTGAGTGTGTTTATTTTATGTTATGACGATTTTGAGTAATGTGACGTAAGCAGTGACGTAATTTTTGTTACAGACAAAAACCGGAAGCGAATCTCCAATATTAATAGAGATGTTAAAGTCAAGCATGTTAGCCATTACGTCACGGGAATTCCACCACACCAGACCGATCGAACGACCATGAATTCAGATTAATCAGATGATGGTGCAAAACACAATGCAGTGAAAACGAGGCGATGGAAATCTTCAGAGGTTTTAATGTGACCAAGACAATTTCTGACCACACCCCTAGGTTGTCAACCATTATTGGGTTATTTTGTGCCGAAGACGTTTTGTTTTATTCATTTTTGATGGGTATTCAACATTTTTTATTTTTTATTTAATCTAATTTTTTTTACACATGTTTTAAACTCATTTTTTCTATTTATAGAAGCGACCCTAACAGGTACTACTACTCCGGGCCAGAGTGGACCTGGTATTAAAGGCGATGAAAGGGTACTCCACACTCCCCAGAGCTTCAGAATTCTAAGTCCAAAACCCTAGGGAAAATATATGCAAAGTGTTTAGATTTATAGTCAATTGTAGGAATCCCCAAAATTTGAGCAACAGAAGCGGAATCAATTTCTGCAATAGACAGTTCAAATTCTTCTAAATGTCTGGCAGTCGTTATAGCAAATAAGGGACACACTACTTCATATTGAACGATGTTTATTGATTTGAGTCCAAAAGTTGTTCATTCTATTTATATGTTGAATTTGTCTTATTTTCTATTTCCTCTTATACAGTATATCTTACGAATTTACTTCTCTAAGAGAACGATGGCTGGGTGAATATCGTTTCTTTGTACAGAATTAATATGAGAACAATTCACGACGATGTAATGTCTCCTATTAGTCGGGAGATGTAGTACCAACACTACATTCAGGTAAAGTTTGAATTTGGTAGCAATGATTGAATTTATCATTTTCTTAAAAAAAAACTTTAAATTTCTGATATTTACAATACTTTTACAGCCCCCATACACACCCGTATATATATATATATATATATATATATATATATATATATATATATATATATTATATATCTGTGTGTTATATATATATATATATATATATATATATATATATATATACTTAGTACTAGCTATATAGATATAAAATATTCATCTATCTCTCGCTCTGTCTGTCTCTCTGTCTCTGTCTCTGTCTCTGACTCCCTCTGTCTCTGTCTCTGTCTCCCTCTGTCTGTCTGTCTGTCTGTCTCTCTCTATATATATATATATAGACCTGTCCAGTATACATTTAAGAAGCAAAGATAGAAGTTATTTAGCCGCCGCTCTTGGTGGGAGTATAAGGTCCATGTTTCGCTTCCATACATGAGGGTGCTGATAACACATGCCCTATACACTTGTACCTTTGTACGGATAGTGAGCTTGCTGTTGTCCCACACTCTATATAGTTGGGTATAGGTGGGCGTGCGTGTATAGGCGCGTGTATATACATACATTTTCCCTCATAAATAAGTATAGTAGATTAATATTCTTAAACAAAGATCTCAGAATTTTATTATTTAGAGTGGATCATTGAAAATCTGTACCAGAAAAGATGAATTTGAATATGTAATAGTTATAAAGTAAACACATCTCTTATATATATATATATATATATATATATATAATAATATATATATATATATATATATATATATATGAATAAGGTATAATGAAAAAAAAAAAACAAAACGATGTTTACAACTGAAATAGGCTTCATCAGAATAGAAAGTGTGCAAACCGTTTCGGGGCCAATTCTCTTGACGGTTTTTAAAAAAGCAACACTCGGCCCATTCTCAACTAATATGAGGACCCTATTGCGTTATAATGTATCAACCGCACGTGGGTCGGTCATCAACAAAAAACAAGACGGGAAAAAGACCGTTATATTCAAATTCACATGTGAAAGTCAACGCTGGGTGGAGTTGGTTGATCACATGAAAGAATCATCTGCTTTCTGATCTGGAGGAGAAAATTGCGAAAGTGTCGT
This sequence comes from Doryteuthis pealeii, assembly GCA_023376005.1. Taxonomy (NCBI): domain Eukaryota; kingdom Metazoa; phylum Mollusca; class Cephalopoda; order Myopsida; family Loliginidae; genus Doryteuthis; species Doryteuthis pealeii. The sequence goes on along the minus strand of CM042142.1, from coordinate 101,064,517 downwards.
CCATATAAAATCTTGACTGTTTCGCAGTTTCAAACAATCGTTCTTCCTGGAATCCAACGATAAAATTAGCCAGGGTCGCGCTAGGGTACATTTTCCCCCCTCAGACGCGAAATCAATCTAATTAAAACACTAGTTCACCGTGCCTTGATGATCTGTTCCAAGGTTAAACTCACGGACGATCTCGACTACATTAGAACCACTTTATTGAAAAAACAGATATCCTTAGGACCTAATATATATATATATATATATATATATATATATATATGTTTACAGTATTTCAATACTGTAGAGTTTGGTAATGTATAATATATAATATTAACTGTTTTGATTGCATAAACGTTCCGCAAGAAACAATGAAATTCTGGTAATTTTGGTTTGGAAATGAGTTAATCTTTTTTTATAAAAAGTTAGTAGATGTTCATCGACATTAATAGATGTAATAGTGTATTGACTCGCGCGAACAAACACACACAATCACACACAGACGTACGTGCGCGAATATGCACACACACACACACACACACACACACACACACACACACACCTACAGACACGCATCACCGCTTTGACTTGATAAACAGAAGATAATTTTCGCTTCAGAATACAAGTGTAAATTCATAAAAATAATTACAGGAGAACAAATCATTAGATTGCAATATTTTTACCGCGCCTTCCCTTGAGATATTCATTCTATTAGATTATTGCAAAAGATTTTGAGAGGCAAAAACATTTCAAAGTAATGAACAGATTAGCTTATTAGAAGGTTTGTCACCCATAATCATATATATATATACTCTTTGTCAGACCTTTGCCCTGATGAACTCCTAAGCGAATCTGTTAATAGGTATATCTGACTCATTAGGTTTAACTTTATTATTTGCTCTACTTAGTTATTGAGAATTCTTTAAATTTTAGCTTTAGAAAATCCTGGCAGTTTATATATATATGAGTACTACTACTACCTAAATAAAGCGATGAAAAACTGCGAGGTTCCGTTTGGTGTAGGGGTAAGAGGCTTGCTTTGTCGATCCGACATACAGGTTTCGAATCACACACGAGGCGATCTTCGTATCTATAGCTCTGCTGATGAGGCCTAATAGGCCGAAATGTACATACAGAGATTGATTTTTCTCGATTTGTTTAGCCTTACATTTAAGTAGTTAAATCCCGCCTAATTAATCATTAATGAATTAACTTTCCAAAAAAAAAATTAGGTCTGACTTCAATTAAGCACATATTCCCCCAAATATATATATATATATATATATAATTTTTATCTTTTGACCATGTATTATAGTATCAACCGATTATTTTCGGTTTGGTACGACTATCCTGGTCTTTTCATTTTTTCAAAATTTTTTTCCCCAGGCGATGTTTGGTAGTATATTTTTACAAGCAAACTATTTGCCGTGTCTTTTCTTACCGCAAGAGTTTACCAACAAGTTTTTATATATATATATATATATATATATATATATATATATATATATTTTCAAATGCCATTTGAAACATCTTCACCTGATGATTGCCTCGCATGAAAGCAATATGGTCGTGAATGTTCCTTAGTCACCTAATAAATAGATATGTAAAACCTTTATATATTTATTTTATTATATTATATAACAGCTCTATTTTATATTGAGCACTCTACCAATAATACTGCCTTTGGTACACCATTCCAGCAAAAGCTGAAACAGTGACCATCCCACACTATAGTATATATATATATATATATATATATATTATTATAATTTTTTGTACAATTCCTTCAGGATCCATTTTCCCACACAGTTGTACCTAGTCTTGTACTCTCTGTGCTAGTTGGCTGCATTCGCTTATTATAGGTCTAGCAGCGGCTATCCGGCGTCGCCAGAGTACAGGGGAATTTTTAAAAGTTAATCCCACATATTCATTATTACTGAATTGTGAATTGAATCCGCGTGGGATGCCGCATTTAAATCCCTGTGTCAAAAAAATAGATCTTGCATTGATCCAGTTACTCTAAAAAGAAATGTTAATGTCTACTATCTAAAATATTAAATAAAATAAAAAAATCCATGCTGTTATCATTTAAATTTTATTTTTTAATTATCTTCACGAATATAAATCAAATCTGTATTATTTTTGCTCAAAAACCAAGCCCTGGTGAAATTTAATGTATATATATATATTTACTTTGTCGTTAATTGTTTTATTTTCGAAGTTTCCTCGAGACATACATATACACACAACTGTCCTTTATATATGTATAGATGACGGCAAACAGTTCTAAAGAAATTTATTAATGCCTTAGACTACCATCAAAGTATGCTTATTTTATGATTGTTAACATTTCAAGACTAATAGGCTTATGAATGTCAAAGGATTGACGTACACGTGTAAATAAGACATGAACTTTATCAACAGTATCATCTTAGATCTATAGTCGTGCTAATACAATATAATTAAAGATGAATTTATTGATCTTTTTCTCACTTTGCAAACAACATAATTATCATTGTCAGCAACGAAATAAAACCTGGTTAACATAAATATTTTAAATTCTTTTTTGAACGAATCTGGATTTTGTGGGCAATAAAATTTCTGATATTAGTAAATTGATTTCGTTACAACATAAATAAAAATAAAAATGGCATCAGGTTTTCTAAAAAATGGCGAGATATTATTTACAGAGAACGGACTTCAGAGTACAGTTTTCGACTCAGGAAATTTGATTAACCCTACCTTTGCAGGTGCTTTTCGGGGACAACTGCATTTTTCAGTTTAAACCCTACGTCATCGGGGTCATTTTCAGGATTTTATATAGCACACTTGTTGTTCCCATTATGGCCTCCTAGTGACATGTGGTTAACTCCCAGTTAAACCATTAAGCTTGCTGTATATTTAGATGAGTAATTGTTTAGAAACAGAAAGTACCGTAATTAGTACTTAGAAATCTTAGACTGGTATTTACAGACAGACAGAAACACACACACACACACACACACACACACACACACATGCGAAAGAGCGTGATGCAGCGAATGAACGAGACGAAGCGAACGCACGGGATACACGCTTTTGGGGAAAAACAATACTTCCAGTTTGAATTCAAATTATTTTCTGTTTCTCTCTGAAAAACTCAAAAAAAAAAAAAAAATCACTCTGATGCAGGTCGTAAAAAAATCTCTGTGTGTGTACGGAATATTTTATACATTTTTCCTATTATTATTATTATCATCATCATTTCAACTTCATCTGATATTTTAATAATAATAATAACGTAAATCCGTATACATTTTGATAAACAGACCGAAACACATGTGTAAGTGATATCGATTAAAAGTGATATCGATAAAGTTCATTTTTATCCATCTACATTTCTTTTCTTTACTCATTTTTCCTCATATTGTCGGATTCATTTTCCATTCTTACACACACACACACACATATATATATATATATATATATATATATATATATATATATATATATATATATATATATATATATATTCAAGATTTTAGATTTGTACTTATTCCAATAATAATCAACTCTTAACACAATTCTCCGATTACATGTTACTCTTGAGTCATATTCTGAGAATTGCATTTCGATTGTCTATTATGCTCCACCTCCTTTTTTATTTTTAAAGGGAAATATATATTTTTAATTGGCCACAAGAGAAAATATGTTTTTAAAATGACATGAAATTTTGAACATTACTAAAAACAGCTGTTGTATTATGTCAAGTCAAAAGTTTCCATCACGCACGCGAATCTTCATCATTCCTGTTTTCCCTGACGTCTCATAAATTTACGCGACTCTTCAGCTAAATTCTGTATTTCATCATTAAAAAAATAATTTCATTCGTGTTTAGTTGCATTACTCGAAGAGATTTTCAATATTTTTAAATTGGGGCAGCTGTTTACCAGGAAGCGAGTGTTGTATGGTTCGACAGGTCTACAAAATGATAGATCTGAAGGTAGGTTGGTTATAGAAGAGGCTTTTTTTCAACCGCTTAGTTATACGCCTCTTTCTTCGTCTACAATCGTATCATCACAGTGACAGGTTATCAACGTATTGTTATATAATGGGAGAGAGTAGAGAGGAAAGGAGATGAGGGGGATTAACTCTTACTTTTCTGATGGTTCTATTTCGTCACTTAACGTTAACGCGACCGGCCACTCTTTGGTTTGGTTTGGTTTGGTTTTACGGCATATCAACCCCGGTGGGTCATTTAATGCCGATAAAGTTTTGAAATAAATCAATTCTTAAGGGATAATACATTTTTTTATAAATACATTTATTTTTTAACTCATAGATGGGACCCTAACAGGTACTACCACTCCGGGTCAGAGTGGACCAGGGAGCAATGGTGATGAATGGCGTGCTCCACATTCCCCAAACCTCCAAAACTGGAATTTCACCATCAGATGGAGTTTAACGTCATTCCCAAGACATGTAGACACTCATTCACCGCCTTCTAGAACCCATATGATAAAAAGGGGTTGGAGATTGCCATAAGGGCAATAGGGTTGGGAAAATCATATAGGTGCTAGGGCTTGACGTGACCAGCCGATTGATCAGAGGGGCCTCTCCGACCACCCGTCTAGCCCAAGATAGGGCCAAAGTGGAGTATTGCAAGTCATGAACTGCTCATCCACCTGGGCTCTATCCTTAAGCATCATGGGTCGCCACCCACGGCCAACAGGTGGCCCCATTGGGGAAGTCTTACCCCTCTGCAGAGGTGCAGTCGGTGCATTCTAACGCCCCAGTCGACAGGGCGGACAGGCCGCTCTGTTTTTTGCATCTACCTCCCATGTGTTCTATCCTTAAGCATCACGGGTCGCCACCCACGGCCAACAGGTGGCCCCATTGGGGGAGTATTACCTCTCTGCAGAGGTGCAGTCGGTGTATTCTAACAGTCGACCGGGGTAATACTACAGAGGGGTAAGACTCCCCCAAATGGGGCCACCTGTTGATCGTGGGTGGCGACTCATGACGCTTAAGGACGGAGTCTTGGTGGATGAGCAGTCCGTGACCTGCAGCACTTCACTCAGACCCTTACTTAGGCTAGACGGGCGGTGAGAGGGGGCCCCTCTGATCAATCGGCTGGTCACGTCAAGCCCTAGCACCTATATGATTGTCCCAACCAATTTCTTTGTGCAGCCTCCAAGAAAATTGGACCCCTTAAGTGCATTATATTTTCTCGGATTAGTCGTATGTGGAGTTTAGCATTGTAATCTAATATTCAAATGGTGGTGACACGTTATTTATGAACACACAATGGTCGCTTTGAACAAATACCTGTTCTTATTGGCATCTGACAGCAAGAGAGATTACAGTTAAATTGTTTCCCTGTTAATATTCAAATTACAAAATACGTAAAAAAAAACACGTGTCAACTTACTAGAAAATACTGTCACATTTCCAGGAACACACACACACACACACACACACACACACACACACACACCACACACATATATATATATATATATATAATATATATATATATATATATATATAGTCATTAAATAGTTCTTGCTTACTTTTACTTTAAGAGATGAATCTGGTTTTAGTTTTAATCTTATTCATTAACTCTAATATTTCAGGTAGACTACTATCTATTTTCAAAGAATTTTGTGAGAGAGCGATATATATATATATATATATATATATATATATATATATATATATATATATATACATATATATATATATATATATATATATCGTCATTAAATAGATCGTGCTTACTTTAACATTTCACAACGGAAAGGAAAACGAGAAAGAGGAGGTGGAGAGAAACAAGATTAAGTCTTATAGAAGAAGAAGAAGAAGAAGAAGAAGAAGAAGAAGAAGAAGAAGAAGAAGAAGAAGAAGAAGAAGAAGAAGAAGAAGAAGAAACGTATTATAGAAGATGACAAAGAAGGAAAAAAACAGATTAGGTTTGATTAAGTTTCTTTGTTTATTGGTATATCAACTATCATGGGTTATTTAATTCCAAACAGATTTCTGTAGAAAAACAAGTGCTACATTTTAATCTATAGCTGAGGCATGAGGGGATTTACAGTTTTCCCAAGGGCATTAGTCCAAAACTGAACGTAATAGCGGGACTAGAGTTCGAACTCGCTTACTACAATTTCGCGGTACAAAGCCCCCCAAAGAAGAAGAAGAAGAAGAAGAAGAAGAAGAAGAAGAAGAAGGTAAAGCAAAATTATTTAACCTTAAAGATGAAGAAGAAAAAAGATCATCAATAAGAACAAGAGAGTATCATAAGGGAAAATTATTTTAAGGATCATAGGATTATTATTATTAAAAGAAAAAACAATTAAACATTAAATAGTCATTTGTTTTCCACTTGGGCGTTTTTTCCTCTGAAGAAGTCAATACTAATTTCCATCGTCCAATTTATATGACGTTGTTAATCATACATAAAATTGGAGAAAATAATCTAAGGAGCATATAAAAATGTATCCACTTATTAAACACAAAGAGAAACTCATGAACAAACCCACAATTCCCAGTATGCTTCACTCCAGCCCTTTTATATTTAGCTTTGCATTCAAAATATGGGACATACCATTAGAAAGGCGCATTAAAACTCAAGGCGCCTGCAGTAGTGCAATAGTTATAATCCTTATCTCCCCCCCCACACACACAATTATAAGCAAGCAATACACAAAACCCCACTTCATACAAGACTAACGCACTCCAATATACTCAAACAAGAACAACCACAATGTGAAACATGTTAAACACCTTTGACAGTTAAACACTTATTCATGGAATGCAGGTTTTTTGCTCACATCAGAAACCGTTATTTTAAAGCAAACAATATGAAAGATCTGTTTGAAAATGTCAGCATGGAGGATATTCGCTCTTTTTTGAGGGAAATAAAATTATACCATAGAATATAGACATGAAACAAATCAATACCATACAACATAATCCCCATTAATGCTAACACATTGTTAAAACCAATTACTAAAAAGTATAAATATAAATACACGATATGTATCACTTCCTAACCGTTAGGCATGACATAACCCCAGACGGCTTGATATGCCGTTAAAATCAATAAACAAACAAACAAACAAATCAAATACTTTTCAAAGACATAATATCAATGTCTGAATAAAAAATAGGAACAGCCTGTCTTCATTTTCCGTGTCTGAATGGAAGTTGAGATGTTGAAAAAAGAGAATGTTATAATTTGGCGACTGCTACGTATCATCGATTTAGTTTGTCTTCCATTTAAACCAGTATTTTCTAGTACCTATTATAAATAAAAGTTGGGTTTTTTTTCTGTGGAGATTTGTAAAATAAGCAAAGAAAAACTAAGCATACAGATAGGAGGTCATCAACATTTTTTTTTAATATTAAAACTACATCAGGTGTTTCTGTCTTGCAATATAATACACTGCTATGTTAATTTCACAATAATTGTCTGTTTAAATGTCTGAAGAAAAGAAGGTTTCAAGGAGGACAGCATTTTCAAAGCTGTTAAATTACAACTTGAGACGGTGACCACGAAAAAAAAAAAGAAGTATCGTAAATGTTTTCAAAAGAATAAATAATCTGTTGTTACTATTATGGACTGGATGAACTTGTCGACAAATAATGGAGGTAGCGAAATAATGCATGCAATTATGCGAAGGACGCTGTTTATATTGACAGTCGTAAAACAGGATTATTGTGGTTTTACGGCGGTCATATCAACCGCCATGAATTTAACTGAAAATCTTATTATAATGGAGATTGTGTGTTTTTCTGTCTGTAACCGAAACTATATTACTAATCAAGTCACAATTAACATAGTTATTTTCATCACATTCTTCATGATTTTATTTATATTTAAACCTCAATTATTAATAAAATTGCTTCACCTTTTTATTAGTGTTGTCCATATCTACATACTAATAACATGCTATTGTATTTATATATACAAAAAATAGCGGTTTGCAGTGTGAACGGGAAGGCTAATTTGCATATTGATATTAAAAATGTGATTTTATTAAATATGTGCATAGTATTATTGATTTCTAACTGTTTAGTTTTATTTTAATGAATATAAGCAAAAATCTCTCCAATGAATCTTAAATGAAATCCATTAACAAGAAAAAATAAGTGTAATTTTATTCTTTATTTCCTAATTTAACTAAATAGTTAAATAGTAAAATTCAGCAATGAAAGACGGCAGTGATGGAAGAGTAAGTTTAATTTCTATTTTTCTATTATACCCCCACTCTGTTTCAAATCTTTTTATCTGCCTTCTTATTAGACTTTCTAATTTAATACGATATTTCATTACATTAAAACTTAAATACTTGCACCCGGAGGGTGCATATATTTGCTAGTAAGAATAATCGACTATTAATGTGAATATTAAAGAACAGAGGGGGAAAATAAAAATTTAAATCAACAAGTTTTTTTTTAGGCGGGGGGCAAAAAGAAGCGAGTCAACGCCTTCTCGGAGGCTAAACTTTCTTTTGGTCAACACAGGCTTCTTCTTCTTCTTCTTCTTTTTCTTCTTCTTCTTCTTCTACTTACTCCATTTTCCTCTCTCTAACTACCCCCCCACTCCTTCATATCCATGCTGTTATCATTTAAATTTTATTTTTTAATTATCTTCACGAATATAAATCAAATCTCTATTATTTTTTCTCAAAAAGCAAGCTCGGGTGATATTTAATGTGTATATAAATTTACTTTGTCGTTAATTGTTTTATTTTCGAAGTTTCCTCCGGACATACATATACACACAAGTGCCCTTTATATATGTACTAGAAGCGGCTAACAGGCGTCGCGTGGGTAGAGCAGGGGGTAAAAAAGGTAGTCTCGCAGATCCATTATTGTTGAATCACGGGTTGGATCCTCGCAGAGGGAGAAAATAAAAATTTAACTCAACAAGTTTTTGTTGAGGGGTGGCCAAAAAGAAGCGAGTCCAACGCCTTCTCGCAGGCTAAACTTTCATTTGGTCAACACAGACTTTTTCTTCTTCTTCTTCTTCTTCTTCTTCTTCTTCTTCTTCTTCTTCTTCATCTTCTTCTTCTTCTTCTTCTTTTGTCGTCGTTGAAATCCTCTAGCAGCAACACTCGTGTCTGCCCTCCTCGCCTCCCGATGCCTCCCTCCATTCATCCACAGGTCTGCCTCCATCATCCGGGCGTCCGTGCTTTACACTCGGGATTCTTAACTTAATCCCAGTTGCCGGAATACCCGCAGCTATCATCCGGGCATCTGGCGCCCACATACGGGACAGTGGCATCTCGACTCCGGTGCCCGCGCCAAAGTGTCCCCTTTTCGCATTCTGAAGGACGCGGGTTCGATCCTAGGTCAGCCTAGCCCGCTTCCTTCGAGAATACGGCAAGTTCTCATGTCCGCCGCTCAACTCGTGTTCTCTGTCACAGTACATATAATAAAGTTTGAAGTAAATATTTTGACCGCTTATTCTAAAATTCCACTTCCGGTTCATATTGTTGACTTGACTACCTGTCCACCGTGTCGGTGGGGTTTAGAACATGCTGAAAGCATGGGTATGATACCAAACCAATCAGATTTTGAGGCTTCAGTTCTGGAGATCGGGGGGGGGGTGAGTAACCATTCATTGCCATTACGTCATTGCTTACTTCACTTAGACCAGTGGTTCTCAACGGGGGTCCATGTGGACCCCTAGGGACCATACAACATTTAAGATTACCATATCACATTTTTTCCGGCCAGGCAAGCACAAAAATTCTATTATAGAAATAAAATAAGATTTTGAAATATCGCCTGGCTATGTTCGGGGGAACTCGAGGTAGATAAAAATCAAAGTAGTTTATAGATAAAAAAAGGTTGAGGGCCAAATATTTACACTTTATTATATATTATATATATATATATATATATATATATATATATATAATATATTAACAAGGTGAGATTTAAATTCTGTTTAGGTATTATGCTGCTCTGCTGGCATTTGAGGACTTTTGTTTCATCAAACGCTTTTTAAATATAAATATATATACCGTTTCTGTAATAATTTTATTTCGACCAATATATATATATATATATATATATATATATATATATATATATATAATTTGCATATCTATAAATACAGATTGTTGAAAACCGGCGATAGAGCATATATATCCAAGTTAAGATAGTCTTATGGCACCGTAGACTATGTTTCTATGTTATTCTAGCTTATTCTAACTTATTCTAATATATATATATATATATATATATATATATATATATATATATCATCATCATCATCATCATCATCATCCACAGAAACCGTGTTTAGATGTATCACGTTTCCTCAGTGTGGCTAGATATTAGCAGACTACCTGGGATCGAAACCTGGCCGATTTATCATTAGCCGGAGTCCTTAACCTCATCTACAAACTGTTCTTAACCTCTGAGCCATCAACACATTTACAAACTTGAGCGATAATTTAACTGATAAATACATACATATGTACACATGTAAAGGCCGTCAGATAGAGCTCCATCCATTTTATAGGAGAACATTGCCTATATATATTAAAGAGAGAGAGAGAGAGAGAGAGAGAGAGAGAGAGAGAGAAGGGGAGATTGAGAGAGAGAGAGAGAGAGACAGACAGACAGACAGACAGTAATTATCTTTTTATGTTTTTTTTTTTATTCCGGTTTCATTATTTCCTTCATTTTTCCTTTCTTCTTCTTTTTTATCATTTTAGCTTCTTTGTTTTTTTAATTTTTTAAATTCTTATCAAGAATCTACCTCAAGTTCAGTTCGATTCTCACTGGTTTCCTAATACTTACAACCTTGTGTCATATCCTACTCGTTGAGGACGGGTCGGGTAAATACCAAACATCTTCCTTTCTAAATAAACTAGCAAAAAAAGGTCCCCAAAAATAAACTCGCAGCTCAATTTGTTTTCTATGTTTTCTTTTTTACAATATGTTGATGACAAATTCAAATAAAGAACACTTAACTGTTTTCTTCTGGAGTTTTTGATCGAATACAAAAGCAAAGCTAAGCTATAACTGTTCCAAAGGGGACTTTCTCGACGTCAACCAGCTACTTTTAAAATCGGATATTTTGTGATGTGCAGGGATCAATAATGTTTAATTTAAACTCGATAGTTACAATCAAAGGAAAACATAAACGTTCTAAATCAAGCTTATTCTACTCTTGACAAAACAGTTTCAGTGAAGGTCAAGAGATGATCTGAAAATCAAACGAAGATCAGTTGAGGAGGAAAGAATTTGAAATTGAAAAAGAGGTTTAAAATACTGAACAAATTTTTATATGTTAATTTTTTAGCAATATATTTGCCGAGTTCGCTTGTCATGATTACTTTCATTAATTACCGAATTTTATACGATATGCTCATTGTAACTGCCTTCAAGCAAAAAATATAAATAATAATATACTTTATTCAACAATGCTTCTAAAGCAAATTACCATAATCTCATTTCCTCGTGCCGGAGAATAGGCCTAAAAAATTGCGATCTTAACGTCCACTCTCTGCTTTGTATAGTAGTAGTAATAGTGACGTATTTACCCTTGACAAGCTAATTTTGCATATATCATTCGCTGCGTATCGGTGGCCCAATGGTAAAGTCTCTGACTTTGCGTGCTGAATTTCGATCTGTGTCGGAGGGAAATCGTAAGTATACATCGCTGATGACACTTAATAAAGTTGAAACGGCTGCTGTAAGATGTTCTAAGTAGTGGGCAATATTTACCGAGTTCGCTTGTCATGATTACTTTCATTAATTATCAAATTTTATACGATATGCGCATTGTAACTTCCTTCAAGCAAAAAATATAAATAATAATATACTTTACTCAACAATGCTTCTAAAGCAAATTACCTTAATCTTATATATCATGGTCGATTAGTAACGGATTTTTTCAGAAAAGAAATGTTTATTTAATTATTAAAAAAACAAAACTTTTTATGTAAAATAAGAATGGTGTAAGGGTGTATTGGGATAATGTGAAATTCAAATTTGTTAGGAAGTATATGCCTAAAATGGGTATGTAAAAGGGATTTTATGATTTCTGGATACAAGTGTCGCTAAATAAGGGGATATCTTAAAGATGCCTTGTCTTTGGGGGATGGTTTGATGTGAGAGAATAACGTAAGATTCCATAATTCTACGTAGTGTTCTATTGTGTATGTGAGTTAATATTTTGGCACCTTTAAAATCAAAGGTATAGTTAGTGTCTATAATATGTTTAGCTAGGGCGTGGTTTAGAAAACCTCGTTTAATATGATATCTATGTTATATATATATATATATATATATATATATATATATATATATATATATATATGAGTTATCCAAAAGTAATACATGCAAAGCACTGGGGACGCAGGAGAAGTGTTCGTGTTTATTGGCAATACTGTTGTCTTAGCCCTTAACTGTGGTGTTGTTTGTTAACCTGTGATTTATTCTTAATTCTTAACATTTCGGGATAAAAATCACTTCTACAGAATATCACTAGAACTGAAGTTGTTGCTAGTGGCCGTTCATTTGTTCTGTCTCATGTCTTCCAAATTCTGTGTGTATGTGTGTGGGGTGTGTGTGCTTGTTTATGCGTGTGTTTGTGTGTGTGTAGATTTGTGTGCGCGCTTATGTCTGTGTGTCTGTTCATTTCCTTTACTTAAAAAAAATCATTATTCCAGATTTGGCTCGCCCCCTAAGCATGTTTTTTTTGTTTACTAACAGGACCATCTGATTCCCCTTTTTTTCTATTAATATGTGTCTGAGATTAACATTCCAGATATTGTTTTTTTATGGGTGTAGGTGTGTAAATTTACTGTCCATCAAAAGTGCCAACACCATGTGTGTGTGTGTGTGTGTGTGTGTGTGTGTTATTTGTAAGATGTGTGTGTTCTGTTTGTGAGCGTGCCTTGTTCATATACATTTGTATGTGTGTATGTGTGTGTTGGATTTAAAAGCTTAGGATGAAATTAATTTTATCAAAAATTGTGATTACAGAGTCTGCTAAAGTCTATTTTGTTTTGTTTTCTTTATATTATATTTATCTTATTTTATTCGGTTTATATATTTATTTTTATTTATTTATTTATTTATTTATTTTTTATTTCTTATTTGTTGTCCTGTTGTGTGTATGTGGTGTTCTTTTCCTTAAATCCCAACACCATATGTGTGTGTGTGTGTCTGTTATTTGTAGGGTGTGTGTGTTCTGTTTGTGTGCGTGCCTTGTTCATATATATTTATGTGCGTGCGTGCGTGTGTGTGTGTATTATTAAAAAGTGACATTTGTTGTAGGCAATTTAAAAAAGATGAATTCCTTGAACACAGAATCAACCTAGCACCCCACAACATAGGAGCACCTGTGTTTTCGAAATGGTAGAGAGTACCCGTACACCGATCAAAGAACCAGAGATTGTAAACAGTTTTTTTAACTGCCTCCATGCACATCTGCGATATCTTGATCGCGAAAATGAAAAGCTGAATAACAAGTCAAACGCCAAATCCCTGTCTGCCATTTTAACAAAGCATGCCTACAAGACAATCTGCTGCCCAAATACACAATATATATATATATATATATATATATATATATATATATATATATATAAGATTTATCCAAAACTTGGTAGTAAGGGATGATTCTATATGTGATTTCTAAGATACACTGTATTAATATTGATGATCCAGTATGTATAAATACAACAAATCTTTAAATCACTGAAGAGAGCTCAATGTATAATAAACTTTTTAGATTAATTTAGATTTATATAGGCCCCAACTTTGGTCGAAATAAATTTATTATGGAATTACGGTGTTCAGTTCTTCCTTCCTTTATTGATATATATATATATATATATATATATATATATATATATATATATATATATATATATATATATATATATATTGCCTAGAACAACAAATTTAGTTAATAACACATGCACAATATTGTGCATGTGTTATTAACTAAATTTGTTGTTCTAGGCAAATACAGACTTGGTCGCTATCTAAAGCCTATTTATTTCCGTAATCCAGTGTGTTCAGTTGTTAAAGATAACTGCATTAAAGGCATGCTATATTTTTGATACTTTTCAATAAGTTAGGCTTCTACTTATGTTGGGATGTGTTTGTTTCTCTATTGAAAGTAAAATCTACAATATTTGTGATTTTCTAAGCCTCAAATTGAAAATATAATCAAAACCATTTCTACTTTTAAACAGAATCAAACTGTGTAAGCAGTCACCATCCATCCAAATCTATGAAATGACCTATAATTTTCTTTAAAACTTTCTCGCCCGATCATTTGATATATATATATATATATATATATATATATATATATATATATATATATATATAAGTAAAGACGTCGGGACAGCCTAATACCAGTATCAGCCAGACAGCGAGCACTAGACAAAGGTGATTATTTTAGCATCTGGTGTGGTGCACCACACCTACCATCAGCTCCTCACTTTACCGCACAGATCTCTGTGCTACTCATACGCTGAGTTGGCGAGAGCCGGTATCAAACCAAGAACCTTGTGATTCCTAGCCGGACACTCTACCAACTAGCTAAACCAGCCCTTATATATATATATATTATATATATATATATATATATATATATATATATAGCATACAGCTAGAATTTGACACAAGGTCACAAGTATTGGACATCGAACTCGTTTTCCTCGAATTCATATCATTAACACTATTCCGAGAAAGTAACATTTGGCGACCGGTGAACAAGCTGATTATATATCACCAAGTGGATATTTTTTTCTGTTCCGAGAGTAAGTGTTTACAACAAGTTAAACATCTGGTAATGAAGTGGTTTCCCAAATTCCGAATAGATTTATAGGTTCTACTACATTGAATACTTAAGATGATACATATCAGCAATAATTTAACGCCTAAATAAGGCAGCAATATTTCCTGTCAGGTTAAGAAGGGGACTTAAATGGTGTGAAATGACTAAAACTAACATTATGTTCTCGGTTTTGCCAGGTTTATATAATATTAGCGGGACCCATGGAATTTCCACGAAACGAAACAAAAATCAAGCGGAGCTATTTAAGCCAGAAACGATGATTTGCAATTTCATCTTTTATCTTCTATACATATATAAAGGGCAATTCTGTGTATATGTACGTTCGAAGGACAAAGTAAATATATATACACATTAAATATCACCAGGGCTTGGTTGTTGAGCAAAAATAATAGAGATTTGATTTATATTCGTGAAGATAGTTAAAAAATAAAATTTAGATCCAGCATGGATTTTTTTCATTTGATATTTTAGATAGTAGACATTAACATTTTTTTCAGAGTAGCTGGATCAATTCAAGGTCTATTTTTTTTAAATAGGGATTTAAATGGGGCATCCCACGGGGATTCAACTCACGATTCAGTAATAATGGATCTGCGGGACTAACTTTAAAAATCCCCTCTACCCAGGCGACGCCGGGTAGCCGCTGCTAGTGTATATATATAAAGGGCAGTTGTGTGTATGCATGTCCGGAGGAAATTACGAAAGTGTTGTGAGGTTTTAAGGGGTGAAATAAGAACAAAACGACGGGTAACAAATGTAGGTAAATGTATTAACAGAAAGTAGACAAATACAATACAGAGAAGTGGGAAATACGTCCGACAAATAGAGTTATTGGCTTACTCGCATTGGCTTACTCGCAATTATCCCTGTTACTTATAGTAACCCGTCGGCGCATTCCATTAGTCTTATAGGGTGTATCACCTATAAAAGAAAGTAAAACAGTTAAAGTAAAGTAAATACATATACATATTCACTTTTACTGGATCTACCTTTTTTATGCAAAAAATTATGAAGATTTGATTTATATTCGTGAAGATATTTAAAAATTAAAATAGCATTAAAGTAGCATCAAAATTCAACTTAAAAATGTCCGTGAATCTCAAAGTTAAATAAATCAATATGGAAGCGTGAAACAATCATTTTTTTCAGGCCGGATTAACATAAGAACTTTTTACGTGGGAATTCTTATGGGGCATCCAGCTAGGATTAAACTCACTATTCAGGAGTAACGGATCTGCAAGACTAGCTTGTTAACCATTAAACCACTTTGAGTTTTTTTAATGTTTTTTTCTCCTCTACGCAGGTGACGCCGAGTAGTCGCTTCTAGTTACATATAAATCCTATCAAAATTATGAAAGTATCTTTCGTAATTCACAATTTTAATATTAAAAATCAAACAAGCAGGTGATTAAAAAAAATCATTTTTATTTTATTCTACGTTGGGCATTTAAGCGACACAAGACCATTTAGAATGTTTCATTTTCAAAATTGGGTCAAATAAAATGGGTCAAATAAGAAATCTGCAATTAAGCGACATCAGATAAGCTGTATTCACATATGATTTACTTTTTGACTCTCAAATTAGTCACCATCGCATAGCAGTACCTATCGTTCGATGTGCTTGTTGCGAAAATCCCACAACGGAAATGCGTGCATGTTAACTCCTATTTACCCATAACACATAACTTTTGAAAAGGAGTGAGATGTAAATTGGTCTCTAGAGACCCTAAATAAATTTAGGGGTAAATCTAAATACCACCACTGGGCTTCTCGTAAAGTTCTACACAAGAAAACGTTTGCTTAATATGGGTTCATGGCTTTGTTGTCAATTTTTTATCTCGGGCAAACAGATAAACCACAAATATACGAGGGTTAGTAAAAAAAGTAATGACATTTTGTTTATGATATGTATTATCATCAACATAGGAACATGTACCATACATCAAAATGAAGCTGGTCCCCTGTTGATCACATCCCTACCTCTTCACAGTCACCATTTCTCTCAATAGCAGTGTATGGAACAAGGGAGTCAAAAAGTAATGCCATTTTGTTTAGGACAGGTATAATCACCAACACAAGAACATGTATCATACATCAAAATGAAGCTGGTCCTCTGTAGATCACATCCCTACTTATCCACATAGTCCCCGTTTTTCTCAATAGCAATGTTCCACCTTCGAATGAGAGCAAGTATCACTGCCTCATAAAGTTCTGTTGACTGTTCTTTGAGCCACTTCTTTACTACAGCTTTCACTTCCTCGTCACTGGAATAATGTTTACCTCTCAAACCCTCTTTCTTGGGACCAAAGAGATGCAAACATTATTCTATATTCATATGAATATAGAATGAGCGTAACCTAGGGGTAGGAAATAACCCAAGATCGGTTGAGAGGGCATTAAATTCAATTAATCAATATAAAATCATTAGTATAATCTTGATGCTAACAAAATATTTGTTTAATTCTTTGTATTCACGTTTAGGGAAGGAAAAAATTATTATGTCTCGTCCTCGAATTCTCAGTCGGTAGAGCGTTCGGTTAGAAACCACAAGGTTCCTAGTTCGATACCGGTCCTCGCCAACTACTATGAGTAGCACAGGGATCTGTGCGGTAAAGTAAGGAGCTGATGGTAGGTGTGGCGCTCCACCTCAGACGCTAAAATAATCTCCTAGGTCTAGCGCTATTGAAAAGGAGATAGACTCCCTCGCTGACTGGCTGATACCGACTTTAGACCACCCCGACGACTTTACTTATTTTACTTATTATGTACAATAAAAACAAAACAGTAGGCATTAGTAAATTTTTGTCATAGTATCACTTCTCACCTTCCATATATAATTATATTTATCTCTACAATACGAGCTTTGACTTAAAAGTAACCGGATTGGGTGAGCTATCGGTGAAATATGGATAAGCGGATTGTGTTATCATCTGGCAGGATATCTTTAAGAGTATATAACTGTAATCTTAGCTTTGTGCAACCATTGCTTTGTTTTTTCACTTGCTTATGTTTACACTCCTTATTTTTCAGGTCGTTCAGTTATGAACACCGAGGAACGAACGATTAATACCGTGCAATGAATAAACCTGAAATTCGGGTCCGGTTGGGAAAAACTCCACCACAAGTACTTGAAATGCTTCAGCATGTGCATGGAGATAAGACCATCTCGTGTTTTGGCACAGGAGATTCAAAGAAGGACACGTGGAAGGATTCTAGGAGTTAGCGAATTCGATAATTAGGACTGAGTTCAACAAATTGGGTGTGGTGATCGTCAGTTGATTATTCGTATGATCGCAAGTAAGCAGGACATGAAAAGGGTCAGTATTTGGAAGATTATCACTCAGCATTCAAAATCCCGTTACTTTTCAGATAGATGCACTGGCTCAGATCGTTCTGAGCACCCGGCAGTACCTGTCTGTGTTGAGATTTTTTAGTATATAAGGTGTGTGTTAAAAGCCCACTCCTACTTATAGACTCGACCACAACCATGTGACCAAGCTCTTGGTCAATCACTAGCAGTACTCTGAGGTTGATACAATACTTAAACGGACCATACAGACCATCACTACTTTGACTTTCATTGACGACGGACATAGGATTAAATCACTGGACCTTTAAGAATACGCAGGATGACTTATTCGCTTACCAAAGGATTCCATAACTCAGGACTTACTTACTTTAACCCCTTTTCAACTGGCCAAGGATGGCATTTAACAACTTTACAGGTTATGGGCCCAGGTACGCTCGGAACTTCGTCAATGGTTACGAAATTTGGGAGGTAAAATTCCATGGGTATCTGAGAACCCTTCACTTGCATGACTTAATAACAACGTCCTACTGCAACAACCTTCCTATTAAACTGATTTTGTTAAATTTGATCTATACAATTTTAACATTTTCCCCGGGTATAAGGGAGGCATCAATTGGATACATTTTGAAGGGGAGGAGACCATCACGAGGGCCATAACGACTGGTATCCAAGAGGCAGGAGGCCTTTAATAATTATCAACTTAAAATGGGTGTGGCAATCGTCGGTTGATTGTTCGAGTGATCGCACATCACCGGACATGAAAAAGGCCAGTGTTTGGAATTCTGTTACTTTTCAGATAAATGCACTTGATCACATCACTCTGACCCTCGACACTTGTTGGCTGAAAAGAATATAGATAAATGTACAAAGTTTCGGACGATGTGCCCTCCGGCCTTCTTCAGGTGTTTCTTGTCGGACTCAGGAACCTTCCCGGACTCTAGAACCATCTCGGCCTCGGGAAGCTTTTCGAACTCGGGACCCGTCTTGTCGTAATCGGGAGTTCAAAAAGACGGTTCCCGAGTCTGAGATGGTTCCCAAATCCTAGAAGATTTCCCAGTCCGACAAGAAATAACTGAAGAAGGCCGGGGGGTACATCAACCGAAACGTTGTACAGATAACAATGAAGACGAGGACAATAGTCCGAATAATACAAATTATACCATAACTAGGGTTCAATTCTCACTGGGTACAACATACATCTGAATTGTGTCATAATTAAGCAAATTTAGTAAATAGACCATCTCGCGTGGTGTAATGGTTTACAAGCTGAATTATAAGACCTGGGTTATATGTACACATATATACACCCCCAAAACTACAGAACAGGAACCCCTCTATCGGAAGTAGTTTCTTGTCATACCCAGGACACCATGAAATGTTTTCCAGAATCAATTTTCTTTGCAGCAACATTGCTTTTGTGTTGTGGATAACACTGTCTAGGACAACTTTTGTCCCTGAATAGTATATGGTCCGCTATGAACATATAATCAGTTATATGGAAATCAGACCTCGCCGACAAGTTGAAGCAACAATTCTTCCAGGTCGTAGTGTTACCAGTGCTGCTGTATGGCTACACCACTTGGACCTTGGCCAGGCGCTTGGAAAATAGGCTGGATGGGAGCTGCACAAAGATGCTGCGTGTGATCTTGAACTAATCGTGGAAGCAACATCCCACAAGAAATCAGCTATATAGCCACATGCCCCTGTTACATAAACCATCCGAGTAAGACGACAAGACATGCCAGACACTGCTGGAGAAGTAAGGATGAACTCATAAGCGACGTCATTCTGTGGAAACCAGCACAGTGTGGGTCGTCCATCAAAGACCTTGATAGATCAGCTCTGTGCGGATACTGCATGATGTGAAGAGGACCTCCCGGGTTCAATGAATGATAGAGAAGGTTGGCGAGAGATTGTCATGGATATCCGTGCTGCTGGCTTAGAAGACTTGCGAAAACCACGTGATGGTGAGTCTCCAGTTCTGGTCACTCATGAGATCAAAAATACTTTTCATTTTATCAAAAGCCATCGTGGAGTTATTGATTTGATTTTCGTGCCAGACTTCTTTAGCTGTTTATATTTACCTGTACGCAAACACACACACACACACACACGCACGCACACACACACACACACACACATATATATATATAATATATATATACCTGCCAACAAATATTTACCTGTACACACACACACACACACACACACACACACACAGATATTATATATATATAAATATGTACAGGTAAATATCTGTTGGCAGGTGACTATATATATATATATATATATATATATTATATATATATATATACAAACGCACACACACACACACACACGCAATATATATATATATATATATATATATATATACTTTTCAATGTATCCTTTGGCCTATTTGACTCTGGCTTTAAAACTGGTCAGCTCGAATTTTTAACACTTTTAAAATGGGAATACTGCCAAAAAAGAAATACAAAATGGTTGCTGTCTGCTTATTCTGCCTGAAGTTCTAAATAAAACACACTAATGTTCCTTAAACACAATAAGAAACCAACAAACCAACAAATCAGTTATGCGTTGCAAATATCTAGTTATTCGGAGGTCATAACAAGAAAGAGCACAAGTGAAGAAAACACTCAGTCTATAATTCTAGTCGCAAAGCCCAGTCATATGGATTTAGAATACGACGACTGTATCCCCAGTTGGGGGATAAGGCCCTGTAGGGAATTATCTTCCCTTTGCCTGGAAGAGTTATCTTCACGCTGTGTTGCCATTTGTTCCCACTAGGGGACCTCTGGTATATAAGCGGCTGATTCAAATGCTTCTGGCTCTCGTTCCTTACTGCCTCTGAACGAGCACATGGGTTAGACTTATGTCTACCCCCTTCTCGGTGGGGCTTTGGCCCCCTTACATTACTGTAAGTCTTTTATACAGCATGGGCTATCCTTTAGTTCCATGTCTATAACATTTATATTTTATGTATATTTTGGTATCTCGTTTATACCTAAATATTGTATCTTGTATTAACTATTCATGAATGTGTCCTTTTATCTCTACTCTTATATCTTATTTGTATCTTATGTATCTATGTGCTTTATGTATCTTATCGTTACCATGTGCTGTACACCTATTAAATGTTTTGTCTCACAACGTGTCGGAGCTGTTGTTCAATTATTAACTTTGAATCTTACAACCCCATTGTCCTCCGCAAACAATGGGTTTCCTGGGCCGGACACCAAACTACCTCTGATGGTGAGCCTCCAGTTCTGGAGATATGGGGAGTGTGGAATACACCATCATCCTCATTACGCCCAGGTCTCTTCTGACTCGAAATGGTAGTAACAATTAGGGTCTTTTCTACGAGTCAAATATATCCGTTTAAAAATTATTCGTATTTAAAATGACCATGTGTAAGTGTTATATACACATCTTGGGTATATACACAATGTTCTTTTGAGAGAGAGAGAGAGAGAGAGAGAGAGAGAGAGAGAGAGAGAGAGAGAGAGAGAGAGAGAGAGATGACAGAGTATCAGAGAGATATTTAGATGAGACTTAATAAAGTCGAAACAGTCTGTACGATGTTCTACACACCGAGCAATCCTTTGCCGGGATTCACTTGTCAAGATTATTTTCTATAAGTATCGAATTTTATGCGATACATGCATTGTAATTGCTTCAAACAAAATATAAATAATAATAATAATAATGATAATATATATATATATATATATATAATATATATATATATATTTTTAAATTAAATTGAATATTCTCTTATATTTTGACAGCCGCTACTGGCCGCATGGGTAATAGACTTGGCAGACGAAAATTTATTCAGGTCTCAAAACCCAGCCAGAGGTAGCTGTTAAGGTGTAGCCACACTGATGAGAGGTGAAAACCTCGAAACACGTGTCTGTGAATAACTTATTTATTATATATAATATATATATATGTGTGTTTGTGTGTGTGTGTGTGTGTGTGTGTGTCAATCAGCTCTGTGTGGATTCTGGATGGCATGGGGGATACTTGTCTGGAGGGATGACTTGTTAGGGACGGATGGCGAGAGAGAAAGAGAGGGAGAGAGAGGGGGGAGTCATGGTGCCCCGTGATGTCAGCACGACATGATGATGATGATGATGATGATGATGACTTGAATGAGTTATTTCCGTGTGATGTAAGTATGCGACCGATCTTTCTTTTTGTTTCTCTTTCTATTCAGCATATTGATTTCAGATCACCACCTTCTTCAAGGCCAGACATTACAAATGGTTTTACTGAAGTGTCGACTGGGAACATTAAGCGCTAATTTGTGAATAAGGCTAAAAAGAAGAAGAAGAAGAAGAAGAAGAAGAAGAAGAAGAAGAAGAAGAAGCGAGCATTGAATAGAAGGAAAGAAATAACCTGAGTTGCCTTTTCAACTGCTTAAGTTTTATTTCCTGTTCATTTCTTTTTTAAATTTCTTATTCAAAATATATATATATATTTTATAATATAATAAGATAAATATATAGGTTTTACATATCTATTTATTGGGTGACAAAGGAATATTCACAACCATATTGGTTTCATGCGATGCATTCATCAGGTGAAGATGTTTCAAATTGATATGTAAAACCTATATATTTATCTTATTATATTATATAATAGCTCTATTTTATATTGAGCACTCTACCAATTAATACTGCCTTTGGTACACCATTCCAGCAAAAGCTGAAATAGTGACCATCTCACACTACAGTATATATATATTTTATATATGTTCAAACCTATTTAAAGTTCAGTCATTCTTGTATTGTTTTATTCCTTCGTATTCTTCGTTTTTCATTTCCGGTTTCTGATTCTTCTGATAGGAGTTCCTCATCAGAAGTTCCATCATGGCACGACCACTTTATAAACACAACATTTCCAAAAAAACGAACTAAGAAGTTCATCAGACATCACAAGGACTTGAATTCATTAATTATTAACCAAATTCATTAATTATTAACTATTCATTAATTATTAACCAAATATTATTAATTATTAACTAATTTTAATTATTAACCAAATTCATTAATTATTAACTAATTCATTAATTATTAACCAAATTCATTAATTATTAACTAATTCATTAATTATTAACCAAATTCATTAATTATTAACTAATTCATTAATTATTAACAAATTCATTCATTATTATTATTAACTAATTCATTATTATTATTCATTAATTATTACTAATTCATTAATTATTACCAAATTCATTAATTATTAACTAATTAATTTTCAAATTAGGTATGACTTCAATTAAGCACACATCCTCCAAAGTTTGTCGCTAAATGCCGTATCAAATAAACACATTGTTCATTTATTTACTCTCATATATATATATATATATATATATATATATAATATATACATATACATATATATATATATATATATATATATATATTATATATATACATATATATTATATATATATATATATATAATATATATACATATATATATATATATATATATATCATAGAGAGGAAGGAAAAACCCAACACCGTAATTCCATAATAAATTTATTTCGATCAAAATGGGGCCTATATAATCTAAGTGATTTAATATAGCTCCCCAAATCCAGTCTCATCAGATGGGAGAATCAAGTTATTCTAATTGCAAAATTTTCTTCTCAAAAAAAAAATAAAAAATTAAACATTAAAAAATAAATTAAAAATACAACATTTTTTTCTATACATTGTAAGACTGTCTCCATGGTGACAGGGAGTCAAATGAGAAAAAAGGATATACTTTGAGTTCTGGCCTCTTAGGTGAATGGTAGTCAGACAAAATTAAACTATGAATTAACTATTGAATGAATCTGAGCAAAAATAATAGATGAATTAGAACAATTAAAATGAAATGTTTTTCAAACATAACCAATCCTAAAACTAAGGAATATTTTAATATGAATTTTGTGTCATTAAACTAAAACAGGAAAATATCTTTAGGAGACAAAACACTGATTTGCTCAGCTTTAGTTAAACAATAGATTAACATACCCCTTTGTAAGAGCAAGATTTGAACTCATCTTGCAGAGTCCATTCAAAATGATGATAATCATTACACCATGTGCCCTCCTAATGCTAATATATGTATTTACCCAACCATTCTACACTAGTAAGATGGGATACAAGATCAATTTTTTAAGCGGAGTTTAACAGGTTTTAATTCAGTATTTTCCTTCTCCTAGACTGGTTGCCTAAGCAAGATTAAAGAGCTCAGTCTGTCCTTCTATTTACCATAGCTGGACAGAGAGTAGTTGGATGCACACTTTCCAAGGTTTTTAGCGCTATGTGAAATGCAACAGCCTTGTCCAGGATTTGAACTTGGGTCCATTTCCTATGACTTTATTTATATTTGTGAGAATAATTTAAAAAAATACAATTTAAATGATAGCAGCATGGATTTTATTTGTCATTTAATATTTTAGATATTAGACATTAACATTTCTTTTCAGAGTAGTTGGATCAATGCAAGGTCTATTTTTTACATAGGGATTTAAATTGGGCATCCCATGAGGATTCAACTCACGATTCAGTAATAATGGATCTGCGGGACTAACTTTTAAAAAATCCCCCTCTACCCAGGCGATGCCTGGTAGCCGCTGCTAGTATTAAATAAATGAATAAATAAAACTACAATAATAATAAAACACAGCTTTCTATTTAAATATTTATACGCAGGTTAATAATAAATATACGAAATATTAAAACTTGTCTTTTTTAAATAAAATGTTACATGTCACTGAATATTATCCATTAACTTTCAAACCGTAAGCGTCTATTAAATTTAAAAAAAAAAAGAATCTTTTTTACGAACACATCCAAATTCTCTGTATTCTTACCGTTTTATTTTCAAATATCAAAATATCTTGCACTGAAGAAAACCACTTTTTTGTATATTTTGTAAATTTCATGTTTCTCTATTATCATTATTTTTTTATTTTGTATTTAAAGAATAATGAATAGAATACAATGTATACAAGGGCAAACGTTTGGTCGAAACACGTATCGGCATTCCAATAAATAATTTTTATTCATACAAACATTTTCTTTCAATTTATCTTCACATAATTGTTGGATTCACTTCCATCTTTCAACTTACACACACACACACACACACACACACACACACACACACATATATAATATATATATATATATATATATATATAATTATATATACTGTATACAACTTATTTTACTAGATAAGAAACAGATCTATATATTTAATGCTCGTGTTCCTTAATAGTACGACCATTATCATCTTGGAACACCAATTGTTTAAAAATGAGGCCATCCAAATCGTCCAAGATGAAATACGAAAATGTAAATCCTGATTATCTGGTGTCGTGACTCAGCTAAATAATGGGCCATTACGTTTTTTTTATAAAGAAAGGAAAGGAAGGAAAGGACATGCTACACAGAAAAAATATAAGAAAGAAAGTGAATAGAGAAAGATTGAGAAAGTGGGTAATTGCACGGAAGTGATAACGCCAATTTGTTTGAAAATTGAACATAATGAAAAGATAAAAGGAAAAAACAATGAGAGAGAGAGAGAGAGAGAGAGAGAGAGAGAGAGAGAGAAGAGAGAGAGAGAGAGAGAGAGAGAGAGGGGTTAAATCAGATTATTATACTTTTTACATATTGAATTATTAGCAATAGCTCTTAAGTAAACATATCAAATGTTGTAATAATTACATTGATATACTGTGGTATATCCACAGGTCCTGCTATTAGATAATCGTGTACAAAAAAACCCTTAAGAAACAACTACGCAAAAAATATTTAAAAATAAAATATGAACGTACAATCAACGTGATTCCCTAATCTCTCGGCATTAAATAAACTTAGACGGGTTGAGATGTCTTTAAAATCCATCAATCAATCAATTATTTGATTTCAAAGTTATAATTCAATATTTATGGTTGGGAAGAAATTATCCTAACACTCTAATAGACTAAATGTTTCTTTAATAAAATGTGCTTTAGGATATGATTTTTTATCTAAGATAATCCTGGATACTTCTGGAAGAATAATTAGACTGAATTCTGTCCAGACAAATAATGAAATTATTTAGAATTTTCAATTTAGCATTAATTTTTCTGGTGCGGCACACACACACGCACGCGCGCACACACACACACACACACATATATATATATTACCGCACCAGAAAAATGAATGCTAAATTGAAAATTCTAAAATAATTTCATTAGTCTAGACAGATATATATATATATATATATATATATATATATATATATATATATATATATATATATATATATATATATATGAGGGGATAGTTTTAGCTATTAAAACAGGTCATATTATATTATGTCTATATTCACCTACTTGTAAAAGTAATTCGCTTTTAATTTTCGCTTCCAAAATAAAATACCCAATCAGGAAGTATTTGAAAATACTCTTGCAGCAAATATAATTTAATTACTGACTCATCCCTTCTTAAATTAGATTATTTCCTTTAAACGGTGAATGTCATCCAATACATTTGCCATAACCAAAATGAAATATCTTAAATAAGTTTTGTCGTGGAAAAGTTTACTGGAAGATGAAGCCTTTTGAAGACTAATGGAGCATCACGTGAGATTAATGGTATTACTACTAAACAAACTTTTATGTATTACTAATAAAAAAAACTTCTACTGAATTTTAAAACTTATGAATTGTTTTAAAAATACAGTTGTAACTTGACTTGCGAGTACCCCGGGTTTTATATATTATATATACAAGTACAAAATAAAAAAGCACCCTCCGGGCGATGTAAAAATAGATCTTTGAGACATATTGCCTGAGGGGTGGGAATAAAAAATTCAATGTCAGCGAGTTTCTACCCTAAGTAAGTAAAATCATCAAATTCATTAAAGGATTAAAAAAATAAAACAATTTGAAATGTAAACTTTAAATGTGTATTAAAATAAAACAAACTATATATAGATATATAATACCAGTCAAAACTTGTTTTAAAAAACAATGAGGACTGTCTAATGTTGCATGTTCAAATTTTGAGTGTATTTATTTTATGTTATGACGATTTTGGGTAATGTGACGTAAGCAGTGACGTAATTTTTGTTATAGACAAAAACCGGAAGCGAATCTCCATTATTAATATTAATAGATGAAGGGAATTAAAACATTAGGCGCGTGTTGTTAGGGTCAGAGTCGTAGGAAATGGATTCATCGACCCGAGTTCAATGCATGAGGGACATTCATAAATTAACCGCTGCAGGGGATACATTTAGAGTATTGTAAGGGCAACTTTTTAAAGGTTTTATCTGGGATCGAACACTCATATTTGGTACCGCTAGGAAATTCGCAACTATCTCCGTAATGTGGGCATGTATTTTCACGAATTTTTGGAGATTTTCACTACTCTTTTTTGTTACTCTTTTTGCTACTCTATTCGTTATCATTTTTGGCTACTCTTTTCGCTGTGTCCCGGATTTGATGTTAAACTGCATTTGGAGCTCTGTGGAGTATGGAGTACCCCTTCATCACCATTACTCCTTCGTCCACTTTGACCCAGAGTGGTGATACCTGTCAGGGTCCCATCTATGGCTAGATTGAAAAAGGAGTTTTAAAATACGCTTAAAAATTGAGTTTAAAAATAATGTTGAATCCCCATCAAGAATGAATAAAACAAAACGTCTTCGGCATAAAATAACCCAACAAAGGTTGATATGCCGTGAAATCCAACTAGCCAACCAACCAACTGTTTATGCTACTCTTTTTCGCAACTCTTTTCGACACTCTTTTTTGCAACTCTTTGTCTGAACGTTTCATATCCTTCTGTTTTTCTTTCTTCATTCTTTCATTTTAATTCTTAAATTAAGTACCTTACTTAGCTAGAAACTTTTGAATTGTTTTTAGTGCCTCATACTTCTGGCATTGTACCAAACTGAGCTTAGATTAATGAACTATAACACTTGATCATATGAACACAGACCTATACGATCTCTACCCAGCGCCCAACCATAGGCATCCTAGCATCGTTCATGGTTGAACAGTTTCCGGAATATGAACCATGAGAGCTACTTCTCTATTCTTACTTCACGCTACCGAGTCTACCCGTCAGAAGATTTTCTGTTCAGAAGGATACAAGAATAAAAATGAAGAAAAGACTATCAAGAATTAATGGCGTATAAAATTCATCTCGTATTTTCTTTTTGTTCTTTAGTCGCTTATTCACTTTTCAACCCAAAATTAATTCTTAATGCATAATTCCTGCTGTTTAATTTACGAGTCAGAGAACAAAACCTTGTAGTAAAAGAAAACAAAAATATCGAATACATCAGTTTACCCCTTGCGATTTTTTTGTGTGAATTTTATAAGATGCTTTTTCGTTGATGTCTGAGTGACAGCAAGTCTCCTAAGCTTTCCAGAACTCTTCGAAGTATTCTATCTGATTTTAACAGTGCTGTGATCTGGATGTTCACGATTCTTCCTCTGATCTCCAGTTTTCCCAGTCTCTTTCCCCTGCATTTGAGTAACGTTCCAAGTACACTAACTACAATAACTTTCACTGTCACCATGTTTCCCAGATTTTTTAGCCCTCTTGCAAGATCCTAGTATTTGCATATCTTTTCACTTTCTTTTATGTATCACTCTATGGTCCGCTAGAACGGCAAAATCCATTAGGTCTGACATTCTGGCCAGGATTGGGTTATCCGTTTGTGTCTCAAATCCCGAGCATTCTCAAATTATGGTTTGCGCAGATACCATTTGTCAGTAAGGTCAAATTTTAATCTCTTGCACAATTCCCAGGGGATCACCTTTCACACTCAGTCATGTCTATTTTTATATTCCTTTTGTGCCAGTTTGCTATATTCGCTTATTATATTCTCATCGTTGTTACTACATAACATACACTTACCTTTTTATTACGTATTATCAATTTTGTTTTGAAATCATTAGTACCTATGCCATCATTTTGCGCAGCTATTAACAGCGACTCATTATATTATTATTATTATTATTATTATTATTATTATTATTATTATTATTATTTCACCACATTCGAGGTTTTCACGCCTGCTTTAGTCGGTGGTTCCCTGGAGGCTGAATAACAGCAAGTTTCCTCAGGTCTTCAGGACTCTTCTGAGTATTCTAGCCGATCTCAATAGTGCTGTAGTCTAGATGATCTCGATTCTTCCTCTGATTTCCAGTTCCTCCAGACTCTTTTCCAGACCCTTGGGGATCGTTCCAAGGGCACCAATAACAATTGGCACAACTTTCACTTTCATATTCCACAGTTTTCTTAGTTCTCTGGCAAGGTCTAAATAATAATGTGTATCTTTTCGCTTTCTTTTACTTTCACTTGATGATCGGCCGGGACGGCAAAATCCACGAGATGACAAGTTCTCATCTTCTCGTTACTCAACACCAGGTCTGGTCTCCTGGCCGAGATTAGGTGATCCGTCTGTACCTCAAAGTCCCAAAGAATGTTGTGCGTCTCATTCTCCATGACAGATTCTGGTTTGTGCATATACCATTTAGTTGAATGGTGAAAATTAAATTTCTTGCACAATTCCCAGTGGATCACCTTTCCCATCCAATTATTATTATTATTATTATTATTATTATTATTATTATTATTATTATTATTATTATCAGACCATATCCAAAAGCTAACCGCAAATAGTTTTGTTTCCACACAATACCTCCATTTCCTACTTGTCTTTTGTTAGTCTCTCTCCTGTGAGCAGAAGTATTAACTTTGGCAATCATCCTCTGGGTATTCTGCTGATAAAAATTCATCTTGTGTGAGTAGTTAACATAGCTAACATTCTCTTTACACACTACGTGACAAAACCTCTTCAATCCAATCTAATAATGTCAGTGATTCTATTTCGTATTTCATGGTCATTTCTTTTATTGTCGCTTTTGATATGATTTATTGCGAGAAACAACACATTTTTTTTTAGTATAGATCAAAATGTGTTTAATAATTAAAAGATATTATCTCCGAATTTTAATGATTTAAAATATTGTAACTACTACCCATAAGTAGTAAGCAGATGATATGTTGGAAAAATTTGGAATAGAGTGTAAATGTTGGTTTTGGTTTATAGACTTCATGACCAAAATAGTTAAGAATCTAGACGATTTATCTTTATCATTAGACGATTTATCTTTAATTGGCTCGACTTACCAATATCAAAGCCCTTGAACGGGCGAAGATCGCCAACATCGAGGCCGTACCACTAAAATTTGTTTTTTATTCTATTTAATTCTTTTTTTTTTCTTTTTTCTTTTTGTTCTTTATAATTTCACTAGCAGCGGCTACCCGGCGTCGCCTGGGTAGAGGGGTATATTTTAAAGTTAGTCCCACAGATCCATTATTACTGAATCGTGAGTTGAATCCTCGTGGGATGCCCCATTTAAATCCCCATGTAAAAAATAAACCTTTCATTGATCCAGCTACTCTGAAAAGAAATGTTAATGTCTACTATCTAAAATATTAAATAAAAAAAAATTCCATGCTGTTGTCATTTAAATTTTATTTTTTAATTGTCTTCAAAAATATAAATCACATCTATTATTTTTGCTCATAAAACAAGCCCTGGTGATATTTAATGTATATATATATATTTACGTTAACGTTAATTGTTTTATTTTCGAAGTTTTCTCCGGACATACATATACACACAACTACCCTTTATATTATTATTATTATTATTATTATTATTATTATTATTATTATTATTATTATTAATAATGTATAGATTATACTTTTTTCTCTTTCTTTCTTTCTTTCTTCCTTTCTTTCTTTCTTTCTTTTGATTTCTTTGCTTTCATACTCAATTATTAATTGCTTTTGTTTTCATTATAATTTCCTTTTTTCTCCCTTTCTTTCTTTCTTTCTCACCTCTCTCTTTCTTTTTCTCTTGTTCTTTCTTTCTTTCTTTCTTTCTTTATGTCTCTCAATCCTCAAAAGCCGCTGGCTGTAACTCATTCAGCCATTTTGGTTTCTACGCTAACTGTACATAAATGTTAGGGCACTAACAATTATGTAACATGATTTACTTAGTTTCTTATTCCTCATTCTTCTTTGCTTGTTTCTGTTTGTTTCTTTCCAAATATGCGCCTTTCTCCCACTCTTTCCATCTTTCCACTCCCACCTTTCGACTGAAACAACATCCACCTTTTGCACTCGTTCAATAAACTCGAAGGTCGCCAGATCCGGGGACACACTTACAAAACAGTCGCCATAGTTTCTAGTCAACACGATACTTGGCACCCAGTATCCGTTGTTAACGACGCCGGCGTTGAGATATCATGAAATCAGAATTGGCCGACACAATAAGCCGGATATGGACGCGTGATATGGGAGAGCAGACGTAAACTGCCAAAACGTACTACTCATTGATTTACTATATATATATATATATATATATATATATATATATATATATATATAATATATGCTATTCTATTCCTAGTTGGAGTAACATTAAAGACCCAGAAAAAAAACAGAACCCAAATTATTTTTGTATTTTCTTATTAAACTAGCCCTAACCCTAACCCTAACTCTAACCATTGTTGGGCTTAAACTTAGAAGAAAATTGAAATTAACTGTTTTATTACAAAATTTGTGGGTTCTGTTTTTTCTGGGTCACCCTGTATTATCATGTTACTCAACTAGGGGGGTTAGGGTTAGGGTTAGTGTTTAGGGTTAGGGTTACGGTTTAGGGTTAGTTAAATGGGAAAATAAATAATTTGGGTTCTGTTTTTTCTGGGCCACCCTGTAATATCATATTACTCAACTAGGAAATAACCTATATATATATATATATATAACGTGTGTCAAAAAAGTACCGAGACTTTTTGCGCTTTTTGACACACCTTGTATTCTGAAAAAAAAGAAAGTTCTATTCATTCTTCATTTCTATCTTGGTGAATACAGCTTTAAACTTGGCACTTTTTTTTTACACACCTAGTGTTCTGAAAAAAGTTAATGAAGATAACTTTTTTTTCAGAATACAAGGTGTGTCAGAAAGTACAAAAATCTTGATACTTTTTGACACACCTTATAGTATAATTATATATAATTATATATTATATATATGTGTGTGTGTGTGTGTGTGTGTGTGTGTCTGTGTGTGTGTGTGTGTACATGAGTTTTTTTTAGTAGCCAAAGTGCATTTACCAAGAGGAAATTAATGAAACGTTTATTTTCTTTAGAATATTCCTCTTGAAATTCAACATACTTATTCTAGCGAGTTTTCTCTTGGTCGAAGCACCTCTGAAATTTCTCTTATGAAGCTGATCTGCCAAATCTATTTTGATACCCTTCATATCCACAAATCTTACCCTTAAGGGGAACGTTAAGTTTAAGAAAGAAAAAATGTTCCACAAATTTAGCTATGGTGAGAATTGAGGTTATTGCACTTGTACAATCTCGTTTTTCTTCAAAAACTGATTTTCAAAATTATCGAAACTGCTCGTAAAGTACTGCAAATTTCTCAGGTTCACATAAGAGTCTAGACACTGTCTAGACATCTAGTCATCACCTCTTTACTCAACTGTACGCTCATTTTCAATTTGTTCAAAATTATCGAAACTGCTCGAAAAATACTGAGAATTTTTTAGGTTCATATAGGAGTCTAGACACTGTCTAGACGTCTAGTTATCACTCCTTTATTCAGCTGTATGCACATTTTCAATTTGTTCAAAATTATCGAAACTGCTAATAGAAAAGTACTGCGAATTTCTCAGGTTCACATAGGAGTCTAGACACTGTCTAGACGTCTAGTCATCACCCCTTTACTCAGCAATACGCACATTTTCAATTAAATCTTGTATTCTAGAATGAACCAGTTTCTGGTGTAATGTAGAAAATGAAACTTTCATTTTTGTTTTTTATTTATTTTAAAGACGAAAGATGATAACCGTATATAAAGATAACATCTTTAGCAAACGTACTAAGTTCAGTCATCGTTTACGAAAGACTAAGTATCAATGTAT
This sequence comes from Doryteuthis pealeii, assembly GCA_023376005.1. Lineage (NCBI taxonomy): Eukaryota > Metazoa > Mollusca > Cephalopoda > Myopsida > Loliginidae > Doryteuthis > Doryteuthis pealeii. Next base: position 101,031,376 of record CM042142.1, on the reverse strand, counting down.
GAAATTCGTTTTAAAGTGTGGTCAGCAGTTATGCTATTCGACGCAACCATAAAAGTTGGAAGCGCGTGGTGTAACAGTTACCGTCGTAGAAAATGGACTCGGCAAGACGAGTTCAAATCCTGGACAAGACTGCTTGCATTTCACATAGCGCTAATACTCTTAGGAAAGGTACGAATCCAACTATTCTTCCTTCTGCTATGGGTAAATAGTTGGGTAGACTGGGCTGCTTAACCTTGTTATGACAACTAGAATTCAAACCAAAGGGGATTCCTAGATTTAAGGATGCTATTCGACCCAACCATAAAAGTCGGAGGCGTGTAGTGTAATAGTTACCGTCGTAGAAAATGGACTCGGTGAGACGGGTTCAAACGCAGGATGTGTCTATTTGCATTCTTTATATCGTTAATACCCTTGGGAAAGGTATGAATCCAATTACTCTCAGTCCAGCTATGGGTAAATAGTAGATGATACTGGGTTCCTTGATTATGGCAACGTTCTAGGAGATGAAGTCTCTGAATTGAAACGTTATTCTTCTTCATCTATCTGTGGGTGGTTGTTATTCTGGTGGTTCTAAAATTCACCTTATGGATATGGGTCTGGGCTGGGTTTCTGGATCTTTTGCAAAGAAGAATAAGGAATAATGAAAACAGTTAATAACCTCATAGGAATCATGCTTGAAGTAATAGAGCGGGATTCTGTAAAATAAAGGAATAGATGAATTAGATTTTCGTCTGATTCTTGTCGTAGGATTTCTTGTTCTGTTGTCTGTGTCCTTTGCTTTGTTTTTCATTAACGAATACAAAACTTTGTTGATTTACTTAGACGGCTTTTATTTTATGAATTCAAGTCAGACAACACACGTGGAGAACTTGGCCTCTAACGGACAGACCGCTATTGCGTCCGTGTCGTCTCATAAACCAGCCAGATCTAACTTTTTCACATTGGCTCTGTCCAATCAGAGCCGAGGTGAGCAAATCAACAAACTCCGTACTTTTCTCTGAAACCAATATGTTAATCTTTACTATATTACAGTACATAATTTAGTTGTAACCTATCAATTATTTAACAACAGCAAAGGAGAAAAGAACTTGTTTTATATAACAGGTTGCACTAGAAAAGTTACTTCCACAAAAAGAAATGAATTCTCTTCTATAATATACCTAACAAAAATAAATGTTCAAATAATGTCAGAAAGGAAAGGTACATATAACAGGTCGCACTAAAAGAGTTACTTCCACAAAAAGAAATGAATTCTCTTCTATAATATACTTAACAAACATACATGTTTAAATACTGACAGAAGAGAAAAGGACTTGTTTTATATAACAGGTAGTAGGAGATAACTTCCTTCCACAAAAAGAAATGAATTTTCTTCTATAAGAAGATATATTTAGAAAAATACATATTCACATACTGACAGAAGGGAAAGGAACTTGTTTTATATAATAGGTACAGAAGAAGAGTTACTTCCATAAAAAGAAAGTAATTGCCTTCTATAATATACACAACAAAAATACATGTTCAAATACTGACAGAAGAGAAAAGAACTTGTTTTATATAACAGGTAGCAGAAGAAAACTTACTTCCACAAAAAGAAATGAATTTTCCTCTATAATGTATCTAAAAAAATACATATTCACATACTGACAGAAGAAAAAAGGACTTGTTTTATATAACAGGTCGCACTAGAAAAGTTACTTCCACAAAAAGAAATGAATTCTCTTCTATAACATACCTAACAAAAATACGGTAAAATACTGACAGAAGGGAAAGGTACTTGTTTTATATAACAGGTCGCACTAAAAGAGTTACTTCCATAAAAAGAAATGAATTCTCTTCTGTATGAATTATTTTCTATAATATACACAACAAAAATACATGTTCGAATAATGTCAGAAGGGAAAGTAACTCTTTTAGTGCGACACTAAAAGAGTTACTTCCACAAAAAGAAACGAATTCTCTTCTATAATATACCTAACAAAAATACATGTTAAAATACTGACAGAAGAGAAAAGAACTTGTTTTATATAACAGGTAGCAGAAGAAAACTTACTTCCACAAAAAGAAATGAATTTTTTTCTATAATGTGTCTAAAAAATACATATTCACATACTGACAGAAGAAAAAAGGACTTGTTTTATACAACAGGTCGCACTAGAAACGTTACTTCCACAAAAAGAAATGAATTCACTTCTATAATATACCTAACAAAATACATGTTAAAATACTGACAGAAGGGAAAGGTACTTGTTTTATATAACAGGTCGCACTAAAAGAGTTACTTCCATAAAAAGAAATGAATTTTCTTCTTTAATATATCTAAAAAAATACGTATTCACATACTGACAGAAGGAAAAAGGACTTGTTTTATATAATAGGTCGCACTAGAAAAGTTACTTCCACAAAACGAAATGAATTCTCTTCTATATGAATTATCTTCTATAATATACCTAACAAAAATACATGTTCGAATAATGTCAGAAGGGAAAGTAACTCTTTCAGTGCGACACTAAAAGAGTTACTTCCACAAAAAGAAACGAATTCTCTTCTATAATATACCTAACAAAAATACATGTTCAAATACTGAGAGAAGAGAAAAGAACTTGTTTCATACAACAGGTCGCACTAGAGGAGTTACTTCCCTATAAAGAAAGTAATTGCCTTCTATAATATACCCAATAAAAATACATGTTCAAATACTGACAGAAGAGAAAGGTACTTGTTTTATATAATAGGTAACAGAAGAAGAGTTACTTCCATAAAAAGAAAGTAATTGCCTTCTATAATATACCCAATAAAATACATTTTCAAATACTGACAGGAGAGAAAAGAACTTGTTTTATATAACAGGTAGCAAAAGAAAAGTTACTTCCACAAAAGAAATGAATTGCCTTCTATAATATACCCAACAAACATACATGTTCAAATAATATCAGAAGGGAAAGGTACTTGTTTTATAGAACAGGTCGCACTAAAAGAGTTACTTCCATAAAAAGAAAGTAATTGCCTTCTATATATACCCAACACAAATACATGTTCACATTCCGGGAGAAGAAGAAAGTGTGTTACAAGAAAATAACTTTCATCTTTTTTTTCTTATTTTTTTTTTTTTTTTTTGGCTATTGCATTTTGTATTCTTCGTCAAAATCATTTTAGGAAGGATGAACGCCGTTATATCAGCTTTTTTAACCGAGATGCCAAGAAAGATCATTCCTGCCAGTTTAAACAATTTACCTTTATTTAAGAAAAGAACCTACTATACCCACGTGATTTAACTACACAACAAATCGTTTTCCAAAATAAATCAGTTTCTTTATATAAAAAAAACAAAAACGTTAAAAGAATTAAAGAAAGTTTTCCTCGAAGAATCGATTATGTTTTTCCTTTCTTTTTTTTTTCTTTTTTGCAGAAAATCTCCATGGAATTGAGGCGAGATAATTAAAAATGAATAAAAGATTCAATAAATCAATGTGCACTTGTTTTTTATTCGAGCATTCGAATTGGTCGTTGCGTTTGCGCCTGCGCAGACGATAAGTCTTTTGGTGTGGAGAATATACAGATGCATTTAATAAACGTTTAGACGTTCTAAAAGTTTCCTTTCAGCACCTGGTAATCTGTAGAGGTTTCCAGTCAAACTACAACCGAGACGTTCACATAAGAAATCGATGGTGACCTCTGTATGTATTTTAACTGTTTGAAATTATTATGAATAGCCAATCAGGTTTGATTATATGTCTATTGTGTATATTGTAGACAGCTTTTAATAGAATTATTGGTGTATAGTTGTCTACACTATACATAAGAATAGTTGGACCGCATGACCTTTAGGCACCCCTATTTGATCTCGATTAAGAAAGGACATGTTTTTTATTTACACCGTTAATACCCGGTTATTTTAACAGACGATTTTTAGATTTTTAAAAATTATGAAACTAACCTCTAACCCTAACCCCTAATCCGAACCCCTAACAAACAACCGGATATTGATGGTGTAAATGAAAACATGCCCTTTCTTAATCGAGATCAAAAAGGGATGCCTAAAGGTAATATGGTCCGAATAGTTGGTAATTTACACATACCAAAAGCGATTATTTCTCATGGAGATTGATTAATTGATTGATTTAAACGGCACATCACGTCTTGGGTTATTTTATGCCAAGAGGTTAGGGAATTGCGTTAATTGTACGATCATATATTAATTTTTGTGTAGTTGTTTCTTAAAAGTTTATTTCTTTTGCACAGTTATACGAGATCCGCCATTTCTATCTAATACAAATAACATGCACGCAATTGTATGGTTTCATGTATTCCCATCTGGTGTCAAGTAATTATTTCTATTCAATGATAGTTGCTTGTTTGCACACAGTTATATTGTTACAAGTTACTAATAATAATCCTTAGTAAACAAACATAAAGTAACTATTTTAAGTTCAAATAATTTACACACAGTTATATGGTATCAAGTATTCCTATCGATAATAAATAAATTCTAAATAGATCTTTTTGATCCATAGATGGGACTCTAACAGGTACGGTCACTATGAGCCAGAGTGGACCTAGGGGTATTTGCAATGAAGGGGTGCTCGATACAACCCCGGATCTCTAGAACTGGAGAGTCAACATCAGTTCTAGTTTAGCGTCATACACAGGACACCCCTTTTTAGATGAAGTCTTACTTCTCTGGATTATAAACATCACCAACAGGGCGGCAAAGAGAGCCAATGACAGCAAAACTAAAAATAACACAAGAACAAACACCGCCCTATAATTTGGGGCCATATAATACTGCACCTTACCCCACCCACAATGGGACACCAGAAGTGGCGAGATGCCCCCTCCGATCAATCAGCTGGTCGCGTCAAGTCCTAGTATCTATATGATTGTCCCGACTGTATTGATCGCATGGAGGTCTTAGTGTCATGGGTATGATGTTAAACTTCATCTAGTAGTGAGGTTCCCATTCTGAAGCTCTGAAGAGTTCGGAGTATCCCTTTATTGCCATTACTCCCAGGTTCACCCGTACCTGGACTGTTAGTACCTATTAGGATCCCACATTGGTTAAATAGATTTACAAAATGCGTTTAAAATGTTTTTTGAAATCCCCACAAGAATACATATAACAAATATGTTTTGCATGAAATAACCCAAGGATTGACATGCCGTAAAAACCGACCAACCAACCAGCCAACTAAAAGTAGGTCTAAAACCCCTACATGAACAATTCAGAAGACAAGCGAAGGAAATTACATTCATGAGATATAGTCTGTATTGCTGATAATAAATAGTTAATTTTTTAAAATCCAAACATATCAGTGTTCTGCCCTGTCGGCTGGGGCGTTAGAATGCACCGACTGCACCTCTGCAGAGGGGTAAGACTCCTCCAATGGGGCCACCTGTTGGTCGTAGGTGGCGACCCGTGATGCTTAAGGATACAACCCAGGTGGCTGAGCAGTCCATGACTTGTAATATTCCACTTTAGGCTTTTCTTGGGCTAGACGGGCGGGCGGAGAGGCCCCCTATGATCAATCGGCTGGTCACGTCAAGCCCCAGCACCTATATGATTTTCCCAACCCTATTGCCCTTATGGTAAGCCCCAACCCCTTTTTATCATATGGGCGCTAGAAGGTGATGACTGAAGGTCTACATGTCCTGGGAATGACGTTAAACTCTATCTGATGGTGAGGTTCCAGTTCTGGAGGTTTGGGAATGTGGAGCACCCCTTCATCACCATTGCTCCCTGGTCCACTCTGACCCGGAGTGGTAGTACCTGTTAGGGTCCCATCTATGGGTTAAATAGAAAAATATGAGTTGATAAACAAAATTGTATTATCCATTAAGAATTGATTTATTTAAAAACTTTATCGGCATTAAATGACTCACTGAGGTTGATATGCCGTAAAACAAAACAAAACAAAACAAAACAAAAACATATCAGTGTTGTATACCCACTTAGTGAATCGGGTATATACATGTAGAGAGAATTCTTATGGACGATGATGTTTCATAATCTATGTGGTGTCATAGATTATTGGCAACCCCCAGTATTTCTGCAGGGATGGTCCCTTTCATATCACGGACGGAAAATTACTGACAGTTGACGTCTCGCACGTCACGTGATTTTGAATTAGTTACTCAGTTCGAGCCGATATCTACAGCAGGGGAGACATCCCATTTGCCTCGGCTGACTCAACTCAGCGCGCTGTGTGTTAGTTTAGTAAGAAAAGAAACTTAGTTAAGAATAAAAGTCTTAAAGAATAACATGGCGTTGTTGATTGATGCATGTCTTGGCAGGAAGACTGACAAAGAAAGACAATGAATCAAGAAATGAAGAACTAACAATATAGAATCCAACATGGCGGCCATGACTAGAAAGAAAGGGCTAGGTGATTGTGAATGGCCAAACGAAGAAGAAAGGAAGTAAGTTATGCATCTATGCATCTCTATCTGTTTACCTCTCCCCTCTCTCTATTAAAAAAAACTTTCGTTGTGTATGTGCTCAACATGGGGGTATGTTAAAATACTGACAGAAGAGAAAATAACTTGTTTTATATAACAGGTTGCGCTAGAAAAGTTACTTCCCTAAAAAGAAAGTAATTGCCTTCTATAATATACCCAACAAAAATATATGTTCGCGTGGAGAATTTGGCCTCTAACGGACAGACCGCCATTGCGTCCGTGTCGTCTCATAAGCCAGCCAGATCTAACTTTTGCACATTGGGTCTGTCCAATCAGAGCCGAGGTGAGCAAATCAACTAACTCCGTACTTTTCCCTGAGACCAATATGTTAATCTTTACTATATTACAGTACGTAATTTAGTTGTAACCTATCAATTATTTAACAACAGCAGAAGAGAAAAGAACTTGTTTTATATAACAGGTAGTACTAGAAAAGTTACTTCCACAAAAAGAAATGAATTGCCTTCTATAATATACACAACAAAAATACATGCTCAAATAATGTCAGAAGGGAAAGGTACTTGTTTTATATAACAGGTCGCACTAACAGAGTTACTTCCATAAAAAGAAAGTAATTGCCTTCTATAATATACACAACAAAAATACATTTTCAAATACTGACAGAAGAGAAAAGAACTTGTTTTATATAACAGGTAGTAGAAGAAAACTTATTTCCACAAAAAGAAATGAATTTTCTTCTATAATATAGCTATAAAAATACATATCCACATACTGACAGAAGGGAAAGGGACTTGTTTTATATAATAGGTAACAGAAGAAAAGTTACTTCCATAAAAAGAAAGTAATTGCCTTCAATAATATACCCAACAAAAATACATGTTCAAATACTGACAGAAGAGAAAGAAAAAAAAACTGTCAAAAAAACTTTCGTTGTGTATGTGCCCAACATGGGGGTAGGTAACAATGAGAAGTGCGGGAGGCATTAGAGGAATTCGTATAATGCTCCCACATATTTAAAGTCTTTATCTCTCACTTATTTTCTTGAAAAGTTCGAGTCGGTGGCTGGTACCTTAGTCTGACTCTTGCTAAGCTGGGACATTTCTAATGATTCTGGTCTGACTTTGGTTCTTCTATTGATTACTCTGGTTCAGTAGAAGCTGGTTCGCCATTATTTACAAAGACGACATAAGGCTTATATTCTTTTATTATCAACATGATTTCCCAACCGCAGCCGGGGTGAAGGAAAAGACGATATCTACATCATAGGGCCTATAGCTAGAGGGGGAATAATTGGATTCGTACCTCACCCAAAGATACTGGCAATATAAAAACTACCGGTTTCTCTGAATGTTTGAGATGAGGCTTGAAGATTAGTATTATCTGTGTTATTCCGACTATTGTCCCCATCTTCATTGTTATTTGTACAACGTTTCGGCCGATATGCCCCCTGGCCTTCTTCAGGTATTTCTTGTCGGGCTCGGGAACCTTCTAATAATAATAATTAACACAACTCCTACCCCAGCTATGGTTAGCGGAATGAGAACAGGATTCCCCGTGGACTGAATAAAGGGTTAAGTTCAAAGTTCCGTTATGGCTCCCGATTACGACAAGAAATTTCCCGAGTCCGAGAAGGTTCCCGAGTCCGAAAAGGTTCCCTAGGCCGACAAGAAATACCTGAAGAAGGCCGGTGGGCATATTGGCCGAAACGTTGTACAAATAACAATGAAGATGGGGACAATAGTCCGAATAACACAGATAATACTAAAAACTACCGGGTCTAGAATTTGAACTCGTTTCGTCGTGTCTATTTCCTACGACGGTAACCATTACACAATGTGCCTCAATAGTAAGGTATCAAAAATAAAGAATATATAATCATCTGAAACAATAAATTCTAACCCCAAATAATGTCACGGGGGGATGTGTGGGGATCTGATTAAACTAACCATTGTATTCGGTTAAAAGTGTGTGAATCGTCTACTGGCGAATTGCCTCGAGATATTGATTGTAGATATGGTAAAATTAATATTTCGTCAAGTGAGTTTTGTTCTCTTTCTATCATTCAGCCATGCCAGTAAATTCCAAGAGGAGACAGGCGAACATTGACGAAAACAAATGATTTATTCCGGCTTTAATATGCTGGCTGGTTATATCACTTGAACATAATACTGTAGGCGGCAGTCTGACATTTCTTCTGTTCAATTTGTCGAATTGGCTGAAATGTTCAACTTCTGTTTTCTTAACAGACTGACAAGTTACATGTGGTCACTTCTTGTATTTGTTATGCACACAATAATACGGAGACAAAAGCTGGACAGACGACCAGGTTATGCGAAAAGGACTAAACCACACTCGATTATCAGAGTTAAGCAACGATGAGCCTGGTCAGTACTTTGCTGGGTGATGCCTGTGTGCTTGATTAAACAAAGCCGAGTAGATAATAACACGACCCCCCCCCCACACACACACAAAAAAAAAACGAAATTATGATCATATTATGCGAAAGGCAAATATTTACACCACATTCGGCCGGGTTAGCTCAGTCGGTAGAGCGTTCGGCTAAAAACCACAAGGTTCCTAGTTCGATACCGGTCCCCGCCAACTCAGCGTATGAGTATCACAGGGATCTGTGCGGTAAAGTAAGGAGCTGATGGTAGGTGCGGCGCTTCACCTCAGATGCTAAAACAATCTCCTAGCGCTATTGAAAAGGGGATAGACTCCCTCGCTGACTGGCTGATACCGACGTTAGGCCGCCCCGACGACTTTACTTTACTTTACTACAGTTAAGCAGTGATGAGCATGGTAAGTACTTATGTGGGTGAGGCCTGAGTGCTATATTAAATGAAGCCGAGTAAATAACACGAAGACAAATCCTGAAATTATGATCATGTTATGCGAAAAGCACTGATTACCAAAGTTAAGCAACGATTAGCCTGGTCAATACTTATCTGGGTGAGGCCTGGGTGCTAGATTAAACAAAGCTGAGTAAATAACACAAAGACAAAACCCGAAATTATTATCATCTATACATATATAAATAGCAGTTGTATGTATGTGTATGTCCTGAAGAAACATTGGAAATAATACAATTAATAAAAAAGTAAATATATATATACACATTAAATATCACCAGTTCTTGGTTTTTGAGCCAAAAATAATGCAGGTTTGAATTATATTAGTGAAGATACTAAAAAAATAAATTTTATGATAATATCATAGTTCTTTTTTAAATTTAATATTTTAAATAGTAGACATTAATTTTTATTTCCAGAGTGGCTTTTTACATAGGGATTTTAATGGGGAATACTACTAGGATCCAACTCGCGATTCAATAATAATGGATTTGTGTGACTCATTTTTTTTATCTTCCCCTCTACACAGGCAACGCCGGGTAGCCACTTCTAGTATTATGTGAAAGGCAGGAAATTAGACCTGATTATCGAATTTAAGCAGCGAGAGCATGGTCACTATTTAGATGGGTGAGTCCTGTGTGTCATATTTTAAAAAATAGCTGAGTCAATAATAGCACATGGAGAGAACCCAGAAATATGATCAAGTTATCTAAAATACAGTAAATTAAAACAGACTGCTAAAGATAAGCAATGGTGAGCCTGGTCAGTACTTAAATGGGTGAGGCCTATGTGTTAGATATAAGAAAATCTAAGTAAATAATAACACTTTGACAAAACTCGGAATTATGATCAAGTAATGCCAAAAAACACTAATTCATGTCAGATTACAGAAGTTAAATAGTAATGAACCTGGTCAGTACTTAGATGGGGGAGGCCTGCGTACGAGATTAGATAAAGTCCAGTAAATAATAACATGTAGACAAAATAAAATAACATGTAGACAAAAATCGCAATTATGATCAAATTATGTGAAAAACACTAATTCCCACGGGATTACCGTATTTAAGCAGCGATGAGCCTGGTCAGGACTTTAGTGGGTGGGGTCTGTGCGCCTGATTAAATAAAGCCGAATAGATAATAAAAATTCCCAATTATGAATATATATATATATATATATATATATATATATATATATATGTGTGGGGGGGGGTTGGTCAGGATTTTCCGGTAATTAGAGGGGACATGCATTTGATCTTTAGTGTTGTGAAATGGAGCTGGTATCAGACAGATGAAGTGTTAAACGGCGCGACAAGGTCGTAGTTGTAAGATCAATGTAGTTACTTTTATTTTTGGGGAAGCAATCTTCTAAGGGGCATTTGAATTTGTACACTACATTCGTCTCACAAAGACAACCAGTCGAAGGGAGGCGGTGTTTTTGTTGGTGTCGCGCCTGTTAATACGTCATCTGCTTGATACCAGCTCTATTTCAGGACACTTAAAATTACATGCATATCCCCTGTAATTACCGGAAAATACTAACTGAAAACACACACACACACACACACACACACACACTCACGCGTATGCACACACACACACATACACTCACGCGTATGCACAAACACAAACATGCACGCGCACACACACACACACACACATATATATATTGTCGATTTTCGACGCATGAGTGTTAATTCAGTGAACAACCAACCCGGTGTTTTGTTTATAGTGGTGAAGGCTTGTGTTGGACCATTCCACACTTTTTGGCACAATCGATAGGAAAGAATTGGTGCACAAGGAATGCCACAAACCCAATCAACGACTGACCTCAGGATTTTTGAATTCAGAGTTTTCCTTCTCCTAGACTGGTTACCCACCCAAGGTTAAAGATCCCAGTCTGCGCTACTATTTTACCCATATCTGGAGGGAGAGTATATGGATTCATACCTTTACCAAGGATATTAGCGCTTTGTGAAATGCAAACAGACTTGTCTAAGATTTGAACACAGGTCGACAAGTCCATTTCCCACGACTATATATATATATATATATATATATATATATATATATATATATAAACAGACTGAATAACAAGGACTACCACTCGCTTTTCTCGTTATTCTGTGATAGAAATTTCTTATTACCTTCCATATACCAACAAATGCCCTGAAGATGATCTAATTAATAGATCGAAACACTGCAGCGTCGGCCAATAAACTCACCACTTAACTCATTTAAACCTGTGTTTTTTTCATTCTTTCTTAATATACTACATACCGTTGGATTCACTTCCTTTTCTTCACACACACACACACACACACACACACACACACACATATATATATATATATATATATATATATATATATATTCAACCGAATAAAAGTTTTGAACAACATTGGTTTTTTCCTCTAAACTTAAGGAATTAATCAAGTTTAATATCTTTAAATAGATAAATTTGAATGTTTTCTCTGTTTGTATGCAATTATGCAATAATTTAATCCAAATTAAAACACACAATTTAATTAAAATTCAAACAAATTCATATTTTCTTTTCGTCAAAGTATCCACCACAAGCATTTATTACTGTAGAGCGAATTCTTGGCATCCTCCCTAGTAACTTGTAAATGTATGTTGGTGAAAGTGATTCCCAAGTAGTGCGTAAATGGTTAAACAATTTATTGCTTCGAACTTGACGATCAATTTCGTCCCAGACTTGTTCAATTAGTGAAAGATCTGGATACTGATGAGGCTATGTCATGATTTGCAAAATTCCCTTATCTTCCTTTGATTTTAAATAATTTGTCCATAGTTTTGAGCTGTGTTTTGGATCATTATCTTGTAAATCAAAATTGTGTCCAATAATGCGGCAACCAGAAGGTTTGGTTTGGTTTGTTTGTTTTTACGGCATATCAACCTCGTGGGTCATTTAATGCCGATAAAGTTTTGGAATAAATCAATTCTTAATGGATAATACAATTTTTTTATAAATACATTTTTCTATTCAACCCATAGATGGGACCCTAACAGGTACTACCACTCCGGGTCAGAGTGGACCAGGGAGCAATGGTGATGAAGGGGTGCTCCACATTCCCCAAACCTCCAAAACTGGAACCTCACCATCAGATAGAGTTTAATGTCATTCCCAAGACATGTAAACCCGCAGCCACCGCTTACTAGCACCCATATGGAAAAAAGGGGTTAGGGCTTGCCATAAGGGCAATAGGGCTGGGAAGCAACCAGAAGGAATTGAATGCTTTTGTAGTATCTAATGATACTCGTGCGTTCGCATAATCCCGTTAGTTTGAACAAAGTCTCCAGCAATCTTACTAAAACATTCCCAAACTATTACAACATCAACAATCTGATTAACAGTCAGCACAATGGAATATTTACTCATTCGTTCGGAAGGAGTTTGTTTGAGAAACAGTCTTCGTTTACTTCCCAAAAGCTCAAATTTGGATTCATCAGTCCATAGCACTTTTTTTTCGATCTTGTAAGGTCTAATCCTTCTACTGTTATTCTCATTGTGTTATATACCCCTTTAATCGGGTGTATATGATCAGTGGAGAGTTCATCTCGAGTGAGAGAGAGAGAGAGAGAGAGAGAGAGAGAGAGAGAGAGAGAGAGAGAGAGAGATTAGATTAGAGATGATAGGTGGGATTCTTATTTCGTAACCTCTTCTTAACTGATTCTTCTTCTGGGTCGTCTAACTTGTCTGTTCTCAGGTTGGGCTTACTTCAATGATTTCGGCTGGGTTGATTTCCTTTCTTGTTTTCTTTGTACTCGGCTGGTCTGGTCATTGTCTTTAATATTTAATTAACAACAAGATGTTCTTTATAATAAAGCTTTTATTTCACCACCGCAGGGAGACCGACTCACCAGAGCCAACAATCGCGTCTGCACACCTTAGAAATCGGGTCGCATCTCTAACTAAACTTATTCTCACGCGTCTGTAATGGCACGTTTTTAAGGGGTCAAAGGTTATCAACCGTCCATAACTGTCTGTAATTTTCCATGGGCCCCATGATTTTAAGTCAAGCAGATGTTGATTTAGATATTCTAACTACAGGTACGTTCATAAATTATGACTGCTCATAACATTTGCATTGGTTTCTGTATGGCACTACAGGCAATAATGCACCCACTTTTTTGATGTCTGTGATTTTCTAGCAACCTGACGCTCAGAATATCCTTCAATGGAAACAATATTCCTTTAGGTTCTTTTTTCAATACTAAACAGTTTAGTTCTTGGCATCTTAAAGGTTTGTGAAAATTAATTTTTATCACACATCTAGTTACTTTTTTTTTAATTCTTCAAGTCCAAACAGCCATTTCTTGTACCACTACATAGAAGTACATATAACCAGACGGACAGAATTTCTGTGGGGTAATCCCCATTTCTAGGCAATAGCAACAATCCAGCCAATCAGATGTGCCCTTACATTTGAGCCTTGACCCAGTGTATTTAGCTGGCAGTAATTTACTATGGTGAGCTTAGTTGTGGCACAATACCAAGAGTACATTCCTTACTTGCCATGGCTCTGTTTGATGCAAGGGAACACTAGACGTAATTAACTCCCATGTCTGCCAATAGGTGCTAGGTGGCATAGCAAGCTGCAATATCAAAAGAGAAGCAGCAAAGTTAAATCATCTTTCACTTTCTAGCCTTGACAGAGCTAACAGTGTGTCTCCAGTCTATCTAGATTAAATTGAACCACTACCAAGCAGTATAGTGGAAATATTTGTAAATTTCGGTTCTACAGTTCAGGAAAAGGTATTTGACTGGAGCGACATTTCCAAATCTCGTACAAATAAATTTATGATACTTGTAGAGAAATTTGTTTGAATTTCAAAGGAGAACGTAACTTATGAGTTCGTCCTGCCTTCTCCAGCAGTGCCCAGCGTGTCTTGTTCAACTTACTTGGATGGTTTGTGTGATAAATTTTCGTACAGCTGCTCCTTTGTGGGATGCTGCTTCCAGGACTTGTTCAGAACAGCACACACCATCCTTGCTTTGTTCCCATCTAGCATTTTTTCCAAGTGTTCCATTAAAATTCAAGCCATACTGATATAGTTACAGCTGGGAATAATTTTTGCTTTAACTTATCAGAGAAATCAGATTACTATATATATTACCAATCCCTCCGCACGAGTAGGATGTGACACAAGGTCAATTTTTAAAGCGGATTTCAACAGGTTTGAATTCAGAGTTTTCCTTCTCCTAGACCGGTTGCCTAACCAAGGTTAAAGAGCCCAGTCTGCCCTACTATTTATCCATAGCTGGAGGGAGAGTAGGATTCATGCCTTTCCCAAGGGTATTAGCGCTAAGTGAAATGCAGTTACCACATCCATGATTTGAACTCGGGGCGACGAGTCCATTTCCCATGACTTTAACCATTACTCCACGCGCTTCCTAAACAGATAAATATATGATTAATAATATGTCTATAGCAGTCTATGCCTTTCCCTTCATATATTGACATTGATTTGAATGTACATAATAAGTGGATTTATTTATGAAAATATGCAAATTTAGTCTTTTTTATGAACTAAGAGAAACAATTCAGGGTGGTCCTTAAATTTTGGTCGGTAGTGTATATCTCTTTGTAACAAATAGAATCATTAGTACTTTTGTTATTTTCTCAGTCTTCCTATTTAAATTCAACTTTTATATTTGTTAATAATGTATAATACTCATTAATTCTGCATAAATCAATAAAGTGTTCTTTTTTTTCTTTTTATGAAATGAACTTTCAGATACTTCGTGACTAATCCATTTTACATGTTTTATGGTAAAAAAAGATTTTACTGATTAGATCTATGAGAATCTTAAATAAAAATTAACTTCTTCCAAATTTGCTTGTCTGATTTGCTAACATCATAGGTGTTATACAGACAAAGGTTAATAAACGACTCTTGTAATGGCGGTGGTCACGATTGCTTACTATGCAATTTGTTAGTTTGTTGTTTTGTTTTAAGGCATATCAATTGTTTTCGGGTTATTCAAAGCCGATTCAAGTCATTTTGATATTCAGTTTCTTACATTACCTGCTGTTGTTTAAATGATCACATATCAACTGTTTTCCGGCTATTCAAAGCCGATCCAAGTCATTTTGATATTCGGTTTCTTACATTACCGTCTGTTGCTTAAATGGTCACCCATCCAAGTATTGAACAGGCTCATAGCTGCTTAACTTCGGCGATCTAGCTGGATCCGGTGCTTTCAATGTGACTTGACCGTATTCCTTTACTAATACGTTTATTACCATATCTATTATTTGGAATCATAATACAATCAGCTTATATTTCAATTATCTCCAGTGTATATTAATAATAAGTCGCAAATAGAATCCTTATACTATTGTTCAATAAATAATTAAATCTTATTATAATTGAGATTGTGTGTTTTTCTGTCTGTAACCGAAACTATATTACAACTCAAGTATCAGTTCCCTTAGTTATCTTATTATAATGGAGATTGTGTGTCTGTCTGTAACCAAAACTAAATCACTATTCAAGTCATAATTCCCTTAGTTATTGACGTCACATTTACCATGAATTTATTTTTATTTAAACCTCAATTATTGATAAAATTGTTATACCTTATTAATATTGTTGACCATATCTACATACTAATAGCATGTAATTGTATTTATATATACAACAAAATAGCGGTTTACAGTGTGAACGGGAAGGCTAATTTGCATATTGATATTAAAAATGTGATTTTAATAAATATATGCTTAGTATTATTGATTTCTAACTGTTTGGCTTTCTCTTAACGAATCTGAGCAAAAATCTCGGGGATACATCTTAAAAGAAATCCATAAACAAGACGAAAAAACTGTAATTTTATTAAATACTTCATAATCTAACTAAATAGATAAATTAGGAAAAATGAAAGACGGGAGTGAAAGAAAATGATAGAAGAGTTAAATCTAAAGCTGTTCTATTTTTCGATTATACACCCTCAGTTTATCATTTTTTAAATAGTTTATAATTTGATACAATATTTTATTACATCAAAACCTAAGGGTGCATATATTTGCTAGTTTATATAACATTCTCAAGGATTTTATTTTTATTTAAACCTCAATTATTAATAAAATTGTTTTACATTATTAATACTGTTAACCATATCTACATACTAACAACATGCCATTATATTTATATATACAACAAAATAGCGGTTTACAGTGCGAATGGGAAGGCTAATTTGCATATTGATATTAAAAATGTGATTTTAATAAAATATGTGCTTAGTATTATTGATTTCTAACTGTTTTTTTATTTTAATGAATATAAGCAAACATTTCTTCAATGAACCTTAAATGAAATCCGTTAACAAAAAAAAAAAAAATAACTGTCATTTTATTCTTCACTTTTCTTTTAACTAAATACTTGAATTAGAAAAAATAACAATGTAAGACGAGAGTGATGGAAGAGTAAGTTTCAGTTGTTCCATTTTTTATTATACTCCCTCTGTTTCAAATCTTTTTATTTGCATTTTTATTTAGTTTCATTAGCCTTTCTAATTTAATACATTATTACATTAAAACTTAAATACTTGCACCCGGAGGGTGCATATATTTGCTAGTATATCTAATAAAATTCCATATAAATACTGTCACTGTATGAGTGAAAAAACCTTTGTGTAAACATTGTGAATATTTTAGAATTCTCATTTATTAATAGTTTTCGATGTTAGGTATGGCTACTCTTATAGCCGAGAGTGTTTCGTCTCCTTTACGACCTGGGCAAATGCATTCGGAGCTCCCGAATTAGCAAAATATTGCAAAACCTTTGACTCACCTTACTACTTTTACTTAAGCTTTTATATGCACAAAAACGAAAAGAAAAATTTGGATAAATAGGGGAACGTATGTTTGCTACAGGGATGTGTTTGCATTTGTATCCTTGAATTGATTTATAGCTCATTTGATCATCCATAGATTAATCAGTTTGATAAATTCTGTGTAATCTTCTCTGCTAGATCCTGACAGTTAGCCAATCGTCTCTAGATTCATCTTATGCCTAAAATAACTAATATACCATCGTATGAGTTATAGCTATGGATGCTGCAAAAAACTAACTCAGACTTTTTTTAGGTTAGGAGATTATTCATTTTATTTATTTTTGTATTTAAGATTATAAATTCTTGGTCCTTGGTTTCGGTTTATTGACATATAAATCTTTGTGGGTTATCTGATGCCACAGCCATCCTTGGAGAACAGTAGTAGTACTATTTCTCTGAATGTTTGAGATGAATGTTTGAAGATTAGTATTATCTGCGTTATTCGGACTATTGTCCCTATCTTCATTGTTATTTGTACAACGTTTCGGCCGATATACCCTCCGGCCTTCTTCAGGTATTTCTTGTCGGACTCGGGAACCTTCTCGGACTCGGAACATTCTCGGACTCGGGAACCTTCTTTTCGAACTCGGGAACTTTATTGTCGTATTCGGGAGCCATCACGGAACTTTGAACCTAACCCTTTATTTAGTCCACGGGGGTATCCTGTTCTCATTCAGCTAACCATAGCTGGGGTAGGGGTTGTGTTAATTATTTTTCTAACTGCTTTCACTCAGGATTGAACTCGGGTACCAGAGATAACTGTCACTTAAGGTTCCCGAGTCCGAGAATGTTCCCGAGTCCGAGAAGATTTCCGAGTCCGACAAGAAATACCTGAAGAAGGCCGGAGGGTATATCAGCCGAAACGTTGTACAAATAACAATGAAGATGGGGACAATAGTCCGAATAACGCAGATAATATTAGTAGTAGTACTATTTAACCCATAACAACGGGATGAGGGGATTCGTATATTTCCTAAGGGTATTAGTCCAAAAATAAATGTAATAGCACGATTAGAGTTCTAACCCGATTCCTACAAAGTCAGAGTCCAGCAGGTTAGCCATTACGCCACGCAGAATCGCCTTTAGATTGTTAATCCTTATTATAAACTAACATACCTACACGTATTACATAGGGTAAAGTAATTTGTGCTAAAATATTTAATTCATTCATGCCTCTCATACATATCCCTTTCACTGGATATACAATTGTACAGTTTTTAAGTGCCATCCTCGGCCAGTTAAAAAGGGCTTAAAGAAAGTCCTATGTTATGGAATCCTTTGGTGATCCTTTGGTAAGTATATAAGTCGTATTCTGCGTATTGGTAAAGGTCCAGTGATTTAATCTTATGTCCGTCGTCAAAGAGCGTCGAAATAATTATGACCAGTAGTGTCGGGGTTCAGTATTGTATCAACCTCAGAGTACTGTCAGTAATTGGCCAAGAGATAGATCACATGATTCTGGCCTAGTCTATAAGTAGAAACTACGCATGGAGAGTCAATGAATTCCTTGAGATTTTTGCCGACGCGTCGAAAATATGTTGTAAATAATGCTTTTAATAATATCACTAACAAAGCAATACATTTCGTTAAAGAAGGAAAACATTCGCGTGAAATAAGCGCAGATATGGTTAAGCAAGGCACAAAGTGGGGTTAGGTGGAGAAGAGAGTAGCCTCGACAGCAAAGAGTGCCAGAAAGAGGGAGAAAAAACAGCAGCCCCAGAAAGCATTACAGTTTGTGTGTTGTCAGTGCACCAAAGACTGTCACACAGTAATTTGCGCAGATGCAGATAGTTTATTCATAGACCTCATAAACGTATTTTTTTGAAGGTTATGATGTGTCTATTTCTAAGATTACATAGGAGAGCTTCGCTTATTCGTTCCTCCTTACTTCTCCAGGAGTGCTTAGCATGTCAGTAGTCTTACCTGTAATTTAGTGAGATGAGAGGTAAGTGGCCGTACAGCTGTTGTTTCGTGAGGTGCTGCTTCCAGGATTTATTCAAAACAAAACGCAACATACTTGTGTGGTTCTCATCTAGCTTTTTTCTCCAGGCATTTTGTTAGATTCCAAGTGGCGCCATCATCAAGTCGTACTGACACGGCTACAAGTTTTCTTCGTTTTAATAATTGTGGCATGGTTATATGTCCACTCTGTCGGATGGGGCTCTATTATACGCCAACTGTACCTCTGCAGATGGCTAAAATCGACAATTGACAGGGGGTATCAAGCTATGATGCTTAAGGACGGAATCCTGGTGGCTGAGTAGTCCAAGACATAAAACTCTCCAATTGGGTCCTTTCTTAGGCTAGACGGGTGATCTGAGAGACCCCCTCCGATCACTCAGCTGGTCACCTCAATCTCTAACATATGATTGCCCCAACCCTTTTAACCTTATATCAACCCCCAATCTTTTAGTGCTAGAAGGTGGTGTTAGAGGGTCTTATTGTCCTGGGTATAACGCTAAACGGCATCTAATAATGAAGCTTCAATTATGGAGGTGGATTACCCCGTTATTGACATTAATCGCAGGTCCACTCTGACCGGGAGTGGTAGTACTTATTAGGGTCCCACCTGTTTTTAACTAGAAAAACGAGTTAAAAATATGTTTGAAAAGTGAGTCTTAAAAAAATTTGATAACCATCAAGAATGAATAAAAACAAAACCTACAAGGGTTAACATGTTGTAAAATCCAACCAACCAGCCAACATGGTTATATTTGTTAAAAAATATCTATAGAATTGCAGGCCTTATTTATTAATCAACCACCAAGAAACGGTGTTTTCATAGTCATAAATACTGTATGATTGTTCTAAGTGAGGTGAATTGTTATATTGGAATAATTGAAATAAAATCTCAAGTCAGAAGAAAAATCTTGAATAAAACATCTAAACATCGAGACTTTTGACATTTGCGATAGATTCAATATAAGATAAAGCCCAATTTATTTTTGTTGATTTCTTTGGATTTTTGTTGGTTTTTTTCTTCTTTTTTCTTACCTTTGTCGACACATGAGTAATTGAAAGATAGATAGATATATGGCGGCCTTTTCATATATACAGATGTGTGTATTAAAACAGTTAAAAACCCCTTCGCATTCAGTGGATGACGATAGCCGAGCGGTTAAGCTGTCCGCCTGATGCTGAATCGATCGGGTTTCTATCCCGGCTGTAGGTAGTTCACAAATGTCTAGCCACACTGAAGAGACTGGATAAGTCGAAACACGTGTCTGTGGCTGAATATATATATATATATATTTGATGGACTCTCCCATCGATCGACGTATGAGTGTTCATACAATGAACATTCACACAATGATTTGTTTATAGTGGTGAAGGCTTGTGTTGGACCATCGACACTTTTTGGCACAGTCGATAGGAAAGAATTGGTGCATCAAGGGTTGCCACAAACACAATCAACGACTGACCTCAGGAATTTTGAATTCAGAGTTATCCCTCTCCTAGACTGGTTACCTACTCAAGGCTGAAGGGCCCAGTCTGTCCTACTATTTAACCCATATATATATATATATATATATATATATATATATATATATGTGTGGTGTGTGTGTGTGTGTGTGTGTGTGTGATATAGATGCTATATCTATAAGTAAACAGTTCTTAATATCGTGGATAGAGTTTGTATTTTAGGGTAGCGTGGACATAAAAACAACGGTGCTTCGTTACTGACAGTTTCTCAGCTATTCTTCAAATCTATTTGAGATAGATAGATAGATAGGAGAGTCTAAGTAAATTAAAGATACAAGTCTATAGACCTAATTGTGTACGTCTGTTTGTATAGTTGTATTTTATAGGCGCCTCAGAATTTGGATCTTATGAATTAAAACTTCTTATTGGACATCGTTTGGTATATGGAAAGGTTATAAACTGACTGGCTGGCTGGCTTGTGACTAAAAATGTAAGTTTTGAACCACCCAGAAGGCATTATCTTTAGAAAGGTCTCTCGGATTTTAATACATACAAAGGGAGACAACTTTTATTTATTCTAATTAAGAAGTAAATTTAATACATAAATTAATTGTTTTACTATAGATATAAGCTATTTTTATCAGTAAATTCGACGCCCCACAGAAGAAAAACCTTAAATATTTGTAATAATTCTAATTTTACGCATATAACATGGTTTTATTTGAAAGGAATTTTTTTTGAATAATGCCGAGTAGTTGTAAAACAATGATAAGCTTTAAAATATTTGTTTAGATATTGCATAACGCGCATGACAAGAAACTCCTTTATAATTATACAATTTAAAAAAAATGATATCGTTAAAATTGAGATGAAGAAAATTCGATATTTTTTGTTCTACCTTAAAAAATAAAATATTTATTCAATTTCTGAAAAAGGGAATTTCCCAGTCATACTCTTAAGAAATCTAGACCTCCCCAAGTCTTTACAATGGCCTCAGATTGATTATCAAGAAGATGAATCAACACATTATTGAATTTCAACATTGCAATGAAATTCGAAATGGAATTATTTTCCTGTACAATTCTGGGTGTCTTAATTAGCGTGAATATATTTATACTTGTGTGTGCATATATGTGTGCCAATTCTGGGTTAGTATTTGAAGAAATTGACACGTTATGATTGTAAACCAATGGTTCTCAAACTTTTTTTTTACCCATAGACCCCTTTTACTCTGGTGGACCCTCCCATAGCCATTCGAATAATTGTAATTGTAACGTTGTGTCTTTTTTTCCGAGCACTAAAACGATATATGTAACGTTGTCGTATATTTGGTCACAGTACCCAAAGCTGATATGAGTAACGCGGCGGCGGTTGCGATATATTCACCGTACTAAAAATGGCTTCGGCACGTGGCGGTCATCTTGTTGATAAAAAATTACAACGCGAGAAATATGTAGACACAAATGCTAGCCTTTATTTCCAGGGTAGGCTCGTCTCGTGGGCTGTATCGGAGAGGAGGAAAGGCAGAGGGAAAGAGAGAGGAACTATTAAACTACCGTCATCCCACACGGGACCAAGGGCACGTCTTAACCCTACGCTGTCCCAAATCGAAAAGAGACCGGTCTCTTTCTTCGTTGTTCCACGTCACCACGTGACCCCCGGTTCCGGTCAACACCCGAACTTCCGGTTGACACTCAATTCTCCGTTCGGGGGTCACGCTCCGGTCAAATCATCGTTCATCCTGTTTTGTGTTCATTACTCTTTTTAAAACCTTTAATCTCTCACTTATTTCTTTCTTCCTCCCCCTTCCATTAGTAGTCCTTGCCAAATCTAATCTTGCTACATATTTTTATAGTAAAATACATTTTGCTTGCATAGTTCCCAAATATTTTTATATGGTCTCCGGGGGTCCACATGGACCCCGGGTGAGAACCACTGTTATAGACAGTGAAAAAATAACTACCAAGAAGTCATTTACTAAGCTTAGCTTAGCTTGTCCTGAGTAAATATGGGGCTCTCTGTAAGAAACGAATTCACTAAGAATGGTAATCATCTAGCTCAAAGCCCTATCGGTAGGGCGTTAGAATGTACCAACTGCACATCTGCAGAAGGGTAACACTCTCCCAGATGGGGCCACCTGTTGACCGTGGGTGGTGACCCATGATGCTTAAGGACGGAGTCTTGGTGGATGAGCAGTCCGTGACCAGCAACACTTCACTTAGACCCTTTCTTAGGCTAGACGATCAATCGGCTGGTCATATTAAGCCCTAGCACCTATATGATTGTCCTAACCCTTTTGCCTTTATGGCAAGACCCAACACTTTTTACCATATGGGTGCTAGAAGGCGGTAGCTGAGGGTCTACATGTCCTTGGTAATGACGTTAAACTCTATCTGAAGGCGAGGTTCCAGTTTTGGAGTTTTGGGGAATGTGGTGCACCCCTTCATCACCATTGCTCCCTGGTCCACCCTGGCCCGGAGTGGTAGTACCTGTTAGAGTCCCATCAATGGGTTAAATAGAAAAATGTATTTATAAAAAATTGTGTATCCATTAAAAATTAATTTATTTCAAAACTTTATCGGCATTACATGACCCACTGAGGTTAATATGCCGTAAAACAAAATAAACCAAAAACTGTTGTCCACAATGTTAGCTTCAAGTAACTATTCTTAGTACAAATAATTTACTGTTATATGGTATCAAGTATTCCGACTGAATATGAATAATTTTCAAACAGATCTATTTGAGATTAGATCCTAAGAATGACTACCAATCCAGGTCAGAGTTGACCTGCGAGTAATGGCAATGAACGGATACTCCACACTCCCCTGATTTCCAGAAAGGAAGCCTCACCATCAGATGCAGTTTAACGTTATATACACTAAACACTTAGCGCTAATACCCTTGGGAAAGGTCTGAATCCTACTCTCCCTCCAGCTATGGGTAAATAGTAGGGCAGCCTGGGCTTTTCAACCTTGGTTAGGCAACCGGTCTAGGTGAAGGAAAACTCTGAATTCAAACCTGTTGAACTCCGCTTAAGAAATTGACCTTGTGTCACATCCTGCTCGTGCGGAGGGGTTGGTATATATATATATATATAAACTGAACAAGCCAAATTCAATTATATATTAGTTTTCCATCAATTTTAAAGTCTCTTTGAAATGATCACACACATTCGTTGTAATATCATATTCTATATGGAGGGCTGGGTTAGTTCAGTCGGTAGAGCATTCGGCTAGAAACCACAAGGTTGCTAGTTCGATACCGGACCTCGCCAACTTAGCGTATGAGTAGCACAGGGATCTGTGCGGTAAAGTAAGGAGCTAATGGTAGGTGAGGCGCTCCCCTTCAGACGCTAGTGAAAAGGGGATAGAATCCCTCGCTGATTGGCTGATACTGACTTTAGGCCACCCCGACGACTTTACTTTTACTTTTATATGGTGTCTAATGTAGGGGTTGGTAAATATATATATATATATATATATATATATATATATATATATATACACTGAACAAGCCAAATTCAATTATATGTTAGTTTTTCCTCAATTTTAAAGTCTCTTTGAAATGATCACACACATTCGTTGTAGTATCATATTTTTATATAGCGTCTAACGTTATGTTATAACAGACATATGCATTATTTCAATGTTATGTGGGCTCTATCAGAGTGTATGTTTCTATCTGAGACTGTGTGTTTGTTTCAGAAAAACTGTTGGACTTAAAATCCTTAGGAAAAAAAAATATAAATGATTTTTTTTTCATTTTTTCTTTCTTTCTCTAATGTCCAGATAATAATCATCACATTTTATCAGAAGACTGAAAATAAACTTTTAGCGCCAGAAAGACGAAAAAGTTTAAAGGTATCGATCGAAATGGGTAAGCAGACGGTTTTACGGTTATCTCCCCTTCCCATGAGAAGAAAGCGAGGGGAAAAAATAGAGAAAGAAATTGATGGAAAAAAATTACACGCTGAAATATCAAAGTATGGTAACCCTAACGTGCCATATTAATATCTACTATGATATGAAGCCAAACAAAGTGATAAATATTGCCAGACGAATGTTTGAGTTCAGACAAAAGTTCATCAATGTTGATTTTTCGCTCAGGAGTCTACTTGACGGTTGGGAAAGTTATGGTGTTCTCAAAGGCAGTGGAAATCCAAATGTCTGATTTTCAACGGAGTATTTTTCAACAAAATTCTCAATATAACAGACAAGGGCGAAACGAATTAAATTCGTAAGTCAAGGTACCACTGGGAGGGCTGGAACGTATTAATGACTTTTAAGTTTATTTCAATGAAGAAAACAGATTTAACATACGAGGAAATTGCGTTACGGGTGAAACGAATTAAATTCATAATTCAAGGTACCACTGGGACGGCTGGAACGTATTAATGACTTTTTAGTTTATTTCAATGGAGAAAACAGATTTTACATACGAGGAAATTGCGTTACGGGCGAAACGAATTAAATTCGTAAGTCAAGGTACCACTGGGAGGGCTGGAACGTATTAATGACTTTTTAGTTTATTTCAATGGAGAAAACAGATTTGACATACGAGGAAATTGCGTTACGAGCGAAAGGAATTAAATTCGTAAGTCAAGGGTACCACTGGGAGGGCTGGAACGTATTAATGACTTTTTAGTTTATTTCAATGGAGAAAACAGATTTTACATACGAGGACATTGCGTTACGGGCGAAACGAATTAAATTCGTAAGTCAAGGTACCACTGGGAGGGCTGGAACGTATTAAAGACTTTTTAGTTTATTTCAATGGAGAAAACAGATTTTACATACGAGGAAATTGCGTTACGAGCGAAACGAATTAAATTCGTAAGTCAAGGTACCACTGGGAGGGCTGGAACGTATTAATGACTTTTAAGTTTATTTCAATGAAGAAAACAGATTTAACATACGAGGAAATTGCGTTACGGGCGAAACGAATTAAATTCGTAAGTCAAGGTACCACTGGGAGGGCTGGAACGTATTAATGACTTTTAAGTTTATTTCAATGAAGAAAACAGATTTAACATACGAGGAAATTGCGTTACGGGTGAAACGAATTAAATTCATAATTCAAGGTACCACTGGGACGGCTGGAACGTATTAATGACTTTTTAGTTTATTTCAATGGAGAAAACAGATTTTACATACGAGGAAATTGCGTTACGGGCGAAACGAATTAAATTCGTAAGTCAAGGTACCACTGGGAGGGCTGGAACGTATTAATGACATTTTAGTTTATTTCAATGGAGAAAACAGATTTAACATACGAGGAAATTGCGTTACGAGCGAAACGAATTAAATTCGTAAGTCAAGGTACCACTGGGAGGGCTGGAACGTATTAATGACTTTTTAGTTTATTTCAATGGAGAAAACAGATTTTACATACGAGGAAATTGCGTTACGAGCGAAACGAATTAAATTCGTAAGTCAAGGTACCACTGGGAGGGCTGGAACGTATTAATGACTTTTAAGTTTATTTCAATGGAGAAAACAGATTTAACATACGAGGAAATTGCGTTATGGGTGAAACGAATTAAATTCGTAAGTCAAGGTACCACTGGGAGGGCTGGAACGTATTAATGACTTTTAAGTTTATTTCAATGGAGAAAACAGATTTAACATACGAGGAAATTGCGTTACGGGTGAAACGAATTAAATTCATAATTCAAGGTACCACTGGGAGGGCTGGAACGTATTAATGACTTTTAAGTTTATTTCAATGGAGAAAACAGATTTTACATACGAGGAAATTGCTTTACGGGCGAAACGAATTAAATTCGTAAGTCAAGGTTCCACTGGGAGGGCTGGAACGTATTAATGACTTTTTAGTTTATTTCAATGGAGAAAACAGATTTGACATACGAGGAAATTGCGTTACGAGCGAAAGGAATTAAATTCGTAAGTCAAGGTACCACTGGAGGGCTGGAACGTATTAATGACTTTTTAGTTTATTTCAATGGAGAAAACAGATTTGACATACGAGGAAATTGCGTTACGAGCGAAAGGAATTAAATTCGTAAGTCAAGGTACCACTGGAGGGCTGGAACGTATTAATGACTTTTAAGTTTATTTCAATGAAGAAAAACAGATTTTACATACGAGGAAATTGCGTTACGGGTGAAACGAATTAAATTCATAATTCAAGGTACCACTGGGAGGACTGGAACGTATTAATGACTTTTTAGTTTATTTCAATGGAGAAAACAGATTTAACATACGAGAAATTGCGTTACGAGCGAAACGAATTAAATTCGTAAGTCAAGGTACCACTGGGAGGGCTGGAACGTATTAATGACTTTTAGTTTATTTCAATGAGAAAAACAGATTTTACATACGAGGAAATTGCGTTACGAGCGAAACGAATTAAATTCGTAAGTCAAGGTACCACTGGGAGGGCTGGAACGTATTAATGACTTTTTTAGTTTATTTCAATGGAGAAAACAGATTTAACATACGAGGTTATGCTTATTAGAACTCTTCACTTTTTCAGATATATTGTTTATTTGTTTTGTTTTGTTTTACGGCATATCAACCTCAGTGGGTCATTTAATGCCGATAAAGTTTTGAAATAAATCAATTCTTAATGGATAATACATTTTTTTTATAAATACATTTTTCTATTTAACCCATAGATGGGACCCTAACAGGTACTACCATTCCGGGTCAGAGTGGACCAGGGAGCAATGGTGATGAAGGGGTGCTCCACATTCCCCAAACCTCCAGAACTGGAACCTCACTATCAGATAGAGTTTAACGTCATTCCCAGGACATGTAGACCCGCAGCCACCGCCTTCTAGCACCCATATGATAAAAAGGGGTTGGGGCTTGCCATAAGGGCAATAGGGTTGGGTTAAATCATATAGGTGCTAGGGCTTGACGTGACCAGCCGATTGATCGGAGGGGGCCTCTCCGACCGCCCGTCTAGCCCAAGATAGGGCCAAAGTGGAGCATTACATGTCATGAACTGTTCATCCAGCTGGGCTCTATCCTTAAGCATCACGGGTCGCCACCCACGGCCAACAGGCGGCCTCATTGGGGGAGTATTACCCCTCCGCAGAGGTGCAGTCTGTGCATTCTAACGCGCAAGCCGACAGGGCGTTTTTCAGATATCTAGCTTATTCTCAAGGCGCTTCGTTGGGGTCTAGGTGGTGCAGCCATACAGTAGTACCGATATAACCACAGCCTGGAAGAATTGTCTCTTTAGCTTGTCAGGGAGATCGGATTTCCATATGACTGATAATCCGTTTGTGGCCAACCATGCATTTCCTATTCGTGTATTAACATCGCTCTGTGGATGAGATATTACTACCTAGGTATATATATATATATATATATATATATATATATATATATATAGCACTTGGTTTGGTGAACCATAGGTGAGAAACTGACAGTCACTGAGTGCCATTGACTATATCTCTGCTACTCTAATTTAGATTTATATACCCTATCACTGATATTAAGCACTTTATATAGTTTGATATGAAAG
Organism: Doryteuthis pealeii; assembly: GCA_023376005.1. Taxonomy (NCBI): domain Eukaryota; kingdom Metazoa; phylum Mollusca; class Cephalopoda; order Myopsida; family Loliginidae; genus Doryteuthis; species Doryteuthis pealeii. The sequence continues at coordinate 101,003,329 of CM042142.1, read as the reverse complement.
TAAACAAATAACCTGTTTGAGATGGCGATAGCCGACAATTTTTGGGGGAATATGTGCTTAATTGAAGTCATACCTAATTTTGAAAATTAATTAGTTGATAATTAATGAATTAGGCGAGCATATATGTTCAAATGTAAAGCGTAAACAAATTCGAGAAAAAGTCAAATGTGCATACCGAGATTGACTTTTTCTCGATTTGTTTACGCTTTACATTTGAACAGATATGCTCGCCTAATTCATTAATTATCAACTAATTAATTTTCAAAATTAGGTATGACTTCAATTAAGCACATAGTTTGATATATATCTTATTATAATGAGATTGTGTGTTTCTCTGTTTGTAACCAAAACTATTGTTACGAACCACACTGGAGTGTACGATGTCAAACAGGCCTGATAACTCTCCGATTGCTATTCAACGGATCTTCCTCTGTGGCTTGGAGTACGACCATGGAATCCACGGTTTTAGGCCAATTTGACCTTGCCTGAGTGTCAAGGTTCTTGCAACAGTAACTATCCGGTTATTGTACTGAGGTCAACCGCGCAAAGAGCTTTCACACAGCAAATGTTTTTAGTTGTTTCTCGAGTTTTTTATTGTTGTATACCCTTCTTTACCGGCACTAAATAGATATATGTAACGTAGCGGCGTCGTCACGGTACTAAATAGGTATACGTTATATACTTCTCCTACTTCTTACTCTGTCGTCTATTCTTCCGGCCGGTTTGGTTCTTCCATCATCTATCTTGGTCTGGTATATCTTCTACAGGTCTCGTCTGGTCTTCTATTGAGGATTCCGGGTCTGGTTTCTGTTGCTAGGGATTTCTTGTTATCAGAAGCCCTGTGTCATTATTAGCTTTTAGTAATAACCACAAGACTTCGATTTACGATGATGTTACTTTATTCGTAGATCCCCAGACCAGACAATCACGCAGTGAGACTCACATCTTGCTAGCTTGGCTTCTCTTCTAACCGCTAACTGAGTTGCTTACTCCTTAAACTGGAAGGGGTTTCTATCGGGGTTCCCGGTTCTCACGGTTTATCCCGCAAGGCAAGGTCAGAGTGAGGTCAAGCGCCGTCACTCACCCTCAAGGCCATCGGCTGCACTAATATGATTTCTACACTATTGTCATAATCATTAGGTATCCAATGATTATGTAACACTATATCAAACCATATGGATCTCTGCAGATAACAAATTCTCCTTGGTGTATTGGCTAACGAGCTAGACTGTGACATCATAGTAAGGGAGTTCGAACTCCAGTCGCAATATTACATTCACTTTTGGACTAATACATCTGGGAAAGGTATGAAACTCCTTATCCTCCCGGGTATGTGTTAAAAAGTACCACTACTGTTCTTCTACAAGGACGGCTTTGACATTGAATAACCCAGGATTGTAAACACAATCTTACTACCACTATATCCATATAACGTACTTCAAACGTCATTAGATCTCATAAAAGGAAAATGATTTACGTTAAAATAGGTAAGAAGCAGGTGATATCCCGTAGAGACTATTACGGATGCAGATTACGCAGATGAGCAGGCGCTTCTTGCAAATATGCCTGCACACTCACTGCTACATAGCCTAGAGAAGGCAACAAGGAATATCGGCCTTAATATGAATTCCGATAAAACTGAGTTCATGTGTTTTAAATAGGTAGGAGACAATCGATGGTAAACTTCTAAATCGGTAGACCACTTCACGTACCTAGGTAGTAATATCTCATCGACAGAAAACCATGTTAATGCACGCATATGGAACGCATGGTCTGCTATAGACGTATTATCATTCATATGGAAATCTGATATCACTGATAAGTTAAAGCGACAAATTTTTCCAAGCCTTTTTTGTATCAGTGTGACTGTACGGTGGCATCCATTTGACCCAAACAAAACGCATGGAAAAGAGGAGGGGAGGGGTAGGAGATCTCAAGTACCTTTTGACTAACGAGACAGAAGCCCCTTTAGTCTGAATTTAGAATTTTCCGGTTGCCATAGCAAGGTTAAGCAGCCCAGTCTACCCTACTATTTACCCATAGCTGAAAGGAGAAAAGTTGGATTCGTACGTTTATTAAGAATATTAGCGCTATGTGAAATGCAATCAGCCTCGTCCAGGATTTGAACTCGTCTTACCGAGTCCATTTTCTACGACGGTAACTATTACACCACGCACCTCTAACTTTTATGGTTGCATCGAATAGAATAACTACTGACTACACTTTAAATCAAGTACCTTTTGACTAAAGAGACGGAAGCCCCTTCGGTTTGAATTTAGAGTGTTCCAGTTGTCATACCAAGGTTAAGCAGCCCAGTCTACCCTACTATTTACCCATAGCAGAAGGAAGAATAGTTGGATTCGTACCTTTCCCAAGAGTATTAGCGCTATGTGAAATGCAATCAGCCTCATCCAGGATTTGAACTCGTCTTGCCGAGTCTATTTTCTACGACGGTAACTTATTACACCACGCGCTTCCAACTTTTATGGTTGCGTCGAATTTTATACATTGATATTTTGTCTTTCGTAAACGAAGCCTGAACTTAGTACGTTTGCTAACGATGTTATCTTTATATACGGTTATCATCTTTCCTCTTTAAAATATTAAAAACAAGAGAGAGAAAAAAAAAACGAAAGAAAAAAGTGCATAATTGATAAAAATATATAAGCGCGAAATATTTTAAAATTCACGAAAAACTTTACTTATACTACACTAGCACTAATATTAGTCATCAACGTAAAGTGAAAAAGGTTTAGAGAAAGAGTCGATGGCAGATAGACAGGCGAAGAAAAACATGAAATGTCGGCTTTGGCACCTTAAAAGGTCGTCTATGAAAAACGTATTTCCGAAGTCTGAACCTCCGTCTAACCTTATTCTTTATTCTCAATTCCATCAACAGTAAAGGAATGGCGCTAACCAAAAAAAAAAAAAAAAAAAAAAAAAAAAAAAAACTTTTGGGAAATAGAATAAAATAAGTATAAAAATGAAATAAGATAAGTATAAAACACAATAAGATAAGTTTGAAAATGATTATAAAAAAAAGTTTGTAATGAAAAATCTTGATAGAATTCAAGAAGGAATAACTAAACGTAAAATAAAACATAAAGTAAGTTTAAAAATACGTAAAAAAAAAAAAGGTCATTTTAGAAATGCCAAGCTCGTGATTTTGACATTTTTGTGAAAAAATCAGAATCTTGATCCAAGGGTCATTGGAAACTGAGCAGAAGTCTATGTCTATGAATATATTTTTCTGTGTCTTTTCTACTTGAACACTCGATTATCGTTTCTATACAAATTTTAAGTGAAGAGATTTTTTCAAGATGGCTCGCCAGATTGTTAAGTTGGTTGGATTTTACGGCATGTCAACCCTTGTTGAGTTATTTTATGCCGAAGACGTTTCTTGTTTTATTCATTCTTTTGGGCTATTCAATCTTTATTAACCACTAAAAATTTGATGACAGACCTGAAGTCTGGATCAATTCTGTTTGATTTACCACCATTTTGAATAGCCTTAAAATAAATACCGCCTTGTCGGCTGTGGCGTTAAAATGCACCGACTGCACCTCTGCAGAGGGGGTAACACTCTCCCAAATGGGGCCACCTGTTGGCGACCTGAAATGCTTAAGGACGGAGTCTCGGTGGATAAGCAGTCCAATACTTCACCTGGACCCTTACTTAGGCTAGACGGGCGGTCGGAGGGCCCGCCTCCGACCAAAAGGCTGGTTACATCAAGCCCTAGCATCTATATGATTGCCCCAACCCTATTGCCCTTTTTATCATATGGGTGCTAGAAGGCGATGGCTGAGGGTCTACATGTCCTAGGAATGACGTTAAACTCTATCTGATGGTGAGGTTCCAGTTTTGGAGGTTTGGGTAGGGCACACCTTCATCACCATTGCTCCTTGGTCCACTCTCACCCGGAGTGGTAGTACCTGTTAGGGTCCCATCTATGGGTTAAATAGAAAAACGTACTCATAAAAAAAGTGTGTATCCATTAAGAATTGATTTATTTCAAAACTTTATCGGCATTAAATGACCCACTGGGGTTTATATGCCGTAAACCAAAACAAACCAAAAACAAATATTTTTGTGAGATTAAGATAATTTTTTGCTTTAAACCAATTCCAAATAATGCAGAGTTTATATTTATCGAAAAAGTTCTGAAAAAAAGAAAATTGCATTTTACTTTTTTTTTTAATTCCCCATATTTTTTGAATGACACTCATAATGAGCGTCAAGTATCCCTATCACATACGGATAATTTTTAAACAGACTCAAAGTTCGAGGCGATTGGTGTAATGGTTACCGTTGTAGGAAATGGTCACGGTGAGAGGAGTTCAAATCCTGGACGTGACTGTTTGCATTTTATATTTATGTTAATACCCTTAGGAAAGGTATGCATCCAACTATTCTCGCTCCTGCTATGAGTAGATAATAGGGCAGACTAGACTCTTTAACCTTTGTATGGTAACCAGTCTAGGAGAAGGAAAACTCTTAATTAAGAAATTGAATTCTTGTCATTAAATGGGACTCTAGCAGGTACTACCACTCCGGGTCAGAGTGAACCAGGAAGTAATGACTGACTATTTATTCCATACTCCGCAGTATAAAGAACTGGAGCCTGAACAAAATGCAGTTTAGTGTCAAACATTTGGGGTGTCTTAACCTCCAGTAGTGGATACACATAGCATATATTAAGTCCCACCCACAGAGCGGGCAATCAGAAGAAGATGCCATATATATATATATATATATATTAATAGTTTATTAGCAGTACTAAATTTAAAAAGGACGCGTAAAAGTATATGCATGTTGTAAAATAAATTTTTTTTTTCTTAAAAAGAAAAGTAAGGGTACCCTAGTTAGATTTAAAATCAGAAATGATTCTTTTTTTTTCGCTCAATGCTCCTCAGAGAAAAAATTACATTGAAAGATGGTAATGTAGTTTTGTTTTTGGTTTGTTGTAGACAACGGAATAGTCAGAAAGCAATGAGAAAAAAGGGAATTTTTTTTCTCAATAAGACAAAAGAATTTGTAAAACTACGAAACTTACAACTCACAAGGGGGGGGGGTTCGAAAATTACGAGTCCCCCCGTTAGATAAGTTGAGGCTTGAAGTGCCAAAAAGGAGTAATTGTTGGGACTGCTTCTGAACGCACAGGAAAGGTTGAGTGCGGGAGATGAACAGGGACTCGAGAATCTGCAGTTGTAGCTCGCTGTTGGAACTGCAAAGGACTGAAAACATAGCTGGGTGGTAGGACCGAGCGCAAGTGGAATTTCTTAACAGATGTTGTTCAATGGTGGACGGAATATTTATGCCTGCTGCTGTGGGACAGTCCACATTGCCAGAGCGGATGTTGTAGGGTATGTGCTGCTTGATTCGAGATTCCAGTCTCAAGGTAGTACGGCCAATGTAGCAAATCTCACATTTGCATGTAAACTTATAGATAAGGTGGCTTTTGTGATGGGGGGCTACACTATCCTTGAGATTAGGAGGAAACAGCACATTAGATTTAAGGACAATCCGAGGATTGACTGCATTGAAGCAACGATGGATAGACTTTTTGATCTTGTCTAGTAAAGGAATGGAAGATGTGTGTGTGTGTGTGTGTGTGTGTGTGTGTGTGTGTGTGTGTGTGTGTGTGTGTGTGTGTGTGTGTGTAATAAAAGTATCGAGATTGAAGGTGTATTTTACCAAGATAGAAATGAACACTGAATGGAAAGTTAACAATTTTCAGAATACAAGGTATGTCATAAAGTACAAAAAATCTCGATACTTTTTTGACACACCTTATACACACACACACACACACACACACACATATATATATATAATATATATATATATATATATATATATATATAATATTCCGCAGGCCGATTTCATGTGTGAATTCAGAGTTTTCCTTTTGCCTTACTATTTACCCATAGCTGGAGGGGGAATAATTGGATTCATACCTTTCCGAAGTTTATTAGCGCTATGTAAAATGCAAACAGGCTCGTCTAGGATTTGAACTCGTCTCGCCGTGTCCATTTCCTACGACGGTACCATTTCAGCATGCCCCTCCAAAACAAAGAAGATGGCATATATGTAGGAAAAGACTGGAATATGTTCTGTGACAAATCAAGGAATTGCTGACAAACCAAACAATTTATAAACACAGAATTGTTCTTTGACATGTGTAAAATAGAAGACACGTGGCACAATGCTTAGAGTCGTATGAAATGAGCTCGTCGACCCGAGTTCAAATCATATACAAGGCTGTTTGCATTTCACATATCGCTAATACACTTGTGAAATGTATGAATCCATATAATCTCCCTCCAGCTATGGGTAAAAAGTAGAGAAGACTGAGATCTTAAACCTTGGGTAGGTAACCAGTCTAGGAGAAGGAATACTCTGAATTTGAAAATCCTGAGGTCAGTCGTTGATTGGGTTTGTGGCCTTCATTGTGTACCAATTCTTTCCTATCAACTGTGCCAAAAAGTGCGAAATGGTCCAAACACAAACCTTCACCACTATAAACAAAACACTGTGTAGGTTGTTCATTGAATGAACCCTTATGCGTCGAAATCGACGCGAGAGTCTATGGAAGACACAAATGAGCAAAATCAAGAACAGGCCAAACACAAACGAATATAGTTATTTTTTCGCTAGTTTTTGCAGCTTAATTACACCCTCGTGATTATTAATAAAATGATATTATTTTTTAAAAAACGGAAGGAAACGGTTTAGTTTAGAACCATACTGACCCTCGCCAACTCACCGTATGTGTAGCGCAGCTTGGGTAATCTGATCTGTGTGGTTGCGTGGTAAGCTGACGGCAGGTTTGGCGCTCCACCTCAGACGCCAAAACAATGTCCCTGGTATAGCGCTAGCGAAAAGGAGATAGACTCCAGCTTTAAGGAATCAGTACTGTAAGAGTTCAGGTAGAAAATAAGGATGTGAATAAGATATTGCAATATGTTTATTTCTTATTTCTCCCATATATCTATGATTATTTACTAAGTGTAGCTTAGTCGTGGCCCAAGGCCAGAAGTATTGGACACCCAGTGAGAATCGAACTCACTAACAATGGCTTGCTAATCTAACTTGCTAACCATTACACCACAGTAGGAACCCTCTCCCATATATTTATAATTATTTACTAAGTGTAGCTTAGTTGCGGCCCAAGGCCAGAAGTATTGGACACCCAGTGAGAATCGAACTCACTAACAGTGACTTGCTCATCTAACTTGCTTAACCATTACACCACATTAGGAGCCCTCTCCCATATATTTATATATAAATATCTGAACTGAGTCACGTATGAGGGAGCAAAGAAAATTATTGATAAACTCGATGCTTAAGAATAGAAAAAAAGTCCCGAAAACTTATAAAGAAACAAAGATGCGATATTTGGATGGGAGATAAAGCTGGAATCATAAATAAATAAAAAATCTACGAAGTGAAAAGAACTTATCTTTTTTTTAATGTAATATATGAGGAGCCAACTGCACGAAGACGAGAAAAAATATAAAATATTACAAAACTTAAAGTCACAAGCATAGAATACCGTAATCAGTGAATCTTAGCTGAGAACGACAGTCTCAAAAGATGCCAGAACAAGTCCTTGTTTACGCAACGACCACAGGATGTGACACAAGGTCAAATTTTTAACTGTTTTTGGATCCGGTTTAAATCAGTCGGTAGAACATCTGCCTAGAAATCGTAAGGTTCCAGGTTCGATACCAGTCCTAACCAACTCAGCGCGTGAATAGTGCAACTTTTGTTATTTGGAAACATCTGGAAGCTGGCGGTAGGTTTAGTGCACTACCTCAGTAAAAGGTCTAGCGCTAGCGAGAATATAATCACTCACTGTCTGGCTGATACCGACAACAGACTTTTTTCATGCTACTGCAGCAGTGACGAGCATGTCTTGTTTGTCTTATTTAGATGATTTGTGCGATTTACCGTGTCTCTACAACTGAATTTTGGTGGACTGTTGCTTTCAAAATTCGTTCAGGTCTGAGCGCAGAATACTTGTGTAGTAGAAGCCACAGTCCCAAAGCAATTTTTGTTCAGTTCTGTCGGATATAAAAAATGGCCCAATATTTACGTAATAATTAAGAGAAAATCACAAAAAGAATATAGTTACTTTTCGCACATAGTTTTATTGGATTCAGGACGGAGACTGTTCTGGTCGTTACAATAAGTATTGCATATCCCCAGTTACTTTTTGTTTACAGATTCAGAAATGCTTTAATTCTGGTCGATGTATGTCTATCTATGCTTTATTTATCGGGTGTGATGGTAGGTGTGGCGCTCCACCTCAGACGCTAAAATAATCTCCTTGGTCTAGCTCTATTGAAAAGGGGATAGACTCCCTCGCTGATTGGCTGATACCGACTTTAGGCCACCCCGACGACTTTACTTACTTTATTTATGCTTTATTTATCGGGCATCTCTTATCGCATGAAGGCACACAGAGAACAAATCTTTAAAAAGGCAGCGACAATCCACTGTACAAACATTTTCCAAGTCAGTTCGAAAAATTGCAAATGCAACGACATGGACATGTTTGCACAAGGGGAAAAATCTAAAGACAGAAACTGAATCACTATTAACAGCTACTCGGAAGAACGCCATGAGAATCAATTATATAATGACTAAGATAGATAATTCACTAGTGAATAGCAAATGTCGTCTCTGAGGAGCTTGAGACTTGACAAGCCAGTACATAATAAGCGAACAAAAGCGAGTTAGGGAAGGAATTGTGTAAAAATAGGATGGAAAGAATGATTCACTGAGGACCGGGAATGACTGCTATTTGACCGTATGTGGATAATGTTATCTGCACAAAGCAGAATCTGCCCCAGAGATTGAAAAACAAAATTATATTGGAATCATACAACACAGGTTCTAACATTAAATCTAATGGTTGTAAAAAAAAAAGAAAAAGAAAAAACAACAGAAAAAAAAAACAGGAAGAGGTAATATTAGGTGGATAATGTCGTTGCTATGACAGACTACAAAGGCGGGTTTAGCCCAATCGTTAGAGTCTCGGACAAGGAACCACAAAGTTCCGGGTTCGATTCTGGCCCTCGTCAACTCAGCGAATGAGTAGCACAGGGATATGTGCGGTAAAGTGAGGAGCTGGTGATAGATTTAGCGCTCCACCTCAGATGCCAAAAAACAATCTCCTTGGTCTAGAGCTAGTGAACAGTGGATAGACTCGCTCGTTGTCTGGCTAGTACCGACTTTAGGCCACCCGACGACTTTTTTTACTTGTTTACAGTGGAGGCGCGTGGTGTAATAAATGTTATAAGTAAATAAAAGGATGAGTGGCCTTTTGTCAGTATTAGCCGGACAATGAGGGAGTCTATCCCTTTCTCGCTAGCGCTAGACCATGGAGATTATTTTATGCGTCTGAGGAGGAGGAACACACCTACCGTCAGCGACCCACTTTACCGCACATAAGCTGTGCTACTCATACGCTGAAGGGGCGAGGGCCGGTATCGAACCCGGAAACTTTTGGTTCCGAGGCGGACGCTCTACCGATAGTCATAGGAAATGGACACGGCGAGATGAGTTCAAATACTGGACTAGTCTATTTGGATTTCACATAGGGGTTATACCCTTGGACAAAGTACAAATCTATTTATTTTCCCCCTAGCCATGGATAGATAGTAGGACAGATTGGGCTCTTTCACCTTGGTTAGCCACCAGTTTAATAGAAGGAAGAATCTGGATTCAAATCTGTTTAACTCCGCTTAAGAAATTGACCAAGTGTAAAATCTGATTAGTGCGGTGTGGTTAGTAAATATATACGACAGACTACAAGGTAGAATTAAAAGAAAGTAGAAATAATTAATCAGAAAAATGAAGAAATCCATACATATATAAAGGGCAGTTGTGTGTATATGTATGTCAGGAGGAAACTTCGAAAATAAAACAATTAACCACAAAGTAAATATATATACATATTAAATATCGTCAGGGCTTGATTTTTGAGCAAAAATAATAGAGATTTGATTTATATTCGTGGTGATAATTAAAAGATAAAATTTAAACGATAACAGCATGGATTTTTTTATTTAATATTTTAGATAGTAGACATTAACATTTCTTTTCAATGTAGCTGGATCAATGCAAGGTCTATTTTTTTACATGGGGATTTAAATGGGGCATCCCACGAGGATTCAACTCACAATTCAATAATAATGCGGGATTAACTTAAAAATACCCCTCTACCCAGGCGACGCCGGGTAGCTAATGCTTGTAGAACATAAAGCTAACAGTTGTTCCACTAGTTTTTGGAGTGCTGGGAACGATCATGAATATCTTTTTTAAATTAGAGAAACTGGAATTCCGAAGAATAATTAGAACCATCTAGACAACAGCAATAGTGAGAATTGCTAGAAATTGCTGAACCCCAGTGAAAACTTGCTGTCGCTTGATCGCTAGTTTAAGCAACTAATTAATAAAAAGAAAACAGATTTAAATCGATTTTTTTTTGTTTGGTTTCTTTATTTAATGGCATATCAACCTCCGTGTGTTATCTAATACCAAGGCCATACTTGTAGAAGAACAGTAGTGGTATAATTTAACCCATGTTACGGAGTGGGTGGATAGGAGCCGAGGCTAAGTGGGTGGGTAAGTGTTTGTGAGGAAAGGTTTCCACCACTCCCTTTCCCCTTCCCCTTCTATAAAACACTTGCATGATACCTTGATAATTCAATAAAGCGACTGATGATGCCGAGCTCAATGCTCTAGCGAAATATATCCTACATAAGTTTGTCTGAGTTTTGTTCTTGTGTTCCTCATATCTCTACCACATCTAATCTATATATTAATACACTCTGCCTGTTCTTGAAGAATGGTCTGCAGCATTCCAAGAAGCAAAAGAAACATTTGCAGTTTGTGCACCAATCTGTATATATTAATACACTTGTACCTCTGTGTGTCACGCCCTATCTTTACCTCAGATTAGTAATTGATTATTCTGTTTTCATTGAGAAGAAAGAAAGGGAAGAAAAAGAACAAGCTACACATAAGAAAATATAGAAAATATAATAAGAAAGAAAGTGTGCACTATTCTTCTGTCATACGTTCATAAAAGTACAAGAAAGGAGGGAAAATAAAATAAAAATTATAAGGACTCAAAAAAAGGTGAATGTAGAGAAACAGGGAAAAATGGGTTAAAAGAAAAATTAGAATAAATTGTTTGAGAATGAGTAACAAGAAAATGATCAAAGTGAAGGAGAAAAAGAAATATTCTTTTGAAAATCACAAATTAAAACACTCAACATAAACCTTTAAAAAGAAACGTATCCACTGATTTAGAACGAACCGAGTGACTCTATAGAACATATTCTATTATTGTTGTTCTTATTTACTCCCTGTGAGATATTCACACCAGATTTAACCGATGGCTTTTCAGTGATGTCTTAGTGATGTCTTATCCTAAGACCTCTGGGGATTCTAGCTGATCTTAACAGTGCTACTGGCTGGATGGTCTCAGTTATCTATCTGATCTCCAGTTCCCCAAGTCTCTTTTCCAGACCCTTGAAGAGCTTATAATGACACCGGCTACAACTGGTATCACCACCATCTTCATGTTTTACTGCATTTTCAGATCTCTGTAGCGTAATTATTGTGGTCTATGGGGATTGAAAGGAAAAAGAGAAGCAAAAGAAATAAGAGCAAACAAAATTAAAATGTAGAAGAGTAAACACTAAGCGAGGTGCCAATAATGTGACCGACGAATGACCCGGAAATAGATTTAAAAATAAAAACGGAAGTTCCGGGTTAAAATAAAAAGATTAAAATTTAGAAGAGTAAACACTAAGCGGGTGCCAATAATGTGACCCGACGAATGACCCGGAAATAGATTTTAAAATAAAAACGGAAGTTCCGGGTTTTGACCGCAAAACGGATTGCTCTCCCACCCCGGGACGAGAAACGAAAAAGAAGAAAATCGGTCTCTTTTCGGGCAGTCCACGAGGGAAGCAGGTGGAACCTTTCGCAGTTCCCACTATGGGTTCGATATAGTAGTAGCAAACATGATTTACGACGGAGCAATTTGACCGTACCCTCTCTGTCTCTCTCTATCTTTCCTTCCTCTGAAAAAGAACCACGGGAATCAAAGAAATAAACATCCCCTGAGACTATATAACTTGCATGTGTTATTCTGAACTGTTCTCTGTCCCTTGTTGATTAAAACTAGGTCTAATATTCAATAACGCAGATAATACTAATCATCAAGCCTCATCTCAAACATTCAGAGAAACCCGACAAAAATCTTCCATCGTTTGGTATACGGTTTTCAGCATTTTTCCATTCCTTGACTTTTACTTGGAAATCATTTTGGGGGGAGGGTGGATTTCAACTCGAGGAACAAAAATGTTTCGTGGGGCTAAATCTGGAGAATTTGACACCAGGAGAGAATGACATCTGATTTTATACTTCACAAAACATATCTTGATTTGATCCTTGTGTTGTATACCCTTTCTTAAATTCTTATCTCTGTCGTATTTTCTTCTGGCCGCTTTGGTTCTTCTATCATCTTGACTTGGTATATCTTCTAACATTGCGTCTGGTCTGGAATCTTCTAAGTCTGGACTTCTTGGGGGACTTCGGACTGGTTTCTGTTAGGATTTTCTCCTTATCAGAAGCCCTGTGTCATTGTTAGTTTTTAGGTAATAAACACAAGACTTCGATTTACTTTGATGTTACTTATTTGTAAATCCCCAAACCAGACATCTGCGCACATCCTACGAGCTCGGCTCCTACTTGCTAACTGACTGAGTTGCTTACTATCCTTAAACCGGAAGACATGGTCTTCTATGCCTTCAGGTTCTCACGATTTATCCCCGGAAGGCAAGGTGAGAGTGAGTCAAGCGTTGTCACTCATTCTTCAAGCCCGTGGGCTGCACTAATCGCCATTATGTTTCTATACTACCTTATATAAGTATTAGGGATCCCAATAATTATGTAACACTTGTATGGGAATTTCCTGCCATAGTGGTTAATGTGCTAGACTGCGACATCGTTGTAAGTTAGTTTGAAATCCAGTACGCTATTACGTTGACTGTCGGACTAATATCCTATGCAAAGATCTAAACCCCACATCCCCAAGCTATTGATAAAATAGTACCATTACACGGATGTCTTGCATTGAATAATTTACGAAGGTTGACTTACCATTAAACAAAGAAACCAAACCTATGAAAGTATGTCCAGATTAAAAATTTATTTCAATTGATATTTTTCCTGAGTATGGTTAAAAACAGTCATCACCATCGTCTTGTTGCAACAGAATTTAAAATAAAATGTTTCCTAAAAACTGTTCACTTAGGACAAATACGACAATAACATTACAGTAGCTCCAATGCTAACCAACATGAATTAAACCTTTTTTTTCCAACAAATTCCACCTACTCTGTATCAGTTTCAAGCACGCTAAAATATCTTAGTGATGCGTACTTTTAAAAGTTGAATTTTATATATCGTTTCCTACCTGATGATGGCAAACTGTATTGCCGAAAGCGCTCGTTTTGAAACCTTTTGGTGACTTTACACCAGTTACACCCCGACACCAAAAGATGCCCGAAAATTAGAAAGGATCAACCCAATAACTTGTCCGACAAGAATTGTCTGTACAGTTCAACAAAACTTTATAAAAGAAAAAATGCTGCCAAAATACACTTATATATATATATATATATATATATATATATATATATATATATATATATATATAGCAAATATATGCACCCTCTGGGTGCAAGTATTTAAGTTTTAATGTAATGAAATATCGTATTAAATTAGAAAGTCTAATAAGAATGCAGATAAAAAGATTTGAAACAGAGTGGGTTATAATAGAAAAATAGAAAGGAAACTTATTCTTCTATCACTGCCGTCTTTCATTGCTGAATTTTACTTATTTAACTATTTAGTTAAATTAGGAAATAAAGAATAAAATTACACTTATTTTTTCTGTTAATGGATTTCATTTAAGATTCATTGGAGAGATTTTTGCTTATATTCATTAAAATAAAACCAAACAATTAGAAATCAATAACACTAAGCACATATTTAATAAAATCACATTTTAATATCAATATGCAAATTAGCCTTCCCGTTCACACTGCAAACCGCTATTATTTGTATATATAAATACAATAGCATGTTATTAGTATGTAGATCTGGACAACACTAATAAAAAGGTGAAGCAATTTTATTCATAATTGAGGTTTAAATATAAATAAAATCATGAAGAATGTGATGTAAATAACTATGTTAATTGTGACTCGATTAGTAATATAGTTTCGGTTACAGACAGAAAAACACACAATCTCCATTATAATAAGATATATATATATATATATATATATAAATTCAAGTGTCTCATTGATAGGATTCAACCAAAATTGAAAATTCAAACGAACATATAAAGATTTGCATATATATTTTTTACATATACGGAGTATTATAAATAGATGGACATATAATTACCTTGTTTTGGATATAAATCTATTCCGACATATTTTCTCGTCAGTCCAGTCTTTGTTTTTGTTTTTTTAGGCTCTTACACCCGGTCTCACTGATATGATAAAAACGGGAAATCACACTCGTGAAACCGGGTGTGAGGTCTTCAAAATCAAAAAAAAAATAACAACAAAAAACAACAAAGACCAGACTGACGAGTGAATATGTCGAAATAAATTTACATCCAAAACAAGGTATATATCCATTTAATATATATATATATATTATATATATATATATATATATATATGTGTGTGTGTGTGTGTGTGTGTCGTGTGTGCGCGCAACAGAGCACGAAAAAATATACTTATGGCCTAAATTTGCAATTTATTCTTCTATGCGTGACCAAGTAGCGATAAGTAAAAAAAATATTTACAAGCAATTTATTCCACTTCTTCCTGGCTATTATATCTTTTGAGAAAAAAAAGGGTCATGGTAATATAACAATATCAACAACAGCAGCAAACAATTACAATAATAATAATAATAATGATAATAATCTTATTATAATGGAGATTGTGTGTTTTTCTGTCTGTAGCCGAAACTCTATTACTACTCAAGTCACAATTCCCTTAGTTATTTACGCTACATTCTTCATGATTTTATTTTTATTTAAACCTCAATTATTAATAAAATTGTTAAACATTATTAATACTGTTGACCATATCTACACATTAATAACATGCAATTGTATTTATATATACAACAAAATAGCGGTTTACAGTGTGAACAGGAAGGCTAATTTGCATATTGATATTTAAAATTTGATTTTAATAAATATATGCTTAATATTATTGATTTCTAATTGTTTGGTTTTATTTTAATAAATATGAGCAAAAATCTCGCGAATAAATCTTAAAAGAAATCCATTAGCAAGAAGAAATAACTGTATATTTATTATTTATCTCCTATTTTAACTAAATAGTTAAATTAGGAAAATTTAGCAATGAAAGACGGGAATGATGGAAGAGTATTTTTCAGTTGTTTTATCTTTCGATTATACCCACCTCTGTTTCAAATCTTTTTATCTGCATTCTTATTTAATTTCATTGGCTTTTCTAATTTAATATACTATTTGATTACATTAAATACTTGCACCCGGAGGGTGCATATATTTGCTAATAATAATAATAATAATAATAATAATAATAATAATAATAAGAAGAAGAAGAAGAAGAAGAATTTTGAGCTCTCCTTTATCGCCATTAATCGAGGGTCACCTCTGACCCGGACTGGTAGTACTTGTTAGGGTCCCTTAAACAACACGGGTCTCCACCGACGGCCAACAGGTGGCCCCATTTGGGGGAGTCTTACTCCTCTACAGAGGTGCAGTCGGTGCATTCTAACGCCCCAGCTAAGAGGGTGACCTGACCACCGGGTTAGATACTTAGAAGAGTCCCGGACTTGTTGTCTCTTAGTCTCCAGTGATAAACTACCTGTTTGCAAGAATAACAATATTGCTTTGTTGTTTGTTTGTTTGTTGTTTTTTTCCTTCTCAGGTGTGTGTATAGAAAGCCTTCTTTTATAAACGCCAAGTTTCTTTTGCCTCCATTGAAGTTGCTTTCTTGTTTCCCTATTCATGCTTAGTCGACTCGAACAGATTGTGTTTACTGATGAATCGTCGGTTGAGAGTAATACGAATTAACCCTAATCCTGGTCGCTGTGAAATCAATCGTATTTGCCTCAAAAATGTGCGTTTTATTTTTGGTTAGTTGGGTGCTTGATGTGTAATGGCGTAGCACCCCTTGCCAAATCTTATCATATATATATATATATATATATATATATATATATAATGATTTTTATGATCTTTCATTAAATTTGATAAAAATAATTATGTTAGTTGTCGGTTATTCTGTTTAATGGCATATTAACGATTGTGGGCTATTTAATACCAAATCTTGTTTATATATATATATATATATATATTATATATATATATATATTTATATATTTTGAAAGGAAGGAAAAACTCAACACCGTTATAAATTTATTTCGAACAAAATTGGTTGCCTTTATATAAGTTGATTTAACAAGGCTCCCCAAAATCAAGTCTCATCAGATGGATAATCCTCAATAATTGAATTACATTAATTAAGAAAATTATTGATGATTATCCATCTGATGAGACTTAATTTGGGGAGCTTTGTTAAATCAACTTCGATTTATAAAGGCCCCAATTTTGACCGAAATAAAGTTATCATGGAATAACGGTGTTGAGTTTTTCCTTCCTTTCAAAGATAAATATTGCTCTGTATATAATCTAAAAAGATTATTATACATTGAGCCCTCTGTAGTGATTTAAAGATGCACTGTATTTATACATACTGGATCATACAATAATAATACAGTGTATCTTAGAAATCACATATAGAATCATCCCTTACTACCAAGTTTTGGATACCTCACATAAATATATATATATATATTTTAACTTGCCAAATCTTATATATATATATATATATATATATATATATATATATATATATTATATATATATATATTATATAATAGTGTGTGTGTGTGTGTGTGTGTGTGTGTGTATTTGGGCAGCATTCTTTCATTTATACATGTAAAATTACTTTCGGCACTTTGAAGTGCCATCATCAGGGGTGATGTGTTCCTACTCATGCGCTGATATGGAGAGGACAAGTATTAAAACAACTAAGATTCATCACCCAATTGTTAAGCTCTGTACAATAGGTTATTAGTTTTCCTTGTCCTAGACTTACCGAAAAGAACCCAGTCTGCTCTATAACTTTGCCCATAGCTGAGGGGAGGAAAGGCGGAGAAAGGATGCATTTAGGACTTTTCCCAAGGGCATTAGTGCGAACTGAAATGCAACCAGCCACGTCCAGGATATAAACTCGCATCGTCGATTCAGTTTACTCGGGCGATTTTCGTTACGCCAGCGAAATTTCCTGATGGATTTTTGGTTAAACATCTACATCCCTCAGACCCAGTGCAGAGTTGGCACCCTGCTATGTCTGTCACACACACAACCGTGTGTGCTACAAAAAATGCACATGTACAAACACACACATAAAAAAAAAATGCGCACACGCACTCATACATAAGCACATAAACTCACAAATACACATACTCACACACACAAATGCACTCATACACACACACACACGCACACGCACACAAACACACGTACGCACACGTACAAACACAACTACAAAAAAAAACACACACACAAAAAAATGACAGCATACTCTCACACACACAAACATTCAAAACACATGCACACAAAACTCATACACACATGCATACACACACAATCACACATTAATACACAAACTCTGAAACGCACACATACATGCACACAACCACTTAAAAACACATAGATAGGTACGTATACAAATATGTGCAAATATGGAAGTGCGTGGTGTAATGGTTAAAGTCATGGGAAATGGACTCGTCGCCCCGAGTTCAAATCCTGGATGCGGTAATTGCATTTCACTTAGCGCTAATACGCTCGGAAAAGATATGAATCCTACTCTCCCTCCAGCTATAGATAAATAGTAGGGCAGACTGGACTCTTTAACCATGGCTAGATAACCGGTCTAGGAGAAGGAAAACTCTGAATTCAAACCTGTTGAACTCCGCTTAAGAAATTGACCTTGTGTCGCATCCTGCTCGTGTGGGGGGGTTGGTAAATATATATATACAAA